>OZ025291.1:431307341-431958413 GCA_964019185.1 Maratus speculifer
ACGCCATGCAAACAAAACTATGAAATAAGATGGGATAATTGCATGTAGATTGCCCAATTCTAAAAATACAAAGTCTACAAACTTAGAAATTGACAAATTGCATTCTAAGCTATTGAAAATGTTCAATTTTTTGTGAAAGTGTAAGAAAAATAAACGTGTGGTGTGGGGGGGAGGGGGAGGATGAGGCAAAAGAATATCAGACCGTGAGCTTCTTTTTGCTTAAAAAGGACCGCTTAAATAGAATTATTAGAAACATTACACAGTTTTAACTGTGTTTATTTGAATCAGTATTTAGGATGTAGCTCGGCCACTGTAGGGAATCAACCGGGGTATTAATGCCAAGGATTGGCGTTATTACCCCGGTATAGTTAATGCGCTGTACAATTTAAATTAAAAATTATCTCGAGAAGATATCCAAAATCTTCAACAACATTTTGAAAGTCCATGAAATTTGCTACAAATTTATGTAATTAACAAAGTGTTTCCGTATAAAAAAGATAGTCTTCACATCACAAAACGTATCTCGCAAATTTTAGATCAAGCGTTAATTTTAGTTGTTTGTAAAAACAATAAGACCTAAAAATGAAACAAATTAACTTGAAGCTGTTTTTTGCGATTTATATGACTCAAAACCCTTCTGTGCAGAGCACATGGGTGTCATTTACCTGATTATTTCATAATTATGCAAAATATAAGCACTTGGCGTTATTACCCCGCCTGGCGTTATTACCCCAGGGTACCTTACTTAAATTTCAATTTTTCCCTTTTAATGAGAAAATGGCAACATAAAGATACAGTAATCAGCTTTTTCCCTTTTTTTCCTCTGCTTTTAATAGAAATGGAGTACTCAACAGGAGTACTGTTGCCACGGTTAGAAAAGCAGTATTAAAAACTACAAAAAAATTAATATTTCAAAAACAAATTAAGATACAGCTTTCAAACAAATTTCATTTAAAAGTGCCTTTTTTTTCTCTACACGATGGTGTAAAAATTGAAAATGTGTGTTATTCAGAAGTTTTAAAATTTGTAGTACAATAATTTCAATACCGAAATTTCATTTAAAGTATGAAAGTGTTGCCATTTGCAAAATGACGTATGCGTTACGCACAGAGACGTTTGGCCTTTATAATATAGATTTTACTCAAAAATTGACATTCTCAGATTCTGCAACCTAGGTAAAGCACTTAAATTTAATAACATTAGGAAAGTGATTTTACTTTTTCAGACTTTCATAAAATTGAACTTTTCCTTGATTGTCCGCATATAAATATGCTCGCAACAATGACAAATGCGTATTAACTCTTAAATTCTATCTGTGGCCACATAAATCTCTAAAAATTTCTCTGCATTCAGGACATTTATTTTGTCAATAATAAATATGTGATTAAGATACAATAACCGATATGCGTAAATTATTTTATTACTGTAATTCTTTAATTGGCCGTCTTTTCTTAAGCTTATAATACAGGTAACATTAGTTGTAGTCTTTCAAGTTTATGGAACTATCTTCAAAATTAGAAACGAAGAATCGTGAACCATTTTCGGGGGATTTTTGGCATCATTTAAGTAAGCTGGTCTCAGCGTTATCATGAATTATTTCTGATTTATTTTGAAATAAAAAAGTAATTTAGGGGGATATTTCGAGTTTTCTTCGTTGAGTTCGGATGTCACGATAGGTCGTGAGTATTTGCGATTTTTGTATTAATAGCTGAAGTAAAAGAACAGTGTCTCATTTAGAAGTTAACTCATTCATACACTATGAACATATAGCAATATTTAGAAATATAGCGATAGCAGGTAACCCGCTTTATGGTTTTATACTGATACTGCACAATTTGGGTTAAGCATTAATTTGTTCAAGATAGCATTGTAATAATATTTTTTTGAAATATGTAAGAAATATAAGAATCATGCAAGAAATATCTAAGAAAAGTGTAATATGTAAAAAATAAGCAAGAAGATTTGCTTCTGAAAATCAAAATAGTTTTTCTTTCCTCCTCAATTAAAAAGAAAAGAACAATACTTTCAGGATGTCGTTTTAAAGTTTTGTTGAAAGTTTAAATCATACAACAGTATTGTTCTTACTCTTCATAAAAAATGAATCTTAAATTTGAGACTTATATGCTAAAAGAATGCTTTGATAGCATTTCTAAAACAAAACAAAAACTGGTGTACATATTTTTATTTCTTTGTTGCTAAAAAACGGAAAACAAAATTAAAGAACGGCGAAAATTTATCAGTTGTTAAACCTTCAATATATACAGTGTTGATAACTTTTTAATTTATTCATATGCCATTAGTTTTAAAATTCATTTATTTAATCTGTATTTTTTTCATGATTTTGTTAAATACATTTTCCTTTTACCATCACTCTTTTATATAAAAAGAAATATATTATGCATATGAAAACCTTTAGCTAATACTCAAGTTATCATGTTTTCAGATTTCTCATTATGGAAATCTGTTTGAAACATTTTTAATTAATATACGGAATAAATTACAAACATTTAAAATATTTTAAGCCTCTTTAATATAACGAGCATTTCTCATAAACTGCGCAAAAGCTATTAATAACGGGATAAATGTAATAAATAATACTCTAAGATTAACAGCTTTTGAAATACTTTCCAAATATTCTTAAAGATATTTTTTTCTGTTTGCAATTACTTATGCGCAGTTTCGGTTACTTTTTATTTAACATCTGTTGTATGCACATTATTTCAAACAATAATAAATGTTTGTAATTATAAGTAATACACACAATGAAAAATAACATTTATTTTAAGAATGAATACAATGAAACATTTAATGATGCATACCGTAAAATGGGTTGAATCGGAATACTTTTCTACTTAAACGTTAAAAAAAAGCAACAACTGTTCTTTTTATTTTATTTTATTTTTCTACTAGAAACTTCGATCCTGTTAATTTTTTTAATTTTTAGGCAAAAACGAAACATTTTTACTATATATATATATATATATACATATATATATATGTAATAAAATAAAAAATTTTGCGTCATTTTGCTCTCTCTGAGCTTTTAATTCTAAAATTGTGGAACATATTTTAATCTTAGTTTCGTAATATATTAATATTTTAACAGCTAAAGTCCTTTTCTTTTTTTATTTAACTTATTAATAATCTATTGCTTGTTTCTCAAAAAGGCGGGAAGTTATTTCGTAATTTTTTTACTTTTTAGAATATTCTCGGGATTTTAATATTATTTTTTATTCAACATCACGTGATCTGTGTTAATGCGCGGATGTTAAAAGGCTTGTCTATTTGCGAGACAGTATCTAGCTCCCACCCAAACGCCACGCCTCGCAGACCGATCAGATGTGAGAATATTTTACACATAGCCTCGAAGTTAATCCTAATTGGATATTTAAAATGACTGACGCTGAGAGAGGTGGGGCTAGTTTTTCTGTGTGAGTGTGAATTCTCATTTTGGGTTTTTGAGACCTCAGAATGCTACTTTCCTTTAAACTGTCTGGACGCCCGATATTTTTTTCCCGATAAATTGTAAGATGGAATGACGTAACTTAGTCACGAAGTTGGAGTATTCGATGACAGTGCCAAGGTGACTGCGGGGAAGAACTTAGTTATTTTATGAGTTCTAAAATAAATGACTTTAAAGACTGATGGATTTATTTTCTTATGGGGAAAATCCCAAAACAACTCATCCACTGCTAGTCAAACTGCCGGAGCGATTGCTCAGCTCATTCCACTGCTGACTTTTAGTGAGTAGAAGAATGTTCTGCACCAAACATGGTGTTTCACTGGAGCTTGTACTTTCGCCATCGTCGTATCATGTCACATATATATGGGTGATTCTCAAAATAGGAGAATATTTCAAAAATGAAATCTTAAAAAAATTACTGTTAGCAAAATTTCTGAAAAAAATAGGTGTTGTTAATATAGTGTTAGATATACTTTCCATGTAGTCAGCAGAGCTAAATATTTAAAAAATTAATTTAAAAAAAATAATTAGTATTTTTTGATCCATGCTAATGACAAAACAAATTGCATGTAATAAATATATTATGAAATTTTTATTTTCTTCCTGTTTAAATATTTTTTTTTCTATATTTATTAGCCTTCCTTTTCAGCAAGCAAATGGTTTCCATTTTTACATATATACATGTAAGGAGAATAAAAACATTACCAAAGAGCAAACTTTGTTACATGAGCAACATTCTGACACTAACAATGTAAGAAGCTGTCTTAGTGATTTTCCTACAGATTTAATGCATATTTTAAGGATAATAAATGTAATACCTAAATTTATACATAAAATTAAACTCTATAAAGGATACAATATAAGCGCTGGTTACATTTATGTACATAGGAGTCTTTAGCATGGACAGAAAAACCATGCTAATGACACTGATATCTGTCCATGCTAATGACAAATTTTAATTTAAATAAGATTATGAGCCATAATATAATCACAATGCAATAGTCCTTTCTTGGGCTTTTTAAAACACAAAAGTTCTATGCAAATAAATAAAATAAAAATTTTAACTATAAAATAAACATGAAAATTATTATCCATTCTAATGACATACAATTGATGTACGCCACTAATATTCAACTTCTATTCTTAAAATACAATACATGCTTCTATTTTCTGGCTGGGATAAAATGGCTACTTGTTGCCATGGAGAAACTTTGTATTTTCAAACTATTGTCATATGCGAAAATGAAATTTTGATTAATAAACACCTGTTATAGTATGACCTTGTTTTGAAAATCGAATATGGAGGATAAACTTTAATTCTTTTTTTATGTACTATAATTTTATTTTTAAAAAGAAATTTTTTGGATAAATCCTCTCCTTGATTAATATAAAGAAAGAATAACATTTGTTTATTTTATAAACATGATATTAATTCGTGAAAAATGTTAGTATACACAAGGCACAGCTGCTGTGGACATCCATGCTAATGACATTTTGAATCTTTATTCTGTTATTTTAAGGTGTTTTTAACTAAAAAGTGAGTAGTTCTCGAGTGCAAATAATGAATAATATTTAGAGAAACATATCTAAATATAAAAACATGACAGAAAACCTCTAATTTTTTTTTGTATGCCGAAAGACATAAATTGTCCCCTATATTGAGAATCACCCATACATATATTATTTATTTTTTAATGGTGTCTGATTCACACCCGGGATAGGGGTGAATCGGAACAAATGTTATAATCTTTATTTATTCCGATTCAAACTTTAATAGGGTTAATAAAAACAGGTAATAATGATAAGGGAGGAATAGAAACAAGTAGTTGCTGTGAAACCAAGCCTTTATTTTATATACAAGTAAAGATATGCCTTTATAAAAATTATAAAAGAACTTTGAGATCAAGAAAAATTAAAATTTATTTTAAGAAATTATATTCGAATTGCAGAAGTAGAATTTAATACAAATTCAGCCCTGTTCTGTGTTATCCTTTACTAGTAGTCATTTGGTAAGTGAATCTCTTGAGTAGCCCCAATTGCTGCATGTATTAATACGATCTACTAGTACGCCTTCATCCCCAGCCCTTAGTACTTTTTGAATCCATCTCTTTTTAATGGTTTTTCATTTTGAGATGTTTGTGTAATGTTGTTGATGCAGAGAGTAATTTTTTGCAGTTTTTAAAACTAATTTGCTATTTTAAAATTCTTTTATTATGTGTTACATGTCTCTTGGATTAGGCATTGACTTTTTTGTTTTACCAAGTAATTTCTTGGCATTTTTAAAGTCTTCAAGTAATTAGAACAAACAGAATATTGTTACAATACACATTCATACGTATGTTTTCATATATTACATGAAACTATTATTGTATAGAAAAATAAACCATGAGAGAAAACGTGTTCCGATTCATCCCGAAAATCTGAAGCCTCTTATGTTACAAGCCATTTTCCATTCATTCATTATGTAGTTTAGAAATAACTGGAATTTAATACAGCATATCGTTTACCGCTCTATCATTAATTAAAAATTCCCTCTCTTAGGTTTAGAATACGAAAAATACTGTAATTACATACAAAGTTTTGAAGACGTTGAAAAAATGAGGTTTTTGAGGACCTGATTGAAGTTTTTTTTTGTATACCCCAGTGCCAACATGTCAAAACTTAAGTTCCCAACTCTTAATGTTATTACCTTCTTATAAAAAAATTGGCAATTAAAAGTATCATCACATATATTTATAATGAATTTATTTGTATGACCGCGAAGTTTCGCTCCTATTCACCCCGCTGTTCATATTCACACCATTTTACGGTAAACATAGGGAATGAAAACTAATTTCAATTCTTATGTAAAAAAAAACAATAAAAAAATAAAGAGAATTTATAAAAAATCATAAATTTACATTGCATTTTACATTTTAGCTAGTTACATCGTTTGAATAATTAAGGTAATTTTGAATAAGTAGAAATATTTTTTAACAACTACAACATTATATTCGATGTATGAGTTTCTATATATGGAATAATATCTATATATGAATGAACTGAAAACTATTTTTAGAAGAAACAATATGTTGCTCAGTCATTTCTGTAAAATTTCGAACTGAGTTTTTTTTTTCTTTACATTTGTATTTTTTTTTTAAATTATTTTCATTTTTTCTGTACCATTCGGTAATACACATAATGTATTACAATTCATTAGATATGTTGATCTTTTTTAACATACTCGCCATACATTTTGGTCAATGGTCATTAATTTATAATTAATAATTTGGCTTTGTTCTTGGTTTAAAGCTCCGCTGAAATATTTTCTGTTAAATAAAATTAAGTTTTAGTTGTCATAATAAGTTTTAAAGATTTAAGAAATTAATATGTATATATATATGGATAAAAATTCAAGAAACATATCATATTATATAAATCCATCAAAAAATTTAAATGTTTAATCAAAGGAAACTGAAAGTTAGAAAATGGCGAAACATAATCTTCAATATTTTGAGAATTAAATAAAAATATTTTAGCAATATTAGTAGTAACGGTATATATTTTAATTTCATGGGTATTGGAAGCGGAGAATTACATTATAAGGAAATATAAAGTTATTTTGATATCAGACAGATTTACAGCCGAGATTAAATTAAAAGTACTATAGAATATTGAGTAATATATTATGTCATATTTAAGAAACACAAGTGCAGTAGAATGCTAAGTTCCTTTTCTATATATGTATATAGGAAATAATATATAAATGGAGGATTTTATTGCAGATACAATAGTAGCTTTAGAGAGAAAAAATTCATTGCGTGTGTTTTAATTTAACGTAATTTCATTTTACACAAATCTGACTTCATACTAAGAATATTTATTTTCCTTTTATAATTGAAGACACCAAAAAATATTGCAATATAGTTTAGGGTACATGCATAGAAAAGCGTAATAGAATGTTGCATTCCATTTCCATTATTATGTACAGAGCACAATATATAAATAAACGTTTTAAGGTTGCACATATTATTAACTTTGTTGATTTTTAGTACGGTTAGTTCAATGTTGAAAGCTTTGGCAATTTTAGACGGGGCTTTTTCGTTAAACTCCAAGCCTAGTAATTATTTTATTAATTTGGACAAAAATTTATTTCGTATCATTTATTTATCACTCTATACTAGAAATTTAAAATATGTAACGTTTAATGGAAAAAATCGTAATATGGAGTTAAATTCTAATTCCATATTTGTGTACAGTAAATTATATATAAATGAAAAGTTTTATTTCAAATACATTATCATATTTAGACAAAAGCTAACTGCATTTGTTCTAATTAAATTTTGAATGCGCAATTATTTGGATAGAAATGCAGCTTAGTAAAACATGCAGATAATGTTGAATAATTGATTTCATTATCAGGTTATTGTTTCTTTACATCTCATCCTGATTTGGAACTAATATTATCTGCAAACTTTGAATTTTAATTAAAACTCGCATTTTGAGTTTTCTTTATAATTCGAATGGTAGCTCTTCTATAGATTTATTTGAATTAAAATAAGCATACGAAATTTTCGAATAAGACAATGATTGGCATTAAACGGATATTCAGGACATACATGCACAATAAAACTTCAAAGTTAAATTATAAATTATCCCATCCAATTGTTTAATATCATTTCCTAGTAAAACAGGCATTGCCATGAGTCAATGACTTCATACAAAACAGCTTTAATTTAATTATTAATGCATTTTAATTTAATAGTAAATAAAAGTTTTTATTATCTATTCTCAATTTTTATGAATATATGTGTTATGCGGTATTTCGGTATCCGTGTAAGTGCAACACACATTTAACATCTTATTTATTCTCAAATTACGTATGTCCTTTATATAGAGTTTCAGTTTTTTTTATAAGTATAAAGTATACTATAATAAAATTCATTTTAAAAGAATATGTGTATGTTTCCATGATACAGCATTACTACTACATATATATACATACATCGCGCATAAAATTGTGTAATTTTTATTAATAATGACATACTTTGTTTATTGCGTAAATATCTACAAGTACAATTATTGCGCTTGAAAAAAATGTTACACCTGCAAACTGCCTTTTTTTGTATAATTGCATTTCTTTATAAAAGGAATAAATTTATGAATATGTTCCAGATGTATGAACCATAGAGGCTATCGATTTCTGTAAATAATACATTCCTAAAAGGCAAAGGAAAAAGAAGTAGGAAAATTGATGATTAGACATTATGTTGCACCTTCTATTATTTAGTCATTTAGGAGACGCCATGTTCTGTGTAACGAAGCAAATTGATTACTCAACCATCTGAGCTGACAGATTTTTTTACACAAATATATAAAATTGCTTATCAAAATCGCTAAAAATATTTTGCGATGTATAACATTATAAAGCTTTAAAAATAAAAATTATTAACCCAGAAGATTTCTATATATATGTGTATCGAATTTAGAAGAAGATATACATAAAAAATAATATATTTCTTATACGTTATACTTCATAGACTTAATATTGATCTATCATGTTATCTCTTTATTTACAAGGATCTTCCCATGAATTACCAAGTTTAATTTTATTTCATATCTAGAGAACAATGTTGCAGAATTTGTCGTAAGTTATAATGCTTTTTTTTATATATAAAAAGATTAACTTAAAAGTCCAAAAGTACATTAATTCGGTATTGATACGGATGCTTGTAAATGGTAGACACCCAATTTTTTTAAACTTTTATTTTTTTCCCTAAATATATAGTAGTGGATGTAGAAGTATCTCTGATGCCTTATCCTGGTAGAACTTAGAACAATAAACTTTTTTTTGGAAAAAATGATGGAGTCATTTCTTTGAAAACATCTGTTACCAGTTTAACTTAATATTATCCCGCGTTATTTAAGTTTTCTATTGCTCAAAAATTAAAGAAAAAAAACATAAAATGTTTCTTGTCTGATCTAAAAACAACACATTTTCATTAATAGTTGTTTAATTACCATTTATTTGACGGACTAGAAAGTCTAATAAATTGTCTTTCTATATCAATATGAGCATAATCTGATGCTGACAAACCTGTTTTTGCATTATGTGATGAACATAATTTATTGCTATATTTCTTTCACGGCCTGTTTTTTAACTCCTGAGATGAAACTATAACTGAATAATCAGATGTAATAATAACCAAGTAATGTACTTTTGTTGGCTTTTCTTTTTTATCCTTTTTATTTATCAAATGTAAGTTTATTTTATTATTAACACTTTACCGACCGGCCGTCGATTAATCGGCGTTTGCTCCCCAGCGCTCACCGACCGGTCGTCGATTAATCGACTTTTGATCTTTCTGTTTGATTTGGTTAGGTTAGATTGACAAGTAGCAAGCCGCAAGCATTTCGCATTCTTTATTCAGATAATCAGTGCGTTTTTATAAGCTTTAGCCCTTAGAAATGAATAGAAAGGATAGTCTCGGCGAGTTTTATCTCGACGACCTGTCAGATTGTCTTGACTGCCGTTCAGCAAGAGTCTGTAAATAAAAAACTGAAAACGATTGTAAAAGATAAAATAAATATTGTTTAACACTAATATGATTAAAGTAAAAGATTTCATTAAATTTCGTTACCCTAGAATAACACGAAGCGTACAATTCTATCAGAGTTTAAGAAAAGCGCATATATTCCCGCGCGTCAGTCTAGGCCGAAACCAAGCCAGTGTCTCGGATGATCTACGGCTGACCGGGCGGTGAAATGGCATAGTATGTTCTAAACTCTGCCGGTCAGTAAAGTGTTAAATTACAGAGAATTTCAAAATTGCTATAATAATATCTATACACTCTCTGTAAATCCAATAAATTGTATGAAATAGCATTTTAATAGTTTAAAATATGAAAAAATGCATTATCGAATATTCCACGTATAGAATACTTAGTTCACATATAGAATACTCTTAAATGCTGGTAGCATGTGGCTTACACTGCAAGTGCTCATGGAAATGATCCTAGCAGTTTAAATCTGTTCTGAAGGTCTTTATAAAATTATTGATTTGTAAAACAATATTTGTTTCTTTTTATTTTGAACATCGGCCCCAAATGTTGTTTGGTGCATTTTACGTATATTTTTCAAGTACTAGTCAAAATCTTTGCAAATCTGGCCTATTCTTTTGTACTTGTATTTAGAAATGAAGAACACATATAAAAACAACATTATTACCACTAAATAGTTGCTCTATTAACTGAACAAAGTGTAGTAGGTATACTAGATACAAATTATGGAATTAAATGATTCAGAATTCATATAATCGCATTTATTAAAACTTCATTCTACTTAATAAAAAATAATTAATATATACATGTATATTTTAATTTAGGTACTAAATTTTTATTTATGTATTATATATTTATCCAACAATAACTCAAACCTAAAAAACATATACATAGAATATAAAAACATATACATAGATAGAAAACCAAGCAGTGGGAAATAAGCATTTAAATAAAGGCGACTTTTTATACTTTATTTTATTAATCTAACAAGTTTAATTCTCTTCATAAAGCATAAATACACAGTCATGAGTAATAGGTTTACTTTACAGACACATTTTAAAGCCAAATAATATTTTTTAAGATATAGTGGATAAATATATATATACTTTTTTAATTTTGCGATTTATTATTTATTTTATTTAAATTTTAATCATAATGAAATCCAAAATACTCTATATGGCCAATGATTACCACCCAGTTGCGATTTTAGACATTTTGTTATGCATCAGGAAAAATGCACGAGAAAATGTTCTGAAACTCCAAATTGGTAGACATAATAGTACAGGCTATACATTTCCGTGATGATTTTTACTCTACAACACATAGGGGACCGTCAACAATTTAAAAAAAAAAAACTAATATTTTATACTACTAATAAACTGTCTTTGTAAACATCTTTAGTTATTCATTTTTGATAAAAGATTTGTTGAAAAGAAAAAAAAAATCTTTGACAAAGATTAAAATTAGATCTTCATTATTATTGTAATAATATTAATTAGCGTATAAGTCAAGTATGCAATGTATAATAATAGTATTAATGTGGGGAGGGAATAAGCATTCACATCAATGTTTAAAAAACATAGAAATGTATTAAAAAACTATAATCGTGGATATCAGTAAGATTCTTTGAAAACTTGACAACAGATTAGGATGCATTTGGCAATCAATATTTTTTTGAAAATGTTAAATCTTTTATAAAAAAATAAATAATTGGCATTGATTCATTTAGATTTAAGATGCACCTGTAAGCTAACAATATCATGTTTCTTGGGAAAATAAGGTCGTTTTCAAATCAGAAGAGAATCTATACTGAAACTTTCACCCTAAAAGAACAATAGTACAAAAGGAAAAAAAAAATCTTTCACTTTCATGGCGACCGATCGTATAAGTTTTCATTGTCAATCAAACAGTACGCATGAATGCAAGCATGATTACAATTCTCGCTGATTGGATTAAAAACGTAATAGTCTCAGAAATGTACACGTCTAAAATATGCTTTCGGATTCGCAAGAATACTGTAATTTCAATTCTAGGAATTTCTTCAGTACCAGATTTTCTTACAGCAAAATTTCAGTTTAAATAGGAGAAATTTTATGCATTTGAACTTGATTTAATTATTTTTTACAAAAAAAAAAAAAAAAAAAATACTAGGAAAACTTTTTTCCAGGAAAAATTTGAAAACAGACGATATATGTACAAATCATTTAAATATTCGTGTCGATTGATACCTGAGGTACACCACATTTTTTTTTAACCTTTTGAGAAAAAATACGTTACATTGAACTTTGAACCAAAATAAATAAATTTTTAAACAAGTTGCAAATTACTGATACATTAAATACTTTTTAAAATTTCAATTAATATGTGAAAGAAAATATATTACATTAGTAGTATTGCTTCATTTAATACATATTTATTTTATTTTACTTTTGACGAAAACGATGTAAAATTAAGGTTTGTACAAATCAAAATCGAGAATATGAATTCAGAAGAAAAAACATTTAGAAAGTAATAGCATTTCTTGTCTTTCGTGTTCGAACGAAGTTTTTCTGCTGATGCAGTTTTATATTTGAAAGGTTGTTATGATTTAAAAATGTATGATCATGAAACATACTATAGAAGCAATTTGCGTTTTTTTCTCCAGTGTACTAAGATTCTTGCTGCAATTGGATGCTCAATTTTTATTCCATCATATAATTTTATTCTTCACTTTACTGGAATTATAATAGAAACAAGTAAGAGAAATCATGCGCTAAGCATAGATTATGAAGCACTTTCCAACATTTCATGAAATCTTTAACAAAACTTTGTTAATTAGGGAATAAAGGTATATAGCCAAATATGTATTCCAATATTTTTGATCAGCCCTGTAATTTATCTGGCAGTTGATATACATATTATATAATGGGAAAATTTAGTTTAGCAGGAAAAAAGCTTAAAATTTCTTTTTGAGCAGTTTGTACTAAGAAATGGGAAACATACTTGAAAACTTTTGTTCACCCTGTAGTTTACCTTGTACCTTTATTACGCGTTATTAAGAAGCTACTCTCTTAAAATGTCAGCCAAAAGTAACTCAAGTTGAGCCAAAATTAGGTCATTTCACGTTTTGAAAGGCAGCTTCTCAAAAAGAGTTGAAACAACTCGAGTAGCGAGTTGTTTGTAAGTAATTTGAATCAAGATGAGTAATTTGAAAGAAGCAATTTAAATGAAGACGAGTAAAACTCTGAAAAACAACTCATTCACTATCAAATAAATTACAGCTTTTTCCTGAGAAGCCAAATCCACTCTTTCGTTTTAAGAGTGTAGAATGCATTTTAAACTAAAACACTCTTAAATCAACTGAAATCACATTGTTATAAATTATAATTCATAGGTGTCCATGTACACAATTACAATTCTTTTCGTGGCACTGTATATCATTTTATCTATATTCTGCAAACATTTTTTTGTAAATTGAATGCAGTTCAGCGTAAAAATGTATACCTTATTTAAGAACCACCTTTAAGAGATTTATGCTCATACTCAGTAACGTTGGCGAGCTCATTTGGGTAGCCCTGTGTATCAAGTGTAACATTAATACACACCCTTATAATGTACAAAGATTTAATTAAACTTAAATGCGTATATCATAAATAAACTGTATTACATCCATCCATCTGCCATCATCGGAGACATATACAGTCCGTCGCGGAATATAGTATTTGAAATCTTTTGTGTGTCCCTGTAAATGCAATGTACTTCATATTATGCAAGGCAGTATCGTATAATTTATATTAAGCCTCAGTCACATACATCAATTTTGTTATACATGAAACAGTTTAATATATTTTTAAAATGTCGCACATTCTCTTCCTTTACCATTATTCAATGGAATTCTTTTGTGTGGCCCTGTAAATGAATAATATCTATATTTTCACCCCATATTTTATAGAATGCATATTTTAATGCACCTCTTAAATGCATGTAAATTTTAATATGTTTGGCAGCGTGTAGCATCTTTAAAATGCCTTTGAAACGATTTTTCCCCATAGACCATAATGTTATGAAAAATTTTTGACTCTCCCTGTAAATAAACTTATCATGTTCGAAACTTCATTTTCAGTAGGGTTCGTTCTAGGATAAGCGTCAATAACATACAAAAATTTCAGGACAATCGAGTATATTTACAGGAGTCAGAGCGCGGACAGACGGAAAGACGGATAGACTGACAGACGGGCAGACGGATAGACTGACAGACGGACAGGCAAACCGAATGCATAAACACTTTTCAAACAATGCTTAAGAACTTTTCGAACATTCGGAAAGTGCTATAAACGTTAAATTCATTTGAAACAATTTTTCCCCTTACGCCGTAATGTAATCGAAAATTTTTTATTGTCCCTGTAAATAAATTAATCATGGTAGAAACTTCATTTTCAACAGGGTTCGTGCTAGGGTAAACCTAAATACGTCCAAAAATTTCATGGCAATCCGAGTATATTTACAAGAGTTGGAGCGCGGACAGATGGCCAGACGGACAGACAAACCGAATGCATAAGCACTTTTCAACTTTTTTAAAAAGTGCTAATAATAAGCGACAGATAAAAGACGAATTTGTGTCTTTAAAATTTTAGCTTTCAATTATTGTTTTAGAAAATGGATTTAAATGTAAGTATTATAATTGTACACCATGACACAAATATGAATTGATGAATACGATATTATTTATATATAGATATATATATTAGTGTGCATACAATTGTGTACATAGAAGAAAACTTCCATTAAACGAAGAGTCATCTTACACGTAAATATTTCGTTATGAAAACAAATTCGTTAAATAGAAGTAAATTGAAATTAATGAGATTTGTATAATAAAATTGCACATGCATAAAATGGAAAACATACACGAAATAGAACTATTCAACAGACTTACTGTCATCCAATTTTAATGCAATTTAGACTTATGAGAAAAATATACCTAGATTGATGTCTATAAAACATATATATTTTAAAGGGAAAAGAGTCTGTAAAGTTATTCAACTTTTTCTAGGAAACTAGGATTTTCAGAGCTTTTCTTGCACTGTAAAAAAAATTCAAGAGGTTACTAAATTTTTTTTAGTAAATTGGTATTTCACAGAATTTTTTAGTAACCATTACAAACATTTTTTTTTGCAAGTGAAACAAGCATTTTTTTTGTAAACTGAACAAAAGAATTTTTTCTATAACTAACTTAAAAATTTTTAGTATGAGCCACAAAGCAAATTTTAGTAATAGCTCAACAATTACTTTTAATAACCATTACGTGCGCCCGAAGGGCAGAGGTACCTTCGAGCTGCATTTAGACTTCTGAAGTGGAAGATTTTCGGCAAAACTGCAATAGATGGCAGCACCAAACATGGCTAACTTCTCCGACAGGATTTTCATAATCCCTTTACTAACGAGTACTTACACTACATACATCGGGGCGTATTTGGCGGTGCCCAGTATCGAACCAGGGACCTTTTAGTCTGGAGTCCGTTACTATAATCACTATGCTATCAAGGCCACACCATGCGAGTTTTAGTAATAGTTATAAAAATATTAAACTATTAACTCTCTTCGTTTCTAACTTTTTTCTAGTAATTCTTACAGATTTTCTTGTAACCGACTAAGATTACTAAAAATTTTTTAGTAATTACAATCATCACTAAAGTTTTTTTAGTAGATCGACCCTTTTTTTACAGTGTGTAACGGTAACCGCAAAAATTCATGCAATAGAATTGGTTACATGGATTAATGTTACAATTACTTGAAATTTTCTAGGTCCCCTGGTTTCCTAGAAAAAGTATAGCAACTTTACTAATACTCTTTTCAATGTAATAAAGATAGGAAAGTAGAAAATGAAGCTTAGCGTACCTTTTATCTTTTTTAACAGTATTACAAATTAAATTTAAAAAGTGTCTGCAATATTACTTAGAGTAGATTTCCTATAAAAATATACGCTGTTCATAAATAATGTCACACTTTTGTTCAATCTCCAATCACATTTGTTATCCGAATAATTCATCTGTAATATTTCCGTGTAACTGGAATACTGTTTACTGTATTTAAAGCTTTAAGCATTTTTTCCTTTAAGGCTTTAACTTAATAACATCTTTTTTTAAACCTTTTAAATAATTCCCAATTTTTATATGTCACTTACAGAATTTTTAGTCTTTTATCACTAGTTTTCAAAACAGATATTTTTGCTTAATTGAATCAGACAAATGCTCGGATGAAATAATCCATAATTTACAATAAAAATTATTGGTGATAATAATAAATCATAATTGCAATATAGATGACGGTGTCTTCTACAAGCAAATCATGATTGGAAAAAACACTTTGCCCGTGTTACGTACGCTCCAATCAGGAATGACTTTAAATGTAAATGATTAAATAAATCATTTTATTTTCAAAGAAAAATTATTGATGTAATATCTGAAATATACAATTATCTGAAATAAATTCATATATCCATGAAAAATATAACATCTAAGTTTAAATATCTTTCACACACCAAAGGGTAAAAAATGTCGTTTTATTGAATGTGTTTTTCGCAATATGCAGATTAATTTGCATGTTCAAGATATTCAAAATCAAACAGAAAATTTCGTTAAGTAGAAAATTTGCGTAAACATTGATTTTATTAAAGTGAAGTTCCACTGCATATAAAAATATTTTTTAAAAACTCTTTTTATAGCTTTAATGCCATTTATCAGTAAATCTACATATATATTTAGCTCATATTACTGTATAAACTGTAATATCAACTCATTCTATTGTAACTATAGATATAAAATGAACAACATTAAAAGATACTCCTTAAAGTTACATAATGCTGTTTAAAATTTAACAGAAATTATTCAGAGAATTGGATATATTAATATTGTTTGTATAAATGTCGTTTTTATTCTTGACCACGAATAGAATAATATTCTTTGAAGTTATCTTTTTCTTTGTCACATGCTTAGTTAAAAAACTATTACCTAAACCAATTGAATAACGTTTTACATAGTATATAATATTTCATACAAAAAAGATATGATAAAAATAACCTTTTTTGTGTCCCTTGCTATGGATAAAATGTTCCTAATTAATAATGATATTTATGAAAGATACAAAAAATTAAAGTTTACAAGTTTCAGAAAACATCAATATAAATTGCGATTTGAAGTTGGAAACAACGTCATAAAACATATTTGAAAATTTTCTTATACAAATATAATGTACTTATTGATGGAGAAATTTATTCTAATGCACACGCTTGAACAACTTTTTAAATTGAATAATTTCATTTCTGAACACAAATTCGAAACTTTAAAACTAAGCATAGTATAAATATATTTATGTTTTTGAAAGTTATAATAAATTTGAGATCAAGAATTTAGAAATAGCAATTAACAATTGCTTAAGAAATAAATAATTCTAGCATTATTTATTAAAGTACGTTAAATATCGGATGTAAAATAAATATAATATTTATTAATTTTACATAGTTTTTTAATGCATTTATTTGTTTTAGTTATATTTATTTAATCGCCAATTTCTCTATAGCCATAACTGGAATTTGTCAGCTCACATGACGTGCGGAATATATTCTATATATAAACAAACTGCAATCAGACAACTCTATTCTTTTCTTGAATATTCGCTAAATATAGGTTTTAAAAATTGATAGAAAAACTCTTATTCTAATTATTTGATGCAAATATTTCCACAACTTTTATAAGAAAAATATCATTGCATGATCATGTAAGTATTTCCAATTTAAAATTCAAAAAAAATGTTTATTGGAGAAAAAATTACACAGAATAGCACTACAATACAATATACAAAATTACAACGCAAACGTAAGCTAGTAAATCTGTACGTCAGTTCATTAATGGATTAAAAAAAGTTCTAAAAATTTCTTAAACTAATTTATAACTAAAACTATGCAATTTGCTAATACATGTAAATTTTCCATTTTTCATATTTTGGGTGAAAAAAGTCCGGGCCAGAATTTGATTTTTTTTCGGGTTAATTGGGTAAAATAGTCCCCCAGTGTCCGGGATGGCTCAGTTGGAAGAGCATTGGTGGCTTTCAGCCAATACATCCCTGGTTCAAATCCTGGCCCGGACTTTTTTCACCCAAAATATGAAAAATGGAAGTTTTACATGTGTTATAATTGATTTACCGATTGAATAATCGTGTTTAAAATTAATCTTATGCAATTTGCTGTCTTTTTCCCAAGTCCCACACTTTTCATTTTATGCCATTAACCCTTTTGGGTCTGGTGTACTACTAATAGTACATGATCTTTCAACTAACATTTTTTTTCATTATTTACTAATTGTTTTCAAAGAGCCTCATATTATATTTTAAAGACTACTTTTGAAAGCCTGCATTTAATTTTTTCACTAAAAGTCAAGAAACACTCATTCAACATGGATAAAACTTCGAATGCACGCGAAACAAGGATTTTTTTTTTTAATTTGCTTTCATTATTGATATTATAAATAATAAGAATTATTATTTGAAATTATTTTCGCAAAAAAAGCTATTGTAGCTAATGGTTGATGTAATTTTTGTAATCAAAACCATTCAAAAGTTATGATTTATCAATCTTTGAATATGTGTACTATTAGTAGTACAGTGGTATTTAAAGGAATTAGTTTTACTAAATTAAGCACTTTGTATTGTTAATTTTTAGAAATGAAATTTATCGTAATTTATCGTTTTTTTTCTGGTTTATAGCATTATTTCTCCTTCTTTGTGTCATATAGTATTGTTATGCAATATTATTAGTCTATAATAAAAAAAAACAGATTTATTAGATTTCACTTTATCAGTTGAAAGCGTTGGCTTTCAAACACGTGAAACGTTTGTCGCGAATTTGATTACTATATTTTTAATTAATTTGGTGTCCATACTCTCATAGTGACTCCATGGTCATAGTTTTATTTTCGTGCAGGCAATCACGAGCAATGATAAAAAAATAGTAGAATTTTCAGGAATAAATTATTTATTAAGTTTTTACCTGAAATGTCTGAAGGTTTGTTTTTGTAAGAGATTTAAATTATTTTCACACATTTAAATTAAAACGACGATATTTATGTTTTGGGGTAGAATTTATAGCATCGACATCGCACTGTTTGCAATATTTGGCGCCCGAACTAACAGGGACGTGTGATAAATAACTGTTTTTCATTAGTTAACAGAAATTCTCATTGAAAAATTATGGGAGCTTTAAAAATCAAAAGAACGCCTCTTAGAGCTGGATTTACGAAATCTTACAATGCTTTAAATGATGCTTTAAACGACGCTAGTCCTGATACTAATTTAATGGAAAATTTAATATGTAAACTGGAAGATTAAAGCACAATATTGCGTGCTGTAGATAAAGAATTTTTGAATTTTATGTTGACAGACAAAATTAGGGAAAATGATTATTCTAAAGTGTTTGAAGCATTCAAAGAGTATATGGAAAAATTTATTGGTATAATGCAAAAAGTAAAGACATTTTTGGTTAAGCCTATTGAAGAACAACTCCTATTGCAAAATTATACAGATGCTGAAAGAACGCTGTCAAGGCCACTTCGCTTACCAGAAATAATTTTACAGACGTTTGATGGCGATGCAAGATTATGGTTAATTTTTTAGAATTCATTCAGCAAAATTCATGAAGACACCACTTTAGATGACCATTTAAAATTCGTTTATCATTTACAGGCGATAACGCCGAAATGCAAAGCTTCACAGATTGTTAATAGTTATCCGGTTTCTGCTGATATTTATCCAAAAGTAATTCTACGTCTCAAAGAAAGGTTTGGAAGAGAAGATACACATTGAGATAAATGTTAGAGATCTTCTTCAGTTAGTTTTAAATAATAATCGAACATCAAGCAAGAATTTTAATTTATCGTCCTTATATGATAATCTAGAGACAAAACTTAAGTCTTTAGAATCATTAGGTGTCACAGAAGAGAAGTATGCCAGCAATAGTTTTCTACTTGTAAAATCATGTCTACCTCACGATGTGCTAAGGATCTGTGAAAGACAGCGTGAGAAGACTGCTCAAGGTAAGAACGAACTAAATTCTGTGCTTGATTTTTTAAAGTGAAGTAATAGCAGACGAGCGTGTTATTTTGGCACATTCCAATCTTGGTTTTGAAAACCCAAAGAAATATAGCAAATGTAATAATGAATATAATTCAATGCCAACTGCCACAGATTTATTTATAAGTAATAAGCCTAAAGATGAGAATTTAGATAAAAAACGTAAAGACTTGTGTATGTTTTCTGATAAGTGTCACTTATCAGAATTTTTTTAAAGCTAGTTCGCTTTCTTTTGGTGGGAAACGTAACTTAATTTTGAAAAAAGGGGCTTGTTTTGTTTGCCTGAAGAAAAACTACATGTCACGCAATTGTAACTCTAAAATTAAATGCACGAATTGTAGTAAAAGACATTTTTTTATATTATGTCAAAATGGTTTTAATGAAAATGGTATTGCGGCATTAGAAAGTCGCAAACATGAATCAGGGAGTAGTGACACTGTTTAACTACTCAAGGTTGGGATCCAACTGTGTTACTCCAAACTTTAAGTGTCCCTGTAAAGCACAATGGAAAAGAGAAAATCGTGCGTGGAGTTATTGACACAGAATCAGAACGCTCCTATTTATTAAAAGACGTAATTAAATATGTGAATTATAAAAGTATTGGTGAAATTAAATTAATTCACAGATTATTTGGTAATGTTGAAACAAGTGAAAGAAATCATAATAAATATAGAATTCACTTCAGTAGCATCGACAGTTGTTATAAATGTGATATGCATGTTTTAGATGTTCTTGTTATTTGTTCTAAAATACGAAAGATGCTAGATGGGTCTTGGTTATCAGAATTAAATAAATGTGGTATTAAAATAGCTGATGTTAAAAATAGTTCATGTAAAACCGAAAATGAAATTAAATTATTGATTGTTTCTGATGTGGCCGGAAAATTATTTACCGAATATATTAAAGTTTTAGAAACTGGTACGGTTGCGGTAAAAACCCATTTGGGATGGACTCTAATGGAAAAATTCCAAGTATTAAATCAGAAACAAATGAGGTTATTATGGTTATTTCATCACGTTGGAACAATTGTTCCATTACTTATTTGTGGAAGCTGCATACTCGTATTATCGGTGTAACGGATCCAGTTGAATCTAAAAATAAATCTGAGATTCATGAAGGAACTATGCAGCATTTTAAAAATAATATAAGAATAGATTCAGATGGGAGATACGAAGTAGCATTGCCATGGGTGCTAGATAAAGCTTGCTTATCTAACAATAGAGAACTGGCCGAAAAGCGGCTTGCAACAGCGAGGAAAAAGTATATTAATTTAAATAAAATTGAGGTATATAGCGAAGTATTTGATTCGTGGATAAATGCAGGAATAATTGAAAGGGTGGTTCATAATAAAGAAACTAAAGTTGCTTTAAAGTTAAAGTTAAATTATTTGCCACACAGAGCTTTATTTAAAGAATCGATTGAAACTACTAAAGTTAGACCCAGTTTTTGAGTCTTCGGCTCATGTTAAAGATCCCCTTCTCTAACTGATTGCCTAGATAAGGGATTAAATTTGATTGAAATGATTCCTTCTATATTGCATCGTTTTCGGAAATATCCTGTTGGTGCATTATTTGATATAGAGAAGGTATTTCTAAAAATTGGTATTAAAGTAGAGGATAGAGACTATCTGAGATTTCTATGGGAAAAAGGCATAATTTATAAACATAAACGTGTAGTTTTTGGAATCAATTGTAGCCTCTTTTTATTAGCGGCTACTTTGAGACAACACTTAGAAATTGCGACTGATAATATTGCTTCTACAGTAGAAATTTTTAATGAATCGTTGTATGTAGATCATTGTGTTTGCAGTTTCAACACAGTTGAAGAATTAAATAAGTTTATATCTGAGTCCCAAATGTTACTACTCTCTGCAAAATTTAATCGCAGGGGATGGTTGTCAAATTATCCCATTCAAATCATTTCCGAAAATTCAAAAGGTAATGTGACACAAGTGTTAGGTTTAAACTGGGATCTGGAAAACGATACCCTATCTTGCAAAATCTGCTCTATTGAGGAAAAACAAATTATTCCCACAAATCGAGCGCTACTTTCATTTGCTCAGAAAGTGTTTGATCCTCTTGGATTTACATTCCTGTGACTTTGCTCCCTAAACTTAATCTACGAGAATGCTGGATGTTGAAAATTAAGTAGGATGAATTTCTCCCAACGAATTTAGCTAAACAATTTTTAAAATGGCTGCAAGGATTGAAGATGATTTCTGCCATCAAATAGCAGCGATGGATGTTTTTTGATAATAATGAAAGTAATGACGTAGGTCTTCACATATTTTGTGATGGAAGCAAACGTGCGTAGCGTATGCTACTTGCATTTTTCTAAGAGTAAAGAGAAAAGATAAAACCCTGGTAACTTTCATACCGTCATGCTCAAGAGTAGCTTCCCTTAAGAATATAGCAATACCCCGGTTGGAGCTTTTAGCATTTTGCATTGGAGCCAGGTTGGGAAGTCGAGTTATATCTGATCTACGAATTCCAAATTTAAAGCGATTTTATTGCTGTGACTCAACTATAGCTTTAAGCTGGATGAAGCGAGACTAAAGATGGGGAACATAGTGAACATTTGGAATCGAGTAGAAGAAATTAGATCCTTAACTAAAAACAACCAACGACGACACATTGCAGGAAATTTAATCCGGCAGATATCCCTTCAAGAGGTTGCTCGATTGAACAATTTTTACAACTAAGATGGTGGGAAGTACCGGATTGGTTGGCTCAACCTAAATATACTTGGCCTCAAAGTGTAGAAATCCCCGATGAAGATATTATTAAAGCTGAAAAACGGAAAAGTGTCATTTCAGCAATAAACAAGAACACAGAATCTAATGATTGGTATTACCGACGGTTTTCATCTTTCAAGAAAATAATAAGACTGATCGCCTGGATCTTACGATTCTTAAACTATTCAAAAAAATCCAAATTCAAAAGAAGGTTCTGAACTTACGTGTTTGGAATTAAGACAAGCCGAAAGAAGAATGATAATTTTGAAACAGAGAGACCGATTCAACGAGAAGAATAATCAGAAGATACGTAATTTAAGACCAATCCTAGATGAAGATGGTATTATAAGAGTGAAAGCACAAGTTATTTATAGAGAAGATACTTTCAATTTTAAATACCCAGTTCTTTTGTCTTTGACCATCCTGTAGTCCACCATCTGATCTCCTGGAAACAACAAAGGCTTTTGCATGCAGGAGTGACTCTTATGATGACACCGTTACGAGATGACTACTGGATCCTAAAAGCTAGGAAAACTATTCGAGCAGTGGTACAGAAATGTGTACGATGCAGAAGATTCAGTGAACAAAAGACAGAATCGATATCCATTGGATTACCAGCAGAAAGAGTTGACGACGCAGCATTGTTTCAGATAATTGGAGATGATTTAGCCGGCCCATTATATTTAAAGAATGAGAAAAAGGCTTGGATTGTGCTGTACACTTGAGCAGTGTATAGGGCCATACACTTAGAATTAGTTACGTCATTGTATAATGACGCTTTCCTCTAGTCTTTCAGGCGTTTTATAGCTCGAAAAGGAAGACCAACCATCGTGTATTCTGATAATGGCGGAAATTTCATCGGGGCAGACACAGCGTTTTCAGACAGAGATTGGGAGCAAATCTCTGCCGTTGCAGCAACACAAAAGATTTCCTGGCAATTTCACCCACCTACCGCTGCCTGGTGGGGCGGTTGGTGGGAGCCATTGTTACAAATGGTGAAACGCATCCCGAGAAAAGTTCCAGAGTAAAGTTTCATTATCCTACGAAGAACTGCTCACAATTATCTGTGAATGTGAACAAATTGTGAATGCTAGACCTCTAACATATGTTACTGAAGATGTGAACGATCTAGCACCGTTAACACCATCTATGTTTTTGCAAGACATAAGATCGTCCGATATGAGAGATTTTGATGCAATTGACGCACAAGAATTAAGTATAGGCAACATGTTCGAGAACACCTACGTAAGAGATTTCGTATTGAATATGTAGGACAATTGCGCCAGTAAAGTTCTTTGCAAAAGAATGTCAAGCAACTGACAATTGGTGATGTCGTACTCGTAGAGGTTGATAAGAAACGTACCTATTGGACTTTAGCCCGAATGCAAGAACTTGTTTCTAGTAAAGATGGTCACCCAAGAGTTGCACGATTAAAAACTGATTAGAGATTCCAAAAGAACCTTCTAGTGATCCAGTACTAAGAACGAGAAGTGGCAGAATAGTGACTGTCCAAAAACGTTATTGACTCTAAATACCGTAATTTTGGGTGTATAAGCCGCGGCTCAAACAATTCTTTTTGGACCCAGAAATCTTATTTAATGATTAAACACAAATATTTACGGCGATCTAAGTAGTAACATTCATTTTTAAAAAAATTCTGGGTCGAAAAAGAATTGTTTGAGCCGCGGCTTATACACCCGAAATTACGGTACTCTTTCAACTAAAGACTTTAATCTTATTTTTTAATATAGATCGCATTGATAATTTGAATTTGTAATAATATGTTGAATTGTATTTGAATTTTGCAAAAGAAAATGTTTATTTACCTATTTTGAGGAAATGTAATATTTTAAGAATTGTATATTTTCACTGTAATGTAAGTATTACTCATATTTTATTTTATTATATATATTTTATTGTACCCATTGTTGAGTTTATCTGTTGAAAACTCAAGGTGGGAGAATGTCGCGAATTTGATTAATATTTTGTAATCACTTTGGTGTCGATACTCTCATAGTAACTCCAAGGTCAAAGTTTTATTTTCGTGCAGGCGATCACGAGCAATGATAAAAAGAGTAGTAGAATTTTCTGGAATAATATATATGTCAAGTTTTTATCTGAAATATTTGAAGGTTTGTTTTTGTAAGAGATTTAAATTATTTTCACACGTTTAATTTAAAATGACGATGTTTATATTTTCGGGTAGAATTTATAGCATCGACACCGGTCTGTTTGCGATAACGTTATCGTTCAAGTAATTCACCTAACATGATTATTCCCTCTTAAAAAAAAGTTAAAACCACCAATTCGCCCAATTGAGATGTATGATATGATAACACTGGCCATATGACAGAGAAAAACAAGGTAAAACAAAGGTGCACATTAGGAGGATGTAACTTTAGAAAAACGTATTTTTTCTGAAAAATGCACCATCTACTTATGCTTCCATGGTGATAGGAATTGCTTCAATACTCTTCATACCAAATAAGAGCGGTAACAAGAATATTCCAAGAAATAAAAATTTTATTATTATTATTATTATTATTATTATTATTATCTTTTTTTGAAATTTTTAAACTTTTTTTCTGTTTAGAAGTGTAAATTGAAAACCAACTATTGTGATTTACATAATGCTAATTGCGTATTTTTAAATATATCTTTTACATTTTTTGTATATCTTTCAAAATTTCGATTTGTAATTCTACTACATTTATCATTTTGAGCGTATTGTACTAATAATATAATACCTGTAAATGACAATTTGTTCATCGAAAGACGACTGTGCTACTAATAGTACATTATGTAATTCCTTAAATAATTATAATATTTTCATAAAACTTTGTTTTTGCCTTTTAGAGCAATACTTATTCATGTTTAAATACAAAAAAAATGGAACGTAAAAAACAAAAATTGAAGCCGAAAGGGTTAACATATAAGTCTAGCATTAAGATTTTAAGAACAAGAAATCTTGTCTATCATGAACAATCATGAACATTATATCAAAAGTGTGGCGAGATCATGCACTATAAATTAATAATAATAATAATAATAATAATAATAATAATAATAATAATAATAATAATAATAATAATAATAATAATAATAATAATAATAATAATAATAATAATAATAATAATAATAATAGATATAACTAAGTTAATATTTTTTTCTAGAAAACTGCCAATCCAATAACATTTTCTGTAACGTTAACAGCAAATTTTCTGTAACAGATGCAAGTTTGCACTGCAAATAAAAATATCTGCAAGCGTATTAAGATATTTTTCGGAAACTGGGATTTCTAGAATTTTCATGAAGTTTATACCCGGGTACAAATACAATTTTTTACAAGATTACTCTACTTTTAGTAGATTTCTTTTGTAAAGCTACAGATTACAAAAACTAGTTTGTAGATTTACACCTTTTTTGTACAATGTACAGATAAAATTAAAGTAATCATATAAATTTGTGTAACATTACATCCGTAAAAATACAGATTTTCTTGTACAGTGTGGTGAATCACGTCTCATTTTAGCACTATGACCATATATTTCAAATATAAAATTGTCCCAATCAAATATTTCCCATTGAAATTGCCTTTGAAATGATGTTTTTAGTACATAAAGAATAATCCGGGTATTGAATAAACATGTATATCCGCTTAAAAAGGGGTTTTAATTTAAAAAACAAATCTCATAAACTATTAGGAATTTGAAGTGCCATTTATTTCACTTTTCTTACATTTACTGACTGAAATTGCATTTTAAATTGGTTTTTGTGCCTAAAACCATATAAAAATATGCAAAAACTTATTATTAAGAACTAAATAACATACAGGGTGTTATACTTCGTTAGATATGCTAGTTTAATGCATTTTTTTAATTAAATTAAGAGTCATACAGTGGCTTTAGTTTTAATGATCTGTGCGTAAATAAAATAGAAAATAAATGCAATATTTTTTATTAAATTTGGAATACTTCATGGTTGAAAATATATCAATTAGTCATTTAATATTTAGAATAAAGCCTTGCTAGAAACGATTTTAATGTCAATCATTCCTTTGTATCAAAATTTCGCGAGCGTAATTTAATTAAAATGAACCGAAATAACGATTTCTATCAAGATTAAAAAAGCAACTTTTAAATAGCCATTTCACATACAATGGAATATTGTAAATTACTCAATATTTCACATCAAAGTTCGCCTCTAAGAAATAAAAATTAGACAAGGAATTCTATAATGAGATATAGATTATTCCATAAACTAAATTTCTAATCAGAATGATTATTTAACGTAATTTAAATTATAACAAAAGTAATTATAATTTCTGCCTAAAGCAAAGAATGGAAGTTTTATTTTATATGATATAATCTTTATTTACATTCGTGTTTAAACCTTAATGTTTAAAATAGAAAATTAATATTAAATAAAACCTTATTAAAAAAAAAAAAAACTTCTCATTACTTAAAGTTATGTATATACAAACAAAGTAAAGTAAAAAAAATCAAATTCAGGTAGTATGACAGAAATCGAAATTTATAATTTTTCTTATGCTGCTAGTTTGCACATCTTAAAATTAATAATCTTGTTGCTATTCATGTTTTTGATTTTTAATTCTAAAAATTTCAATTTAATAATAATATAAAACTTTTATAAAATTTTCCAAAACTTGTAATATTTTTAACGTATTTGTGCGTTTCAGACATTGGTGAGGTTTTTTTTTACTGTATAGTTAGTTACATATATCGTTAAAATTTACTGATTTTGTGGAGATGATTATAGCTTTTTAATTTTTTTATATTTCTTTACATTTCAAAAGTAAAGAAAAGAAAAATATAATTCGGCAAAATTAAAAATGTTTATACAGGTATTGTGGTATTAATGTCATTTAGCAAATCGTTTTTTAAACATTTTTTTTCAGTTTTTTTAAATCTCTTCGTTTGAATTGCATTTTAAATTGGTTTTTACACTTAAAACTCTATTAAAATGTGCAGAAACTTGACAAAAAGTGCTAAAGGAAATTATATCTCGTCAGATATGGTTTTCAATGCTTTTAATAAAATGCATTAAAAAGCATTTTTCAATGCATTAAATACAAAGCAATATTGTAAATTACTCAATATTTGACATCAAAGTTCGCCTTTAAGAAACAGAAAATAGACAATGAACTCATTATGAAATAGGGATTATTCCACAGGCTAAATTTCTAATCAAAATGATTATTAAAAGAGTTATAAAATAGAAGAGTCATAAAATGGGTTTAATTTTACAGATGAAATAGATTAAACAGAAAATAAAAGCAACAATTTAATAAAATTTGAAATATTTCCTGGTGGAAAATATAACAATTAGTCATTTAAAATTTAAAATAAAGGCTTTCTAGAAACGATTTTAATGCCAACAATTCCTTTGTTGCAAAATTTTCCAATCGTATTTTAATTAAAATGAACCGAAATAACGATTTCTATCAGGATAAGAAACGAAAATTTAAAATAGCCGTTTTAGATACAAAGCAATATTGTAAATCACTCAATATTTGACATCAAAGTTCGCCTTTAAAAAACAAAAAATAGACAATGAATTCTATTATGAAACAGGGATTATTCCACAGGCTAAATTTCTAATCAAAATGATTATTTAATGTAATTTAAATCACAGCAAGCGAAATTATAATTTCTGCCTAAAGTTAAGAATGGAATTTTTAATTTATATTCTATCATTTTTATTTACCTAACTTTTAATACATGAAAGAGGAAATTAATATGTAATATAACATTAGTAAATTAAACTTCTCCTTTTATATATATATATATAAGGAGATATAAGTTATATATATATATATATATATATATATATATATATATATATATATACAGTATAAAAATGAAACCTCATTAGTGTGACAGAAATTGCAATTTACAATTTTTCTTATGCTGTAAATTTGCACATCTTAAAATTAACAATGTTGTTGGTAACCATGTTTACAATATTTAATTCTAATATTTTTAATTTAATATTTATATAAAAGTTTTATGAAATTTTCCAAAAATCGTAATATTTTTAACGGATTTCAGACATTGGAGATGTTTTATTGTATTTTTTCATATATCATGACAATTTACTTTGTGAAGATGATTAACTTTTTAAACTTTTTATTCTTCCTTACATTTCAAAAATGAATAATAAAAAGAAAAATTTAAGTTCACGAAATTAAAAATATTTATATACGAATTGTGATTTTAATGATATTTAACAAATCGGTTTTTAAACATTGGTTCTTTTTTTCCATTTGTCAAAATGTTACTGTTTGAATTGAATTTTAAATTGTTTTTTCTGCCCAAAACTCTATAAAATGTGCAGAAATAAAACTAAATGAACTAGAAATGTAAAGGGAACCATATCTTGTCAGATAGAATTTTCTATGCATTTTATAATTAATTTAAGTGTCATACAATGGGTTTAATTTTACAGATGAGTATGTAAATTAAACTGAAAATAAATGCAACATTTTAATAAAATTGGAAATATTTTAGGGTGGAAAATATATTAATTAGTCATTTAAAATTTAGAATAAAGGCCTGCTAGAAAAGATTTTAATGTAGATCATTCCTTTGTTGCAAAATATTGCAAGCGTATTTTAATTAAAATGAACCGAAATAACGATTTCTATCAGGATTACAAAAGAAAATTTAAAATAGCCGTTTTAGATACAAAGCAATATTGCAAATTACTCATTATTTCGCATCAAAGTTCTACTTTTAGAAATACAAAATAGAAATAAATACAATAATGAAATATGGATTATTTCATAAGCTGAATTTCTAATGAAATTTGTTATTTGACATAATTAAAATCGCAACATAAGCAATTTTAATTTCTGCCTAAGGCTAAGAATGGAAGTTTTAATTTATATTCTTCATTCTTTATTTACATTTGTATATAACATTTAGTATATAAAAAATAAAATTTATAAGCAATAAAACATCATTAAATTACACTTCTCGGTATTTAAACTTATATATTTCTGTTATGGGAGACCCGTACCCCATTTTCGGCCAAAAATCCTCAAAAGTTCATTTTTGTTTTTCTCAGAAAACGATAAAATACATATTTGCGAATATCCATGCAAAATTTCAGAACTCGGGGACACTTGGAACAGGTAGAAAATGAGCTTTTTAAATTGTACTCACTATAGAGTTTAAAGGACTAGCGAACATTTAAAACGTGTTTTCCTGAAAATGACTTTTTTTCATATTTTGCCTAAGTTCAAAGTACTAAGGCTCAGTAGTAAAATGATTTAGAAACAAAGTGTCTATGTTTTTAGAATCTTAAAAAAAAATTGCAACAAAAGTAAGGAGAGATATTTTTTTTTAAACTATTTCTGAAAATTTTACATAGATTGGTAAACATGAAAATTATAACGAATTTAAGGAAATTTACCATGCGTATTTTTATTTATTTTTTTCTTAGCCGATTAAAATAGAAAATTAAAAATATCACTCCTTAGTTCTTTTCTATATACTATAACAATATATAAGAAATTTTAGTAATATCAAAATATTGAAAATTGAATGAGGATTAGTAATTTTAAAAAGTGTATTTTTCGACAAAAAAAAATCATAAAAATCCCCATAAAAAATATACTTTTTAATAAAAAGTGAATTTGTTTGCTAATTATTCCTTACAAGAAGATTCTTAAATAGTACACCAAAATTCATTAACTTAAAATCAATAATAAACATTTTGGGTTTTTTCTTATGGGTCTCCCTTAACAAAGCAGTGTAAAAAAGTCAATCCCCAGTACTATAACAGTAATCGCAATTTACATTTATTTCTACTAAAATTTGCAAATCTTAAAATTTACAACCTTGTCGATTTTTAATTTGCTATAGTTTTAGTATTTCCAATTTAATCTTAACTTAATATAAAACTTTTTATAAAATTTTCGGAAAATCGTAATTTTTTTTAACGTATTGATACATTTGAATCCTTTTTAGAAAAACAAATCGCCGTCCCTCTAATTATGTGTCTGTAAACTCTATATCTCCAAAACAAATCGAGATAGAAACTTTTGTAGATTTAATATGTACTTTGTATGTAATAATTAAAATAAGTGAATTGAATTTCAATAGCCTCGATTATCCTGAACTTTTTTATCGGACATTTGAAAATAAAAACATTTCGATAATAGTTAACAAGATACAGAGATCTATAGTTTTCAAAAATAATCTACTAAAATTTCAGAAATCTTACTCAAAATTTAAATCAGATATCAGTATAACAAAAGTTCTATTCATCCAAGTTTCCTAAAAATTACTTAGTAATATTACAGATTTATGAATTTCCGGTGAAAACATGTATCTACTTCATGAGTTTTGTTCTTGCCGTTAAATAAAGTTATCTAGATATCAAAGTTTAAAAAAAAATCTTTGTAACTTAATAGATAGTTCAACATTGGAGTCAACTGCAGTGTTGTAATTGCTATGTATAGAGAAGAAGTACATGAAATTGATGGCTTTTGAGCACATTCTGCCATCGAATATTTCAGTTCTCGCTTGCCATTCGAGACTCATGTTGTTGACAACAAGTAAAGTATCTAATTAACAGCTTTTAACCTCTTCCCTGTTTTCCCCGTGCGTCGTACGGGCAACGTGTTTTTGGCAATAACAATTTGGCCGTACGACGTAGTGCATCCATACGCCAATCATAATTTATTATTCTCACCAGTAAAATATTATTGTAAATGTTGTATTATTTAATCCGACCATTTTTCTGATTGTATTAGACAAAAGTTTCTTTTTTCATGAAACTATAATAAAAGATTAAAAATTCTGTAAAAGACATGAAAAAAGGACATTATTTTAAAGTTTTCAAAAATATTATTATTAATTATTTAACTATTTAATTATTTCATAATTTATTATTAATTATTAATTATTTAATTATTTATATATTATTTATAATTATTTAACAGAGTAAAGTTTTAACAAGTATACTGGGTAATTGAATTTTCAATTACAAAAATATTTCCTTGCAATCTATTACAATCAAATATTATAATGATTTTACTGTTAAATTGCCATTCTATGATTATGGAATAAGAACGTTAAAACCTAAGTAAAGGACTTAAATTCAATACATTAGAAAAATGATTTTACTTTTTCAGACTATTATAAAATTGAGCTTATTGTTGAATGTCCGAATATAAATATGCACAAAACACTGACACATACGTATTCACTTTTAAATTCGATCCGTTTCATTTGATTCGTTTCCTCGTTTACGCCCTAAAAATTCCACTGCATTCAGAACATTCAGTTTGTCGATATTAAATATCTGATTAAAATAAAATAACCAACATACGAAAAAATTAACTGTAATTCTTAAAATGTTCGTCTTTTCTTAAGCTTACTATAATACAGGTATCATTATTTGTAGTCTTTCAAGCTCATAGAATTAATGCATCTTAAAAAAAAAAAAAAAAAAAAAAAAAAAAAAAAAAAAAAAAAAAACCATGAACCTTTTTTTTTTTTTTTTTTTTTTTTTTTTTTTTTTTTTTGCCTTATTTAGGTAAGATGGGTTGCGCGTTATAATGAACTAATTCTGATTTATTAAAAAAAAAAAAAAAAAAAAAAGATAATGCACGGTAATATTTCAAGTTTTCTTCTTGAAGTTCGCATATCCCATTAAGTCGCATTTATTTACGATTTTGGCAAAGATGTCATATACGCACCACATTTGCACATGTTTTTCCTTGCCAATTTGGCAAAGAAATTTTGTTAAATAAAAATTACAAATTACATGCAATAACAGCACATAATTCTTTTATTGCAATGTAAAAAAAAAATTACGTGAAAAATGAAAGAGATTTTAGTATTTTAAAAAAGTAAATAAAAATAAATAAACAATAGTTATTATAATAAAACAATTAAACAATACAATTAAACAAACAATTAAACAATACAATTAAACAAACAATTAAACAATAGTTATTATAGTTATAATTATTGATATAGTGTATAATAAAAATAATTTCAAAAATTAAAATAAAAAATAACAGCAAATAAATGAATTTAATAAAATAGGAAACAATAATAAATAATATAATATAATAAATTAATATAATATAATAAATAATATAATATAATAATATATTTATAATAAACAATTATAAATAATAAAAAACAGTAAAAACAATTTTCACAGCAAATCGTACATATTAATACTTTTAGCCATATTGAATGTATGCAGCTGCATCATTTAATCAGCACATTTCATTGAAATCTTTATTTTTTCCCGTTTTATTTCCCTAACAATTGTTATAAAATTATTAAACCGATTTTCTCTTTGGCACAGATGTACAATGCCAAAATGGCATGAAAAAAACACGTGCAAATGTTGTGCAAAAGTGACATTTGTGCCACGATTTTTGCATTAATAGCTTAAGTTAAAGGACACTGTTGCATTAAGAAGTTATCTTATTCATACACAATGAAAATATAGCAATGTTAAGAAATAGGAGATAGCAGATCACTCGCTTTATGGTTTTATATTGACACTGCATAAATTTGGTTAAGCATTAATCTATTCAAAATAGCATTCCAATAATATTTCTTGAAATATGTAAGAAATGTTAGAAGCACATAAGAATTATGTAAGAAAAGTGTAATATGTAAGAAATAATTAAGAAGATGATTTGCTTCTGAATGAAAAAATAAGTTTATCTTTTACCCTGAATTATCCCCCCCCCCAAAAAAAAAGCTAATACTTTCTGTACGCTGTTTTAAAATTTTAGTTGAATGTTAAAATCATTCAAAAATAATATTCTTATACTTCATAAATAATGAATCTTAAATTTGAGACATATATGCTAAAAGAATGGTAGACTTTACTAGCATTTCAAAAAATAAATAAATAAATAAATAAATAGTGTAAGTATTTTATTATTTCGTTGCTAAAAAACGGAAAACAAAATAAAAGAACGGCGAAAACTAAGCTGTTGTTAAACCTTCAATATATACTGTGTTGGTATCTTTTTAATTTATTCGTATGCAATTAGTTTTAAAGCTCGTTTATATGTCGCTCTGCATTTTTTTCATGATTTTGTAAAATACATTTTCTTGTATATAACGCAGTAAAATAACTTATCTTTTACCATTACACTTTTATAAAAAAGAAATATGTAATGCATATGAAAACGATTATCTAATACTCTAGTTATGTTTTTAGTTTTCGAAGAATGGAAATCTGTTTCAAACAATTATAATTCATATACGGAATGAATTACAAACATTTGAAGCATTAGTAAATCCTTTAAAGTCATTTAATATAACGAAAATTTCTCATAAACTGCGCAAAAGCTATTAATAACAAGATACATGTAATAAATAGTACTCCAAAATTAATCGCTTTTGAAATATTTTGAAAAATTTTTAAGGAAAATTTTTTTGCTCTGAATTGTTTTACGCGCAGTTTTGATTACATTTTATTTACCATCTGTTGTACTTACGTTATTTCAAACAATATTTCACAAAGTATTTTCTTTATAAACAAGTTTAGAATAAATTAATACACATAATTCAAAAAAAAAAGATTTATTTTAAGAATGAATACAATGGAATATTAAGTGCTGCATAAACGTACAGTATAATAACTAATTTCACCTCGTAAGTAAAAATTTGAAAGAAAATTTATTGAAAAATCTTAAATTTACATTATATTTTACATTTTAGCTAGTTTCATCGTTTTAATAATTAAGGTAAGTCTGAAAAAGCAGAAATACAGTCGACTCTCGTTAATTCGAAATAGGATAATTCGAATCTTCGCTTAATTCGAACTAAACATGAAGTCCCGAAATTTTCAGTGGCAGAATAACGTTAAATATTTTCATTAATTCGAACTCATTTTCTCTTGACTTGAATAACTTTCTTTCTTTGATTTTTAGGAAAATTGTTCCGAACGAGTATACATATAATACCATGTATTTGATATCCACTTTTTTAGTGCCCCGCCTGTCATTCAGTGACGCTTCAAAATTGTCTTCCATTATGCTTATTTCTAATCTTTTAATTAGTTTATGTATTTATATATTCTAATTTAATATTAAGTCATATTCTAATGATAATAGACTAAATAAATGTAAAAAACACTATAATAATATTTCCTTTATAATAGTATCATAGTAAATATGTTTTCATTCCATACTTTCCTTAATTCGAACTTCGGATAATTCGAACATTTCTTATGGTCCCGACGAGTTCGAATTAACGAGAGCCGACTGTATTTTTAATATCTACAATATTATAGTCGATATATGAGTTTCTATATAGTGTCTTCCTTTAGGGTCAGTACTGGTAATTATGATCACTTTAAACATTTTCAACATTGCTGATTTTTTTAACCTTTCTTCTATTTGGAAAAGTATTTTTTAGTACATAAAAAGTAACTTTGACACTTTAAGGACAGTTCTTAAAAGTTTTAATTCTCATACACCCCTTTTTTTAATTAAAAGGATGGTTATTATGTACCCTTCAAAAACCCATAACCACAAAGTTTGGGGTGATAAGGACTATCATTATGACCACTATATTTATCCTTTTTAACGGCCTAGTCTCATTTACGTTAAAAAACAAAACTGACAAACTGTTTATCAAATATTTAGTAAATTTGAAATTGTTTGTTTGAAATTGCCGACGCATTTGGCAAATTTATAAATGAAAAAAAAATGACTTTGATTTAATTGCACTAAAACAGGACCTAAAGAAATCAAAATTTTATAAAACTGTTTAATTTCAATTATTTTATAATGCGCATCATATACTAATGTGGGAAAGTTTCCACTAAATTAGCAAAAAACTCAAACGTTTTCTAAAGTTTTATGAGTAAGGTTTTCGAACACAGAGTGAAGGTAATTTATATTTCTTTCCAAGTACAACAATTTTCTTCTTCTTGTAAATGGATAGAGCTATGTTTATTTCACGGTACATTACCTCCATTCTCTGATTTTGTATCACGTTTACGAAGAAGCAAAAACAACAACAACAAAAATAAACAAGCAGAAAGAAGCATATATTTTTTTTCAAAATAAAAGGTTCTTTCTCTTAAGCATTAGAAATTGAATACTTTAAAAATCCATTATTGAATATCAGGATATGTTCTACTGAGAGGTAAATCGCAGAATGCTATAATAATAAAAAAAAGGAATTTATAGATTTAAGATACGAAAATACATTAAAGTGTGTATGTAAAATAAATATATTTTTTTATTTTATGCATTTTTAGCATTAAATTTTATTGTTTATGTTGTACCTATTTGATCTATATCGGTTATATCGACTTATCGTTATAACCGGACCCTGATTTTTTTATATTTATTGTAGAATATAAACCACATATGTCTAAATGCAATCACATGCATTTATTATTCGTTTAAATATATATTAAACTTACAACTAATACATCATTAATCCTTTTCAGGAGTAAGTGATCGTGTCTCTGTAATGTGGAATCCACAACGGGAAAAAATACTTCAAAATGAGAGAAAGCCTTTTTTAAACTTCCCCACAGCCGCCACCAAACTTTGAAAAGTAAAATTTAATTAAAAGTTTCCTATGGAAATCTAGATAAAACTCTGGTGGTCTATAATATACCCGACAGCCGAATGTAATATGTGTGAATAATATTGCTAAATCACTCAAAAATTTGAAACCAAATTTTCATATTAGTTATTTAAAAATAATGATGAGAATTAAAAAATATATGAAATTTATAAAAAATATACTTAACTATTTAAATTTAATGTAAAGGAAGCTTAATTATGATTATATGTATTTTAATAAGACTTTCTTATAAGGTAAACTTTTAAAATCCAGTGAAATGTATCTCGTTTTATTTCTGCAAGTAAGATGTTTTATTATGTAGCATTTAGTTTTAATTCCCGAGTACAGCTTTTAAGTACTGTAACAATGCTCATTTACCATTAAAAATCTTATATATATTATCTTATAAAACTATGAGGAACCATTTTTCATTTAGGATCAATAAACATATGGTTCAATCTAAAATCATTTAAAAAATATTTTCTATATCGGAATTTTCTTTCAAATATTACTTGAATCAAATAAAAATTATTAATAGAAAATTTCTAGTACAAAATCTATATGCTTGTATTGTATAAATTCGTATAACAGCTCAAAATAGCTTTGAAAGATGCTTAAAAAATATCATATTTTATTAGGATTTTGCGATAAAAAATGACCATTAAATTAAATTTACTAAAGCAATTTGTTAATCATTTTAATTTTTTTCTTCTTTAGGTATTAATTAAATATTTTTTGAACACGGTTTCTTAAAAAAATGAACCAATCATTTTTGTTTATTTATAATTTTTTCACTTCAAGGCAATCTGAAACGGAAATGTTCATTATATTTTGCTATCTTAAACACACTTTGTGGTTGATATACTTATTTAAAGTCATAATTCTTAAATATATATATATATATATATATATATATATATATATATATATATATATATATATATATATATGTAAAAAGAATTAGTCACAATTAGAATCTGATGTATTTTTTAAAAGTACCTTTTTTCATATTACTTTTTCATTTTGTGATTTAGAAAAAATAATAATTAATCCATATAAATATTTTGTAAACATAAATAATACTTATAAATATACAGTATTAATGTTTTTTATTTAACATTTTCTCGTTTCACGAAAATCATGCATTAAATAACTTATTTTTTAAAAAAAATCTATGGCCATTTTTAAAATATATAAATCCAAATCTTTCCATGTTGTTTAATGACAATTGTTATATCAAACGAAAAGGACATTTATAAAAAAAAGGAACAGATTAGGATATAAAGAATTTAAAGTACTGTATCAGACGTACACTGTAAAAAAAGTGTCGATCTACTAAAAAAACTTTAGTTATCCTTGTAATTACTAAAACATTTTTAGTAATCTTAGTTGGTTACAAGAAAATCTGTAAATATTACTAGAAAAAAGTTGGCAACGAATTGAGTTAATAATTTTATATTTTTAATAGCTATTACTAAAACTTACTCGGTGTGGCCTTGATAGCATAGTAATTACAGTAACGAACTCCAGGCTAAAAGGTCCCGGGTTCGATACTGGCCACTGCCAAATACGCCCCGAATGTGTGCAGTGTAAGTACTCGTTAATAAAGGGATTATGAATATCCTGACGGAGCAGCAGCAATGTTTGCTGCTGCCATCTATTGCGGTTTTGCTGAAAATCATCCGCTCCAGAAGTCTGGATACAGCTCGAATTAAGCTCCTTCCCTTCAAGCCCAGGTAATGGTTATTAAAAATAATTTTGTTATTACTAAAATTTGCTTGGTGGCTCATACTAAAAATTTTTAAGTTAGTTATACAAAAAATTCTTTTGTTCAGTTTACAAAAGAAATGCTTGTTTCGCTTGCAAAAAAAAGTTTGTAATGATTACTAAAAAAATTTGTGGAATACAAATTTACTAAAAAATTTTTAGTAACCTCTTGATTTTTTTTTACAGTGTAGAAAATGCCGACAATGGAATTGAAAAAAATCATTTTAAAGTAATGAAATCATTGTCTGTTTCATATTAAACATCTAACTCCATGCAGTTCTTACAATGTTATCTTCTAATAACTTGAGAAGTCTCTAAATCCCAAAATAAAGGAATAGATTTTTATAAATAATTTTGTATCCTTTATCATATTATAAAAAATATTTTTGTAAAAATACCACTAAAACAGCCTGTAAAACTTTGTTTTAAATATTATAGAAAATATTTTGATCCAATTATAATTTTTTTTTAAGTTGAAAGAATACTACATACATTAAATGTAACGGATTGTTTCATAAAAGGCTATTTAATTTTCTACTGACTTTGTCACCTAGCAACCAAGATATACCTAATTATTTCAAAATGTAAAAAGTTTTCTGTGCAAACGATTTTTTGTGATAAATACATTATCTGTTTTATTTCTTCAGCTTTTACCTAAGCTGTGTGAAACAATATTCTTTTTGTTTTTGAGTTTGATTAGAATGTTTTTTTAATGAGTTATGTGAAAAAATGTTACGGTTTTTTATTGGAGTTGCGTTTCGTTAAATTATCTACGTTCGAAAGAACTGAGGAGAATTTTCTCATGAGAATAAACTGTTTTAAAACAAGAGATGAGTGTTTAATTTTGAGTTTAGTAAGAAATTAATAAACTTTCGAACAATTGAATTCTTCATATGGTCCGTCTCTACGGAGAAAAATCAGCGAGTTGTTCTACGTCAATGATTGAAGGATAACTGGTGAATATTTTGTGCTGTTTTGCTATTTCTTCGATGTTAGAACTCATCTTTTAAAGAGCCAAGAGGGGTAAGTGCACCCATTTAATTTTTATTCATTAAAAATGAGTATGAAAGAATTAAAAGCAAAAAAGAAAATTTTCAAAACAAACTTGACAAAATTAAAAGAAAAATTATCGAATACTGAGCTAGAATTAAATGAATTAATTCTCATAAAGGAGAAACGGAATAAATTAGAGTTATTTGAGTCTATTTTTAAGATAAGTAAAGAAGATGAAATTGAGGATTTTATTAAGGAAAACGAAGAAATTAATGAAATTTTAGAAATAATGGAATTTGAACTTACAAAAAAGTTATCAAAAATGAAAGTGCAAACTGTTAATTTAGAATACGCCACAAAGGCTGATAATAACATTAAATTGCCAAAGTTAACACTTCCTGTATTTACGGGTAATTTGCATGAGTGGCTTTCTTTCAAAGATATATTTAAGGCTACTGTACATGAAAATTCTAATTTGTCAGGGGCAATGAAATTACAATATTTGAAGTCTTCATTGAGAGGAGATGCCTTTCGTATAATTCAATCTATTTCAATCGTGGATTCTAATTATGAAGTTGCATGGTCGCTTTTGGAAGAACGGTTTTCAAATTCGAGAGAACAAGTTTACGCGCATTTAAAACGTTTTTTAAATATTCCTGTTATTCAGAATGAGTCCCCAGCAGCATTATTAAATCTAATAGATATAACAAATGAATGTATTAGGTCGTTAGAGATTTTAGAACAAATAGTTGAAGGGTTTTCTACTACTATGTTTGCTTATATTTTGGCTCAAAAATTAGATGTAAATACAAAAATGTGGTGGGAAAGACATCTTAAGCGGGATAATTTACCGAGTTTAACTGAATTGCTAGAATTCTTGAGAGACCACGCGCGTACACTAAGTGCGTCCAAACAAGTAAATACAAAGCGAAATTTTCAAAACGAAAGCCAAACAAAGCATAGCTTTTCAAAGGTAACATCCATGGTTGCGAGTTTAAATGAGAAAAATATGCGCAAATGTGTTGTATGTAACCAGGAAAATCACAGTGTTTTTAAATGTCCCAAATTTAAAAAATTTAATGTACAGGAAAGAGTAGATTTTGTGAAAAAAAACAATATGTGCTTTAACTGTCTTTCAGAATTCCACTGCGTCAAAAAATGTAATTCAACATTCTCGTGTTCAAAATGCCATAAACGGCACAATATACTTCTTTGTTTTGATAGGCGTGAGAGAAATTCCAATGCGGTGGGAAACACAAAAAAATTATAGTGATAAGGAAGTGCCAAATGCATTGTCGACGAATGAAAGTAAACCAACATTAAATGTTGACACCATACCATTTGAGTTAAATAACCAAATTCAAAATTTCACTGGTACTTCAAATGTGAGATCGAATAATGTTAAAACAGTTCTTCTTTCCACTGCTATTGTTTATATGAGAGATAAATTCGGAAATAAAGTTCCGGTGCGTGCTTTATTGGACAATGGTTCAATGAGCAATTTTTTAACATTGCAGTTAGTTGAAAGATTAGGAATTCGAAAAGAAAAAAGTAATATTTCGGTATCGTGTTTAAGTGGATCCTCTGTAGCGGTAAAAAATAAAACTACTGCCTTGATCAGTAATAATTCGGGAGATTATAGTCGGGAGTTAGATTTCCTTATCATACCAAAGATTTCGCAAATTATGCCCTCGAAATGTATTAATATTTCAGAGCTAGGAATTCCAGAGTCTATTATTCTTGCTGATCCTGAATTTAATAGACCAGGGAAAATAGATCTTTTGCTAGGAGCTGAAGTATTTCTAGAATTGATAAAGGTGGGTCGTATGAAGCTACCAAATTCTAAATTAATACTGCAAAATACGGTGTTCGGTTGCATAGTAAGTGGGAGTGTTTACGATTGTAACGATCAAGAACAAGTACATTGTGGGTTAATTACTGAAACAGATTTAAATTTCGAAATGAAAAAATTTTGGGAAATTGAAAGAGTAGAAGAAAGTACACCATTGAGAAATACAGAAGAATTAGCATTCGACACCCCCTTTATAAACACACATCAGAGAGATATAACGGGCAAATTCATAGTACAAATGCCGTTGAAAAAAGATCCTAGTTCTTTGGGAGAATCAAAACAATTTGCGGAAAATAGATTAAATTCGCTTTGGAATAGGCTAGTCAAAAATCCAAATCTTTTAGAGTTATATTGCGCATTTATGGCAGAGTATAGAGAGTTAGGCCATATGGAGGAAGTAGAGAAAACAGATGAGCCAATACATGCAAATTATCTACCTAATCATGCTGTTTATCGCCCAGATAAAAGTTCTACAAAATTGAGAGTTGTCTTTAATGGTTCACATGCAACTTCATCAAGAGAATCCCTAAATTCCATACAGCTGAATGGAGATGTCATTCAAGATGATTTGTTTAGCATAATACTTAGATTTCGTACACACCGCTATGCATTTACAGCAGATGTAAAAATGATGTATCGCATGATACTTATCGATAAAAGTCGAGCAGTTGTGACGAAAGCAAAAATTTTCCTACAAAGACTGTGGAGATTGCAAATTGGTTGGGATGAAAATCTCCCTACTGCTGAGCTTGATGATTGGTTGCAGTTTTTAGAATCATTAAGAGCCATCAATAATATAAGTGCTGTTAGATACATTTTTACAAATAATCCAGTGCAAATTAAAATTTGTGGCTTTTCAGATGCTTCGGAGAAAGCCTACGGTGTGGCATTGTATGCTGTGTCTTCAAATTCTTCAGGAGAGCAAATTTCTCAGTTGCTTTGCAGTAAAAGTCGAGTTGCACCAATCAAAACAATCACTATTCCTCGCTTGGAGCTCTGTGGTGCAGTTTTATTAGCCAAATTGATGAATAAGGTTGCCAAAACCTTAAAAGTTCCTAAAGAATCTGTTTACTATTATTCAGATAGTACTATTGTATTATGTTGGATTCGAAAACAGCCGTGTGACTTAAAAACCTTTGTGTCATCACGTGGGGCTACGATTCAGAATCTTTCTGATATCAGTCATTGGGGACATGTGGCTTCTTCTGATAATCCTGCTGATCTTGTGTCACGAGGTGTAGATCCAGACAAACTTCTCCAGAGTAACTTATGGTGGAAGGGTCCACTATTCCTAACACAACAAACTGAACCTTCTTTAAATACTGTCGAACTTGAGCAAAATGATAAGGATCTATACAGAAGTGAACTTAAAAAGACTTTTTCAGAGACTTCACTTTTAATATCAGACTGTTTATTTTTTATTGACTATTTTTTGCAATTGAGTAATAATTATGCTAAATTAATAAGAATTCTTAGCTATGTTTTCAGGTTCATTCAGAATGTCAAGAAGCCAAAAGAAAGGTATTCAATTAAGCTAACATCTGCTGAATTGAAGAAGGCTGAGCAGTTTATCATAAAATCTGTTCAAGAAAAAGAGTTCAGTTCTGAATTCACATTGTTATCTAAGGGTAAGGAGTTACCAAAAAATAGTAGATTACTTTCATTAAATCCTTTCTTGGATAAAAATAATTTAATCAGAGTTGGAGGTCGTCTCCAAAATAGCACGGTAAATTATGCCCAAAAACACCCAATTGTACTGCCCTCTAAACACAAATTAACAGAATTAATTATCGAGTTTTATCACAAAAAATATCTACATATAGGACCACAAAATTTACTTTATTGTGTTCGAAGAAAATTTTGGCCTTAAAACGGTAGGGCTATTTGTAGAAAAATTGTACATAAATGTATTACATGCTTTAGGGCCAAACCTAAATTGTTAGAGCAAATTATGGGCGAGCTCCCAAAAGAAAGAATAAATGTAGACTTTGTTTTTAATTGCACAGGAACTGATTTCTGTGGTCCATTTTTGATTAGATATAAAGGTCAACGTAAAGGTATTTTTCATAAAGTTTATGTTTGTATTTTTATTTGTATGGTAACAAAGGCAGTGCATTTGGAATTAGTTACTGATTTAACGTCTGAGACTTTTATTGCCACATTAAAGAGGTTTTTTGCCAGACGAGGCAAACCTCAAAACATTTTCAGTGATAATGCAGGCAATTTTGTGAAGACTAATGTAGAGCTTAAAAGGTTGCATGAATTGGTAAACAAACCAGACCAGAACCTTACTAATTACTTGATATCTGAAGGTATTGCTTGGGAATTTATTCCCCCTAGAGCTCCAAATTTTGGAGGTTTATGGGAATCGGGAGTCAAGGCCTTCAAGTATCACTTTAAACGTGTTGTGGGCAACTCTAAATTAACTTATGAAGAAATGTTAACTATAATTGTCCAAATTGAAGGTATCTTAAATTCGTGCCCGCTTACTCCCTTGAGTACAGATATTGATGACTTGGAGGTCTTGACCCCGGGACATTTTCTTATTGGTCGCCCACTTAATGCCATTGCTGAATCTGACCTGAGTTATATTGAAGATAATAGACTAAACTTATGGCAAAAGACCACTAAAATGGTTCAGACCATCTGGAAAAAGTGGAAAAATAGTTATTTAAGTACATTGCAGCAAAGGCATAAGTGGATGATATCAAAAAACAACCTCAAAATAGGAGATATGGTTGTAATAAAGGAAGATGATCTTCCAGTGTCTAAATGGTTATTAGGGAGAATTGTAGAAGTATTTTTTGGTAATGATAATAGAATAGAGTTGTAAATATAAAAACCCCAAATGGAATATATAAAAGAGCAGTATCCAAAATTGCTGTATTACCTCTTGAAAAGTAATTCAGTTTTTATAAGAAAGTGTACATTATTGTAAAATTTCTTTATTTATTATGTATTATGTAAAATTGTTTAAATATTTGCTTAAATTTAACTGAACTGTGACTCATTTATATTGTATTTAATTGTATTGTTCTTTATATTTTTTACAATGGTTGTAATTGCAGTGTTTTAGTTTGAAACCCCCCTCAGAGGTTTCAAGTGGGGCGGTATGTTTGATAAAAGGCTATTTAATTTTCTACTTACTTTGTCACCTAGCAACCAAGATATACCTAATTATTTCAAAATGTAAAAAGTTTTCTGTGCAAACGATTTTTTGTGATAAATACATTATCTGTTTTATTTCTTCAGCTTTTACCTAAGCTGTGTGAAACAATATTCTTTTTGTTTTTGAGTTTGATTAGAATGTTTTTTTAATGAGTTATGTGAAAAAATGTTACGGTTTTTTATTGGAGTTGCGTTTCGTTAAATTATCTACGTTCGAAAGAACTGAGAAGAATTTTCTCATGAGAATAAACTGTTTTAAAACAAGAGATGAGTGTTTAATTTTGAGTTTAGTAAGAAATTAATAAACTTTCGAACAATTGAATTCTTCACGGATCATTTGATTATATTTTAGAAAATTCCTTGTACACAGTAAAAAGTGTAATTTCCGTTATTTTTTCGACAAGTGTGAAAATTTTTAGATAACTCAATAAAACACTTGAAGCTTCATATATTATCGAACATTGATTAGTTATCAAAATTTTACTAACGATAACTTAATATTAAAGTACGTTAGATACAATACAATAATTCGAAATGACTTGAAGACCAGTTGACGAATTGTACAGTTCGGTCCAAAAATAACGATACATTTCTTTGAAAACAAATAATATATTGATTGTTTCACAGGTGTTTGGACAAATGATCTCCTTACTAGCTATCCATAAATCATGTCACACTTTTTTTCAATGTTTTTGGTCCCTCCCCCTATTTTTGTCACAAAGTATCACACTTCACTGTAACCCGATCCCTCCCTCGTCACACGTCATGCTACACTACATATATATATACTTGTAGTTTAGAGACAAAGACTATGTTGCAGATCATATTTCAAATTTATATTCAAACCTTTACTGTCATTTTTTTATCACTTTTGGGAGAATAACAATAAAAATGGTCTGTGTACTTATTTTGTATGAAATAAGATACAACTTTGCAAGAAAGATTATAATTAATATACAATAGTAATACAGTATTAACAGAGCAATAATAATGTATAACAAGTTGAGCGTGAAGCGTAGCAAATGCGGTGCGTTCGTACGATAATGAAGTTTTAAAAATATCACTCTCATATATCAATCTCATAAAATTGTAAATAAATTCAATTAAAATGCGCTCCAAACAATGTTCTCCCTATACCATTATGCAATGGAATACTTTTGCGTGGCCTTGTAAATCAATAACAAATATTCTTTGCACCACAGATTATGCAAATAGTATATTATAACATTTACTTTATAGATGCATATCAATTTTATTACGTTCGAATGAGTGTAACACCATTAAAATGCATTTGAAACATTTTTCCCCATTGACCGTAATGTAATGGAACACTTTTGATTGTCCCTGTAGTTGAAGTATGCATCCGATTTTGATAAAATTTGAAATAACTCTGCAAAATTATGTAATAATTATGTATTTAAATTTCCAAACGATTAAAATGCATTTGAATTTCCCCCCATTGACCATAATGTAACAGAATCCTTTTGATTGTCCCTGTAATTGATCTATGCATCCGATTTTCATAAAATTTAAAAGGACTCGACAAAATTATGAAATAATTATGTATTTTAAATTTCAAACGATTCAGTTGGGTAGTTTTTGCGTTGTTATATGCGGACAGACAGACGGACAGACAGACAGAGAGACGGACTGAACGACAACTATAGGTGCTACGTATTTACATAATTAGGAACGCACCTAATAAGAGTAAATGAAAACTGCAGCATTTTGTTATTTAAAATGTAATTAATAGTACAATTGGCTTTAAATTTCTTTCAATCTTTACTTTATGAACACAAAATACTTTAATTTCAAAATAACTTCAAAATTTAATCTTCTGATTTTTAATGTTTTTATTTAAACCAAAATGTGTAGTGCCACATTTCTTCTTTCTCCCTCCCACCCCCTTGTCACAAACTGACATAATTTCACGAACCCCCTCCACCTTTTAAGCATGACATCATTTTTGGACGGCCCCTTTAGGAAGGAAGTATAGCTAACATTCCCTGAAAACTGGGTGTTAAAACATATGAGGAGTTTCGTCTGCTGTTACTTCGAAAATACAGTAAAAAGCCACAAACAAGAACCGATACCAGAATACAGTCGGCTCTGGTTAACTCGAACTCTTCGGGACCAATAGAAATGTTCGAATTATCCGGAGTTAGAATTATGGAAAATATGAAATGAAAACATGTTTAATATGATACTTTTACAAAGGAATTAATGTTATAGTGCTTTTTAAATTTATTATGTCTGTTATCATCAGAATATGACTTAATATTAAATTGGAATGTATAAATACATAAACTAATTAAAAGATTAGAAACAAGCACACTGGAAGAAAAATTTGAAGCATCACTGATGGACAGACGGGATACTTAGAAAGTGGATATCAAATGAATGGGATTATATGTATGCTAGTTCGGAACAATTTTCACAAAAATCAAAGAAAGAAAGTTATTCAAATGATCTAAAATCCGTGAGAAAGAAAAAAAAATAAAAAATCGGAATTCTCGTTTGTTCGAATTAAAAGATGTCAAGAGAAAATGAGTTCGAATTAATGAAACAGTTTAACGTTATTCTGCCATTGAAAATTTCGGGACTTCATGTTTAGTTCGAATTAAGCGAAGATTCGAATTATCCGATTTCGAATTAACGAGAGTCGACTGTACTTGTAAACGTGGGCTTCTTTCAACTACATCACTAGTATCCCTTTCAGAATCGTGAGATTATGTTAATTGTCTTTCAGGACGTTTTTCATTCGCAAAGCTACCGGTTTGTCCGAATTTGTTCATGAAGTAGCCCACATTTTGGTCCGTGTTGGTGGTTGTATTTTGAATTTCTGATGAGAAAGGAGACGCATCTCTTTATATGTTTTATCCCCCAGTTACTAGGAAACGATGGCCATTCTTTATTTTAAGGAGAACATTTATTCAAACCCCTGTGAAAGAAATCACTAGGTAATTTTTTCATAGAAGTGGTTCGTTAATTTTGTAACACTCTGCATATATATATATATGAGGACCCCAGAAGGCAAGGGGTATAAGTGACAAAATTGAAAAAAATAAACGAAATACACAGACGACCTAAAAATATGCTTTTTTCATTTCAGGTAAAGAAATATAAGTGATTTTCTTATCATTTGCTGAGTTATAGAAACAAACCACTTTTTTCGAAAAACAAACAATATTGATTAATTATACATTTAAAGAAAATTGTACTTTATTTTTTAACATTTATTGAAATAAGAGTTCAAAGACCAGAATGCAACAAGCAGAAATTTCCTATTTCAATTCACTCATTTGTTATTGATGTTCGAATTTAAGATCAATTATCTTTAAACTCAATTTACTCCAAATCGAAATTTTGTCACTTGTACCCCTTGGCTTCTGGGGCCCTCATATATGTTAAGATATTCAACGATTTTACAATATTATGTAATAAAAAATATTACTTCAATGAAAAATGTACATTTTAGATAATATATTTCTAAAACTGGAAATTCTAAAATTCAATTTACAATAATGTACCTGTGTTGGAGAAAAATGTATTAGTAATTACAGTAGTAACAATATATTTATATTCTCATTGGATGTATAATACGGCGAACTATAACAAAAGGATAAATAAAAAAAAATTAAGACACTCATCAGTATACCACATAAATAAAAAGGTAGATATTAAAAACAGGCATCTGAAGTTTCAGACATGTACTAACAAGTGATCATCAGGGGCTATTTGACATTAAAGGAGCTTCTGTTACACACAATACTATGACTGTGACAAATATAGCAAATATTACTGTAATAAAAGTTATTACCTTCATTTTTCAAAAAGCTATTTCAATACAAAAAGATTTAATCTCCAAATTTAATTCAAGTTATTGTTAAAACAATTCATGATTTATTAGGATCTATTTGGGGTTTAGGGAGGGGGAATGCAACAGAACGTTAAACGACATTTCCAAGTTATACGCAAATATCATATACAGTGGAGCATCGTTTATACGACGCCGTAGGGACTATTGATAAACGTCAAACGTAAAAATGATAATGTCGTATGATCAATTTTCACTTCTAAAACTAAAATTAATTTTGTTTTCACTTAATTTTAATATTTAATGTGTTGATTTTCTTAAATTTGAAAATTAAAAATCCAAAACAAACAAATAACCAAAATAAATACACAAATAAAAGGGAGGGATTAGTAAACAATTTAAATATGCGTACTTTTTTTTTACATTTGATGATATTACGTAGCATTACGAGAAAATTGTCTATGGTTGTTGGGACAATGGGTCAGGCGATAAGCATTTCAACTCTACTTGGCGAAAAGGTTCCTCTTTTGCGGGACATTAGTTCTTTTCTTTTTAGAGGAACAGACCGAATCCGCCGCGTGGTCAACTAAAAGTCGGCATACTGAAAACAGTTAGAAGGAAGGTCTATTTGCAACAGGTCGGAAAAGCTGAGTATCCCGGCAAAAAGAATGACCCCTCCAATGTAATCTGTTACGCGTAAGCTGATTTTTCAGACTAATGGAACTCCAGCCTCCATTGTTATCATGTGGGGTACATTTAAAAACCTTTTTTTTGTATCATTCATAGCTGCCCGCTTCTGCCCATTTTTAAGATACACAAGAAAAATTAAGAAAAATAAAAATATACAAAATCGAAAAACCGACTTATAAACGATTTTGTGCGTCGTATAAAAGATATATTTTTACACTAAAAGGAATAGGAATGAATTGGGATCACACTAAAACGTCGTATAAATATAAACGTCGTATAAATATAAACGTCGTATAAACGATGCTTTACTGTAAATGAACGCTTTTTTATAGATACTTTGTTAGCTTTAAAAAAAGTTGATTACAAGTGTAAATATTTTAATTTTTAATTTTTTTATTAATAGTTGAAAAATGTCTTGTAATAAAGATTTTTGTAATATTCCGGCATTCGACGGGTTAATACGTTTTAAGAGTAAGATAACCCCCAATGTACATTAATATAAATGTCTCTCTGTCCGTGTGTAACCACTGTACAACCGATAAGAGTATGATGTTATGTAAAGAATCGAACAGAATTTCAGGCATATGTTCTTGGCTATGGCAAGCTGGTTTTCCTTGATCTATCAAATATTCCGTTTAAAGAAATCGCTTTAACAGCAATTATGCGCCGATTTAAACCTATAAGTAGAATAGAACTAAATTTCAAATCTGTTTTTTGTGAGTATGGCAAGCAGGTACTCCTTGAATTTTTTAAACAGTTCAATAGTATGGCGTTCTGTATTATCAATTTTTGTGTAATTTTCTAGATTTGATATAGTTTTAATGTATGTTGGTGGGTTTTGAAGCGACGGTAACTTCTTATACTGCTATGCTTGTCAATACGCAAACAGGTGCCGTAAGGCACAATAAAGAAAACTATTGATTTTAATAATTATAATGAACGAGATTAACGCGTCTTTAATCTGATTATTTGGCTTAAGGAAGAGTTTAAGAGTAAAAACAAAGTTTGTACAGTATGGCACAAATAATATTGAAGTATAATCATTTCTTCTTTTGAAAGATTAAGATTGATGAAATGTAAGGAAGTTTTGATTTTGGTACAATTATGTAGTTGTAAAATATGATTTGATTTTAGAAATATATATATTTATTACAAAATCAAGAAACCATTTGGTATTTCACGATAAATGGAAATGAGATTTCAGATGTATGGAAAAATATAGTACTAGAATGATAAATTCCCTTTTCGTTGTTATGCACGGGATATAATATATAAATGAGCCCTATTATATATGACACTCTTTTTATATTTGTTTATTGTTGGTCCAAGTTGATAAAAAGTAATGTTTTGGTAACTTTAACCAGTGTTCTTGAATTCGACACCAAGCATGAAAATTTTCTTACTCATTTGAAAAAAAAGGACATAATTTTATTTAATATAATAAATGTACAAGACCAATTTAAAATATATAACGTGAAACATACAATATTGCATAATAAATAGTGGCACACTTAATGTAAAATTAGTAATAGAATTTTGCATTCTATTTGCATCCGTGTGTACAGTAAATTATATATAATTGAAAAGTTTTGTTATTGAATACATTGTTATATATAGACAAAAGTTACCTGCATTAGTTCTGGATTAATTTTGAATATGCAATTACCCGGACAGAAATGCAGATTAGAAAATAATGCAGCAAACGTTGAATAATTGAATTCATTATCCGCTTTCTGTTTCTTTAAAGCATATTTTGATTTGGGACTATTGTTAGCTGCGATCATTGCATTTTAATTAAAATCCGCATTTTGAGTCTTCTTTATAACTTAAATGGACGCTTTTGTTTGTTTAGATTTATTTTACTTAAAATAAGCATGGGAAATTTTACTAATAAGACAATGACTAGCATTAAATGTATTTTCAGACAATCCGCCCACTAAACCTTGAATGCTGAATTAAATTTTATCCCATGGAATTGGTTATTACAATTATTAATAAAACAGGCTTTTATATCACTCAATAACCTTTTAACCCTTTCCTGCGCATAGCAAATCTGTTTGATATTATTAACTCACACCGAAATTTATAAACGAATGTATCAGAAAATAGGAAACTATTTATTTTCAGGTATGTTATAAAAAGCTCATTTTAATTAGGTATTCATGGTGCCATTAAAATTAAAGTTAAGGGTCTTTTCTAAGGACACCACGCAGATTACAGTTAAAAGAAGATGAGGTTAAAAAACTAGCAAAATGCCACTGAATTTTTAAGTTTGTTCTAAGTGCAAATTACCTAAAAAATGACAAAAATATTTAAGAGGATTTTAAATTATTTCTTTTCTGCGTACTTTCAATATTTAGTGTAATTAAACAGATTTTGTCAGAGAATACAAAAAAATGCTGCGTTTTTTTTTTATTCTCCGATTAAAGCTGTGTTTACAGTTGAAAGTACAAAGAACTGAGGTCATTTAATATCTTTTTTAATTTTTTTTTTCAATATTATATGTAGTTTCATAGTAGTGTAATTTTAGGTTTACTTACTAAAGATGAATTTAGCATTCTATTTACTTATTTGCAATTGAAAATATATCTATCTATGTATTCATCTATCTATCTAGCTATCTATCTATCTCTATATATACATTACAATGAGTTTAATATGTCATATAAAACAAATATATTATTAATAATGCACTTTTTGTGTCATTTATTAGGGATAATATGGTTGTAGTAAAAAAATTGCATCATTAAAATCACAAAAAATTAAATGAATGTTCTCGCATTCAAGAGAATATTAACAGTAATATCAATCGTAAGTTAAGAAAAAAGCCATACAACACAGCTGTATAATTCGTTTACTGATGTAGAAATTAATTGTAATGTACAGGTTGATTACGCTCGATTTTTCAAATTTATTTTAAGTTTCTACTACTTATTTTTGAAAAAAAAACTTTTATTATTATTTTTTTTGCTTATGTGAAATTGCATTATAGATAAATTAAAATCATTACGCTTTACAATATAAACCAAACAAAATGTTTGATATTAATAGATTGAATACTTAAAAGCAATCTGGAAACACATTAAAAAGACAATATAGTCTTTCAGTTGTATTGATATTCAATGTATGTTATTAGTATGATTACGATTATAATTTTAGGAAAGAAAAAAATAATTAAAAAAAAACAAAATCGAGAATAGGAATTGAGAAAAACTCCCCATACAATGCAACGTAACATACACTATTTCTACTAGACGTTTTTCAACTTTGTAAATTTTTTTTCTATCAGAAAGACTAGCAATAAGAGCTACTAAAAAGAAATCAGTATATTAACATTCCTGTTGTTGTAAATGAATGTTCTATGTTATTTAATTTTAAATTGGTTTTATGTTTTATTTTAGTATTTACTTTGATAGAAAAAAATGTAAGAAATACGTTGTATTAAAATTTTGAATTCTGTTTTTGTTTTTTTAGCCTCTGATGCTATTTCTTTCATACAAGCTAAAAAGTGTCGTGTCAAAAACTTGTTACCCACTATTACATAATCTGGCCGTTAAAACGAGACAATCTATATACTTAAAACACCTGGCTGTTTTTTTATTCATCAGCCCTGAATTTTCTACTCAATCGATTTTGATAATTATTTTTTTAAATGAAAGCTACTTATTTGTAGTTGTGCCCATTTTAGCTATTTTTTAATTTATTTCCATTTTTATATTTTATTTTTAATTTTAAATGCTTTTTACGATATTTCTTCATTTAAAATGAGGAAAATGATGTCATTCAGCAACCAGAAAAATGGGAATTACAAGATTATTACGGATGACTTTTTTATATTACTAATAACAGTAACTTTAAAAAAATGAAGAGAAAATGACGTCACTATTTAAAACATCGCATTTTTACTCATAACGATATCATTTCAATATTTCTTTTCATTATGGTCACTGAGAATGAGATTTTTCCTTCAGATGACTTCAGTTAGTGAAAATAATACCATAGTAAAAATGAAATTAGTTTATATATATATATATATATAAAACTATTTTTCTGTGAATGCATATAAAATAAAATTTCTGGATTTCGCCGGCACTCAGATTACAATTTTAACTGAAAATGTACAAATATTTACATGCAAAATTCTAACTGGCAAACTTGACATTAAGTTTGGAAATTTATTTATTATATATTGATTCAATAATGTAATTACTTTTGCTTTTTTTTAAACCAAATCGATCGGGTCTTTTAAACATTTCATTCGTCGAATTCGACCGGGTTCCACTCGTTTTATTGTTAAAATGCATTTCCTTTGTCTCAGAATCTATAAAAAGCGTTTAAACTAAAGAAAAAATCCGTTTTGATGAATCTAGTCAATGAAGAAGTAGCACGTCAAATTCTATCTCTTTATTATTCCGCTTTTCCAATGTCTCAGAGAGAAATTTTCTAATCAACTAGGTATTTCACGCCGTTCTGTTTGCTATTATATTCATAAACACAAGAAAAATGAAGTTAGTTCATTGCAATCTAAACGGGGTCGCCCTTTTAAAAGACCTCTATCAATTTTTTTTTCTAATCGGATGCAAAACTGAATTCTGAAATAGCAAAATCTACATTCAACTTGTTTTTTTTTTGTTTTTATCTATGTTTTTGAATATCGTGAAATTCTTATGTACATTAAATATATTTTTAAAGAAAAATCAGAAATTTTTTTATGTACAAAATAAAACAGGTTTTATTTTAAAGTACAAAAGCCTTGACAATCAAATGTTCCATTTTTTAAATCATTTATTCCATATCTAAATAGGAGTGATGGGTGAAGAATCCTATCACGCGTTGGCTATGTGTAATTATGGCTCTTTCAGCGTAACATGAGATGAACCATGAACACATGACATAGAATTCTCCTTTTTTTAAGTTCTGGTAGCGTAATGAAAAGAGGGATTTTTTAATGCCTAAAACAAAAGTGTACGCCTCTGATGCACATAAACGACTTAAGACTCTTCATGTACAACATCATGCTTTGACATTATTAAAACAAAATATTCCTGTAAGTTGTAAAGACAGAAATTTAAAAGCATCAGAGCGAACTATTTATGTTCCAAAAAAGACTAGGCCGAATTGTTAAATGTTAGTACACCAAATTTAAAAATCGGCTCAAAAAGATAGAGAAAGACTTTTTCAGGTCTGATAAAACTTGACGTATTCAGTTTCAATAATGACTATAAAAACTGAAAAAAATAAAAAAAGAAATATTACTAATGAATATATCAGTAACCAGGTCGAAATTCATGCTGGTATTTGTTTGCTAGACAAGCACTAAGTGCTATAACCTAACACGTAAAATAGCATAAACTGCCATTACACATTGCTGGTTCCAGCAGAATTTCCAGCAATCCATGGTGTCAGGTTCTGATTCCACCTCGGCTAAAGAATGGAATTTCTACTATGTCTCTATTCCAATATTTCGTATTGTATGGTTGTGTACAAAAATTTTCAAGGTGACATTCCTTCTTTGTGGAAAGGGGAATTGCCAGATAATCCTGAGCAGGTGGTGTGTTAGAGGAAGAGAAGATTGCTGACAGGCATGTCCATCTGTCAGTGAGGTATGCGGATGGTCAGCAGATAAGCAACATGACTAGGCAAGAAAGGAGTGGGGGAATGTGTCCAATGAGGGAGCTCAAAAGGGGATTGGGATTTGTGTGACCCCGTGAGTTGAGAAGGGCAAGTTTGTCTCAGATAAGTCAGTCCGTTCCTTGGTTTCGTACCAAGAAGGTGTGTGTAGGACCGAGGTCCTTCTAAAATGTGTTCTGTGTTGTAGAGCGTAAGCAGTGCGTTTTCTGGTGAGCAAAGGACACAGACGTCCTAGTGTTTAGTGCTCTGGGCTAAGAAGTGCAGGCCTAGTATACTTGTGTTGGGAGACTCAAGGTTGAGCTCCAATAAAGTGAATTTAACGTGTATTGAGTGTGAGGTGGAAAGTGTAATTGGAATAGTACACAGCCAATCTTTACTGTATCTAATTTAATGTTGAACCGGATCACCTATATCCGAGTTGTAATTGTATATATTTGTAAATAGCGTATTTAGTGTGTACATATATTCTTAATAAACTGATAATTCAGTAACTTGACAGCGTAAGTCTTCATTTACACAAACCTCACAGTGGGTGAACGATATCACCTAGTAATATCGGTGGTGGCAGCTATATCTACCACGGACATTCTTCAAAGTTGTGTGGACTGAGAGGAACGTCCGACACATGGTGTGTATTGGCCCACTTTGCTGAAAATAAGCATGAAATGCTTGCATATATTTTGTCAGGCTTTTGTTGTGCAAGCTAGCGATATAGCATGTGATGCTAGCTAGCAGATAATAAGATTGAAATCTAGCAGGCATAGCAATACCTAGCAAAAACTAGTATATTTTTTTGCTGGTACAAGCATAAATTTTGACCTGTGTAAGGACTATTCGTCGCAAATTTCAAATTTTTGGATAAGTAAGATTTTTTTTTTTTTTTTTTTTTTTTTTTTTTGCTGAATAATAGTTCAATATGATATAAATGTCAAAATTATTGATCCATATTAAACAAATATTTGCACCTGTGTACATGTGAATTTAAGAAAATTTAAGCAATTCCTTTTATACTTATAATACTGTTGATTGTTAAATTTACTTTTTTTTTTACTTCTTTAATATGGAAAAACAAACCCGTGATTGGAATGCTTTAAATTACTGATACTTTAAATAAGTATGCTTTAAATAATTTGCTGCAAATTAACAGAACTATCGACATTTTCCTAGAAGTCTGATATATAACAATAAATTAACTGTATTTTGGCCATATTATGAAGAATAATATTGTTAGACAGCAGTTAAATTACGGTTTTTAATTTTCTGAAACATTTTTTACAATGTAATGTGTGTCTTTTACAAATACAGATAAAAAATAAAACAAAATCTACCAAAAAATTTGTTGAATATAACATAGAATAGATTAAAGTTTGATAAACATACGCAGAGAAATAAATGTGATAAGCCACTAAATCTGTAGATTTTATGACTGATAAAGGACCAGAGCATACAGTGCCCAACACTTTTTACTTGACCTTGGTCACGAAAATGTTTTGTAGCATTTCTCTCTGCCAGGTGGTCAACTCAATGTAAAACCCTCGGTGTTTAGTTCTGAAGCAAGCCTGGTACTCAAGTTATCTATCACTAAGTTATGTAAGGCTGAATGAACCTTGCTCAGCTTGGAGTCGAACTTGTGACCTGTAGTACAGCTGACAAGCCTGCTGGAAATAATGCAAATCGGCTTCATATTTTACAATTATTCTCAAGAATACCGCTTTTTTAACTCGACAACGATTAGAAAGATATTCAACTTTCTCTATTTAAAAATTATTATCTAAATGGCATCGAATGCTTTTTTACTTAACATATAATGACAAATAGCAATAATAAGAGTAACATTTTTTTGTGAAATTTGTTTATGAATAATATGTTTAAAATAAATATATACATGACTACAGATTGCTAAAAGTTAAAGAAATTTTCTCCTGTTCTAGAAAATACAGATATGAATTAAAATTAGATGTTGGGAATGGCGCCATATAATACATTATTACATTTTAATAAAACAATATAGTGTTCTTAGTCATTTAAAAATTAAACATTTATACGTTTGAACAACTTTTCAACTTCATTAATTTCGGTATGCAAAACTTTAAAACTATACACAGCATGAATGGATTTAACTTATTGAGCATTGTTATGAATTTTCATATGAAGGTGTTTTTATTCCGTTTCACAATTAACATTACTGAAATACTTGCATTAGAAATAAGGTATCACTTTGGCATTTTAAATATTTCCAAATAACTTTAAATGCAGCGGTATTTCAATCTCATGATTAGAATTGATGAAAATACTCTTATGCTAATTTTAACAATTAATTACTTATTACGAGAGGAAAAATAATTAATTGTTAAATTGTTGAATTGTTTTTTAAATTAGCAATTTGAAAGACAAGTGTTTTTCTCCTTTGATCATATTAAACGCATATATTTAACTACCCGTTTAAAAAAAACACTGTTATTCGATGATGCTTGAATTAATTATGTTTAATTCAAAATAACTGCTTTACACATTCAAATAATGCAAAGTACCGCAGAAAAATATCATATTCTTGCCTCGTTTATAACCAGAAATTTTATCTACATTCAGAACATTCAGTTTCGTGATAAAAATATCTGAATAAAATAAGATCATCTAAATGCGTAAAATATTTTACAACTATAATTCATAAATTCATCGTCTTTTCTTAAGCTAATAATACATGTAAAAGAAACATTAGTTGAAGTCCTTCAAGCTCATAAAATTATCACATCCATTAAAAGAAAGAAAAAAACCGTTAGCCACCTTTGGAATTGTTTTGCCTTATCTAGATAAATGGGCTGCGATAGATAAAAATGTATTTCTGTTTTAATTTAAAATTTAAAAAATCATAAAATTTTCGAGATTTAAGTTTCTAAAATTCCGATGTTACATTACGTCCCATTTATTTACTATTCTTGCATTAATATAATGACCAAAGTGGTGCTGTCACATTTCTCATTCATATAGAATGAATTTATAGCAATCTTTAGAAATTTAGCGATAGCAGATTGCTCACTTTATGGTTTTATATTGGAACTTCACAATTTTCGTTACGCATTAACCCTTTCCAGCGCACTACTCTTTAAATTTGGAATTTAAAGAAAAAAATAGGCAATCTATTTAGGCCTAGAGGAGTACACAGGTATTTTTTTTGTAAAGATTGCACAAACCATTTTAATTATACAGCTGTTGCCAAAGTGGTAACCTCCCATAAGTAAAGCATTGATAAGCGCAGTGAGAGAGTATTGCTGTGAAGCGCGTATTACAGTAAAACATTTTACCTATTATTTAAAAACAGTAGAGTTTGATATCTGTGGTGCTGTCATCTAGAACTCATATGAAAGATTTAAAGTAGACATTAGAGTAGTTTTTGAAATATTTACGGAGTTTTTGTGTCGCTAAACAGGAGGAACTTTAGGTGTTGCCGACCCGGCAACACTGCGCGTTAATGGGTTAATATGTTCAAAATAGCATTACAATAATACTTCATGAAATATTCAAGAGAAGTGTAATGTAAGAAATAGATAAGAACATTTGCCCCTGAATTAAAAAAAATAAGTTTATAGTTCTCCCTCAATTTTTAAGCCATAAACACAGAGCTAATGCTTCCTGGATGACTTTTTAAAATTTTAGTTGGAAATTAAAATCATATAAAAACATTATTTTTATATTTAATTTAAAAAATAATCTTAAATTTGAGAGTTATGCGCTAAAAGAATGCTTTGATAGCATTTCAACTGCAAAAACCAGGTGTAAGTATTCCTATTACTTCAATGCATAAAAACTGAAAACAAAATAAAAGAAATGTTAAAATTTAACCATCGTCAAACGATAAATCTATACAGTTTTGAACATCTATTTAATTTGTTCTTATAAATATTATTTTAAAGTTTTTTAAGTAAATCTGTAAAATTTTTCATAATTTTTTAAAATGCATTTTCATATTTAGTGCGCATTAAAAAATAACTGACCTTATATATCATATTCGCCATTTTCATCTCACTTTTATACAAAAAAGAAATTTTTAATGTATATGCAAACGTTTAACTTATACTCAAGTTATGATGTTTTCAGTTTTCTCATTATGGAAATATGTTTCAAACATTTTTAATTAATATACGGAATGAATTACAAATATTGAAAATGTTAGTAAATATTGTTAAGCCACATAATAGAACGAGTATTTCTCATAAACTGCGGGGAAGCTATTAATAACAGGGAAAATGTAATAAAAAATACTCAAAATAAATAACTTTTGAAAATTTTTTAAACATATATTTTTCTGTTCAGAATTATTTATATGCAGTTTATATTATATTTATTTACCATATGTTGTACACACATTATGTCAAACAATATTTCACGAAGTATAATATTTTAAAATACTTTTGGAATAAATTAATTAATGCACATAATAGAAAATAACATTTATTTAAAAAATGAATACTATGAAATTGTAAGCGCTCCATAAACACACAGTATGAAAACTATTTTCACTTCGTATGCAAAATCTTTAAAGAGAATATATAAGAAATCAGAAATTTACATTACATTTTGCATTTTAACTAGTTATTATGTATAGGCGATAATATACAGGGTGATTCTAATTTTTTTTACAATAAAAGAGGGGTGATAGTACACATAAAGACAAACAATAATAAATGGGAGACCAAGGGTCCAAAACGTTTTCCAAAGGAGATAGCCGCCATTAAAATTTAGGGACCAAAATTTCAAATAAACATAAAAAATGGAAAATTCGGTCGATTGATTTGCGGTTTTCACTAAAATTATTCTTTATGTCGGCATTTTCTTAAAATTAAATAATAAATATAAATTTCAAAAAATGTCGATAGAGGGCGCTTTAGACTTTGGAGAAACAAAAAACTATTTTTTGCCGGTATTTTTTGCATCTCATTAAATGTTTTCGTAAGCTTAGTGTAAAACTTAAATTTTGAGCTCAAAATCTGAAAGTGGGAGTGGTTAAGTAGCACAAACAGAACTGTGTTCAGAGGGTTCAAATTTCAAATGATTAAAAAAAACGGAAAAATTGGTTCATTGATTTGCAGTTTTCACTAAAACTATTCTTGATGTCGGTAGTTTCTTAAAAATAAATTATAAAGATAATTTTCAAAAAATGCCGATAGGGGCACTTTAGACTTTGGAGTAACGAACAACTCTTTTTTGGCGTTATTTTTTGCATATTATTAAATGTTTTCGTAAGCTCAGACTTAAACTTAAATTTTGAGCTCAAAATCTGAAAAGTTGGCAGTATTTAAGTAGACAAACTGAACTGTGTTCAGAGGGTTCAAATTTCAAATGATTATAAAAAACGGAAAAATTGGTCGATTCGTTTGCGGTTTTCGCTAAAACTAATTTTTAAATGAGCATTTTCTTGAAAATAAATTTTAAAGATAAATTTCACAAAATGCCGATAGAGGGCGCCTTAGACTTTGGAGTAGCGTACAACTATTTTTAACCGTTATTTTTTAATCTCATTAAATGCTTTCAAATGCATAAAATTAAATTTTAGGCTCAAATTCTGAATCGTTGGGAGTGTTTAAGTAGCGAAAAATTGAATTGTGTTCGTGGAGGGGGGAGGGTTAAATTTCAACTCCTGAAGACACTTCAATTTGTACTACTTAATTACTCCTAATTATTCAGATTTTGAGCTCAATATTTATATTTAAATCAAAGCATCCGAAAACATTTAATATTTTTTGCAAGCATTTAATTAGAACAAAAAAATAATGGTTAAAATTAATTATTGGTTACTCTGAAGTTTAAGGCGCCCTCTAATGGAATTTTTTTAAATTTATCTTTAAAATTTATTTTCAAGAAGATACTGACTTAAAGAATAGTTTTATTTTAAACCGCAAAGAAATCGACAAATTTTTCCATTTTCTATAATTATTTTAAATTTGAACCCCCCCCCCTTAAACACAGTTCATTTTGTGCTACTTAACTACTCCCTACTATTCAGATTTTGAGGTTTTTCAAGAAATTGATTATTCCTTCAGAAATAGGCGCTGTAACGCGACTATGTGCTATTTTCAATATTACACGATTAAACAGTGTTTGAAACTAGTCTTAGAATTGAAGTAAATTTCAGATCTATATTTTGAGAATATGGTAAACATGTGTGTCCTTGTATTTTGGAGACAGTCCAATATTAAGGCGTGTTGCAATAGCTATTATTGTATATTAATTATAAAAAGAAGTTTTCTTATACGTCCATTAAAAATATTTCAAAAATATATATTAAAATATTTAATTGCTAAAACGGACGTCAAATACTAATAAAATACATTAAAAAATCTTAGTAATTTGGCATGTTTCGATTGAATTTACTCATTCATCATAAGAAAAAACAAAAATACAAATAAACACAAAGATGGAAAATGACAATAAACTGTTACAAATCAAATTTAAAAATAAATAAAAATCACGCGCGTTATATTTTTATTACGTTTCACGTTGCTTATTTTAATTTTCAAACTAGCGAGCTACGCCCGCTAGCTGGGCCACTTTTTCCAAACGAACCTCGATATTAAGCAGTATATAATAAGCAAAAAAATTCATTTAATAAGCAAGTCTTGGAGTTCGAACCCTCAAGCACAAAAAAAGTAAATTAAAGAGCTATGGTTGTTATGCGCCCATTATCCCTTTAAAAATATGTGATTTCGCACAGTGGGCGCTACGCGCCCACCGTGCAAAGGCCTACCACCCACCGGCGCTACGCTCCATGGTCGCCATCGTCCCATTAAAAATATTTGGTTTTGCACGGTTGGCGCTGCGCGCCCATAAGACATTTTCTCGTATTTTTTGGTTCATCAGAAGCAGACTTTTACGCAGATTCTGAATATGTAATCAGTTTTATCTACTTTAAAAACTGTCTGTATGATGGTTTAAGAAAAAACGCGCAAAAAAAGTTCCTGTATTAAAAACTGCAAAAGACTACTATTAAAAAACAAGTAAGAAAAATCATGCGTTAAGCATAGATTATGAAGCACTTTCCAACACTTAATGAAATCTTTAACAAAACTTTGTTATTTAGGGAATAATAATGTATAGCCAAATATACCCAAACATGTATTCCAGTACATTAGAAAAGCCCTGTATTTCATATATCAGTTCATATAATGGGAAAATTTAGCTTAGCAAGAAAATACCCAGTAGCCTGAAATTTCTTTTTCAGCAATTCATACTATTAGATGGAAACATACTTGAGTACTTTTGTTCAGCCCTGTAGTTTACATTGTACCTTTATTACAAGTCAGCATTAGGCTAAAAATTATTGTAAATTAAACACTTTTAAAACAACTGAAATCACATTCTGATAAATCATCATTCATAGGCGGCCATGTACCGAATTCTTTGCGTGGCCCGGTATATCCTTTTATCTATATTCTACAAACATTTTTCAGTAAATTGAATGCAGCTCAGCGTAAAAATGCATAGCTTATTGAAGAACCACGTTTAAATAATTTACGCTCATATTCAGTAACGTTGGTTAGCTCTTTTGGGTAGCCCTGTATATCAACTATAACATTTATACACACCATATAATGTGCATATATTTAACGAAATATAAACGCGAATATAATAATTAAAATGCATTTCATCCCTCCATCAGCCATCATCAGACACATATACGGTACTTCGGAAAGAATATACTATTTGAAATCTTTTGTATGGCCCTGTAAATGCTATGTACTTCATATTATGCAAGAAAGTAGCGTATAATTTATATTAAGCTTCAGTGACATATATCAATTTTATTATACATGAAAAAGCTTAAAATCTTTAAAATATGTCACACAATTCCCCCTTTTACCATTATCTAATGGAATTCTTTTGTGTGGCCCTGTAAATGAATAACAGCTACATTTTCACCTTATATTTTATAGAATGCATATTTTAATATGTTTGACAGGGAATAACATCTTTAAAATTCCTGTGAAACGATTTTTTTCCATATGCCGTAATGTAATAGGAAACTTTTGATTCGCCCTGTAGATAAACTAATCATGGTAGAAACTTCATTTTCGATAGGACTTGTGCTAGGGTAAACGTTAATAACGTCCTAAAATTTCATGGCAATCCGAGTATATTAACGATTTTTCCCCATAGGCCGTAATGCAATGGAAAACTTTTTATTCGCCCTGCAGACAAACTAATCATGGTAGAAACTTCATTTTCAGTAGGGTTTGTGCTAGGGTAAACCTCAATAACGTCCTAAAATTTCATGGCAATCCGCGTAAATTAACGATTTTTCCCCATAGGCCGTAATGTAATGGGAAACTTTTGATTCGCCCTGTAGACAAACTAATCATGGTAGAAACTTTATTTTCAATAGGACTTGTGCTAGGGTAAACGTCAAAAACGTCCTAAAATTTCATGGCAATTTGAGTATATTAACGATTTTTCCCCATAGGCCGTAATGTAATGGGAAACTTTTGATTCTCTCTGTAGATAAACTAATCATGGTAGATACTTCATTTTCAATAGGGTTCGTGCTAGGGTAAACCTCAATAACGTATAAAAATTTCATAGCAATTCGAGTATATTTAGGGGAGTTAGAGCGCGGACAGACGGACAGACGGCCAGACAAACCGAATGCATAAGCACTTTTCAACTTTGTTGGAAAGTGCTAAAAAATAAGTAATTTCATTAATATCACAAACAACATAACTAACAAATAATTTTGGCAGCTCGTTTTCCGTTTGTTCTAACAAAAATTAGTATTAATCGCGTAAATCTTAGGTTACACAATATTCGTGTATGCTACCAAAAAGAAAAAATATGAAAATAAACTGTGTTTAACATTTTTTACCAATTAGTTATTTTTCAAAGAATCGAAACGAAAGACGTTTTCCCCGGAGAAAAAAGAGGTTTTCGGCTGCTTCTTCTTTTAGCCAAAGGGGAAAAGTTCAGGTTCTTCACCGCAAGGTGGCGCAGTGTTCTGCCTCAGAGCACCGTTTGAGCTCCGTTTCGAAAATTAGACGTTTTCCGTTCCGATTCCCGACCGGTTTTTAATTCATAACTTCTTTAATTTTGGTCCCACGGTCTCGAAAGTGCCCGAAATGACTTCCCCGGAATTTTTCCAAATGAAAGACACCTTTCGCGACTTCCAACTCGCCCGCGTTGCGAACTGTAATCGGCTTCAAGCAGACAGACAGAGGCGCACGGATTTTATTAGTATAGATTATCTAACAATTCAACCCAAATATTTGATATTTGAAATCACAAGGAGTCATTGCAGACCATTGAGCATCTGACGTAAATTTCAATAGATTCTCTAATAAAAAGTTGCATGCAGTTGAATGCATAGATATTGTTGCAGCGTATATAGGGTTCTTTTGATCTTATGGTTAGACAACTTCAAACTCTTGCTTATAGAAAAGTAGAAAATAATTTATTTACAGAACTTCAGAACAACAGAGTCTTCGAAACTCACAAATATTTCTAGATATTCAAAAATAATTGTTCAAATCTATCGTTTAAGTGCAGATATAGGTTCCAGAGACTCTTTATACAACGTCTCAACACTAAATCACATTCAAAATAACGTAAATAAGACTCAAGCAAACTTGCTTAACAAACGCGTTGTTCACTCAATGACTGACTGGTAAATAATAATCACAGCTCGTATCGGCTCTCCTATATATAGGCTCGTAGCAGATGCTGGAAATTTCTTGAACCATCTCGAAAAATCCACGGAACAACAAACAATGTATCTGTATACCTAAGGGTGGGTTACCATTAAGAGGAAAGGGTTACCATCGCCAACAATCGCCAAGTTTGTCGCCAACTTGGCGATATATCGCCAAATTTGGCGACCAAAATTAATCGCCAAAAGTGACGCCAACTTGGCGATATCGCTAATATTTCGCAAAGCTGCCATAGACATTCACTGAAAATAATAGACAAGTTTGCTTGATAACAGAGACAATGTAACAAAAACTAATATTAGTAAAGAAATGGAGCTTAATAAGATTATTTACATTATTTCACAGTACAAACACTAACTATTTACAAAATTCGTAACACTACCCCCTCCTCAAAGACTGCACGTCCCGGGCAGTGCAATCCTTGAGTTAGAGGAAAACACTTAAAATAAGTAAACAGATAAATAAATAAATAAATAAATAAATAAATAAATAATAAGATTTACATAAATAAGAACTAATTGCTATTTACATATTTACAAAAAGTGACTTTCATGACCATGGTCTGAAATTCCAGTTTAGAATTTTTAATCACTTTGGCCAAAATAAGGGGCTAGCCGGTTATAATGTACGACCTTGGGCTTGGTGTGTGGCGATTTTCGTATGCGTACAACGACGTCATTCAGCCTGTTGACGACTGTGTAAGGACCGTTCCAGTTTCTTTGTAATTTTGGCGACAGTCCCTTACGACGTATCGGATTCCACAACCAAACTTTGTCACCTTCGTTGAACTCATGTCCTGTTGCCTTTGTGTCGTACCGTGTCTTCATCTTTTCCGTTGCCAGTCCGATTCGGTTCCTCGCTAGACGATGAATCTCCTCAATCCGCACCTGGAGTTCATCGACATATTCCTCAGGCGATGAAGGAGCGTCAGGAGGACGGCCAAACAAAAGATCCGCAGGCAGACGAAGATCACGACCAAAGAGCATTTGAGAAGGGGAGTAACCAGTGGCCTCATGCGTGGCACTCCTGTAGGCAAGCAGGAAAAGAGGCAATTTCTTGTCCCAGTCCTGTTGGTCTCTAGACACCAGGAGAGAGGGGCTATTTAGGATGGTACGGTTGAACCGCTCCACCATGCCGTCCGATTGAGGGTGTAGAGGTGTTGTTCGGGTTTTGTCCATGCCGAGTAGTTCACACATTTCCTTGAACACAGCCGAATCAAAAGTTCTTCCTTGATCGGAATGGATTTGAAGAGGAACTCCGTATCTCGAAACCCAGTGTTGAATCAGTATGTCTGCCACGGTTACCGCCTCTTGATTAGGAATGGCGTAGGCTTCAGGACACTTAGTGAAGTAGTCCATGACAACGAGGATGTACTTATTGCCATCAGATGTTCTAGGAAGTGGACCCAGGATGTCTAAAGCAATTCGTTCGAAAGGAGCTCCTACATTATAACGTTGTAATCGTCCACGGGTGCGCCTCTTTGGACCTTTACGTTCTACACAGGTGTCACAAGTTTGACACCACTTCTCCACGTCACTGCGAACATTTTTCCAGTAGAAACGCTCTCGAACGTTTTGCAGGGTCTTCATTACACCAAAATGACCTCCTGTGGGACTACCATGCAGTTCTTGAAGGACCATAGAAATTCTCGACTTAGGGCGTAGTAGTTGTTATCTACATGTCTTTCCATCGTCAGACTCCCATTTTCGGTACAAAATACCGTTCTTGAAATGTAGGGAATCCCAGAGGACCCAATAACATTTAGTCGTAGGATGGTAATGGGCCATGTCTTGCCAGCTGGGCTTCCTGTTGTACTCCTCTTTCAGCTCTAGAATTGGCTTAATTTCAGGATCAGCAAGTTGATCTTTACGCAGGCTGTCGTTACTCCACGGATCTTGCGATGATGTAGACCCAGTTGTAACTTGTCTTACTATAGGACCTTTGACATTATATTTCTTCTCAACCCGGTCGCAGCATCTACAATTCTCTGAGCAGGGTCTTCTTGAGAGAGCATCTGCATTTCCATGTGATGAGCCTTTTCGATGGCGTATCTCCATATCGTACTCTTGAAACTTTTGTATCCACCTGGCTATCTGGCCTTCAGGGTTCTTAAAATTCAATAGCCAAGTTAGAGAAGCATGATCAGTTTGGATCAGGAATTTTCGACCGTAAAGATAGTGATGAAAATGGTCTATGGCTTTCAGTACAGCAAGAAGCTCTTTTCTTGTTACGCAGTAGTTTCGCTCGGCCTTTGACAAGCACTTGCTGAAATAGGCGATAACACGCTCCTGGCCGTCGATTTCCTGGGACAGTACAGCGCCAATGCTTTCGTTGCTTGCATCCGTATCAAGTATAAACTGTTTATCGATTTGAGGATACTACAGAATTGGAGTGGATGTCAAGGCCTCCTTAAGCTTTTCGAAAGCAGCGTCACATTCCTGTGTCCACATATATTTTTGATTGGCTTCTGTTAATTTATCGAGTGGTCTTGCAATCATCGAGAAGCTTTTGACGAATTTTCTGTAATAGGTGCATAATCCTAGAAAACTTCGAAGCTCGTGAACATCTGCTGGACGACTCCAATTTTTCACGGCCGATATCTTCTCCGGATCAGTCCTAACTCCTTCCGCCGAAATGACGTGTCCAAGGTAGGCGACTTCATTGCGAAACAAACTGCACTTCGAAGGGCTTAACTTCAAATTAGCTTCCTTTAACTTTTGTAGCACCCGCTTGAGGTTGTTCAGATGTTCATCAAAAGATTTTCCTATGATTATGATATCGTCTAAATAAACAAGACATGCCTCATATGACAGTCCCCGAAGAACCGTTTCCATAAGGCGTTCAAAAGTTACAGGTGCGTTACATAGACCAAAAGGCATTACCTTGAACTGCCATAATCCTTGTCCCGTTGTAAAGGCAGTATTCTCGCGGTCGTCGGGATGGATCTGTACCTGCCAGTAACCACTCTTCAAGTCTAAAGTCGAGAACCAAGTGTTGCCCGCAAGTGTGTCAAGAGTATCGTCAATCCTTGGCAGAGGGTAACTATCCTTTTTGGTGACGTCATTCAGTCGGCGGTAGTCTACACAAAATCTTGTAGAACCATCCTTCTTTCTTACTAATACAATGGGAGACGCCCATGGACTTGTTGATGGTTCGATGACGTCATTTTCTTCCATATCTTTAGTTAAATTCTGCACCTCTTCTTGCTTGGCAAAAGGTAATCGTCTAGGGTGCTGTTTAATAGGAGAGTGATCTCCCGAGTCAATTCGGTGTTGTGCCATTTTAGTTCGTCCAAAGTCTTCAGATGTTTGGGAAAATAAACTTTGGAATTCTCTAATTAAACTTTCCGCAGCATCCCTTTGATTTGGATCTAAGTCCGTATTTTGTAACAAATCCTTGACTAAATTATCTGAAGATTTCTGAGAGTGATTGGAATTTTGACTTATGCACGTCACAGGAGCACATGATGCTATCACCTCTCTTTTCATGATAGTCCTCGTCTTATCACTGATGTTAGCAATTCTGACTGGAATGGTCTTCTTCGAGAGGTCCACTACAGATGAAGCCACCAATACTCCTGCTTGTTTACTATTGTCTTCGGGATAATCTATATGGCCAAATCGATAATTAGTTTCATTGTTAATTACAGCTGGAACTAAAAATTCTGCTCTTGGACCTAGATTGATGTCTTCTTTGGCTATTACTGTTTGTTTATATTCAATTTCGTTATTTAATCCAAAAAGGCTTATTTCTTCAGATTTAGATAGCATTTCATTATTTTTAAAATCAAGTTTGAAGCCAAACTTCTTCAGAAAATCTAGCCCGATTATGCAAGGATCTGTTATGTCAGCCACATATGCCGTATGATAATATTTGCTTCCTCCAAAGTTGATAGTTAAATTGGCCTTTCCATATATGCCTATCTTGTCGCCCGTCACAGTTTGCAGGGTAACGCATGGTGGAGTCCAGATGAGTTTACATTTCAATTTTCGAGCCAAATCTTCTCTTATTATTGTCACATTGGCTCCTGTATCGACAATCATACGGCACTGAATTCCGTTAATAAAGCCTATCACATATAATTCGTTATCACCGCCGCTCATTTTTGACATCTGGAGGATCTTTAGGTGGGGCTTTTCATTCTCTGGCAACCTCCGCCCCGCGAGATGGCCAAAATTTAGTTTCCCTGCTGACTGTTTGAATTTATCTCACGTACGTGGATTTTGAGGCAATTTCTTCGGAGATGTCCTGTATCACCGCATCCCCAGCACGTGAGATTCTGTCTTCTTGAGCTTGTTCTTCCGTATTTCAAAGCTTCAAGCTCTTGATTTATTTTCCTAATTTCTTTCAAGATGTCGATTTCATTGTCTGAGCTTTTGTTCACCGTTGCCCCTCGGACTGAATGACGATCTCTTCGGCTGGCTTGTGTAGCTGCTTCCAACTTTAAGGCATATAGTAATGCAGCTTTTAAATCCTGTATATCTGCCATTCGTACCGCTCTCTGCATTTCTGGATCTTTTATTCCGTCTACGAAATATTGCAGTGAGAGCATTTCCCGTACATTTGTTGGACAGTCAATGAATGCTAAATTTGCAAGCCGTTCAATTTCCGAGGCAAACTCTTGAAGGGTTTCACTCGATTTTTGATGGCGGCTCTTCATTTGTATTCTCGTATAATCCTTGAAGAATTTTTCGCCGAATCTCATTTCAAGTGCACAACTTAGAGTCTCAAAATTGAGTTGCGTCATATCGGGCAATGTTTGCAGCACGTCGGCGGCTTCTCCTCTTAAAGATGCTGCCAGTTGACAAGCTTTCACCTCGTCACTCCATTTGTTCGCTTCGGCTACAATGGTGAATTGGGTCTTGTAAACTTGCCAGGAACTCTTTCCGTCGTATGATGACAGCTTGATGTGCATGGGAGAAGCAGGCGGATTCCTAAATTCTTCATAATTACCACTGGACGCTGAAAGCTTCTTCTCAAGATCTTGTACTTCTTTATTTAGCTTTTCATCTACTTTACCTAGTATTTTCTCTTCAACGTTACTGATTTTCTCTTCAACGTCCGCCATTTTCCTTTCCATTTTCTGTTCAACATTACTAACTTCATTCTGAATTTTCTCTTCTACTTCCTCTATTTTCTCTTCTACAGAGCCTATTCTTCTCTCTACCGACGAGAACTTTTCTTCTAAAGTTTTCTTCATTTCTTCTTGGCCTTTATTAATTTTTTCAGCCACATCTTCTTGGCATTTGTCAATTTTATTTGTCAACTGTTCCATTCTTTCTTCGTTTTTATTCATTTTTTCCGCCAACTCTTCTTGGCCTACATTAATCTTTTCGGTCACTTCTTCTTGGCATTTGTCAATTTTGTTTGTCAACTGTTCCATTCTTTCTTCGTTTTTATTCATTTTATCCGCCAACTCTTCTTGGCCTTTATTCATTTTATCCGCCAACTGTTCTTGGCCTTTATCAATTTTATAGGTCAGCTCTGTTCTTAATCCGTTAATAGCTTCTAACAGTTCTTTCAGCTGTCCGTCCATTATTCTTGTTTTCGCCATAAGATCCCGACTTCTGACACCAAATGTTGCAGCGTATATAGGGTTCTTTTGATCTTATGGTTAGACAACTTCAAACTCTTGCTTATAGAAAAGTAGAAAATAATTTATTTACAGAACTTCAGAACAACAGAGTCTTCGAAACTGACAAATATTTCTAGATATTCAAAAATAATTGCTCAAATCTATCGTATAAGTGCAGATATAGGTTCCAGAGACTCTTTATACAACGTCTCAACACTAAATCACATTCAAAATAACGTAAATAAGACTCAAGCAAACTTGCTTAACAAACGCGTTGTTCACTCAATAACTGACTGGTAAATAATAATCACAGCTCGTATCGGCTCTCCTATATACAGGCTCGTAGCAGGTGCTGGAAATTTCTAGAACCATCTCGAAAAATCCACGGAACAACAAACAATGTATCAGTATACCTAAGGGGGGGTTACCATTAAGAGGGAAGGGTTACCATCGCCGACAATCGCCAAGTTTGTCGCCAACTTGGCGATATCGCTAATATTTCGCAAAGCTGCCATAGACATTCACTGAAAATAATAGACAAGTTTGTTTGATAACAGAGACAATGTAACAAAAACTAATATTAGTAAAGAAATGGAGCTTAATAAGATTATTTACATTATTTCACAGTACAAACACTAACTATTTACAAAATTCGTAACAATATTTTGTTTAATGAAAGTAGATTAATTTATAAGTCAGATTTTTATTTGCAACTTTTTATTAGAGAATCTATTGAAATTTACGTCAGAAGCTCAGTGGTCTGCAATGACTCCTTGTCATTTCAAATACCAAATATTTGGGTTGAATTGTTAGATAATTTGAAAATTAATATTAAGCAACGTGAAACATAATTAAAATATAACGCGCGTGATTTTTATTTATTTTTAAATTTCATTTGTAACAGTTTATTGTCATTTTCCATCTTTGTCTTTATTTGTATTTTTGTTTTTTTCTGATGATGAATGAGCAAATTCAATCGAAACATGTCAAATTATTAAGATCTTTTAATGTATTTTATTAGTATTTGACGTCCGTTTTAGCAATTAAATATTTTAATATATATTTTTTGAAAAGCAATTATTGTGTAATTATCTTGATTTTCGTAGTTCTAATGTACATCGGTGAATTGTGCAGATGCCGAAAAATAATATAAAGAAAATTATTGATTTTAATAAATATATTTGTCGAGTTTTTAGCGTCTTTAATCTGATTAAGTGCCTGAAACAGAAATTTAAGATGAAGAACATAGTTCATAAAAATTGGACAAATAATGTTGAAGTATTAACATTTGTAATTTCGTTTGAAAGATTAAGATGTGTGAGATATAAGAAAGTTTTATTATTAGTGCAATTAACTAGTTCAATACATGTTTTGAAGCTAAAGTATACACCTGCCTTATAAAATCAAAAAACCATTACATATTTCATCATAGCATAAGACATATATACTGATGAACCACGTTTGATAGGAACCTGAAGCGAACTGCGCATGACCAGAAAAGGCTAGTCTATGTCGAAAATAGGGAAGTCCGTATCATCTCGGGAGGGATGTGTTTACTTATTAAAACATCACGGATATGTCATTTTCCCCCACTGAAAATACCTATTTGTTTTTGTCATTCAATCATATATTCTAAAATATTATATTGGAATACTATCATATTAAAATAAGTTATAAAAAGACAAATGTAGTAAAAAATATTATTTAAAGATATGTAACAATAAAAATACATTTATTAATAGTAAAATCCTTCTATAGTAAAAAAAAACTAGCCTTAAAAGGAATGACTCCTGGAATGATGCTGATGTGGAAGATTTCCGGAACTAACGAATCCGGTTTGTCCACTCCTTCCATGAGTCGAATAGACCAATCAGGAAAGGACTCCGTCTATGCATCGCCGTATGGGTTACCATAAAGAGAGGAAAGGTTACCATCGCCAACAATCGCCAAGTTTGTCGCCAATTTGGCGATATACCGCCAAATTTGGCGACCAAAATTAGTTGTCAAAAGTGACGCCAACTTGGCGATAACTGTAATATTTCGCCAAATTTTTAATTACTTTACAACACCAGTCGTTTGATACATCATTTGAGAGGTTCGCAACTGCTTATTCATATAATGGATGTCTTGTGTGTTATCCCCCATTCTGCTCCCCAGGGGGGACACAATTTTAATTTCTTTACAATACCAGTCGTGTTACACAAGATTTGAAAGGTCTGCAACTGCTTATTCATATTATGGGTGTCTTGTGTGTCACCCCTACACTCTGCTCTCCCCAGGGGGGGTCACATTTTTAATTTCTTTACAACACCAGTTGTGTGACACATCATTTGAAAGGTCTGCAACTGTTTATTCATATTATGGATGTGTTGTGTGTCATCCCCCACTCTGCCCCCCAGGGGGGCACATTTTTAATTTCTTTACAACACCAATTGTGTGACACATCATTTAAGAGGTCTGCAACTGCTTATTCAAATTATGGATATCTTGTGTGTAACCCCCCCCCCTCTGCCCTCAGAAGGGTCTCATTTTGTAATTTCTTTACAACACCAATTGTGTGACACATCATTTGAAAGGTCTGAAACTGTTTATTCATCTTATGGATGTCTTGTGAGTCACCCCCACTCTGCCCCCCCCCCAGGGGGGCACATTTTTAATTTCTTTACAACACCAGTCGTGTGATATATCATTTGAGAGGTCTCCAACTGCTTATTAATACCATGGGGTATTGGCGAGCGCAGCAAGCAGGGGTAGTCAATAATTTGGAATCGCGAAGCGATTACGCGGGAGGTTGGCGAGCTTAGCGAGCAGGTGGGCGGGGCCCCCCTAGTAATAATAAAAAAAGACGAATCATAACATTTTTTGCAAATAATTTGCAACAATCTGATACTTTTTTGCCACAGATTTCATGTCATATATACACCATGTTGGCGCGAGTTTTTTCTGTCGCCAATTTTAACTGAACTATCCGGAAACGCAATGTGACAGGAGATATTTGCATGTCAAAATTATTAGCATATACACATAAAGCTATTGAAAATGTAACTATTGAACACTGGAAAGAATATTGTTCACAATTACTGTATGTGAAAACTTCTTTTTCAAATACAGTAACACACACACATATATATGTATATTAGTTATTTTCTATTATTTTAAAACGAAAATAATAATAAATAAAAGTTTAATTAATAATTATAGAAAAAAAGATAATTTATATCACTGTAAAAACAAAATCATAGTCGATAAACAATTTATTAACAGATAAACAGCTATAGCCAGGTTTCGAAGTTAGTAATAAAATCGCTATTTAGTTGCAATCGCGCCAATGTGGTGCATATATGACATCCATGCCTATCATTATTCATTGGATTTTTTTATTAAATGGATTGTAGACAAGCGAAGAGACACATACTCTGTTCTGGTTGGCGCGATTGGCGAAAAAATTGAAATTGGTGACAAAAAGATATTTTAGCAACTTATTAGATTTCTCAAGATGGTGGATAAACAGTATTTTTAAGTAATTTATAAAGATTTATTTATTTAATAAACGGGTACTACTCTGTTATCCCGTCGACTAAAATACTATCGCCAAATTATAAGATTAAATGCCAATAATAGATGATGGTGAATGTCAATTCAATGACATTAAATACGATACACGTGTTTAAAACGTCATTGATTTTTATTTTGACTTTTTTTGTATTTTTATTAATATTCTACTAATTATTTGTTTTTGTTTTTTATTATTTAAAATAAAAATTACGTCAATATGTATAATTTTTGGCTATTAATTTGGCGATTTGTATAATTTAGCGAAATCGGTAGACGGGATAACTAAGTAGTACCTTATATTATTTTTATAATTTTATATATTTATTAAATATGACAAATTTAAACAAAATCTATAAAATTTTCCGAAAAAATATGCTAAATAGATAAAAATAAATAAAAAACAAATTGATAAATTTTCTTCTAGTAGTAAAAAACAACCCCAAAGGCTGGAGACTGCAACCATGTCGATTCATTTAATGCCAAAAAAAAAAAAAAAAAAAAAAAAAAAAAAAAAATCTCGCCATAAAAAACCAGAACAGGATATGGAACTCTTCCCGTAGACAATTATGAATCACTGGATTCAGATGATAAATCCCAAACAGAATCCATTTCATAAAGATGTATTTCAAGTGTTCATACATTTCTTCAATTATGCCATAAATAGATTCTAACGATGACAATCGTTAGAATTTATGATGTGAACATTATTCTTTCCAGTGTTCAACTGTAACATTTTCAATGGCTTCATGTGTATATGCAAATAATTTTGACATGCAAATTTCTCCTGTCACATTCTGTTTCCGGATTGATTTCTGCCCAAACATATTCTATATCAGTTTTCACTCAGAATAAAAAATTCTAAACAATATTTAAAACCATTGCCTTGGTTACGTGAAAAATATTTCGTCCGCTTTCGCCGGGCTATCTTCCCTATTCAGTGAATGGATTCGGCCTGGCATTTTGCCATCTGGGGCCACTGCAAGCACGGTACATCAGTACTGAAACAATTAGCACTAGAATCTTAAGGGAGACTTGTAAGAAAAAACCCAAAATTTTTATTATGGATTTTAAAGTAATGAATTTTGGTGTACTATTTAAGAATCTTTTCGTAAGGAATAATTAGCAAAAAAATTCACTTTTAATTAAAAAGTATATTTTTTATAGGGATTTTTATGATTTTTTTTGGTCGAAAAATACACGTGTTAAAATTAATACTCCTCATTCAATTTCAATATTTTGGTATTACTAGAATTTTTAAATAGTGTTATAGTATATGGAAAAGACCTAGGTAGAGATATTTTTAATTTTCTATTTTAATCAGCTAAAAAAATACGCATGGTAAATTTCCTTAAATTTGTAATAATTTTCATGTTTACCAATTTATTTAAAATTTTCAGAAATAGTTAAAAAATATCTTTGCAATTTTGCAAATAATTGCAATTTTTTTAAGATTCTAAAAACATAAACACTTTCTTTCTAAATAATTTTACCACTGATCCTTAGTACTTTGAACTTAGGCAAAATATGAAAAAAATCATTTTCAGGAAAACACATTTTAAATGGCGGCAAGTCCTTTAAACTCTATAGTGACTACAATTAAAAAAGCTCATTTGGTACCTGTTTCAAGTGTCTCAGAGTTTTGTAATTTTGCATGGATCTTCGCAAATATGTATTTTATCGTTTTCTGAGATAATTTTTTTTTTGAAATTTTAATGATTTTTGGTCGATAATGGGGTTTAGGTCTCCCTTAAATTCCATTTCCGTTGTTATGTACGGGACATAATACATAAATGAACCCTTTCCTTTCGGATCAATTTTATCTTTGTTTATTGTTCATCGAAAATAGAATATGATCCATTTATAAAACCACATGAACAATTTATAAAATATAACGCTCAAAATAAAATATTGCATAACAGATAAAGTGAAATTTAATGTGAAACTGGTAACAGGATGTTGCATTCTATTTCAATGCTTGTGTACAGTAAATTATATATAAATGAAAAGTTTCGTTTTTGAATACATTGTTATATTTACACAAAAGTGGCCGGTATTTGTTCTGATTTAATTTTGAGTATGCAATTACTTGGATGGAAATTCAGCATAGAATATAATGCAGACAATGTTGGATAAGAAAATTAACACTAGAACCGCGGGAAATTTTACCCAAGTTTTATAAAAATAATTTACACCAGAATTTTTATTTAAGTCTATTTAACTGATTTATTTTAAATAATTATTGTGCAGTTTAAAAGTAAATTATTTTAGAAGACTTATCTGGTTCGAATCGACATCTTTCCACTGAGTACGGGTCAAAATGACCCATCTCCGCGCTTCTAGTGTTAATTATACGCTTACTGTTTCTTAAAAGCATATTTTGATTTGAGACTATTGTTAACTGCGATCATTGCATTTTAATTCAAGTCCGCATTTTGAGTTTTCTTTATAATTTAAATGGATGCTTATGTTTAGATTTATTCTAATTAAAATAAGCATGCGAAGTTTTTGAATAACACAACGATTGGCATTAAATAGATTTATAGGCAATCCATGCACTAAACCTTGAATGCTAAATTAAATTTTGTTCCATCTAATTGGTTATTTGAATTATTAATAAAGAAGGCTTTTCTATCACTCAATTATCCTTTAGAAGAAGAATGGATTAAAAGACTAGCAAAATGCTATTAATTATTTTTTAAATTACATTACGTGCAATCCATTTAAATGATGACAAAAATATTTAAAATGACGTTAGATTACTTCAATTCTACGGACTTTCAAGAGTTAATGTACTTACACAGCCTTAGGTCGGATAATACAAAAATACTGTATTTTTCGTGTTCTCTCACAAAGGCTGTGATTACAGTTGAAAGTACTAATAATTAAAATAATTTAACAACATCTGAAATAATTTCTGTCACATTTTAAGTAGTTTGCACATAGTACGCTTATTGGTTTACCAACTAAATATGAATTTAGCATTTTATTTACTTATTTGCAATTGAATAACTATAATGGATATAATATGTTACATAAAACAAAAATAATAAGAATAATTATTTTGTAACTTTTTTTGGAGATTATATGTTTACAATAAAAAAATCAATTTTTAAAACCACCAGAAATTAAATGAATGTTTTCACGTTTTATAAAATATCAACAGCATTTGCAATTTAGAAACAAAGAAAAGAGACATTAAACATTGCAATATAATGAATTTTTTGATGTAGAAATTAATTCTAATTCATACCAGTGAGCATATTCAATTTTTCAAACTGACAAATTACTACAGCATATTTTTGAGAAAAAAAACTTTTTTAGTAGTTTTCCCTTTTACATGGATTTGCATGACAAAAAAAAAAAAAAAAAAAAAAAAAAAAAAAAAAAAAAAACACATTTTTTCCCAATACAAACCAAATAAAATATATGATACAAATAGATTAAGTATTTAAAAGCAGTCTTCATAATAGAAGTCTAACCATAAAGCAGTCTTTAATTTGTATTGATTTTTTAAAACATGCTATTATGATCATTATTATTATAGTTTTAGGAAGAACAAAAACTAACGTTTCTAAAAATCAAAATCGAGAGTAGGAATTGAGAAAAAGACCTCTACAAAGCAATATAATTTTCAGTATTTCTTGCTCTTTTAGAAGTGTTTCTGCTTAGTCAGTTATATATTTTTATGGCTACAAGAATTTAAAAGTATCATTATCAAACATACTCTAGTTGCAGCATGTCTTTTTCTCCCAGTGTACTAACATTCTTGTTGTTGTAAATGAATGTTCTATGTTTTTTTTTTTTCATGTAAGTAGATTTTATGTTTTCTTTTAGTCTGTTATTTGATAGAAAATGTATAGGGAATATTTTGTATTAAATATGAAACTGCGTTTTTGCAATTGTACTTTTCATCTGTCGTTTTGAATATGGTGAAAAATAATTCTCATGTAAAAATAATTTTTTTGACACCTAAGCCACAACTTAATGTTCAATTTTTTTTTTCTTTTTTTTTTTTTTTTTTTTTTTTTTTTTTTACTCCAGAATTAAATAGAAGTGACATGTGAGAGATTCTATCATAAGTTGGTTTTGCGTAGTGGTGGATCTTGCAGCATAACATTATTTATAATGCGCCTTTTTTCTTTTATTATTATTATTTTTTATTCTGATTGCAGAATGAAAAGAGGGATTTTTAAATTCTTATAACAAAAAATAAATCCACATAATCGACGCAAAATACTTACAGTTGTTGAGAAACCTGTTTTGGCATTATTATAAAAATAGTTCCTGTAAGTCTTAAAGGCATACATTTACAAGCAACAGAGCAAGTTTATCTATGTCCTAAAAAAGGTAAGGCCGAATTATCACATGGCAGTACACCAAAAGAAAAAATCTGCTCAAAAAGTTCGAGGAAAACGTATGCAGGTCTGATAATACTTCACGTTCTGTTAAGTGTCTATCATATCGTTTAATTTTTTTAATCTAATAAATGTGCATGTGTTTTTACACGTAACTCTTGCTCTTATACGTAACTAAAATTCCATCATCATCCTCATCATGATAAAATAATTAAATATCAAAGATTGATTATTCAGTATATAAATTTGCATCGGCTATTTAAAAACTTTACCAAAAAATACTTCTCTGTTAGATCCGGTTGAAGATATAAATAATAATAATAATATATAAGAATATTATTAATGATAAGAATTAAACATATTATGAATGATTATTATACTTTTAATGGTATTTTTGCTGTTGTTGTTATTCTCTTACTGGTATAATGTCCATATGATATTTCCTTAATTTAACCAATAAGAAAATACAAGATAATAGAAAATTCTTGTGTTTATTTATGTGTTACAAAAATCTTGATTATAATGAGAAAATCATTGTTTTTATTATTATATAATTATTATTGTTACTATTATTGTTAGTATTATTAAACCAAAATAATATTTTATAAACTAAATTACAAGGTAATAACAATCATTTATAAATTGTAAAAAAAAAAAAAAAACTTCAATGCATAATTATTTTTATTGGATAGTTCTTTAGAAGAGACAATACCGTAAGAAATCCTATGGTAAATGTGCGAGCTTTCACACAAATACTTAAGTGATTATTGATTTTTTTTTTAGTTGAAAAGAAAAAACTTTCAAAGAGCTAAAAAATTTTGACACATCCAACTTGCATGAAGCTCTTGAATGTTATTATGAAACAAATGTATTAAAGTATAAATAAACACCTGAATAAAATTTATTTATTAAGAATCCATTAAACAATTTTAGAATAAGTATGAAATCTTAAATTAATATTCATTGGAGTGGGCGATGGGATAGAGTCACATTCATTAAAATAAAACGTCTTCAAACTAATAAAAAAAGAAATTAACACTTAAAAAATATAATTTCGTTAAAGCAATGACCCGCGTTGCTAAAATATTCAATTTAAAATACGTTTATTATAACATTTTAGTACTAAAATCTAAATCATACAATTTAACCCTTTCCGTCGCAAAGAAAATCTGCTTCAAATAAATAACTTCCACCAGAATTTATATAGGAATTTATTTAAATATAGAAATTCGTTTGATTTGAGGTATTTTTAAAAATCAAATTTTAATTAAAAATTCTTAGTGCCAGTAATATTAAAATTAGGAGTTCTTTTATACGAACATCGCGTCGGAAAGTGTTAAATAATGTGTATTCTACGAATTATTTATGCTGAATGTACTAGCATCATTTTTATCACAGTGCTTCACAAATATATTCATTTTTTTAGGGGAGATCTAATCAATTGATAAAATATTATCAGTTTCTTTCTTATTCACATGTTTATCTTAGGAAAAAGTTCAAAGAATTATTTACTTTAATCCTATCAATTTTCTCAGCATATTCAGGTAATTAAATTACTATTCGGCCTTCGACTAATCATTTAAAAATTAATTTTAGGACGATCTTCTACTTGAAAAGATAAACGGATTTTTAAAAGAACCATTCTTTTTTAAATAAACCATAAAATCAATTTATTAACCAAAGTTTATCGAAATTGAAAGTGTTTTATCTAATTTTTGATTAATAACGTAATGTAGAAATTCAATACTTTAATGACTTTTCTGCGTAATTTTAATGGCTTATGGAAAACCGATTATACTTAATCTCAATAATGTAAATTTACAAAAAGTATATGATAAGAAACATTTTCTCGTGCAAATTTTTTCTTAGACACATTGTTTTATCAATCGATTAAATACATTTAACTTTAAATTATTTAACATTTATTGACAAATACATTCAAAATTAGGGCTATATATGTTTTAATAAAAAAACGAAGTGTTTTTTGTATTTGCGTTATTAAATTTTTAAATTAATAATCTTTTAGACATTTATCACTATAAAGTCTACTGTTGTCTAAATGCTTCTAGAATATCTATTATTGTCTATTATCTATTTATCTCTAAATCGATTATTAGCTTGGCCAGTATGTATCACAATCTCAAATGTTAATGTTCAACATGGAATCACGTATGTGTTTAAAATGTAATATACGCAAAACCTCTTTTTTATTAATAAACTAGTAAATTAATTTGAAATTACAATGCAGAATTCATTGAAAAGTATGGACTACGCATATTAACAATTTTATGTATTTTTTTCTTAATTTAAATTTCAATAGTTTATATAAATTAATAATTTTAAATTTTAAATATGTTTTCTTATAGCTTATTGTAACTAAACTCTCAAATTTTAACATTATTAATGTTATATATGTTTAACTTTTATTCTTCGGAATGCATACCGGATATAAACATTATAAAAATATATGTAACTATCCAGAATAGTTGGCCTTAGAACACAAGTTGTCTTAAACAATACTTAGTTTATTATAAAATTAACTTTTAAAGACAGAATATAATGTTTATAAAACAAATCTTATTAAAAATATTCACAGGATATGTCCCTTACAAACAGTAAGTAAAAAATCCCTGTCGGCTTGGCTTATAGGCGAGGTAGACTTCGAAAAGTTTTCATTTCAACAACAAAAAATAAAAAATGATTAGAGATAAACTCATTTTAACTACATTATTTGGAAGCTTTTGTAAAAAAATTAATTTCATTTTTCTGTAAGAACTGGTTTTATCAAAATTATCTTAAACGAAACTCGGCTCAAATGCACACTTTGACATCATATTTTGAATTATATTCTGACGAGAATTTATAGATAATTGAGAATTTATATACGAATTTATTTAAAAATAGAAATTCGTTAATTTTCAGGTGTTTTGGAAAAGGAAAATTTTAATTAAAAATTCTTAATACCAGTAAAATTAAAATTAGGTATCCTTTTTTAGAGACACCGCGCCGTGAAGAATTAACCCTTCGGACTTCGGCGTCTCTTACACAAATTTTATTTGGACAGCACCACTTTTTAAAAGTAGTTTCCTTCATGTACACAATTTAAAAAAATGCTATGATTAAATAAGGCGAATTTTATTTTTCTTTATTACTGAGGACAAAAACGAATTTTGCAGGGAAAGATGATGTCTCGCAGCAGTGACGTTGAAAATTGGAAGTGTCAAAATTTCCAGCTCATTGAAAGTTTTTTCTTTTCAGCTAAAAACGTTAATAACCCCCAAATTGTTTTGAGCGGTTTCTATGTAAAAAAAAAAAAAAAATGGAAATGGAGTATAAATATAAGACCATATGTGGCAGACAGTTTAAAAATAATTATTTACTTACGTTTTTGAATTTTATAAGCCATTGCTCTAAAATAAAATATATTAGTCGCAGAAACAGTCTGTCATAACTGTTGAATAAGATTCAGTGAACAGGGATTCGAAATTAAATAAAAATCAGTTAGGTAGTTCCCAAGGAAATGGGTATTAAAGCTCGCTATGGAAAATCCATAGTATTACTTACAGTCTTGTCTTTCTTAAAGAACTATCGAATCAAAAATAATTATTCATTGAATAATTTTTTTTATAAATTATTTTATTACCTTAGTACCAAGGGTTAAATAATGTGTATGCTACGAATAATTTATGCTGAATGTACTAATGCATCATTATTATCTCAGTTCTTCACAAAAATATTCATTTTTTGAGGGGGGATCTAATCGATTGATAAAATATTTTCAGTTTCTTTCTTATTCATATGTTTATGTTAGAAAAAAAGTTCAAAAGATTAGTTACTTTAATGGCCCCTAACATTTTACTCAGTGCATTCAGGTAATTAAATCGCTATTTCAGCCTTCGACTAATCATTTAAAAATTAATTTCAGGGCGATCCTGTACTTGGAAAGATAAACGGATTTTAAGAATTGGTGTTTTTTTTTCCTTTTTTAAATAAACCATAAAATTAATTTATTAAGCAAAGGTTATAGAAAAATGTTTTATCTAATTGTTTATCAATAACGTAATGTAGAAATTCAATATTTAGTCCCTTTTCTGTAAAATTTTAATGGCTTACGGAAAACCGATTATAATTAATCTCAATAATGTAAATTTACAAACAATATATGATAAGAAACATTTTCTCATATAAACTTTTTGTTAGACTCATTGTTTTATCAACCGATTAAATATATTTTATCTTCTAATTATTAAAACTTTAATAACAAATACATTCAAGATTTATGATATATGTGTTTTAATGTAAAAATGAAGGGTTTTTTTCGTAATTGCGTTTTGAAATTTTGAAATTAATATTTTTTAGACTTTTGTCACTGTAACGTCTACTGTCGTCTAAATACTTCTTGTAATATCTATTGGTGTCTATTGTCTATTTATCTCTAAATCGATTATTAGCTTGTTATTGGCCATTGTGTTTCATGATTTCAAATGTTAATGTTCAACATGGAATCATGTATCTGTTTAAGATGAAATATATGCAAAACATCTTTTATTTTAATAAACTGGTAAATGAATTTAAAATTACAATGCAGAATTTATTGAAAAGCATGGCATACGGATATTAACATATTTATCTATGCTTTTTTTACATTTCAATAATTTATATAAGTTAATGATTTTAAATTTAAAGTATACTGTTTTCTTTTAGTTTATTGTGACAAAACTTTCGCATTTTAACATTGTTAACGTTAAATATGTTTTAAGGTTTTTCTTCAGAATGCATACAAGGTATAAAAATTATAATTAATATATATATATATATATGTGGAAATATTGAGTGATTAGCTTATGATTTAAGAAAAACTAACATTCTTGAAAAAAAAAGGAAAATTCTTGAAAGGTTTAATAGACATAAAATATGCAAGTAATATTCAATGATAACAGTAGAACTGAATAATATTTAAAAGAAATAAGCTTCCCTGAGCTTTTGATTAAAAATCCATCCAACTCGCCATTGCTGAAATCTATAGAACACCTCGTTCTTTCCACGCATCATCACACGAGTCTCATTTTGGATATCACGTTCATTAAATCATTGAGTATATTATCTTTTATTGCTTAATACTTCATCCTTTATACCCACATTTTCGGTCATCCTGACGTTCCTGGCGACCTCGCCAGCTGCCTATTAAAATTTAGACACAAATTTATAGAAATAAAACAGGTAAATATAAAACAACAACATCTATCGTTACAAGTAAACATAAAACAAAAACATCTAACATTATGCAGATGCATTACCCCACGGCTTGACGTATTTTGCAATAGTTGATATCTTGTCCACCATGGTCTCCAATCCTCTTTGCATCATAATGATCATGTGATTTTTCTATAATGTTTTTATTAGGTCCATGGAATTTTCTCCTTTTCATTCCTGTTCCATACTGCATTTCTTGGATTAACTTGGTATCATTTAATTCATATCTGTTAGGTACTTTTCTCATCATGTTAAATTGCTTTCTATAATTACCATTACTCCAAAAATATAGATTTCTACACGGACCATTAAAATTTGTTTTTATGCTTCTTTTGCCTTTAAATTTAAAAGTATCCTTTTCACACGGTTCAGCCCTTTCTTTTTCAAAAATTTCATATTTTCTTTCTGTTTGCTGTACCTCTAAATATTTCTGTTTGCTGTTTCTCCAATTTTCATATGTGTGACGTTTTCCATCAAAATTATTTCTCGAATAATATTTCTTTTCTTCATCTCTATCATTGTAATCACGCTTCTTGTAATTTCTGATAAATTTCTGTTTATTTGCATTAACTCCTTCAATATTCCTTTCTTCCCTCGTATTTTTCCGTTTATAATATTTTTTAATTTTCCTCGTTTCATTTTTATTTTCATTGGCGCGTGCACATAAATTGCGTTTTTCTTTTAGGTCATTCATTCGTCCTGTTTGTGATGTCTCGTTTCTTTCATTCAATCTTTTCTTACTAATTAAATTTTCTTCTTTCTCATTTATTTCTTTTCTAATTTTCAAATTTCTCACGTGATTCAAATCAATTTCATTTTCTTCTATGACTCTCGCGAAATTAATCAAGTGATTACCTCCTGCATTATTATCATTTGCAAGTATAACATTTTCATCGCGTGAATTATCTAACGTAGACGTTTTCATTTCATTATTATTTTTGGCAGCATGATTCAATTTTATATCAGAATTCTTCTGAACTTTAGTGTAACCTACTTGAATACTATTGCGTTTGCCAACGATCTTAATTCCATTCTCGTCTATCGCCAAATTTAATTTGCTAATGACATCATATCCCAGTAAAATATCATATTCAAGAGATTCTAGCACGTACAAATTTGTTCTGATTAGAAAACCATCAATATTAAATTCATATGGGAAGTATCCTTTTGGATAAACAACTATTTTATTTATGCCGGACAAAAAGATATTATTTGAAAATAATCTTGGCGAGCCTATTTTCGTATAATATTCGTAACTCACCAAACTGATATCACTTCCAGTGTCGAAGAAGATCTGTGTCTTTTCACCGTTAATATCAATATTTTTCATGTAATCTGATTTGGCACTGTTAGTTTGCTTGATTACTGCGGAATTCATCTCTTTGTAGTTGGATAATCGCGGATTTTGGCTCCGATTTTGGCTGTCATTTTTTATTTGTTTATTATTCCCATTATTACACTGCGATATTACGTGGCTAAGACGATTACTTTTGAAACACATAATTTGTGCCCTGTTCTTTTCATTTAAATAAGAAAATTCATTTACATTATCTGTATTATCTTTAAATTGTTGTCTTCTTAAAGTATTATAACGTTGATATGGTAACCATGGTTTTGTGTTGTTGTTTTCGCGCATTTTTGGCTCTCTTTCTTCAAAGCGGTGTAAATTTCTATTCAGGGTTTTAATATTACGTCTTGCTGTTTCGTAATCATCTAGTTTACAAACTAATGTATCAACACTTTTAATTTTTGGAAGATCATCGATAAAATGTTCTTTCATTTCTATCGGTAACCTTCTCTTGATTTGATCGACTAATATTAATTCTTTTAAATCTTCAAAATTGGATACATCAAGACCGGTAATCCATTCTTCTAAATAATTCCTTAACTCAAATGCTAGATCGCGCCAAGTGGCTGAGTTTTCTTTCTTATGCGACATTAATTTTTGCCTAAACTCTTCTGGCGTCAATTTGAATCTTTTGAGCAGCAAGTTTTTTACATAATCGTAGTTATTTGTTAATGTTTCTGGTTCTCTAGTTATAACATTAGCAATTTCTAGCGGCATTAAACTTAATAAGTGCATGACCCAATTCTCTTTTGTTATATTCATCCTAGAAATCTGTCTCTCGAATAGAGCTAAGTAGATACTAATATCACCCTTCCCATCAAAGTGTGACATTAATTTAGACAAATCTAGTTGCTTACCTGTACCAGTTACAGCCGAACCGTCACTTGTATTTATCATATTTCCTTGAAGTTCAATTTTTCGTAATTCGTACTCCATTTCCATCTTCTTTTCCTCTAATCTTCTTTCTGCTTCTAACCGTAACCGTCTTTCTTCTTTTTCTGCTTCTAGTCTTTTTTCTTCTTTTTCTGCTTCTAGTCTTTTTTCTTCTTTTTCTGCTTCCAGCCTTAATCGTCTTTCTTCTTTTTCTGCCTCTAGTCTTCTTTCTTCTTTTTCTGCTTCCAGCCTTAATCGTCTTTCTTCTTTTTCTGCCTCTAGTCTTCTTTCTTCTTTTTCTGCTTCTAATCTTCTTTCTTCTTTTTCTGCTTCTAGTCTTTCTTTTTCTATTCTCTCCGCGGCAATGACTTCAAGTCGAACTTTTACAAAATTTTCTTCATAATCCTTCGATTCAGTCACCAACTTTATCAAATCAATGATTCTTGGACTCTGAGGCACAACTATACCTAGGTCATCACACAATGTTAACAAGTCCGCCTTTCTAGCTTTATTCAGAACAGACATTATAATTTTTGTTTACACTTCAACAAAACAATATAGTGCACTATCTTGCAGGCTTGGTTACGGATAATTTCTAATCATTACACATATAACAAACAGTTCCTTTTTTACATAATACGTATTAGTTTAAAAACAAAACATTTTTCTTAGACTTAGATCTTCTTAGTGTAAAATAGCTTTCATCGTGAAATTCAAATTCAAATATAAATCAGCGAAATCATTCAAATCCCGGCAACGAACCCCCAAAACTTGTGGGAATATTGAGTGATTAGCTTATGATTTAAGAAAAGCTAACATTCTTGAAAAAAAAAGGAAAATTCTTGAAAGGTTTAATAGACATAAAATATGCAAGTAACATTCAATGATAACAGTAGAACTGAATAATATTTAAAAGAAATAAGCTTCCCTGAGCTTTTGATTAAAAATCCATCCAACTCGCCATTGCTGAAATCTATAGAACACCTCGTTCTTTCCACGCATCATCACACGAGTCTCATTTTGGATATCACGTTCATTAAATCATTGAGTATATTATCTTTTATTGCTTAATACTTCATCCTTTATACCCACATATATATATATATATATATATATATATATATATATATATATATATATATATATATATATATATATATAACTAGGGAAAATAATTTGCCTTAGAACATAAGTTGTCTTAAAACTATACTTAGTTTATTATAAAATTATATTTTAGTAATAAAATATAATGTTTTTAAAACAAATTATATTAAAAATGTCCACAGTATATGCCCCTTACAAATAGTAAGTAAAACAAAGAAGAAAAGTAAAGGAAAAGTAAAGTAAAAAAAAAGATTTAAAAAAGAAAAATATATATAAAAATACGTGTGTCTGTCACATATATAAGTTTTCAAGTAATCCCACATATGTAAATCTACAGCAGACCACCGATTATCAGAATTACCATTAATCAAATTAACTGTCCGGCCAGCTAATCTCTCTCATCTTGTAAACCTAATTTCCAATTATCCAAACACACTCTTTCTTTTTTGTTGACTTAAGATTAAGCCAACTAAATCAAATCCCTGATCAGTATATTGCTGGGAGCATTAATAACGAAAAAAAATTGAAAAACATGAAAACGAGGGTTATGCAAATATCCCAAAGCCATCGCATAATGGAGCTTTTAAATGTTTGTATACAGATATGAAGTGGATCGTAAGGCAGAAGAACATTGGTATTATTAAACCCATTTATTAAACAATTCTTCGAAAGAGGAAAACATTGAAAAGAAAGTTTCCTTTGAAGCTAACAAGAATCAAGAATTTTTTTGCTTAAATTATAATCTTTGAAATTCAGAAAAAAAAAAAATTAAATTATAGGAAAGAAAACAATAAAAATTAATATAAGTTTATGAAATAAACAGTTTTAAAACACGACAACTATAACTGGCACGGGCTGTCCTAAGCCTGGATAAAGTGTGAGGTTTTAGTACAGTCAGGAATATATTTTAAATTGCCAATCCATGTATCCCAACTTTAGCGTTTCTGAACTAGAGTCAGTCCCAATGTTCTTATTCGGCTAATCGGCACTCTGCTGCATTTAAAATTATTGAATGGAATGAGCTGTTTCAAGAGTGTGAAAAAATCATGTTGCACGGCACCAGTTTATCTGAGATACAATTATCCTTTACTTAACTTAACGGTACTACTTGGTGTCCCGTCGATCAAAAAACCATCGTCAAACTATAAAATTAAATGCCAATATTGGATTATCGTAAATTTCATATACAAAGACATTTAATACGATACACATGCTTAAGTGATTTTTATTTCGACTTTTTTTTCGAGTTTGTATTTTTATTAATATTCAACTACTTATTTGTTTTTCCGTTATTTAAAATAAAAATTATGCTAATATCTATAATTTGGCTATTAGTTTGGAGATTTGTATAATTTGGCGAAATTGGTCGACGGGATAACAGAGTAGTACCAACTGAATACGGACTATATTTCCGTATAATATGTGTCTAACATAGACGTATCACTTTATCCATTACAGAAATAAAATATCGAATATTACCTTTTTAAAGAGAAATTTGTCCAAAAAATACATATATGATGGTTTTCCATCAATATGTCTGGTTAATTTCAGTTAGTTGGGCAAAAATAATTTATATTAGTGAAGACTACAATAATGAACTGCCATGATGCCCATCTGTAATGTTATTTTTCAATTGCGGCATTTATTAAACGTTCAAAATTTCTAATAATATATTTTGATTGTTTTGTATTCTTATTTGTCTAAACTAAATATCACGATTTGAAAAGTAACATTCGTTTCTTGTCACGTATAATTTAACACAGACACAATTAAATTCCAATTAATACATAGAAAATGACAAACTTAATTTCTTCAGATGGAACTTCTGAATATACAAGGAAGTATTTTTTTTCTTATGTTATATAATAAAACCAATCAAAATTTAATTTAAATTTTTAAACACTTCAAAACAATTAAATAACAAAAAAAAAATCCTCAACGTATCTTTATGATTCTCAAAGTATAAAGAAAAGGATAGAATTGCTTTCACAGAAACACAAAAATACCACAAATGTCAGAAATACAAGCATCTTTTAATTATAAAGCAGTATTAAAATTTTGAATATTAGAACAGTACATTTCCAATAATAATAATAAATTCTAAAGTTAAATCAGTGAACAAATTCATCTAGATACACTAAGGTATTTAAAAAATATACACTATATTGCCATTGATTATGGGACACTTGCGATTTTAGACATTTTACTAAATATCTAGAAAAATACATGAGGAATCATCTCGAAACTCTTAGTGTATAAATATAATAGTATATGTCATACATCTCCGTGAAGATTTTTTACCGAAACGCCATAGGGGACCGTCAACAAATTTAAAAAGAATGAACATCTTTTGAATGACCCTGTCAAAACTAATGTAGCAAAAGCGCTCAAACTCTAGATTATGATTGAATGTCTTATTGTAATACACTGTGTTCATTTTTATGCAAATAGCATGCATACTCGCAGAGTGATTAAGGTTTTTATAAAAATGGCCCCAAATTATTCTAAGTTTTTCCCTTATAATTTTCAGAGTTCTTAATATAAAATAATATTTTTTTTTCAGAAAATATGACAAACAACATTGCACACAGTACCCTGTAATCAGAATTAAAAAATAATAAAAATTGTATGAAAAATGAGTAGGTTTATTAAATAATTTTTTACTGCGCATGCGTCAAAGATATTAAAATTTCATTTGCATATTATGTTAGCTAAATGTATAGAGCAACTTTTGTAAAAGTCTCAAAATTATAGCTTGAAAATTCTGAAAGTAATCGTCTATAGAAAAAGGACAAAATCCGTTGTTTCCAAAATGAAGCAAAGAAATGAGGGATTTTATCCAAAAGTAGTCGTAACATCCCGTATTGTGTATTCTATATTGACACTAATCAATAAATATATGGATAAAACCCCTCTTGTTTTTGCTTCATTTTGAGAATAATGAATTTTCAACTAATTCAATTGACGATTATTTTCAGAATTTGCAAGTTATGATTTTGAGACTTTCACAAAAGTTGCTCTATACATTTAGCTAGCATAATATGCAAATGAAATTTTGATATCGTTGACGCATGCGCAATAAAAAATTATTTAGTAAACCAACTCATTTTTTATACAATTTTCATTATTTTTTAATTCTGATTACAGGGTACTGTGTGGAATGTTGTTTGTCATATTTTCTGAAAAAAATATTTTTTTATATTAAGAACTCTGAAAATTATAAAGAAAAAACTTGGAAAAATTTGGGACCATTTTTGTAAAAACCTTAATTACTTTGCGAGTATGCATGCTATTTGCATAAAAATGAACACAGTGTATTACAATAAGGCATTCAATCATAATCTAGAGTTTGAGCGCTTTTGCTACATTAGTTTTGACAGGGTTATTCAAAAGATATTCATTCTTTTTTAATTTGTTGACGATCCCCTATGGAGTTTCGGTAAAAAATCTTCACGGAGATGTATAACGTATACTATTATATTTTTACACTAAGAGTTTCGAGATGATTCCTCATGTATTTTTCTAGATATTTAGTAAAATGTCTGAAATCGCAAGTGTCCCATAATCAATGGCAATATAGTGTATATTGACTAAAGATTGTAAGCGTTTTTTTTTTTTTTTTTTTTTTTTTTTTTACTAAATATATATATTTAATAAATTGGTTCTTACTGTTGTTCTTTTAGATTGTTTGCCTTAATGTTGTTCTTTTATTAGCGCTTTTTATTAATCTTGGGAAGCTAAAAATGTTAAGAATAGAAAAAAGTCGAATAGTTATAAGGATCTTTAAGTAATTACAAATTTGAAGTTGCAAAAAATGTTACTAATTTGAGTTAATCTATCACATATCTGTTATCAGAATTCTAATAAACAAAAATAAACTATAACAGATTCTCTATAGTGATTTATTATTTCGTATGTGTATTTTGCACATCAATATATGCAGACTTTACTATAGCTTTGTCTTCGCTTGACAATTGTATCGATCACTAAGCTTGATTTTTTTAAAATTTATTTTTATTATTAATTTTTTCAATGTGAATTTATTGTTATTTTATTTTTTAAATATCTATTTTCGTTATGAAGACTTTGGAAGCAAAAGGAAATGTTTTGCTTAAGTATTTTATTTCGAAACTAATGATATATGTGTGTGTGTGTGTGTGTATACATAAACCATTAGTAAAAAAAAAACTTAAGGAAGAAAAACTCAGAAAAAAAATCTACAAATGTAATCCTTTTTCTGTGTCAACATGCAATACTGTTTATGTTCAGGGAAGTTACCGATTCTTTCTTTTTTTATATATAATTTATTATAGAATGTCATTCTAAATGTTCTGTTCAATAGTTACAATTTTTAAGTAAATAAAAAAATAAGTTACTTTTACTATAATAGAGAACAGAAAATATAAACCACATAGTTAAAATAAGTTCGCAAATAAAGTGACACTTTAAGCGTTCGAATTTCTTTAAAAAAGTAAGATTGAGTTATACATGTTGGAAATCGTAAATAATGTATGCAATATGCTCTTAAAATATTATTATTGAACAATTCACTAAAAAAATATATTATGAAACATATTACAACTATATTACAACTTACACAATCCCATTTTAAATCCCAATTAAATATTTCTATGTCTTAGTATATGTGCTAAAACGCGATGAACAATTCTTTACTATTACAAATTTTACATTATGATTTTGAATTATTAATTAATTCAAAAAGTAAAATCACAAGATCAATAAATATTAAGTACCAAAATAGAACATAAAAACCAAAACGAGTAATTTTTTAAACAGATTTGAGATCTGCTGTCTGTCATGGATATGGTATTAGTTTACGTGACCTATTTTAAAAGCCTACCCAAGTAGCTCAAAAAGTCCCGGATGATAATTTTTAGTCTAGGGGCACATTATTTTCAAATATCTCGCTCAAACTTTATTATTTTTTCATGATTTTTTTTCATAAGAAGGAATGAGATTTTAACGTTTTTGCACAGCTGTATTTTGCAAGATGATCTTAAATCGCTAAAATATTTCGATGAAATAAAGTAGTACTTTTTATTAAAAATACTGTTTCGCAAAAACGCAGAAGTCTCATCACACCGTATGATAGCTGAGGACAATCTACAACCGGGCTCGTTTTTCGTTTTTGATTTTGGTTAATTTTTCGATTTTTCGATTTCAGATTTTTTTAAAAGAAAATATTTAATTTTCCAGAACCGTTTGAAACAGATTCTGAAATTGAAGCTATAAAAAAAAACAAGGTACTTGTACCCAATGTGGACAGTGCTCTCAATATGGACACCCCTAATATTTTTAAAAGTAACAATTTTGATAGACAGATTGCTCTACATGTCAGTGAAGAAAAGCAGTTGAAAAGATAATTAAGGCAGGAAAGTACAAAAAAGCGCGTTGTTCATCATTTAAAAGGAAATATGTTGTGTCGTGGTGTGCTGATCTTAATTACGTATAACTTTCAATTCTAATTAGATATTGTAAAATTACTTTAAATATTGAAAAGTGGAGTGTTTAGAAAGCTTTTAAAACAAATTTTCGATTGCTGTTGCATGTATTGCTTTAAAAAGTTTTCTTTATATATTTATTACAAGATTTAATAAAACTACTCCCGATTTCCAATATTGACACCTTATGTCCACATTGGAAGTACAGCAGGTGAATCTTCAGATTTACAAAAATTGAAAGCTAAGCAAAACCACCTACATTATTTCCTAATATTTTGTAGTTACTAAGGTGCTTTTACTAAGGTGCTTTGCATCGGTCTTCGAAGAGCCACAACCGAAATGACTCACCGCTCTAAAGTGCGTATTCTGAAGATATTTACTGTGCCCTCCCCTCCCTCACATTACTTTAAGATATATTTTTTATCCCCTCTCCTCTAAAATTCCATAGAAGATTGGTTCTTCCATACAGCATGTGTAGTAGGTCAAACAGGAGTCACCTGTCCATAATAGGAACAGGTGGTTCCTTATATGGACATTTGTAAACATTTTTTGTTTTTATCATTTAAATTAAACTAGAGTAAAATCAAGGTCGCTAATTTTAATATTGATAGTCAACAGTCCAGGGATCATGGTCATATATTTTTGGAGACTTATCACGTGTGCATGGGGTTGAAAAAAGTAATTTTTTTCTTAGGGTGTCCATATAAGGCACAGGTACCTTAAAGCAAAATGTCAAAAGTAAAAACTAGCCCGGAAGTATATCGTCCTCAACAATCATACGCAAAAATAAATCATGTAAAATAAAAATATTAAAATGCGAGCGAGATATTTGAAAACTACGTCCCTATAGATTTAAAATTATCATCCGGGTCTTTTTAAATGAATCGAGTAGATCTTAACCCTGAACAATGACAATTTTCTACGGAATCTCCAGCTAAATAAGGAAAATCAAGTCGAGTTATTTTTAAAGCATTAGTCTTCGAAGTAATATATCCACCGTGAAACATTTAAAACCTTGTACACAGAAATATACATAAATTTTAAGGAACTGATTTTGCTATTTCTATAAATTTGTTTTTGAGATAAATGAAATTATATTTGAAAGAGGCATTCTCATTTAAATTAATAATGATTATATATCGTTTATTATGTATGTAAGATGTACAGTTGTGATTAAAAAAAAGATTTATAAAGAACTTATTGCTCATTTATTTAATCTACATCTCCATAATGCATTCATCGTTTAGACATAACTTTTTTTGCCAGTTAACATAACAATATTACTTTATTTCTATCGAGATTCTAATAAATCAGACTATTTATTTTGAATTCAGAGAATTTATTTTCTGTTCTATAATGTTTTTTATTCATTTATTAAGCTTTCTTTTTTTCTCTTTACGCATAACTTTCTTTATCAAGAAAATCCCCAATTAGGATAGAAATTTAAAGCTTATGGAGCAAACAGAGAAATCAAAGACCTCATTTAAACCTTATTTAAGTATTTACGAATTCCGCAATTGCGTAAATGGTAATTACCCATTTATGTGCATTGTGCCTTATTTAGATTTTTTGTCAAGTTTTAGATTACTTGCAATGAAAAAGTGTTTTTTTTTTAAATGATAAAATGAAACACGGTGAAGATGGCGAAAGATAGCAGAAAAACTTATATCGGCAATTCTATAGTCTTTTATCAAAATTATTATTTAAAAAATTTTTTTTAAGCAATATATATATATATATATATATTAATCTTTCACCAGCGGTCGCAGTCGAGTGTGAAGTTGTTTTGCAATTAATTGAATATAAACATTTCACTATTTGTTTACAAATTATATTCAAAAACGAAAATAAAACATTCATTAATCAATGACTAAAAATAATAAAATATAAATAGAATATATTCCATACGTGTACAATTCCACACATGTAATTGGATTTCGCTCATAAATCAATGAAATGAGCCGAATCAAAAATGATTATTGTTAATCATGGCCATTAGGAAAAAAAAAGATCAACCAATTGGTAAATGTCTCTTTTCACAAATTGCTTAACTTTATTTGATCACATTACTTATATTTTGTTTTACAGAAATAAGATATTCAGTTATGTTAATGGGTATTATAAAAATGTATTAAAATGTAAGGTATCTATTGGAGCTATCCAGTAGCGGCCCGCCAGGGAGTGCTGCATCAGATTTTTCACACCACTAAAATTTAACAGAATATGTCATGTTATTTATTCGACAAATTTTGTTGATTAAATAGAACCGAAATTACCATACAATTTTAGTGGTGTGAATAAATTGATGCAGAACCTCCTGACGAGCCGCTACTGAAGCTATGAAATAAAAAAAATAAATATTACTGCGTGGAAAGGAGACCCTTTTTAAAAACACTTCCTAAATTTTTAAAATGTTCAGCGTAAAAGTGTATTTGATTATCAAACATAATTTGTATGACGGTTATATTCAGTTATCCAGAATGTCTTGGTTTATGTAATAAGAATAATCAGTTGGATAAGAAAAGAAATAGAAGTTTATTAAACTAAAATGTAAACTTGACTTGTGTAAGCTTCTAATGAATTATACAAGAAGTATAATATATTAAATATTAATGATCAGTTATAAACATTAAATTATTTTGTCTTTTTATAGCTCTAATTTTTTTGCATTCCTAAAGATTTCACTTTTAGACATGCCGAAATTACTAATTCTCTGTATTATTTTAAAATTCAATTTGTAATATAAATTTATAAAATATACATATTTTTAAAAAGGGAAAAAGATGTTGGATGATACTTAGCACCTTAATATATAAGCATTTATTTAAATAATAAAATGACGAAGATGCCAATTTTATTTCTAAATTATTTATAAAATATTAAATGAAAATAAAGGAATACGTTAAACAAGTAATTTACACATTTATTTATATGTTTTTATTTACATATTATACATATAGGAATAATTTTTTATGAAATATTAATTCCACAAATATTAATCATAAGAGCTAAAAATATCTAACCTGAAAAACAATACAAAAAAAAAAATAATTCTTTTTCAAACAAACTCTTTTAAAGTTTAAAAAAATGATATCATAAATGAATTATAATTTTAAAGAAATATAAACAAATCTATGCATATTCAGTTTTAGACATATACTAGCAGGCTAAGCCAGCTGCGCTGGTCTATTTTTCAAAACAAAACATGAATCAAACAAAATATTGAATATGATTGTATTTTTTAAAGCAACTTCACCTCGAATGCTCTTTCACATTTCTGAAAATCATACAAAACGCCATTGTATTTAAAGATAGAAAATCAACCATTATAAATGCACCAAAAATGCATTAAAAGTTAGCAAACAGCTGATTCGAATCTACTGTCGAGATTCTTCATCAGTGCAAAACTCAGCGAGCTAGAAAAAACAAAACTGAGCCAAAAATAAAAGCAACAACAATGGAATCAATGCCCGTTGACGCCAAAATATATTAAAATAATAATAAAATATTATGTTGTTGTATCAGCATATGCATTCGATAAAATTCGGGCTTTTAAGAAAAAAATATTTCAGTTGACCATTTATTGTAGAGTTTGATAGATAAATAAGGCAATTATGAAAAGAGTAATTTAAATATTGTCTATTCACCATATTTCTAAAATAGCGAGCATTATTATCGCAGAGATTGACCATTGAATTTAAACCATTTTCAAGTGATTCATTTTCATTTGATAGTTTTTGAACTCTAAACCTCTCAACTTGAGATAATGGGTATCTGTGTAAACCTTAATACATCCTCCATCAATATTATATTATATTTCGCAACATACATCTGCTCTCGACAAATCTATTACACTGTTACACTGTTTATAAATAAAGTTAAATAAAGTTTTCCTTAGAAAAATAAGGTGAATGTTTTTTTCAATGTGTGAAATTTATTTTTTGATATAGCTGTCATATACGCTTCACATTGTCGTGATTGAAACAAAATGAATATTTTATGCCTCTTATGGTAATCCAGCTCTGTTTTTAATTGATTAATGAACTATTTATTTACTTTCATTTGCATAGAAAAGTAAAATAGAAAATAGAAATGTATCTGTCATTTCAAAACGAAGTTTCCGTTAAAGTGTCGCCAGAAATGTATCCCCCAACGTGGTGCATGTATGACATTTGTGTCTCTGTGTGCCGTGTGTGCATTTGCACCTAAATTTAGTTAGTTAGCTCTATTTTTGTAATATTAACTGGAGTTTGTACAATGTACGGTACTACTTGATTATTCTGTCGAGAAAAAAATTAATAGCAGATTATAGGAATAAATGTCAATAATCGATGATCGTAAGTATGATAGCAATTGATATTACACGTGATACACGTATTTTTCTACGTCATAAGTGCTTTTTAATTCGACTTTTAATTTGTATTTATTGTTCTTCGGTTATTTAAAATGAATTTATGTAAATTTGAATAGTTTGGCGAAACTGGCCGACGTGTTAATCAAGTAGCACTCAATTTACATTTGAAAATATCATATTTCACAAAAAACTTCGGCACAAACCCGGATTTGCAAGATTTCCTTCCAATACCAATGCGGCAAAATCCTCGTTTTAGAATAGCGGAGAAATGTGCATTTTTAAAAATTATTTTCATTATTTTAAAACGAAAATAATAATAAATAAAAAAAATTACTGTAGCACAAAACAATTTATAACAGTTCTAAAAAGAAATTGAAAGTAAATAAACAATTTATTAACACAGAAACAACTATTGCTGGGTTACAATATAAGGCAAAATAACACCGTTTTATCAACAGCCACATACCTCAGTGTGGGTATAATATCTGTGCCAAACATGTTTGAAAAAACAATAATTGTTATTTATACAGCATGTTTAAATACTATAGTATAGTGAAAAAAATGTATACATGACATATACGCACCACATTGGCGCGTTTTTTTTCTTTTCTTCTAAAGCCGATTCGGAGAAAATTTTGTTTTCAAATACCAGTTACAGTTTACAATTATTTTCTGTTATTTTAAATAGAAAATAACAATAAATTTTAAAGAGTTTAGTTAATAATTATAAAACAAAACTATTTACATCCTTTAAAAAATAAAATAAAATAAAAATTTATTAATAAATAAACAACAGCCAGGTTACCAAGTGAGGCATAAAATCGCCATTTTATTGCAGTCGCGCAAATGTGGCGCATATATGACAAATGTGCCTAGATTAAAATAGTTTATATAATTGGAAAAAAAAGAAAAAAAATTGTAAATAGACAATAACATCCGGGTTGCCATATCAAGCAAAATAATGACACTTTGGCGTCAGTTTACTACCCAGGTGTAGATATGGTATTGGCGTAAGAGACAAATCGCACCAATGTAGTGCGCATGAGATATCTGTGCCAAATTTTTTTTTTAAAGTTGCAGTTAAATTATTTTGCAATATCTATGTATGTGGAAAGACATTTACTCTAAAATTTAAATATTATTCATTTTTGTGGTATTAACTGCTATATGTGTATTTAAGTTAAATGTAAAAATTTTTCCTAAAAATGCTCTCACTCATTAAAAGAGAGAGAGAAAAAATATAGTTCTTGAGAACATCGCTCCATCTTGTGCTTTTTTTGGTTTAGAATAGCATTGATTGGCGACAAAAGTAGATTGAAACACCCAATTGAAGAAACAACATACAAATAACAATTAAAGCCTTTAAAAAAAAAAAAAAAATTCTGCGAGTTTCTTCTGTAAAACACATAACGGGAAAATTAGATTTAAAAATAGTTTTAGAAAAAGAAAGAAAAAAAATACTTATGTTTTACCTAATGAAATTTTTGAGATGATGTTTTCTTTTAATCTGGCTCGAAAGAAATAAATAGCCCAATATTGTGTCTATTCAAAACTTTCATATTCTTTTTCATATTGAGTTAGTTTTTAAATATTATAAATATTCTTTTTTTTTTTTTTTTTTTTTTTTTTTTGTTAAAGATAATTTTTTTTCCTTTCATAATATTATTTTGCATTAAACGGATTTTTTTCGAATAACTTTTATTATAACTCTCTTAAAATTGACTACTATAACAAAGCATTTTACGAGCCTAAATATTTCTTTGCCCCTCTGTCGAAAGAATTAGTAAATTATATCCCAGTAAACCTTGCTTTTTGCCACAGCTGTAGCTACTTTTAATTTTTAAAATCCAAATTTAATATCCCTCCTCTCCACAAAAAAACAGTAACATCCTAAAGTGTCAATAGAATTTAGAAATAGAATTTAATAACTGTTTATTTTTCATAATTACGTTCTTTATCGTTATTAATATTTTATTGTTATACAAATATTTTTCTTTTTGTACAAAGATTTGAATATATACTTTCCAACTGGTTCAATGAGTCTGTGTTATGTTTTCGTACTTCATATTTTCTTTTATAATTGTTTCTTTATGTACTGATTTTTTTTAATAAACACAATTTCTTATAATATTTTAATTATATCCGGGACACATTTTAAAAGAATTTTTTTATTAATGAGTTAAAAATTTGAATTTTTTGTGCTAGTTAACCATATTATAATCAAATAAAATCATATGATATAGAATGTGTAATCTTTATGTACTGATTTGTTTTCATAAACACAATTTCTTATAATATTTTAATAACAATTTTAATTTTTCTTAAGAAAGGTGAATTAAAAAAGTTTAATATTGATTTGATTGTAACTCCTCCACCAAAATTAAGATGTTTATTGATTAAGCAAGTGGATCCCATAGGACTTGATGATCTTGCTGGAGTTTATGAAATACCTTATATTACTGAAAATGGTGACTTAAATTATTACATAGGCATGACTGGGAGAAAGTTTGGAATTAAAAAAGGGGAGCACGAATCTGATATTAAATTTGGACGTACTAACACTGCCTTATCAAGAGCATATCTAAATGAGGAGATAAAAATATTGTTTAATCAAAGTAAATTATGTTTCAATCTAATTGTAATCGTAAATCTTTTATAAGAGAGTCCATTGAAATTTATTCGCGTAATAATCTGGTTTGCAATTATGCCGTTTCTTTTATTATTCCTAAGTTATGGTTAGAATTAATGAATAAAAAATCCTCGTGAGGGCTTGAATGGGATGAACCAGTTTGGAATTTCTTTTAGATCATGGTCTATTTTTAATTTAATTTTTTCAACAGCGCGCGTGGTTTTTGGTGTTTTTATTTCTCATTGTCGCGTGTCATTTGTATTGACCGTGAAATATTTTGAAATTTTTATTTTTATTTTTAGTTAAATTTTAGATCATGGTCTATATTTTAATTTATTTTTTTGCAATAGAGCGCGTGTTTTTTGTTATTTATATCTCATTGTCGCGTGTCAGTTGTATTGACCGAGTAATATTTTGAAATTTTGTTTTATTTATATTATGACTATGGAACTTATTTGACGGTTCTGAAACATGTCAATGTATTTTATTTTTACTATAACACCTTTCTTAAGAACAATTAAAATTGTTATTAAAATGTTTCTATAAAAGGTGAATGCTTTAAAATCTGATGATTTAAAAAATCAATTAGATTTAATTAACTTTTTATCATAATTCTTATAATATTTTAATTATATCCGGACCACATGTTAAAAGAAATGTTTATTATTGAGTTAAAAAATAATTTTTCTGTGCTAGTAAACCATATCATAAACAAATAAGATCATACAATAAAATTTATCATAATTATTTTTAAAGAAATTTTAAATTTATTAAAAAAGTGGGAAATTAAAATCGTTACAGCTTGAAATATTTTTATGGAATTTCTGTTTATTTACTCACAAATATACAAAAATATATAATGTTTAATATAGATTCACCATTAAAAATAAATATTAATATAAATGTTTATATATATTAAATATAGAAATGAAAAAAATGAAAAAAAAAAATCTGAAAAGCCATTAATTAAGCCATTAATGTAAGGTAATCCGACTACGTGCGGAGGAAAATTTTTATGTGTCTATAAATTTAATTTCGTGTAAATAAAATGCTAAAATCCATTAGGGAAATATATTACTTTGAACAATATTTATATATCGTTATAAATTTTCAATGAAAAATAAAAAATTGCATATTTAGTTAATTTTAAAAATTGCGGTTGCATTGAATCACTTAAATACATTTTTAATTCTTAAATATTCATTAAAACATACATTTGTAAAAATATATATATATATATATATATATATATATATAAAATAAGACGATGAATATTGTAACTAAAAGGCGTAAGTTATTGTTATTTTAAAATCGAGAATAAATATCTGTATTCTTATTATCAATTATATTTTTTCCATTTTTTCATTTGCTTTTTTACTATTTTGTGAAAATGTCCTGAAGAAGACGAATAATAAAAATGTCATTGAGATATTAACCGTCTGGGCGACTTGCAAATGGGCAAAAGTGCAATGTTGCTTTCTCTTTATTTTGTTTTAAATGCCCAGAAAATATGATTATTTCAACATTATAAAGAAAACTTAATTACAAATACCGGGTGTCCCAAAAATGACTGATGGATTTTAAAATTCAATAACTTGCAAACGGTGTCAGCTATTTAAGAAATTTTTGCAGGAGGGTTATGTATAATATCAGGAGTTTTTTTTTTTTTTTTTTTTTTTTTTTTTTTTTTTTTTTTACCGTAATACTTGATTTTAGTTCGAATTTCAAACGATAATTGGCGCTGACGGCGATTGAAGACCAGGTCGACGCTTCACTCAACACTGATCATCTGGCCTTCAATCGCCGTCAGCGCCACCTATTGTTTGAAATTCGAACTAAAATCAAGTGTTACGGAAGAAAAAAAATACTCCTGACATTATACATAATTCTCTTGCAAATTTTTTTTTTTAAATAGCTGTCACCGTTTGGAAGTTATTGAATTTTAAAATCCATCAGTAATTTTTGGGACACCCGGCATGAATGTAGTGCTTAAGAGTATTAATCATTCTAAAATTCATTAAATCTAAAGAATTATATTATCTTAACTATTGCTCATATTGCAGTGAATCCGAAGGCCTAGTGAACGGAATATTATGTTCCAAACAATTAGAGGGATTTAAAAATTATCACCACTAACCGGCACATCCTCATTCAGATTAGCTTGATTTAGACTCCGTGATTAGAGTAAAGCAAAAAGTTTTTTCCACGGATTTCTCAAAAACACTTTATTACACACGTTGTGGTATGTATACTTTTTGATTTATAGTTTTCCTCATTGGAGGAGTAAGTAGAAGGTTTTTACATTTTTTTCTACGACTGTACATATGTATTATGAAATTGTACATAGATGTGTTTAAAGAGTAAACTATGTAGCTAAATTGTCATTCAATAAAAGTTATGAAGCTAAACTTTAGAAAGGTGTATCTACTTGTGTCAATATTTTAAACTGTGAACCTACTTTTAGTAAGTAGCTGTCATAAAGTATATAATGTTAAACATATGTACATTTACACACTTTTAAATTAATGTAGTTTACAGTTTCCTAAACAATCGTTAACAGTTTAATGCTTTATTTATATTGTTGTCGATTTAATTTTTTATTAAAAAATGTATTTCGTAAATCAAAATTCGTATCCATATTAAAATCTTGAAATTTATCAATTTATTGAAATTAAGGATTCCTGTAAAATTTTTAATTGATATTTCTTGCAAATTGCAAAAACTGTACTAATCTATCTTATTTATGAGTTTTAAAACATTGATTCATCGTTAATATCAGAAATACATCGTAACAACCATTATAAGAAGTTACACAGTTTTTTGCACGAAAACTAAAAACTTTATTTCTATGTAGTGCAAAATATCTGAAATTTTAAATACTTATCGAGTGAATGTGCATATTCAATGGAAAGATTTTTTAATATCTTAACGAACACGAGACAACTTACATAAATTACTATCGGTTATCAAAAAGTTAAAATAAAGTCATAAGGTGGTCTGGTGTAATAACGCCAAGCGCTAATATTATGCATAATTATGAAATAATCTGGTAAATGAGACCTATGTGCTCTGCGCAGAAGGGTTTTGAGTCATATAAATTGCAAAAAACAGCTTCAAGTTAATTTGTTTCATTTCTAGGTCTTATTGTTTTTACAAGCAACTAAAATTAACGGTTGATCTAAAATTTGCGAGATACGGTTTGTGAAGTGAAGACTTTTTTTTTATCCGGAAATACTTTGTTAATTACATAAATTTGCAGTACATTTAATGGACTTTCAAAATTTTGTTGAAGATTTTGGATATCTTCTCGAGATAATTTGTAATTTAAAATGTACAGCCCAATAACTATAACGGGGTAATAACGCCAATCTTTGGCATTGATACCCCGGTTGATTCCCTACAGTGGCCGAGCTACATCCTAAATACTGATTCAAATAAACACAGTTAAAACTGTGCAATGTTTTTTAATAATTCTATCAAAGCGGTCTTTTTTAAGCAAAAAGAAGCTCACGTTCTGATATTCTTTTTCCTCATACCCCCCCCCCTTACCACACCATTATTTTTCTTACACTTTCACAAAAAATTGAACATTTTCAATAGCTTAGAATACAAAATGTCAACTTCTATGTTTGTAGAGTTTGTATGTTTAGAATTGGGCAATTTGGGCGTTATTACCCATATAGGTGGGTAATAACGCCCAATAGCATTGGTCAAGAAATCACGCCATTACATTTTATGAATATATATCTGTTAATTTTTTTTTTATATAGATAGTCAATGAGTTTCTGTATCAAATCATATATTTGTTTGAAAAATACAATCTAAAACTAAGCCGTGAAAATCGGTAGAACCTTAACGTGGCGTTATTACCCCAGGGTACCTTATAATACACTTAAATTAAAATAATACTTTAACATGAAGCGACGCAGCTATTGAATTGGAAATGCAACGGTATTCAAACATTTGAATTAATTTTCGAAACGAATAACCACTGTGTATACATGTACAGTATTTTATGGAATATTTTATGATATGATGTACAATATCTGTAAGCTGAAAATTGCGTAATTTTGCTACATTTTAAGTTATTGTAAGAAATATATTTTTCTTATAATATGCGATTTTTTTTGGAAATGCATTATTTTATAATAACTTTTATTTCAAAGAGAAAAAAAAAAGAAAGAAAAGATATTGGTTTTAATAGTTAAGTAACATTGGACATACCCCTCTGGTAAGTTAAGTTGAAAAAGGCCTATGCCAGAAAATTAACCAGAGATAAAAATGTTATAAAACCAATTGACAGGGTATTAGACAAAGAATTGGGCTATTGGGCAGTCTTAACTAAAAGGGAAGTGTACATACAACGTTATTATTTTAGGCTGGAGTGGATGTTTTGGTATATGATATCAAACATATACCTAGAGGTAATAGGGGATGCTAAAAGTTTTAAAATATGAACAATTTTGTCAAAAATTTTTTTAATAAAGAAGATTAACTTCGTAAAACTGAGATAGGAAACACTTTTTCAAAATACTCACAAAATTGGCATAGCTCAAAACCAGATGGCCAAGCTGATAACCCTGTATAAATCAAATATAACACTATAACGCATTATAACAAATACCACTGTAATCACTATAATATCACAATAGAAATGAAATGACTTAGTAACCCTTACCGCACATATGAAAATCTTAGATATGGGCACTTGTCGGAAATAGTTAATGCGATTTTTTTAGATAACAAGTGAAAAAGTAGACATTGTGTAAGTCGATACAAATATATCACTAAAGTCGGGATGGGACAAAACCTGAAGAATTTATCTGCTACTGCGGTACATAGTATATCCACTACACAGCCAAAAATAACAAGCTAACGTATTATTTCAAGAAATAACAGTGACAATTAGATTATACAAGAGTTGCTTTTTAAAACCTAAAGATTGATTGAATAATAGGGTGGATCGATTGTCTATGGCGAAAAAAAATTTCCATTAATCAAAATCTACCTATGCGGAAAAGATGTTCTATTGTATGGAGATTAAGGGAAAAATAATAAAAAATAATAATTTTAAAATTTAATGCTGCCACAAAAGGGTTGAATTTTCGAAAAAATTTGAAAAAAGACCGAATTTTGGTTAGCTTATTTTTGTCAAAAACTAATTATTTTAATAATTTTTAAAATCCAACAATGTGGTAAAGATGTTATATCATTAGGAAGTTAAGTAAAAAACAATAATAAGTAACAAATTCAAAATTTAATACTGCCACAAAAAATTTGAAAATTCGATAAAATATTGAAAAAATGGAAAAAGATCCAATTTTGGTTAGATTTATTTCTGAGCCAAAATAATCATTTTAATATCAATCAAAACCTACCTTTGCTTAAGAAATATTATATTGCATGGATATTAAGTAAAAAAAATAAACAAATAAATTAATTTCGAAATTTAATACTGCTGCAAGTGATTTAAAGTTTCGAAAAACTGGCAGTTCCAGTTTTTTCAGTTGGGATTTGTCTGATTGTGTATTGAGCAGCTTAGTGTACCTTGAATATTACTGTACCATGGCGTTGTTAAAAAAATAATAAAAATAAAGAGAAAGAGAGAGAAGGAGATGAATTACACCCTATTTGGGTCTGGCTTTGATATGCCAGTAAATATGCTCCCTATTACAAAAAGTTATAAAATTTATATATTGGTATTTAAAAAATAACCGAAGCAAGGAATCGGTCAACATCTATTTATTTCCTACCAATGAGAAGGAGTTGCTAATAAGTTACAAATGACCTGTAAATGAGATTTAATCTCAACAATTTACCACAGCAGCATTTTAAGAAAAAATAAACTGTTGAACGACAAATATTGCGCTCTTCTTAATTCTTTTAAAACAAAATAAGATATTGAAAGCTGTTACAGTCTTTTGGACCATTTCCGAAAATACTGCCTATTTTTTTCAATTTAATAGATTTGAATATGAATATGAATATTGAGTATAAATTAAACCGACGTATTGTGAGCAAACTCACATTTCTGTATCATTAGCTATCATTGAAAAGCCAAAATGCTGCCGAGCTAGGTGTCACATCAACTGTAGTGACGAAGATTGGCTTCAGCCAGAATATTGGACAGTTTCGGCATTTCCGACCAAGTAGGTGCTGCCATCGTGTCTGGTGCACTTTAAGTTGTGGGCATTACCTGTGAGCATTATGTCACAAAACTATGAATAGAATGCTATTGACAGAAAAAAATCGGCATGACAAAACAATCCAAAGACCACTCCATCGTTTTAGTCATTCTCTTTAGTCATTTGTAAAAGTTATGATCATGTCCATTTTCTTTAAACTTTGATGGGTGTAAAGACAGACTACATCACTAGAAAACAACAGAAGAAAAATCATAATAGAAGCAGACTTGAGCTTGAAAAAAGAACTTGGTTTCGAATACATCGGCCACATATATATAAATTCTGGGAGCGTACCAAACAATTTGAAAATACGACGTACATTTTTTTGTCATGTGTTAACAATAATATACATGTAACAAAGTTGGTTGCGATGGGTTGTGGTGGAATATCTGTTAACATAGATGTTAAAGGATGTGTTATTCGAAATATGGAACTGATCTTCAAGCGTCCACTACAATGTTTTATGTGCTAGTTACACAACAATGAGTTCCACTATGTCATCTTTTTGCAGCGTGGATGGAACCGCGGATTGGCACAAATGTTTCACTGGTGAAATAGAAAGATTATTCGCAGCCTGTTAGAAGCTTTTTGTATTTTCATTTATGTCAGTATATGGATTCTAAAAGCGCGCGAGTGAAATCAAACGGTCTGCTGTAATCCTAATCATTACATTAAAAAATATCTATATTTTCCATTTACCAGTTTTTTGACTTTTTGAGACGGATTACATAGATTTAATTAAATAGGAAAATGTGTCGAACCTCTACTAACTGACGGATTTAGTAACGACATTATTTCAGAAGCAATAGGTAAATCCAGCAATCATTTCAGTGGCAATAACATCTACTATCAATAATATCTATTCACGCAACGCTCATTCTACAAAACTAATAATTTAAAGAGTCACGGAAGTATTTCTGCTGTGTACGGACCATACATAAGAGACGGTTTTATAAAAATTGAATTGAATTACAAAATCTCATGTTGTATCTCAATACCGAAAGTCATTATCGCCAGTTGCAATGTTGACGATTTTTCTTGATTTAATACTAATGAAGCTGTTAAATAAGAAACTAAAGTTTTTATCTTGTAATCAATTAAATATCCCCTCATTGCAATAAATGTTAAAAATTCTAAAATTCATATTTTATTTTACAAAAAAAAAAAAAAAAATATTTATTTTAATTATTTTTTAAAACGTTTAAATAGATAAATTTGAGCCACATTGCGGCAGATTTAAATTTTGAAATTAATGTTTTTAATTATTTTTCTCATACTCAGCATATAATATAACATCTTTTACGCATAGGTAGGTTTTGGATAATTTTTTAAACTATTATTTTGAATCAAAAATCATCTAGCCAAAATTATGTCTTTTTTCACTTTTTTTCGAAATTCAAGCTCATTGTGGCTGTAGTAAAATTAAAAATTATTTTTTTTTATTATTTTACCCTTAATCTTCATCCAAGAGAACATCTTTTCCGCATAGGTAGGTTTTGACACTGTGAAAAAAAATTTTCGATCCATCCTATTGAATAAGCAACTTATTCACAGACATATTTTAGCATTCTGGGCACCACGATTGCATGGCAAACCTTCACATTTTATCTCTAGAGCGCATTTATTAAAACAGTGTTCACGTGCTATGCTACAAACTGATTTACTTCTAATTTGTATTAATAAAGAAGTATTTTCAGTGATTCTTCTAGTATTTTTTTTTAAATAGACGATAAAGAAATTGTATTTACATATGTTTTTATTCGTCACATATTAGCTAAAACATGTTCATATTAAACGCTTATTTTTCTGTAATTTTTTTTCCAAGCAGTAATTGATGAAAATGTGATTCTATTAGTATTCTTTAATCTTTGTATTTTTATTATAATTCGCTCCCAAATACAAATTATTTGAAGAAATTTAAAATTTAAAGTGAAACAATCGTTTTATAATCTCGATATATTCTTGCAAATCATTTCTAAAAAAATGAAACTTATGTTTCAACATAAAGATTTGGAAATTCACAAATACACTCTGACATATATACAGTCGAGTCTCTCTATAACGAAACTCCATAAATCGAATTTCTCTATATAGCGAATTTTAAGTAGGAACGGTCCCCTTTTCGCATGATTAGATTAAAAATAGTCTCGATATAGCGAAATATCTATCTCCATATAACGAATTTTGTCATAAATTGGTCTTAATCTATTCAGTTTTAAAAAAGCTTCGAAATCATATGGAATCACTTATTTTTGATTTATCGTTCAGTGCTGAGGTTTTTTTTTTATAAATATTACTTCTCTCCTTGTTCATTAAATCCAACGAGTTCATCCAACCTCCCACACACCTTTCAGCATCCTTTCCAAAACAGAGTCAATTGGATTGTTACACATATAAGAGAGGGATCAATGCGAGGCACATAAGAGAGGCCTTCAAATGGAGGAAAATGTTAACTACAGTTTTTATTCCTTGCTAAAATTTAAGCTTTTTTTTTCTTTTTTTTTTGAGAGCGTAACAATTTTAAAATCAAAACAACAAAAAAATACAGATTTGTTCGTCTGAAATTAATGCAAGTCTTCCTTATTTGATTTTCATTAAGCTTTGAAATAAATGTCTGTTCTCTTTTTTGAAACTGCTTAAATAATTAAGACATAAAATGTTAGTTTAATATATACTTTTAAACATTTCAAATTCTTAATTAAAAAGATCAAAAATAATATTTGTTCAAAATTTACACATTAAATACGATTTTTAACATCATTCTCTATACATCGAATTTTTCTATATAACGAATTTTTTACTGGAACGATGGATATCGTTATATAGAGACTTGACTGTATATGCATATATGTGTTCACATATTACTGATTCTGACATTCTGTGTAATATTATTTATTCATAAACAAATTGACATTAACAAACCGCGAACAATGATACTCCGTTTAAAATCACAGATATTTTTCCTCACATTATGTTTATTTTCCTTTTTTTTTGTCGAAGTCGTAGGAAGAAAACAGAGGGTGGATTTAATGTACCTTGAAATAATAAAAGCAACATCAATTTACAAAAACAGGAATTTTAGTGTATTTGTAAGAAAAAGACGAATTTTACGTATACTATGTTAGATAATGAGACTTTTAAAGCCATAGAAACAAGTACAGATATTTTACTGCGTTTGCAAAAGAAGTTCTAATAATGTAGAATGTTCAAGAATTTATACTAGGTAGACATCAACAATAATTTTTTTGTTGTTTCTGTTGTTCACGCAGCTTAATGCTTATTTTATTGATATTGATGAAATATAAATATGAAAGTATATTTTGAAGATGTATATTTTATTAAATCGAGTTCAGAATTATTGATGTTAATATAAAATAGTACTAGACTAAGGATTTGTTACAAAAATTAAACAAACATATTCTCTTAAAAAAAAAGACTTGATTAAACAACAGAAAAAAAAGTATCTAAAAATAGTTGAAATAAAAATATTTTTGAAAATTAAGATGTTAATATTTGTACATATTTTTTTTATATTCTCGGTCGATGGCTGTGTTTACTGTTGAAAGTTCTAAGAATTAAATGTAATTTAATACAATTTAAAATATTTTTTGTCATTATTAAGTAATTTACACATAGTGTAGTTTTAAGTTTTAATAAAATGCGTTGTTTGTCCAATAATAAACTACCCTCATAGCATGCATGGTCACAATGACGTCACTGTGAGTCACTTTGGTCACATAACATCTGTGACCAAAATGCCACCACTCAGTGACGTCACATTGTGACTGAGATGTGACTTTATTAAAATTTTTTAGAAAATTATAAATATCCTTCAAAACATGTTATTTACTTTAAAAACATGTTTCTGGCAATTTAAATACCGTTGCTTTTGTCACAGTTTCGTCTCAGTGTTAATGTCAAATTAGTCACAAATGACACATTTTTCACAAATTTGTCACATTGTGAACACTTTGTGAGACGTCACAAATGAGCACTAAAACGGCTATAACGACTTCACATCGACGTCACATCGGCAATCGATTGTCACAAAGTCACAATGTGACTTCACAACAACGTTGCAGTGACGTCACCATGCCTTACGCGGACATTTAAGAATTTTAAAAAGAGTTTTAATTTGCAGAATGAAAGGATTAAGTTATAAGGCGTTCTAGACAAGATATAAACAATGGTAAATAGAAGGTTAAAACATGTATAATAATATTCTTACTACCGAAACCCCAGTTAAAGCTTCTACTAGAGGAGCAAAAATATTTTTTTGTCTGTATGCATATATGAATATATGTATCGCTTTAACATTCGCGAATTTATGACATGAACTGCAGAATTGTAACATTTAATTTAAAACATTTGTGGGAATTTGTTTTGAGATACGACCATCCCCTGAAATTCAAATTATAATGCTAATATGAACTTTTTACACTTGAATAAATGTGATCATTATGATTTATTTTATTAAATTAAATAATTAAAAAAAACTGCAGTTAATGTCTATGTATTTAAATGACATGTTCTTCTTTCACCTAATTATGGTACATGACGTGCAAAATGCTAAATAAAAACTTTAGAATGATGCTTTTATGAAAATCTTTGGTTTAAACAATGGTAAAAATATAGACACACCATTGAATTATAATCATATACCGACAATATAAGTTATCAAGATGCATTAAATACGATAGTAAAAATGAAGTTATGCTTTGTGTTTGATTTTTTTTTCTTCAGTCATTGTACTTAGCAAATAAGAAATAATTGTTTGACATATAAAACTATTTTGATATATTTAGTTAAAGAAAATTGTCATAATAGTTGTAATACAACAATTAAATTCTTACTGATAATTCAGAAACAAATTCTCCATAATAATGGTATATAATGAATGTTTTCAGAATAAATGAAACATCACATACATGTTGTTATTTATAAATAAATTGAAATATATATATTTATTACAACGACATTAATTTCTACAATGTCTATTGAATATTAAATAAATTAGAAAAAAGTGAGTAAGGACATTAAATAAATACTAGAAATTGTATTTTTTGGCCTTTCTGTCATCAATAATATTTCATGTTTTACATTTAGAAAAATGAAAATTATTGGCTATAGAGTAAATGGCTGAATATCATTTAATTATTATTTCTTTTTTGTAGAAAATTATTTTTATGATTTATTCGCACATGAATTCAGCTTTTAGGATTTTCATGTTTTGATAGATAATGAATGTTTCCTGAGATGTGTATGAATGTATTAATCACACTTTTATAAATGTGCGTACATATTCAAGTTAGAATACTAGGACATGTGTCTAAGAAGCTATAGTATTGTTATTAAATAGTTTTATTCCCTGCCGATTAGAATACAGTAATTTATCAATAAGGTGTTTGATATATCAGATGCTTCTGACTTGCTAGTGGATTTATTATAATTCATAAATATTTATCAGCACAAAATAAGAACAAAGACAGCGTCCTAAATAAAAAATAGTTGGCTCTGTGGGCATACAAAAAGATTCTCAGCATTACATTGAATATGAAAATAACATTTTTCAAGAATATTTCGACTTTAATATGTATTTTAGAAAACCTTCTAGATAGAGTTGTTTAAAGTTTATTTTCTACTTAACTGAATAATTACTGCGCAATGTAGTTTTTCTTTTAAAAATGATCCTACATTTATAATATTAAAAATTGTCACCAATTAGCCTTAAATGTTAATATATTGAAATGAATTAGGGAATTACTGGAAATATTATTACATATTATTATATATTATTACATTGAATTTTCTTAATGTTGCATTACTCCCTCACTTACTTTCAATATGATTAATCCAAGTATTTTCAAAATTGTAAAGACAGTTCTTTTTTTAATTTTTACTATCGTTTTGTCTCTGATGGCACAATTGATGCAGTGACTTCCATAACCTTTTAAGTATTGAGATATATTGAGATCCTATTGAGATAAAATTGTAAATCTAAAAAAAATTATTCGCAGACTTTTTTAAAATATTAAATTAAGAATGATAAAATATTTTTAAAAATTATATGGATCTTCTTAATTTTTTCCTCATAAATAATGAAGCATATTATGTATTTAAGTTGTTGTCATCTTATACTTAAAATACATTAAATAATTTAAAGATAGTATACTTTTTTGACACTGTAAAATGTAACATTCTGTGCATAACAAATGTACTCAAAATTTCCAACTAATAATTTATCTTACGGGACTGTTAATGTTTGGGGGACTGAGCGATTAATTATGAAAACAATAATCTTAAACGATTATAATTGTTTTAAACAAGTATTATGTTGTTTAAAATTAAATCTGAAGGAGAAACGGAAACTAAAACATGTGATTTGATATTCAATACCATACGTTTTATAAATCGTAATTATTTACCGATATGATAGAATGTATATAATATTAGTACTAATATTACTCTTAATATCCTATTATATAGTATACCCCGTGTAAAATATGAACCTTTTAATAATTATTAAATTTTGAGTATTTAAAAACAAGAAAGAATCAGTGTTTAATTTTGTAAGCACTTTAAAATAAGGATTGTAAGAATAAATAAAAAGTATTTTTAATGATATAAATTTTTACGTTTCTGCAAGAGATGTTTACTGTAAAACAAATACATAATAACATATTGTTTGACAATGGTACAAAATATAAAAATAAATTAAAACAATAATTGTATGCAGAAAAACAACAAAGATACAAATTAATAAAATAAGTTTAATATAATAAAATACGTTTTAAGTCATCGAAATTTAATTATCCTTTTTTTACATTAAAAGATACAATTTTTTTTCAATTTTTCAGAAAAATAATCTATTTATTCACTGATACTCGACTTGCTTAGAATAATAATAATAACTATTATTATTATAATTTTATAAGCAAAAAATTCTTTTTTAAACAATAGACACATTGAAACATGCAAGGTGATTTTCGCATGTCTGAAATTCAAACCTTCTCTACTCTTTAAGGAAAAACCTATCTTTTATGAAACTGTCGTCTTTCGCAACTTGAAGCCAATATTTCAGTCGTTTCATTATTATTTCACATGCTGTTATGAACATTATTCTTTCCTCTGATGACTGTATTTATCAGGTTAATGTTCTTGATTCATTTTTTTTCTTTGGAGAACGTCGTTACCGCATTTCATTCGCCGTGAGCGGGACGTTAATGACACACTTCCGATTCCATTTACTCTTTAAGAGAGAAAAAAAAAATGTTGCATGGACTTTCAAGTGGCTGTTGTCAGAAGTTTATTGTTTTCTAAAAATATGTATTTTATGCTTTGTTTCCATTAACGTAACATAAAGATATTCCATAGCTGTGTTCTTTAAAAGCTTAATTGCATGACTATTTGCATGTATTTGTTTCAAAAATAGATTTTTTGTGAATCAGATTTAAGATTATTTAAAATATTAAGTGGAAAGACAATAAATTATAGTCTGTAAAAAATAAGAATCGTTTAGTAATTTTAACACTTTGAAAGTTTAAAATTAAGAATTGAAATAATATAAATTGAACAATATATATAACCATCACAGCCATTTTACTCGTAAACTATGGAAAGTAGAAAGTTCAAATTGTATAAAGTAAAAAAAAAAAAAAAAAACTATTAACCCATATATTTTCAGATTATTAAACATTCACAATTGAATTTAATATTTAGAGGTAAAGTGGCTAACCAACACACCTGAAAAAAAGTTTTATTTATAATTTGTTTAGGGAAATCGCGTGAAAAGGTGTCATAAAGCTGACCACAAAAGTGCATTTCTTTTAAATTTAGTTGGAGATATCGTTTTTTGGAGATATCGTCGAAAATGCTGTGTAAGTATGCATCCACTTCATCTATGTCTAAATCTAATAAAATTAAATTTATGAAAAAAATATAAATAATAGACGTTTACTCAAGCCTGTCAGGGAAACTTTACCGATTACACTAAGTTACATAGTTTTTGAGAAAGATGCATCTTAACCCTCACGCTTAAATTTGAATTTTCCGTCTAGATTTATATGATGATATACATAAATCTAGATGATATCTAGATATCACATATGTGTTTTAATACTTTTGTTTCATTTAGTTTTTATTATAAATTTTTAATAATACTTTTAATACTGTGTTTAGTATTAGGTGTTTTAATACTTTTAGTAATTTTAGACGGCACTCCAATTTGCATATGTTAAGCTCGCTGTACATTTTATCTTATTAATACAGATGCAAGTAATAGAATCATTTGGAGTATGTTTATTTATTGTGTATTATTATATATTTTTTTTCACAAGAGGCACAGAATGAATATTAATAATACAAAGCCATCCAATTTTTATTTTTATTGTCCTATTGCAAAGCGAAACATACACAAAATTTAAAATTTCAAATATTATTTAATTTTGATTACTAATGACTACTACTTATATAAACACGCTATCAACCCTTCGCACTCGAAAGGTACCTGCCATACACCAAAAAGTGCTATTAGGTGTCTGTTGTAAATCGGGAAGGAAAATGCTGTTGGGCAAACTAATATCTTAGTTTATTTCGCCATCTTTTATCACAGATTATTCGGATCTTGGACAATGCGAGGAAAATTACTTTAAAATACTGGTTTTCAGAGCATTTGGAATACCCATTAATGCGAAACAATAGTAGTTACTGAGAATGACTTCTCAATGACAAAGAAGTATTTGTTTAAAGAGCAGAGGTTAATTTCTTGACCACTTAATTTTAATCTCTATATGCAACTTGATAGTAGAAAGTTAAATAAAAAAATATTTTCATTAATTTCGTCAAAGATTTTGCTTATTTTGAAATAAATATGGATGCAAATTCTAATATTATTATTTCATTTTAGCATTTAGTGAATAGACGTACCTTTCTCACGAAAGGTTTAAATGGTAATATAGGTAAGCATAATATTAAGGAAGCGCAATTTCCTGCTGGATACATGTAAATACTAGGGGCGATCAAATGAAAAGGTACGAAACGCCCTAACTACCGAACCGGTTGAAATTTGAATATGCCGCTTTGGAATAAAGTAGTGAGACATCGAGAGATGCGACTGGAGTATCCAGCGTAAGTGAACACGCGTAGGCGCTTGTGCATGAAGGGGGAGAGAAGCAGATAACAAGTGAGTTCCGTCCAATTGACGCGGCAGTGCTTGTCATTTCATCATGGCTTTCGCATTGCAAAATCCGATGATTAAAGAACAGCGAGGCATTAAAGATTTCTTATTGCATCAAACTTTGATCAGGCATCTCGCAGGCAATTGCACGGAACTCACTTGTTATCTGCTTCTCTCCCACTACTTGCACAAGCGCCTATGCATGTTCACAACTACGCTAGATATTCCAATCGCATCTCTCGATGCCTCACTCCTTTATTCCAAAACGGTATATTCAATTTTTAACCGGTTTGGTAGTTAGGGCGTTTCGTACCTTTTCATTTGATCCCCCCTATCAGCAATTTTTCGTTCCACTTAAAGTTGCATAACTTTTATTGCTAATTATTTTTTTGTGTAAGTTCGATACAAACATATTTTATTTCAAGACATTAGGTATGCATTTTGTATGCTATTTCGTAGCATATTTTAATCACAATCAATTTTGAAAAAAAAATATTTTTTTTAATTAAATAAAATAATTACGTGCAATACATCTAAGGGTAAAACACAATAAGTTTATTTTAAAATTATGATAGCCTAGATCTGTTATTTATATAAAAAAATAGGTCCAGCTGTGTGCATTGTGCGTTATTTCATAAAATTTCGACAATTTCTATTTTTATCTTTTTATATATTCTTTGTTTGTTGCCAGAAAAGTTTTTATTTATCTCATAATTTATAAAAACGTTACAAAAAATCCAAAATATCAGAGTATAAAATATTTGCTATAAATAATAAAAGTAAATTTTAAAAAGCAAAGAAAAAAAAAAAAAAAAAACTTTGGTTATTTACAATTCAACACGATTCTTTGCATCTGACGCCAAGATTCTTCAAAATAAATAAATAAATAAATGAGTAAATAAAATACAATAACAAATAAAAAAATAATTAGGAAAAATAATTAACTTGAAAACTAGTAAGCAAATATAAAGATAATGTGAAAACGTACACAGTGAATTAATTGTAATATTATAATAGAAAATTTCTAACGTGAATTATTTTGTATTTTTGTTCCATAATTCTACATACATTTCTTTCGAAATTTTAAGAGCTCCATGGACGCCGAATCACTGTAAATATTCTCGCAGATTTTACTTATTATATTATCATTTATGAGAAAAAAGATCTCGATGGCTAAATTATTTTACTATTTTTATATCTGTTAATAAGGATTCTTTGTTATTTAATTTGCCCAGAACTGCTTTTTGAACGTAGTTTTGAGCTTTCCGTTTGTAATTTCTGTAGAAAATTGTATTGCTCATTACAGTTTTGTTTACGAGTTTTTCAATTTGAATTTATTTTTGCAAATGTTTTTATCCTTTCTTTTATTGAGAATGCTGTCGTAGGATGCAATTAAAGATGTCGAAATGTGAAAAAAAATAAAGGTACTTTAGTGCCTTTTTTAGATTTTTTTTTTATCACTTATGGCAATGTAAGTGAGTTATAGTTGACTGCTTTCATACTTCAGATGTTGAAAACTCTATTTATAAGAAACTATTTTTTTATTTTTATGTTGGGTCAATCTCATGGAAAGAGTCTTTTGAGAAACTTTATGTAAATACATTTTAACTTATTTTCTATATAGATTTGCACATACAAAATGTAGAAAAAAAAAATTCAAAAAAGGAAAAATATTCAATTTAAATGACTAAATCATAACAAATGTTATAACAATAATAGTTTCAGAAATAAATATTTATCAACAAGCAATTATTAAATCATTTATTTATCAAATAAACATTTTCAAGAAATATTTATTTAAGAAAAACACAATTTATACCAAGGTAGGAAACGTCACGATACATTTAGCATAAATTATTCCAACAAAAAAGTCAGTTGTTAGCTTCGAATAGCAACACAGCTAATTCATCATGAATAACAAGGCACACGACGTGAAATCTTTATTGAATACCTTAATTCCGAAAATAAAATGCGGTACTGGCCAAATAATCAGTTTTCTTATTTTAAGTTTTCGTAAATCAACGTGTTTCAAAATACATGTATATGTTACGGCTATTTTGATAGATTCGGTAATTTTTAGTAATAACTGGTTATTATTAAGAATAACCACGCGTTTTTGTAAATTTGATTAATATTACATATTAATAAAACTTACCGGTTAGTATTAATATTTATTATTCATAACTATTAGTAATAACTAGTTATTTTTAAAATTTACCGATGGTGTTCAGTCAAGCTTTTAATTAAGCTTAGTAACAAATGTATACTTTACAACAATATGAACTATATTAACTTTTTGAATCTACTAACAAAAGCAATTGTTGTGAGGCATTAAAAACATTTAAATTAAAAACAATATTAAACACACATTAAAAATATACACCATCATCAACAAGAAGACTACGTTAAACATAAAATAGTCACTGTGATAAATATTGCAAAAAGGATTCTAACAAAGTTAATATCTTCATTATTCAGAAAGCCATTTTAATACCACATAGATTCACTCTCGAGATTTGATTCAAAGTACAGCTGACTCTTGCTAATTCGAAATCGGATAATTCGAATCTTCGCTTAATTCGAACTAAACATGAAGTCCCGAAATTTTCAATAGCACAATAACGTTAAACTTTTTCATTAATTCGAACTCATTTTCTCTTGACATCGTTTAATTCGAACTAACGAGAATTCCGATTTTTCATTCTTCCTTTTTTTTTCATACGGATTTTAGATCATTTGAATAACTTTTTTTCTTTGATTTTTGTGAAAATTGTTCCGAACTAGTATACATATAATACCATGCATTTGATATCCACTTTCTAAGTGCCCCGTCTGTCCATCAGTGACGCTTCAAATCTTTCTTGGATTGTGTTTCTTTCTAATCTTTTAATTAGTTCATGTATTTAGAGATTCTAATTTAATATTAAGTCATATTCTGATGATAACAGACATAATACATTTAAAAAACACTATAACATTAATTCCTTTGTAATAGTACCATATTAAGCATGTTCTCATTTCATACTTTCCATAATTCGAACTTCGGATAATTCGAACATTTCTTGTGGTCCCGACGAGTTCGAATTAACGAGAGCCGACTGTATCATAAAATATTGTATATTTGATTAGGGTCTACTTAGGCGGAGGAGGAAGGGCAATAGAACGTTAAACGCAATTTCCAAATTTATGTATAGGTAATTAATGCATAAATGAACGCGTTCTTTGTAGATACATTGTAAACTTTATGAAAAGTTTATTGCCTGTGTAAGTATTTTCATTTTTACTTTATTTCAGTCTATAGCAGAATAGTCTTGTAATAAACTTTTTGTAAATTTCCGGCTTTCCACTGGTGAATACGTTTTAAGAGTCAGAGACCCCGAAAAATACATTTATACAAATGGCTCTCTTTCCGTATGTCGCCTCTGTACCATCGAGAAAAGTCTGAAGTTATGTAAAGAATGGAACCGAATTTCAAATATATGTTTTTGGCTATGGGAAGAGATTTTCCTTGAATATGATTATTTCATCCGAGGGAGGATGTAATAGCGACTTTGTGCCTTTTCAATATCGCACGCTTAAACAGTGTTTGAAATTATGCTTAGAATATATTTTCGGGATATGGAAAACATGTGTTCCTTGAATTTCGGAGACAGTCCAATATTAAAGCGCGCTACAATAGCAATTTTTGTGTAATTATCCTGATTTTCGTAGTTCTAATGTGCATCGGTGAGTTGTGCAGGTTCCGTAAAATAACATAAGAAAGTTATTGATTTTAATAAATATAGTTATGGAGTTTATAGCGTCTTTAATCTAATTAATTGGCTGAAACAGAAATGTAAGATGAGGAACATAGTTTATAGAAAATTTAACAAATAATATTGAAGTATTAACATTTATAATTTTTTTGAAAGATTAAGATGTCTGAGATATAAGAAAGTTTCATTATTGGTGCAATTAACTAGTTGAAATATATGTTTTGACGCTAAAAGTATATATCTGCCTTATAAAATCAAGAAACTATTAAATATTTCATCACAGCATAAGACATCTAATGCGGAAAAAAATACTAGAATCTTAAATTCCATTTCTGTTGTTATGTACGGGACATTATATAGAAATGAACCCTTTCCTTTTGGATCAGTTGTTAATTTTGTTTATTGTTCGTCACAAATAAAATATGATTCATTTATTAATCCACATGACCAGTTTAAAATATATAAAGTTCAAAATAAAATATTACATAGATAGTGTGAAATTTAATAGAAAATTAGTTATAGGATGTTCTATTTTTATGCTTGTGTACACTAAATTATATATAAATGAAAAGTTTCGTTTTTGAACACATTGTTATATTTACACAAAAGTTACCTGCATTTGTTTTGGTTTAATTTTGAATAAACAATTACTGGATGGAAGTTCAGCATAGAGCAGAAAATATTAAATAATTAAATTAATTAACCGCTTAGTGTATCTTAAAAGAATATTTTGATTTCGGACTATTTTTAACTGTGATCATTACATTTTAATTAAAATCTGCATTTTGTGTTCTGTTTATAATTCAAATGGACGCTCTTGTTTGGATATATTTTAATTAAAGTACGAATGCGAAGTTTTTGAATAAGACAATGATTGGCATTTAATGGATTTTTAGGCAATCCGCACACTAAACCTTGGATGCTAAATAGAATTTTATTCTATGTAATTGGTTATTTGAATTATTAATAAAGCAGGCTTTTCTATCACTAATAATGTTTTAGAAGAAGAATAGATTAAAAGATTAGCGAAATGCAATTGAATATTTAAAATTACACTATGCGCAACCTACTTAAAAGAGGACAAAGAATATTTAAAATGATTTTTATATTGCTTCATTTCTACGGACTTTCAACCGTTACTGTACTTACACAGCCTTAGATCAGAGAATACGAAAATGCCGTGTTTTTTACGTTATCTGAGGAAGGCCGTGATGACAATCGAAATTACTAAAAATTAAAATAATTTAACAACATTTTAAATATTTTTGACATATTTTAATTATTTTGCACATATTTTGGTTATAGGCTTACCAACAAAATATGCATTTAGCATTCTATTTACTTACTAGCAATTGGATACATACTATATTGAATATAATATGCCACATAAAACAAAAATAATAAGAAAAATATTTTTCTGGCATTTATAATGGGATAATATGTTTGCAATAAAAAAACAATTTTTTAAACCACCAAAAATTAAATGAATGTTTCACGTTTTAAAAATTATCAACAACATTTGCAACTGAAAGCAAAGAAAAGAGCCATAAAACATTGCAATATAATGTATTTTTTGATGTAGAAATAAATTTTAATTCATACGATTGATTACGTTCAATTTTTGAAATTGACAAATTTCTACTGCATATTTTTGACAAAAAAAACTTTAGTATTTCCCCTTTTACATGGATTTGCATGATAAAATAAATCAGAATGTATTATTTTCCAATACAAACAAAATGAAATATATAATATAAACAGATTATGTATTTTAAAGCAGTCTGGAATAATATGGGAAAAATAGTGTTAAATTTGTATTAATTTTTCAAAATATGGTATTATGAGAATTTTATTATAATTTTAAGAAGAACAAAAAACTAACTTTTCTAAAAATCAAAATCGAGAATAGGATTTGGGAAAAAGACCTCTACAAAGCAATAAAATTTACAGTATTTCTTCTTCTACTAGAAGTTTTTCTGCTTAGTCAGTTTTGTGTTTTTATGCTACAAAAATTTTAAAGTATCATTATCAAACATGTTGTAGTTCTAATATATCTTTTTCTCCTAATGTACTAACATTCTTGTTGTTCTAAATGAATGTTCTAAGTTTTTTTTTCACATGTTAAATTGATTTTATGTCTTCTTTTAGTCTTTAACAGAAAAAGTATAGGGAATACGTTGTATTAAAGATGTAACTGTGCTTTTGTAATTTTACATTTCACCTGACGTTTTGAATATGGTGAAAAATAATTCTTATGTAAAAACATTTTTGTTGACACCTAAGCCACAATCTTAGTGTTCCATTTTTAAAAAAATTATATATTCTAGATATAAATAAAGATTTAAATAAAAGTGACGAGTGAGACGTTCTGTTACGCGATGGTTACGGCCCCACTAAAAAAATCTATAGAAAATCTATAGCTTTTTGGCCGAAAATCTGTGGGAAATGAGAAGGTAATTGGCTCATTATGCAGATATTTTTAAGAATATCTTTAAAAAATTCTGCAGATATTTTAAAGATAAAGCTAAGTCTTCAAATTTCTGTAGAATTTCTGTAGAAAGTGGGAATTTCTTCAGATAATCTTAAGATTATTTTTAGTGGGGGCGTAGTGGTGGATCTTACAGCCTAACATTAATTAAAAGTCCCCTTTTTTTGTTGTTGTAGCAGAATAAAAAGAGAGATTTTCACATTATAAAATAAGAAAACTCTTCTGATGCACAAAATCGACGCAGAATCCTTACAATTGTTGAGCAAATTAAAGTTTTGACATTATTGTAAAAAATGGTTCCTTTAAGTCGTACAGACATAGATTTACAAGCATCAGAGCAAACTATGTCCTACAAAAGGCAAGGCCATATTATCACATGGCAGTATATCAGAACGAAAAATCTGCTCCAAAAGGTCAAGGAAAACTTATGCAGGCCTATCAAAACTGTTAAAATTTTATCATATCATTTAACTTTTTAAATCTAATAAATGTAGAAGCGCTTTTATTGGTAACTCTTGTTTTTAAACGTAAGTAAAAATCCATGATTATCGTGACAAAATAAGTTAATTATCAAAGATTTTCTATTTAGAATATAAATTTACATTTGCTTTTTAAAATCGTTACCAAAAATTACTTCTCTATTAGATTCTTTCGATGATATAAATAATAATAATATACATAAGAGTATTATTAATGATAAGAATGAAACATATTATCCACGATTATTATATTATTATTGCTATTTTTGTTGGTGTTGTTATTCCTCTTACTGTTATACTGTCTAAATGATATTTCTTAAATTTAAGCTGAAAGAAAATACAAAATAACAGGGACATCGCGCCAGAAAGTGTTAAATTGTATGTATGTTACGAATAATGTATGTTAAATGTACTAAAGCATCATTGTTATTTCTGTAGATCACAAAAATATTTTTTGAGGGGGGGGGGGATTGCATCTAATCGATTCATAAAATATTATCAGTTTCTTTCTTATTCATATGTTTATCTTATAAAAAAATTTCAAAGGATTACTTTAATTCTATCGTTTTATTCAGCCTATTCATGTAACTAAATCGCTATTTCAGTCTTCGACAAATCATTTAAAAATGAATTTCAGGACGATCTTCAATTTGAAAGGATAAACGGATTTTAAAAATTGATGAGTTTTTCTTTTAAAAATAAACCATAAATTACATTTATTAACCCTTTGCGGCGCGGTGGTTTCATAGATACACCATTTAATTTTAATTCTCAAATGCCACATTGGCACCGGAATTTTGTTTTAAAAAACTGCGGTTTATTGAGTGCGTGAAATATAGCGTTTTCTTATTTACAAATAAAGTTGTTTTCCAATTCCAGTGTCAGTCATTAATTTCAAAACTTAAGCAATGAGTTAAGCAGAGATGATCGAAATTGAAAATGTTTTATCCAATTGTTGATTAATAACGTGATGAAAAAATTCAATACTTCAAGACTTTTTTTAGACACATAGTTTCATCAATCGATTAAATGTATTTTATATAGGATAGAGGGGAGCATGTTTGAACTAGGGGTACCTTTGAACACACTAAATGTTTTCAGGTATTGTGTAAAAGGGAAATTTCCATCAAAAAAATCTTTGTGCCAGTAAAATTAAAATTAGATGTCCTTTTTTAGTGACACCAAGCCGGAGTTAATTTATTGTGTTTGCCACGAATAATTTATGCTGAATGTACTAACGTATCATTATTATCTCAGTGCTTCACAAACACATTCATTGTTTTGAGGGGGGATCTAATCAATTAATAAAATATTATTAGTTTATTTCTTATTCATATGTTTATCTCAGAAAAAAGTTCAAAGGATTAGTTACGTTAATCCTATCATTATGCTTAGCATGTTGAGGTAATGAAATCGCTATTTTAGCCTTCGACTCAATTAAAAATGAATTTCAGTACGATATTCTACTTGAAAAAATAAACGGATTTTAAAAAAATAAGTTTTTTTTTCTTTTTTAAATAAATCATAAAATAAATTTATTAAACAAAGATTATCGAAATTGAAAATGTTTTATTGCTGATTAATATACAGGGTGGTCATAAAAAAAAAAACTTTGCCGATATATGGAGCTCTAGCGGCCAATCCGCTCAACCGATCGAGGTGAAATTTCAGAGCTCGAGATTCTGTGAACGGCAACAAAATGGCACTCACGGTTACGGTTATAGTTACAGAAACTCGAAAATTTCCAATGGCAACACCCATTTTTTTTCATTGCAAAATGCTCAGCGCATGCGAAAACCCTAAAGAGCGTTGGAACTGTACGTGCATCGCAAGAAACGGGCATGTTATGCACGCACAAAAAACTGTTCTGCGAATCCTCCGCCCCATAGAAAAAACTCGATTGGGGCGCAAGTAGAAAATTTGCATATGACACAGAGTCAGTACACTCCTCCGCTATACTAATCTCTGATTAGAATACAGATCGGAGAAATTAAAACTTTTATTTTGATTACATATTTTCCACGTGGGTGCCATCACCATTATTTGCCTGTGATGACACCCATGTGGAAAATATGTAATCAAAATAAAAGTTTTAGTTTCTCCGATCTGTATTGTAATCAGAGATCAGTGTACTGACTCTGTGTCATATGCAAATTTCCTCCTTGCACCCCAATCGAGTTTTTTTTTTATGGGGAAGGAGGATTCACAGAACGCTTTTTTGTGCGTGCATAACATGTCCGTTTCTTGCGATACACATACGGTTCCAACGCTCTTTATGGTTTTCACATGCGCTGAGCATTTTGCGATGGAAAAAAATGGGTGTTGCCGTTGGAAATTTTCGAGTTTCTGTAACTATAACCGTAACCGTGAGCGCCATTTCGTTGTCGTTCACAGAATCTCGAGCTCATATCTCTGAATAGCTATATCTGAAATTTCATTTCGATGGGTTGAGCGAACTGGCCGCTAAAGCTCCGTATATTGGCAAAGTTGTTTTATGACCACCCTGTATAATTGCTGATTAATAACGTGATGTAGAAATCCAATATTTTAATCACTTTTCTGCGTAATTTTAATGGCTTATGGAAAACGGATTACACTTAATCTCAGTAATGTAAATTTACAAACAGTATATGATAAGACACATTTTATTAAATAAACTTTTTGTTCGACACATTGTTTTATTAATCGATTAAATATACTTTTTCTATAACTTATTAAACCTTTAATGACAAATGCATTCAACAGTAATGATATGTGTGTTTTATTTGTGTATTATTTTTACCTATTTTTTTTAGGAATTTATGTTTTAGGATATTTTTAATATACAAATTTATGAAAAAAATAAAATAAAATAAAATGGAATGAAAGCGAAGAAAGAAAGTAGCAAAATTAATGTGAAAGTTTGGAAACACGGTTGATTTTAAAGTGATTTAAGCATACATATGTATGTTCCTTAATCTGTTTTTGTGTATAATTTCAATGAATGTATGCACAACATGTAAAAAAAGAAGGTTGGATACAGAATAAATTATATAAAAATAAGAATTGTATATTTTAATAAAAATGCAAAAAAATATATATAATTTAAATATTTTTATTTTAATATATATTTTTAATTAACTGGTATAACCTCGCTCTCACACAACTGAAATGAGCCTAACTAAAAATTCCGATTGTAAATCGTTGCCAACAGAAAATAAACAAGTTGAAAATTGCTCGTCAAAGTAGCAAATGAGGTGAGTTCGTATGATAACAAAGTTTTAAAACTATTCAGATATTGATGTAACAATATACAGTACGTCGGATCCAATATAGTTGCAGAAATATTTGTGTGGTCCTGTAAATACTATCTGCTTTCTATTATACAGGAAGTAACTTGTATTAAACCTCAGCAACCTGTACCAATTTCATAAAATGTGAAATAGTTTAATAATATGCAAACGCGCCTCAAACAGTGTTTCTCTCAATATCATTGTGTAATGGAATACTTTTGTGTGGCCTTGCAAATTAATTCTTTATTTCAATTAATTATTTTCACAAATATTCTTTGCACCATGGATATAGCAGAATATATGTTTTTTATATATATACTCCATAGGTGCATATCAGTTCTACTGTGTTCGAGTAGTACATCGAGTATAACATCTTTAAAATGCACTTAAAACTATTTTTTCCTAGCATAATTTGTTCCTAACGTAACGAAATGCTTTTGATCGTCCCTATATTTAAACTATGAATCCGATTTTCATAAAATTTGAAATGAGTCGACAAACTTACACAACGATTATATATTTTAAATTTGAAAAGATTCAGTTTGGTATTTTTTATTCTGTTGTAAGCGAACAAACGGGCGAATTGAACGACGACTATACGGCTAGGTATTTATGTAATTACGAAAGCATCTAAAAATCAAACAATAGTTAAATATGTCTTTTAACAGATTGCAAAATATTATATTATTCATTATTGCTATTTTTTTATATTAATAAGATTTCCAGTTATGTGAATGGGTATTCTAAAAATATATTAAAATGTATAATACATACTGGAGTTATCATTTTTTTTAAAATCTTGCTCGTCGAAAAGCAGAACCTTTTAAAAAATACCTCTTGGATTTTTAGAATATGCAAAGTGAAAATGGATTTCGCTATGAAAAATAATTTGTATGACGGTTTTCTTCAATATTTCGTCACTCCGGGGAATCCATTTCTATCCTATAAGAAAAGTAAGTCAAATAGATAAATAGAACTTCATTGAACTAAAATGTAAAAAATGAATGATATAAGTGTCCAATAAAGTTTACACGAAACATAATATACTAAGCATAAGTGACCAGTTATGGATAGTAAATTAATTTGCATTTTTCTAACGCTAATTTTTCAATTTATATAAGTATTACTTTTAAACATACTAAATTCACTCTTTCTCTGTATCTATATTATAAAGGCCAAACGTATCTGTGCTTAACGCATACGTCATTTGGCGAATGGCAACACTTTTCCCTACAATTTCGATTTTGCAATTTTTGCTACTGCAAATTTTACATTGCTAAACATCACACATTTTTAATTTTTACACCGTCGTATAAAGAAAAAAATATACTTTTAAGTGCAATTTGTTTGAAAGAGGTATCTCAATTTGTTTTTAAGATATTAATTTTTTTATAGTTTTTAGTACCAATTTTGTAATTTTGGCAACAGAACCACTTCATTTCTCTTAAAATTGAAAAGAAAATATTAAAATGTTTACACTATGTCAAATATATCGTCTGTGATCGTGTCAATTTGGAATAATTTTTATTTTCATTCGCATTTATGCCAAACACATGAGCCTCAGTTGATAACTTCATCATAATAACTAAACTTTAATATATTTTACTGATTACATATGCGATTAAAGTTTAATTTTAATAATTTGGGCAACTGAGTTTCATAGAAATATTATTTTGTTAATTTTAGCTTTAAAAAATATTTGTTTGAGAATTAGACTGACCAATATAAGATGTATTTGTTACTGTAACTAATTTTGTAGATTTATTATAAATCAATGAAACAGTTCTTTCATAAACCTTTTCTTTCGTCGAATTTCGACGGGTTCCACCTCGTTATTTTAAAAGTCAATTTCAAAGCAAATTTGGATTTAAATACATAAATTATACATATTCTTATAAAGAAAACAAATCTTGTATGATGTTTAGGAACAGCATTTTATTTGAATAATAAAATGAAGAATATATGAATTTTATTTCTGGAATATAGATAAAAAAAATAAGTAAAAATAAATAAAATTACCACCAAATCAATTGACAACTCGTTAATTTTGTTTTACACAATATACTCCTACGGATAATTTTTTTATGAAGTAAAAGTTTTTAATCCCCAAAATATCTCTCATATGAACCATGAATATGTACTCTTACAATCGCTGAATACTTACAGAAAAAAAGTTTAATAATATCAATAATATCATAAATGACTTATAATATTAACGATATATACACAAAAATAAATATTTCAAGTTTATACGTATAGCATATTCATCCGTTTTCAATATATATTATAAAAAAAGAAAAAAGAAACACAGAAGCTTCATGGGTAAATCCGTTTTAAAAATGAAGATATAGAAAGACGACATATATTTAAAAAAATGTTACTAACTTACTACATGTTACTTAGATTTTAGTCACACAAATATTATCCTGCTGTATTTTATTTCCTTTAATGATTAAGAAATATAAATATTTTAAAAAATGCACATTGGCACGTTAAGACATTGATACGCTTAAATTATATACATTTCACAGTATTGTTTCTACGATGTACAGGAATATTAGTTTGGTTTTATTCTACTTAAAATTATTTATGAAATTTTAAAGTCACTATAGATAGTAAACAATAAAAAAATAAAATAATGATAATATTTTTATTTCGCAAGTTAGAATTCTAAACCCCGAATTCTAAACCATTCTTGCGAGCAAATATACTATGAAGTATAATTATATTGTAAAGAAAGATACAAAAAAAAAATACATTAACATTTCCCATTTAAATCTGAATTATTACCAACTTTTTTTTATTCACGAAGTTTATTGTTTTATTTTTAATTTATCTCCAAAAGACATTTTTTTTTAAATTTCCGTTTATTATGCATACAAAATTACGCTATTTTTATTTTTTAACTTATATATTCTACTTTTCATGCAGAGATAATAAGTTACCGCAACGTGATTTTTTTCTTCTTTCCTCTTTCTCAAGGCATTAATTTTTCATTTATTTTTTAGAGGCAGTTACACAAAACGTAACTTAAAAAAATCTTGAAGAAAAATCAAAACATAATTTTATTTTCAACAGCAGAATAAAAGTAATTATTGTGTGAGAAAAATGTATACAGTAAAACCACGCCTATCAGGAAGTCAATAAAATTTAGTTGGTTATTTTCCATTAGCAGGAGAATTTTATATCCAAGATCGCAGTTGTCAACAATAAATGTGCTTAGTATTTTTTAAGTGCAGAGATAAAATATTATATACATTTTGATTATTTAAGTTGCACAAAATGATATATAATAAGTGCAGAGAAAAAAAGAATGTTTAATAGATTTCTTTTGAGTTTTATTACTGCCTGATTTGTAATGGTATTATCACCTTGTTTAATTATATATTCACGAATAAACACGCACGTCGTCAAGTTTTAATGTTTATTCTCCATCGTATATATATTTTTTAAATATTTGTTATTATAAATGAAATTTATATCAGGCCATTTCTACAAATTATTAGCTAATGCTTTAAGACCGTCAACTTTTTAAATTTCTCTCGCTACTGATAAACCTACAGGTGGCGATACTAATCATTTTTATACAAAAAAATCTCCTTTAAAAACTAATACAGTGGAACAAAAAAATCTGATACTCGACCCATAATCTCAATGTTCAGATGCATTCTTTATTTTTTCTGTTATAAATGTAACAGGCAGGAGAGAGTATATTCAATATACAGTGGTGGTCAGAATTATAAGAACAATTGAAAATTGCGCAGAAAAAAATATTTCTGAGCTAAATAAAGTGCAATTTATACAATAAATGTTTTTCTATGCTAGAAATCATTGTAGAATGCAAAACATTGGAAAATGCAAAATATGAATCTTTTGTCACAAGTAACAAAATATGTCATTGTAAAAAATTGGACAAAATTATAAGGACAATGAATATTTTTGTCTGAAATACACTGATAATTAATAATCTCCCCGCTTCTTCTCAATCACTCTTATCAATCTTGACACCATGGAGTTTGACAATTCCTTAAGAACGTTCTTGGAAGATTTTGAGTGATCTTTTTCGATGGAAGACATGAGTTCTTCCTTATTTTGAGATTATATACCATTTTTGCATACTTTGTGTGCCAGAATACGCAAAAGATTTTTCTACAGTATTCAGATCAGGACTTCTGACCGGCCAATCAAGTAGTTTCACGGAATTAGCATTATACCACGAGTTTGAAGTTTGGGAACATGAGCCGAAACATTGTCCTGCTGGATAAAATAGCCTCAGAACGCTACTGGTAAAAGAGTATCCCCAATACATCAATGTAACTCTCAGAATTCCTCCTACCCTGCACAAAAACTATTGGAGTAGTTCTACCAGTAGTGAAACCTCCCACGACCGTTAGTGAATCACTTCCAAATACATGCTTTGAAGAAATCTTTATTTTTTTTTACGAAGATCATACTAGAAGTCTCAAAAACAATCTAGTCTATCCAAATTAATCTTTTTCTCATCGGAAAATACAGAATTTCACTTTTTTGCCCATAATATTGCAGTTTTTGGCAAACTCCATCCTCAGTCTCTCATGACACCCCAGTCTCTCATGTAAGACGCGTTCTTCACACGTGTTTACTATAGCAAACATTTTTCTTTCTTTTTGTAAAACACGACGAACAGTTCGAGCACTTACATTCTAAGTTCCATTCTCGGTTTTTGTCTATTTTTTGGAGCAAGCTCGCCTCATTATCATTCTTTTCCCTCATACAGAAACAAAAGACAGCCTGCTTGTATGTCTTCGCCGTCCATATTTACCGGTATTTTAAAGATAATTGTAAATAACCGCTCTTGATCTATTAAACTTTGTAGCACTTTGGAATAGAGAAAGTCCTGAATTTTGAAATGCATCATTTTTTCCTTTCTGAAACTCCAAAAGCTTTGCATCTTGCGGCATGATTAATAAACAGAATAATACGATCCCAAACGCTTACTACGCATTTATATCGTCTGAAAATTCCGTGTGCAGAGCAAAAAACATGCAAATTTTACTTTTTAGAACGCACAAATACAGTTGTTCTTATAATTCTGTCCAAAATCAATGGTTGTATAAATTTATAATGCATTTTATTAATATGAATTTACCACATATTTCCGTAAAAACATACAAAAATAATCTTCATTTTTTATTGGTTTCCAGCCATTAAATTTGCATAAGTCTCCCGCCAAATATAACCAAGATATGGCCTTTTTTGCCTTGTCCTTATAATTTTGACCACCACTGTATAATTAAGTATTCAATAAACATTTTAATTAAACATTCCGACTTTATCATGTTTGCACTTATAGTCACATTAGTCAATCAATATCATCACATGTTGAGAAGATCTTCATATTAGTTTCTTAATATATACAGTTTATTTCTATGTGTTTAAATCCAATTTTATAACAGGCTAATTAATTCTGAATTTTTTTTCAACTACATGTGAATACAAGCATGTAGACACGCTAAATATAATAGAGTCATTCACGGAACACAAATGGTTCCTCTAGATTTTTTACGAGCTTATAAGTTATTGTAATGTCTTATTAAATACATAATTAAGTAAATATATAAATAAATAAATATGCATTGTTGTGCAAATATTTGGAACGAGATGGTTTTGTGAATACATCGTTGAGCTGAAGTTTCCCACATAGATCGAAATCATAGCATTACTATAAGATCTACAAGATATAATAAAGGCCAATGATCAAAATAATTTAAAAAATTCCATATTGTGGTATTTTACAGTTTTTAATTTATCTGCTTTTTTCTTAATTTTTGAAAACCAATATATATATATATATATATATATATACACTAGATTTCAAAATGATATGAACACCCAGTTCTTCAAGCATAAAAAAGGGAAAAAAATTACAAAACAAACGGAAGACAGAAATAGAATAAATTGCTTTTTTTATAACAAAATATAATTGAAATTGCGATTTATACATAAAATAAACTGCATTTTACCATTTTGAGGTGTTTCATAATGAATGAAATGAACATTGGCCAAAAATATAGATTATGAGCCGGCGTATACACTAGATTTTTTAATTAAAGTAAAAACATGATCACTCATAGAGTGGACCAAGCTTTTAAATATATTTTTATTGATTTCAGTCCAATGAAAGTTGAAGGCAACTTTAAATTATCATATTGTGGAATATTAATTTCCATTTGCAAAAACAGCTCTAACCAGTAGGCTCCATACATTTTCCATTGGATATAAATCAGGAGAAACAGATGGCCATGGATTTACATGCACACCATTATTAAGAAAACATTTTTAATCGCTGTTTGCCGTGTGGAAGGATGCATTTTCTTAATGGAACATCAAGAAAGATCCGCCAACTTCCTCAGCAAATGACATTAACTTTTCTTCAGGTTGATCCTGATAGGTCAATGCATTTATTCTAAGAGAGAGAAAAGCAGCTTTGATCTTACCATGAAATCAAACCACAGCCCAAACCATGAGTGAACTGCTACCTTGTAATTACTTTGAAAAGGTTTCTGGTTTCATGCACAGACCGTGTAAATAATAAGAAAAACCATCCAGACCATCGAAATTGAATTTTACTTCTTTCGAAAATATTATTCAGATTTTAGGACATGTGATATTTTGCTTAATCCACGCAATTTTGCGGATACATCTTAGTCATACGTGGTTGGGGGGTTTCTTTTCTTGTACTGCATGATCTTCGAGCTCTTGGCAGCTCTGGACATTGTACGTTTTGGCATTGCTGTCAGTATATTTGGAAAAAATTCACCTAAAGGTGATTTCCCATTGCTCATTTCTTATACAATGTGTCTTTTTACCCCGTCTGAACAGTTTTTGTGGTTTTCTCGGTGACTTCTTTGCTCCATAATATTCTTATAATTGAAAATAATTTAATATTATACAAGTATAACTTTTCAATTATTCTTGCGATAGCTCTAGACGCAATTTTCCCATTCTCAAAACATTTTAAAGCGCTTTTCTGATCCATTCTTGTAGAACTGATTTTGCTAAAAGATTTGGAAATTTCGTTGTCTGCGAAGTGTTTTTATGCGCTAAACTAATTTTCATATTTCAATTTCTACTTCTCAGAGTGGCATTCAATATTCTTGCACAGATTCGATGCTCGTTTGGTGAAAGTTTCCATCAATGTTCATATCCTTTTGCAAAACCAATTTTTTAGGTAGTTCATATTTTCAACAAATTCAATGTTTCATATTTCTTTTGCAACTATGCATTATGTAAAATTACTGTATTTGCCTCTAAAAAGAAGTTTTCTGATAATTATTTATGAATTTTTCTTAGGATATTGCAAAATTAGTAAGTGTGCTTATCATTTTGATACCCATTGTATATATATATATGTGTGTGTGTGTGTATGTGGATGTCTGTGTAGATGATACAATATTTTTAAAGACAGAATTCCATTAGTGCTATTAAGCAACATTTTATAAACATTTTCACTTCAGTGATATTTTCTGTAACGAAAAATATACAAAATATCATTTTAATGGTAATTTTAACATTTATAACAAGTAGTGCTTTCGATTATACGTTTATACGAGTATACGTATAATACGTATTATACAAATACGGATTTGCTAAACGTATAATACGGCATTGGCGATTATACGTATAGCACAAAAGAGCATATTCGGTGCATCGTATATACGGATCTTATCCAAGCGATTAAACGTATAAACGTTTAAACGTTTTTCGTTCAAGGTCTGAAATTTGATGTTTTAATGTTTTCTGCGGATTAACGACATTGAGAAATTCCGGTAGAGTATCTCCATCGCGTTTCTTTTTTCAAAGAACTACGATGTGTTTACTTAACTACTACTTGTTTTGCAGGTACTTAAAAAAAATCTGAATACGTTCCTCAGTTTTGATTTTGGTTTTTTCCCCCCAAAATTAAGTTATTTATTATGAAATGTCTTACATTAGTTGTGGTAGAATCAAACTATTCTTTGGAAGATCTGTTGCGCAGTACTTAGTTTTTTATATTTTCTTGTATCTTTACAAGAAGAAAGTATTGGATTCGGGAAAACTTTCGACGGATTTACATGTTTTAAGGGTAAGAAAGTCCGAAAAACATGTTTTTGCAAAATATCTGCCAGTGACTTTGTGAGTCTGTGACTTTGTCTGTCTGTATGTGACATGAAATTTGTTGGCGCTCTATCTCAAGACCTAATAAACAGAATTAATAAACATATATGGTGGAGACTGGGGCACATATGAATATGGGGCATATGAGAACATAACTATTTTTCACAAGTTCTTGTATATTTTATTATTTCAAAAATTTACCAGATAGTAGCACCTATAGACATATGGAAAAAAATTGTTGAAGCTCTTTGACAATTTGTTTGTCCCCAGGAGCCAAAATACTGCTTACTGTACTCAAAAGTAAAATCTCCAACTTGCTATGAGAATAATTTTATTTATTTATTCATGTTTTAAAAAATTTAATGTTTTAACATATAATATGGATATTAATAAATATTTATGATAATTTTTTTCTTCTAAAATTGAGAAATGTTAATGATTTGTCATTTTATCGGGAGTGTGGGGCACTTATGAAGAGTCTAGTTGGGGCAGATCTGAACACGTCATTAAATTCTCCAATAATCATTCAGTGATTCTGTTCCTTTTAGTTAACTTCGTGAAAATAATGCCAGCTCCATTATCTATAATTTTATTGAAATAGAAGACATTTCTGTTTTATGAACTTGATTTCGTATAGAAACTTCTAGAAACATATCTGTCAGCAAATACATAAAAAGCAACAAGCTCGTTTTACATTCAATTGTAATTTAAATAAATTTAATAATTTCTAAATGTATAAAATGTTTTATAAATGTTATATATTATTTTATTTAACGGTTTTCAATACTATTTTTTATGCATCGTTAATGCAAAAAATATTACGTTTAATAACTTTGCAAATTTTTCGATTTCATTTGTTGCAAACTTGTAGTATTAGTTTACTTCCATTTCTAAAACAGTTATGTTATTTGGTGCTTTGAAAATAAAATTATATTTTTAAAAAATGAAATTTTTAAAGTACTGTGAAATATTTATTATTGACTCCCCCCCCCCTTTTCTTTTAAAAGCAAAAGAAATTAAATTTGGAGGAAGCTTATAAACGGAAATTTATCCTTAATTTATAGGCAAATAAGGCAAATATAGGAATGAGAATCTTTCGCCTTTCGGTAGATTTCCGAGAAACATTATCCAAATGCTCCCTCCCTAAAATCTCTCTCAAACAAAAAGCCCTAAGCAAAATTTAAATTCTATTATTTTCTCAAATTTACTTCTTTAAGTTTTTATTTTATTGCAACAATATTTTATCATCTAAGCCCCCCCCCCCCCGAAAAAAAATCTACTTATTTTTATTTTATAATTTTTTGCTTAAACTAACACTCAGAAACTAAATAAATATAGATGTATTTTTCTTTATGGTGAAGTTAACAAATAGTACAACTAATGATTATGGTAACATATGAAAAAGATAATTAAAAACGTGTCAAATAATAATTTTTCGTTGTGTTCACATGTTTCCCTTGTGTGTTTACAACTGCCCCTTCGTTGGGGCACATATGAAATTTTTTTGGAATTCATAACACTATTAAGAAAAGTAAGAAGAGCTATAAAGGTAATTAAAAAATTACCATGCGTAAAAAAAATTCTGTTTACTATATTGAGAAGTTTTGCTTATAGAAATTATACAGTTATGAGAAAAAAGCTATGTTTATGTGAACTGTTCATTTCACATGTGCCCTAGTCTCCAATGTATATTCAGGTAGTGCCTGATAGAAATTGGTGTTGATTAATTTTGTGTGTAAATCGTTCAACAGGTGGTGCAACTATGCTGTCTTTTTTACGATTTCTGCAATCTTGGTCGGAATCCAGGTAGATATTTCACTATTAGTGAAACGAGATTGGCAATCAGGAGTCTGATTTTTTGTGAACTTTTTGCAAACTGTTTTCTAAAATATATGCTTTTTATTGCTCGATCTCGTATGTATAAGGCATACTATGCGGATTCCTGTCGTAACACTACCGATTTCCAAATTATTCTACATTCAGTGACATACGACTGATGAAGTCTACTATTTAAATTAGATACGATATGTGGAATATACGTATACAGTAAAGATACGTATTCTTAAATATACGTTTAACTGATACGCGTTATACGTATCCGGATACGTTTAAACATATATTTTAAGGTATCCGTAGAGCAGAAAAACGTACTATACGGATATACGTATATCGTTTAAGCGTATAGCTGCTATACGTATCCCATCGCGAGCACTAATAACAAGAAAGATCATTATTCTACAAATTCTAACCTTCCACAGAAAATAAATATGTCTGCTGTAGAAATAAGATTAAATTATAACAGAAGTAATTTATTCCATTTTTCATTATTGGGTGAAAAAAGTCCGGGCCAGGATTCGAACCAGGGATGTATTGGCTGGATCCGTCAATGCTCGACCAACTGAGCTATCACGTACACGAACACTGGAGGACTATTTCACCAAATTAACCTCAACGAACACTTTATCTGGTCTGATACTCTGGATCAGCTACGCAGAATAAATCGAAGGTCAGTATATGGAACTGCAGAAAATCGCTGCATACGAATTTACATTAGATTTTCACCCAATAATGAAAAATGGAATAAATTACTTCTGTTATATTTGATTTACCAATTGAATAATCGTGTTTAAAATTAATCTAAGATTAAATTGTATGTACTTTTATGTGGTTAATCGATAATTAAATGTAATATTCACCACATTATGATACCAGCACTATGATTGTGAAAAAACAATCTTTGAAAAATACAAACAGCTTTTCGTAATGCATCATTTATGGTTTTCGTTCTCAAAAAATTTCATAACGAAAGAGCAAAATTAAGTAATATACCGGAAAATGAACAATGAGGTTTCCATTTAAACAAATGAATGTCAAACCTGAAATATAAAACTACAACAATATTCCATAAAATAATGTGGATCTTAAACTTCTAGATGCTATCTCAAATCTTTTATTTTAAAATAAAAATAAATTGCAAAAGATTATGAAAAAATAGAACAAAATTTCAATGCGTGTAATTTTTTTGTGTGTGAATTCCATACAGTCCCGTACTTATATTAATTTTCATACCTAAATATGAAAATAAAGTTTGCTGTACAAAGTGATATATATGATTTCAGTTTTAAATACATCTTATACATATAAAAATCGATAATTTTTTTTTAAAATTATTTTTAATTATGAAAAATGTTGTTGACACTTCCATAGTTGCTTATGAGGAATAAATTTAAACAACGTTCACTCCCTTGACGTTATTTTTAAATATATATACATATATAACTCATAAAAAATACGTTTTTTTGAAATGCATAATACGTGTGTTGAGTCTTATAAAATATCATTATATTGGTCAGATTGACATTGATAACAAGAAAAAAATTGCTCTACGAATTCTAACTATTCACTGACAAATAAATATACATATCTCCTGCAGGAAATCCCTTAGCTTGTATGTCCTTTCAATTATTTTATTTATATTGTTTAGTAGAGTGCATCATATTGTATGATATATCTACACTGTAATAACAAAATACACCTTTGAGAAACAAAAGCAGCTTTTGTGTAACATATTATTCAACGTTTTGCTTTCAAAATCAATTATAATGAAAGAGAGAATGGGAGTAATGTACCGTAAGAGGAACAAAGAAGTTTCGATTTAAACAACTTGAATGTTAAAGCCGAAACTTAAAAAATAGAAGAAAAAATGTACAATAAGGTATAAAAAATGTGTATCTTAAACCTCGAGAAACTATTTCAAATGTTTTACTCTAAAAGCAAAATAAATCTTTAAAATGCTTTAAAATGAATTCAGATGTTGTTCTGAAATATGTATTTTGTGAAGTTATTTTATGTTTTACAGTTGCGCATTGCATTGCATTTTTATGTATAAATTTAAAAGGAAAGTTTAACTGAAATGGAAATGTAGAATTTCTGTTTTAAGCCATTGTAAATAAAAAAAATAATAATGCTATAAAGTCGATTTCTCAGATTACGATTTATCAAGCATTTTACAATTATTAAATTATGTAATATCATAATAAAAAAAATAATGTTAAGATACAAATGATGATTGTAATTACATTGACATTAAAAAAATTAATTAGATAGATGCTTTGACAAAAAAATAGTCTGAATGCCTTCATGTATTCTGCTTAAAAATAAGGATTTACCAGCTTTCTGTGCTGATGTACGCAAAATTGATGCAATAAACACCGTGTTAGGGATCGTCATATGAGTGATCCTCTGAAAAGTGGTGATTTTGTATTTAATTATAAATAAATTTTGGGATTTAGTTATAAATAAAAGCTTAATTTTATCATTTATTTTTATAAACAGAAAAAAACATAAGGTAGTAAATATTCCATACATAATAGAAAAGACTTTCTTAAAGATGTATATACTATCAAGATATTAAAATATATTTTTAAATGTCTAAAAAAACAACACTTTGTTGCGGCATTAGGTGCATACTTAAATACAAGACAGACAAATATTTATTAATTCGTTAAAATTCAAGTTAAACGTATGGTATTGATTTAATAAATTTTTGCATCTGTTGTACTGAAGTAAAAGCCTGATGATGGCCACAGAGCGGTTGAGGGTTTTCGGTTTTTACACTAATTTTTACATTTTGTCGATAATTACGTTTTTAAGAATAGTTTTTATTATATGTGTGATGTGACATTTCAAGATACAAAATTCCCTTTAATTTATTTAGGTAGTGAATAGTGTACAATGTCCAGGCATAACAGTATTTTATCAGTACTATGCTTTAAAAAGTTTTTTTTCTTTTAACAACGACCAGTTTTTGTAATCTGATATGTTCGATTCGAATCATAAATTTCTTCATATTTTTTTAATTAAAACCATCTACCAAAATAATAATAATAGTAAAAATAAAAGTAAATAAAATAAATATATTGAACAGTTAAAAAAATCCGGTGCATATGATTTTAGTGAAAATTCTGTTGATATCTCTTTGATAGGCATTAGAACTGACAGAGACAGTGGTAACAGCGAAGGTAGCGAAGAATTTCACTTATTTATTAAATTTTAAGTAAAAAAAATGTAGCACTAATATAACTAAAAGTGGCACTAATATTAACATTAATGTTATAATTATCTTATTAATATTGCAAAAAAAAAATATTTCAATTTTTTTTTCTGGCATATGAATGTTGATTTCGATTAAACAAAATTTAGTTGCATCCGTAGTGAACAGATATAGAAATCAAGCGTCAATAAGGTAGAATGTTCTAAGGATGAGTCTGATCATATTTCAGCTCCATTAACATAATCTAACTCTAGAGTCATAATTCATCTTCCATATGTTTCAGCCATATATGTAGTACTTTCCATAATTAGACATTGATGTTTATATATTCGTGGATGCACAGTAGGGCGGAGCGTAAAAAACTTTTTTTCGAAATTCTTTTCTCCCTAGCGCGGAAAAGTTGTTTAGTGGTATCAGTAATATACTCACAAAATTTCAAAACAATCAATAAATATCTTCCGGTTCCACTTTTGGGTCGAAATATGCAATTTTAGTCAAAAATGTTGTAATTTTTTCTTCACCCTAGTGCGGAAAAACTGAAAGAGTACATAAAGAACACAAGTCCATAATATTAGGGTAATTAAAAAATATCTTCTGGTTCCACTTTGGGTTCTAAATATGTGAAATTTGTCGAAAATTATACAAATTTACATTTTAATCATTTTTTTATTTTTCGATTTTCTATTCCCGCTGGCATGGAAATGTTAGAAAATATGCAAGAAACATAAGTAAAAAACTTTATAATAACAAATAAATATCTTCCGTCTTCCTTTTCGGGGTCTAAAAATATCAAAGTAGCCAAAAATTATGTAAATTTTCACATTTCAGAGATTTTTTTTCTTATCAATTTTCTCTTCTTTCTGGAGTGGAAAGTATGGAAAATCATATGAGAAACATAGCAGAAGAGGTTATTCATGACACTTGCCCTATATAATTGCAGCCAGGTTCTTCTATAAGTGTCCAGTATTCTTCAAGCACTCTTTTTTCATGGAGCGTTCCCTCAATGTTCCTCTGAATTAAAGTTGGATCTTTTCGACGATCAAAATACAATCTTTTCAAAATATTGGTGAATATGAAACTCTAATCTTGGACTTGGCATTTCATGCGATATTTATTTCTTTTTCTGCTTGTGTTTTGCCTGTCTATAACTTTGGACATGTCGTCACGTGTTACAACTCGCAAGTCTTCAAGAAATGCGTCTGTTACTGATACTGGAACTCGGTCGGACACTCCTATTGTGTCTCAAGTTCTGGCTAGGGCAGGAAGACAGGTTGTTCGTGATATACTTATAGTATTTATATTCGAATGCAATGAAACTAAAGGTTTATCTCTAAGATCGTGACACAGTTGTTTATCAACAAGACTAAAATATTTAAATAACTCTAAGTCTTCGATGAAGCAGTAGTGATTGTTTTTTCCATTTTATACCATTTTCTGATACTTTCTTATCCTTTTTCGTGCCTGCTCATTCATTTACTAAGATTACGTCTTGTGGACCGTGTTTCCGAATGTATCAATTGGGTCTATCAACAATTTCCTTGAAGTTCTTTGATCCTTAAAAAACTGTCTTCCAATTCTGGAATTTTTATATTACGTGGACATTTACATCGTTCTAGAGATGTACTCTTGTAAGAAAAAATTTCTAACAGTTTCTAACAGGTGCTTTTTTTCCCTTCCAATAAGAAAATCTTCAATTTTGACTTCGTCTGTTCTTTAGCGTCAAACTTCTTTATACTCTTGTATTTATCATTATATGAACCAATCATTTGGACTACTCTTGGCCTAGAAATCGTTGGAACTGAGGAGCCTGCTAAATTGCTTCAAACATTTCAGCCCACAATCCGCTATCACCCCAAAGGTGGGTCCGATTTTTAATTATATTTCGATTCATTTCTCACCAACAAAAAAGTACAATATATGTTCATAAGTTGGTAGAACGCCAGTTCTTAATTCAGTAGGATCCCAAAAAATGGGATGAGAAAATTCCCGTGTATACTGCGCCTTAATTGTGATATTGTAATATTTTCTATGCACACTCTGAGTTCAAAACAATATTAAAAATTAAAATTTTGTAAACACTTTCAGATGTATTATTTTTCAATAACATACAGAAGCTAAAATTGAATATCTGATTAAGAACCTATCACGAGCGGAGCACTAAACCAACAGTAACACTACAGTAAACGAACAGAAAGCTGAACTTATTAGAGGAATTTTCCTCAGATCGCTTTTAATTCGATTGTTCTATGATTTTTGAGTACATTAATGGCATGAATTTGCCAGTTTAAATAATAAAAATTAAACAAGAAGATATTTATTAATTATTTTACATTTTTACACTTATCTTTGTCATATGATTTTCCGAATTTTCAACTCGAGCGAGAAGAGAAAATTGATAAGAAAAAAAAAACTCTGAAATGTGAAAAGTTACATACTTTTTGGCTATTTTGACATTTTTAGACCCCGAAAAGGAAGACGGAAGATATTTATTTATTATTCTAAAGTTTTTACTTATATTTCTTGCATATCCTTCGAACATTTCCATGCCAGCGGGAATAAAAAATAAAAAAATAAAAAATGACTAAAATGTGAAAATTTGTATATTTTTCGACAAATTTCCCATATTTAGAACCCAAAATGGAACCAGAAGGTATTTTTTAATTACTCTAATATTTTGGACTTGTGTTCCTTATGTACTCTTTCAGTTTTTCCGCACTAGGGCGAAGAAAAGATTGAAAATTTAAAATATTACTGAAATGTGAAAAATTACAACATTTTTGGCTAAAATTGCATATTTAAAAAAAAGTTTTTTACGCTCCGCCCTAATGCACAGTCCAGAATAATTATGGTAAGGGGAACATTTAAACTATTTCAGCAAATAAAATTATAGAAATGTATCATTCTACACAGCTCTGTATAGTACAAAAGCTGCACCATGTTATTCACGTTGCCATGCATTCGCCACTTGCCAGATTCTATCCGTTGCCATAACAACTCTTAAAATATATCTCACAGATTTTGCATGGTGAAGGAAAAGAAAATTTGTATTTGTATCTTATACGCAATTCAAATATTGAATATATATATATATATATATATATATATATATATGGGTTTTGCTACTGACGTTTTAAAAATTACGTTAGATTTAAAATGTAGATGGCCTATTTCCACAAAATAAGTAAGTCCTGTTACAAAACAAGCAATATAAAAAAGTTATTTTTCGTTATGTAATGAAATCATTAGAACTAAAGGGTAAACTAAGGATCAGATTATTTTTCTGGTGTGTTTCTATTTTGTAATCAGTTTATATAAATATAATGACTTTCAGAGAATGACTTACAGAATTATTTTAAGTCCTTGAAAGGTGTTACGATAAAATATATCCCACTTAATTTTAAGTAGGAAATAGCACGTTGACACCAGCAATGAATAGCTGAAAATAATTATTTTAAGCACTTAATATCTTTTACCTATTTGAAGTAAATTTATGTTTAAGAGCTGGTGCTAGTCAGTTATTTCTTCATTTTTAGGTGCGTTCGTAATTATATAATACGTAGCACCTATAGTTGTCGTTCAGTCCGTCCGTCTGTCCGTCCGTCTGTCCGTCCGTCTGTCCGTCCGCATATAACAACGCAAAAACTACCCAACCGAATCGTTTGAAATTTAAAATACATAACTATTACATAATTTTGTCGAGTCATTTCAAATTTTATGAAAATCGGATGCATAGATCAATTACAGGGGCAATCAAAAGTATTCCATTACATTACGGTCAATGGGGAAAAAAGTTTCAAATGCATTTTAATCGTTTGAAATTTATAATACGCAATTATTACATAATTCTGTCGAGTTATTTCAAATATTTTGATAATCGTGTGCATAGATCAATTACAGGGGCAATCAAAAGTATTCAATTACATTATGGTCAATTAGGAAAAAGTTTCAAATATATTCTATACGTTTGAAATTTAAAATACATAATTATTACATAATTTTGTCGAGTTATTTCAAATTTTTTGATAATCGTGTGCATAGATCAATTACAGGGGCAATCAAAAGTATTCCATTACATTACGGTCAATGGGGAAAAAGTTTCAAATGCATTTTAATCGTTTGAAATTTATAATACGCAATTATTACATAATTCTGTCGAGTTATTTCAAATATTTTGATAATCGTGTGCATAGATCAATTACAGGCGCAATCAAAATTATTCAGTTACATTATGGTCAATTAGGAAAAAGTTTCAAATATATTCTATACGTTTGAAATTTAAACTACATAATTATTACATAATTTTGTCGAGTTATTTCAAATTTTATGAAAATCGGATTTATAGATCAATTACAGGGACACTCAAAAGTATTCCGTTACATTACGGTCAATGGGAAAAATGTTTCAAATGCATTTTAATCGTGTTACACTCATACGAACTTAATAAAATTTATATGCAACTATAAAGTACATATTATAATATACATCATACGTAATTTGTGGTGCAAAGAACATTTGTTATTGATTTACAAGGCCACACAAAAGTATTACATTATATAATGGTATAGGAAGAGTATTGTTTGATGAGCGTTTTAATTGTAATTCACTATTTACAATTTTATGAGATTGACATATGAAACTAATATTTTTAAAACTTCGTTATCGTACGAACGCACCTAATTTGCTACGCTTCACGTGCAATTTCCAACTTGTACTAATTGAAGTACATTGCCTCTGTAAGTGTTATATTATCTTCGGACAAGTGTACACACTGTATGACTTATTATACTAAATTCGAATGATTTCACAATTCACGTGATTCTCTTCACGCCACCCAATTCAATTTTGGAAATCACATTGGGAATTTAGGAAACTCTGCCCCATTTTAGATGCGTTTCCTAATCTCCATGCAGACATGACAGTCACAAATAAATTCTTATTCGTTCTATTTAAAAATATTAGAAGGATTAGTATTAAACGATAATTCGTGGCAACTTCCTACAATAGGGTTGTTATTCAATTTTCCATCGAAGGAGGATTTATCCATGCCAAGTCCGCATCCAGAGTTTTAATGTTTTAAAATAATCTCGTACAAAACTGTTAAGTGTATGAGGATTTTTGATTGCAGGATTTTGAAAAATATTAGGAAAAATATTTTATTTTAGTGAGTATACGAAAAAAAAAATACATATGGCATTCGAAATATACCGTTTTAAATTTGACTTAAATTAAGCAATGCATTTCTGGAGCAATACTTTATTATTTTTTTTTTAAAAAATCTTACTTTTTAAAACAATTGTTTATCTATATCAATAAAAAATACAACGGTTGAAAATACTATAAAATACGTTTAAGTTTTTGCTTCATTTCATATGTGATGCTTTTAAGGCTATTTTCAGAATATAAAACTTTTAGAACGAAATACATAATACATTTTGTACATACACGAAATACATATTACAAGCTTTCTTTTCTGATTCATATTAAAGTATGAGTATATTTTTTAGCTGAAAAATGTATGGAAATTTTTTTTAGATCTTGTAAAAAACAAACTATAGAAGATAAAATTTGGCTATTTAAAATTATCAATAAAATCGTTATTCAAGTAAGGAAAGTTTGAATAAGAAATTAGATTTATTTTGTAATGAAAAATTTAAAAATGATTATACACTGTGAAACACAAATAAAAATGTCTGAAAAGATTTACTTATTATGAATAGTTTTTTTATATTAAATATCTCTTAAAATAGTTCTTAAATTAAAAAATTCAGGAATCAAAGCATTCATTATATCCTATAGATAAAAAACGTTATGACCACCCCAAAATTTACAAGAAATTCGCCTGGATGGCATGGTAGAAACAGATTCTGATGAGAATGGTATTTAAATGCTACTAGGGATTTTCAGGAATTCCCTTTGCACCTATGAGTGCTTGTGAGTTTAAAGGCTGCTGACCTAACTTAATTTCATAGAGGATAGAATTCAATCGCCCTTCGACTCGGAACAAGTAATTTCAAAACTGCACGCCTCATAAGTTGTTTAGGACATACTGCGATTTGAACAGGTCCAAATTGGACGAATGACTGTGGAAACATTAGTGGGAGTCTTCACATTGAACTCCTATGTGTTATAAAAAAGGACGTTGGAGCCCCCTCCCCATTTGTAAAGCAAAATCTGCTCCAGAGACTGGCTCAACTTACATCTCAAGATAATGCAGGTCCAAGTGCACAATGTTAAGTGTAGGACTATGCTATAACATATGAAAAGTGTTGGCACGTCGGATGAAACACGATTTATCATTTAAGACGTTCATGGCCGTGTTTGAGTATGCCGTCGTCTTTGCTAACTGTTACTCCAGCGTATGTTACAGGAGATATACAAGCCAGTTGTCGCAATATTAATATTTGACATACATTACCATGGGTGCCTCTGGGACCTGTGGTTCTTGTAGATTGGACAATAAACGCGACGGACTATATGAACATCATTGCGGATCACCATTTAAAACATAAAAATTGGCTGTTTATAATGATATATAATAACCTCAAGAACCTAAACATTATTATCACCTACCTAATAACATGTTGAATCTCTTTTGTTCAGCAAAACATTTAGGAACCGCCTTGGTATGAATGCCACAATTTCTCAGTAGCTGACCGGAGGTAAACTGTATTACTTAAATCACAACATAAAGTATACAAATATTTCAAAAGGTAATACATTCTATATTACGCGTAACTTTTCACAGGTTTCTATTTTATTTCTTGACTGATATACATAAAAAACGTAAAATTCAATATGCACTTGTTTAATTTTTTATAGGAAAATGTTTTGCGTAAAAAAGTGCATTTCTAAAGAAATAAATTATCTTAATGTTTTAGAGTTGTTTACTATTTGGAAAATGAAGACATTTCCCGGTTAGAGTTTCTCAAAATTTTGTTTGAGTGTATTAAACGTATACAGGCAGAAAATGACCTATTATTAAGTTCATCAAGTTTGAATTTGGAATTCACGATTACTTTTGTATTTAAAAAAAATTCTCGATATTTCAAATTTCTTCAAGAAATACTTTTTTTCTCAGGATCTATAAGTGTTTTTTTTTTTCATTGTAGTTCATTTTGATAACATGTTACATCTCTACTCATAAAAAAACTTGGCTTGTTTTATCCATTCAAATGTGAAAAATTCTGCGCTCTCGCCAAGCAAGAATTGCATTATCTTTAAAAATAAATTAAAATACATTGCATGTGTGTACTAATATTAACAACTTTAATAAAATCAACTGTAGTAAAATAAACCCTTTTTAATTACGTATTTGCAGTTTTATAGTTAAAATTCAAATAGAGTGAAAACGGTCAGAGTACTTACAGGGGTCACTTTTTCAAATATTTTGTTAGTTCAAAAGATACCTGATCGCTTAAGAAATGGAACAAACGTCATTCGTCACCTAAATAACATAAACAGCACTGAGTCCATTATATACAAATTTTACATAAAACACTTTTGAGTATTACATATTAAAATACTACCATGGTAGAAAAAAAGAACTTTTTTATGCAATTAGAGTATTTTTAAATATGTAATTTTTTGTGGTTTGATACATTTTTGTTGTTCGATAATTCAAAAAGAAGAGGAAAAACATTTACTTGGGTATATATTTCATAGTTAATGCAGTGCTTTATTTTTCCCATTTGAGCATGCTTTGAACATTTGTTTTATGATATAGTATACACGCTATATGTAATTTTTTCAAGAAATAAAATTGCTCCTGTCATTTTACTCTCTATTTCATGATACAGAATCAATTAATTATTAACACACAATTATTTAACATGAATGTCACGAAAACTTTCTCTCTATTTTGTGACCGTATTTTATGAAAGTGTTGCATTCTATGTTTAAAACTCTGATAAATTATTAGATATAAACCTATATCATCCAGGCCAAACGTATCTGGGCGTAACACATGTCATTTTGCGAATGAAAGCACTTTAAAATTTGAAATGAAATTCCGGCTTTGCAATTTTTGCTACTGTAAGTGTTTATCTTCTAAACAGTTCAATTTCAGTTTCATTCCAATGTACATGAAAAAAAATGTATTTTTAAACACAATTTGTTTAAAAACTGTATCTTACTTTATTTTTAATATATAATTTCTTTTTGTAGTTTTAATACCGTTTTTTCAATCGTTGCAACAGAAGTACCCCATTTCTAAAAAAGTTAATAATAATAATAATAATAATAATAATAATAATTAAAGATAACTATATTTTTTGTTGTCATTTTCTAATAATAAGTGAAAATAATTAATATAAAGTACGTGTTATGTGCAGAAAACAGTCAGCTATAAAAAACGATGAATTTTGGTTTTATTCTGTCATTATTATTAATTAAATGATTTTTAGTTTATTAGAAATTTACTTTACACTCGATGCGGCACTTAAATGCATTTAAATATATTTAAAAGAACTGTTGTGTTATATACATCCTCTGGGTTTTATAAAGCTTGTATCAAATAGATGAAAGAATGCAAATTTAGTAACCAGTATGCAAAATCATTTTCCTAATTTTGAAGAAATATAAATGAATGATTTCAGATAAAACATGGAGCTATTATGAACAAACAAATGTTGGCATATGAATTGAAAGATACCCGATTTACTTCTTGATTGTTTTTTTTTGCTGGATTTGTGTATTACCCTGTAATAATGACGTCATATCTATAATATTCTATAGACACTGTTCAAGAATAGATCATGAAACAGGAATATTTTAGCGGATGCAAATGTCGTCAGTTTATTAAGCAAAAGTGTGTATTTTAGTTCTTAAAACTGAAATATGTTTTCTATAATCCTGCGATTTTGACCCGAGCTGCTATGAAATACTTCGCCGGGGAAAATACTTTACTTCCGAAAATAATACAGTCTAATTCAGACACTTATAAAATGCAATGCTTTACAAAAATGATTGTTTTCATAGAAGAGCCGTAACATGCGGTGTGCGTTGTTTGCTTGGAAGTTTTTGTCCAAAAATAGCAATTTATATTACAGAACTTTATGATTCTCGAATAGATGAATTCACTTAGCTGAGTTACATAACAAAAATAAAGAATATTTTTGCGATAAGTCGAGTTCGATACTATAAAAATCGCAATTTCACTTTATATAGTGTCACAGGAAATTTTCGGTCGTATTTAGAGTATTCAGATTACTTCAGAAAATTTCATTGACACATAAAAATAATATAATCAGTTAAAAATATATAAATATAAATACATATATGTTTCCAGCTAATAACATTCAAGATTTCGATTTTTGAATTAAAGTGATTTAGAAAGGCGATTACGTATATGAGAGGTGCATATGCAAATGTTGAAAAGGATGTCAGGTTCAGATTTTACGAGGTAAACACTCTGAGATGGAGTCAAAGTGAATAACCTTTGCTTTTCTTTATTTTGAAGTACCAAGCATAATACTCTTAATTGATAACTTTATCATAACAGACATTTATTATGTTTTATTGCTTACATGTACGATTAAAGTATAATTTTAATAGTTTCTACAGCTAGGATTTATCTAAATAGTATTTTGCTAACTTAATAATATCATTTATTTAAGAGTTAGACATAACTTTAGGAGTTTTATTAAAGAGTTAAATAAGGTGCTTTTTTATTCTAACTAATTTTTGTTTGTTTATTATAAATCATATCCTCCTTAAACATTTTATGTCGTCGAAATTCGGCAAGTTATACCTTGTAATATGTAAAGTAGAAAAGTCATGTGGTCGTAAAATGTAATTACCGGAATATTGCAAATCTGAAAAATTTATCCCACACCATAAAAATATTTTTAATTTCTTTTTTAAATTTTGTTTGAAAAACCAGTGATATTTCTGTATATGCATTCTTAAAACATTATTTTTTTAATATTTTATTATTAATAACATATATTAATTAATAATAACATAAAATGGTATTATTAATTAATTTTATACCTTAATAAACTGTTATTGTAATTCAGTTACTGTGAAAAATAATTGTTTATTAATTGTAAGGTTTATAAAATTACAATGCACTGGTTTAAAAAGTATGTCAATCTTCAACTTTTAATATACTTTATAGCTTAATGAATTTTTTTAAACTTAAATTTTAAAGAATCTTAAAATAGTTAATTACCCTATAAAGCAATTTATCATTCATTCTGAAAAGTTATGTTATTCCTTTTAATACTTAAAAGATTATAGGGAGCTATAAATGCTGTCAAAATCAATTTATAGAGTTCAATTTTGTAAGCTTATTTACTTACATGAAGTCGACTTTAGAAGATAAAAGTTTCGATTAATTAATGACCTATTTACTGATACTTATTGAACATTCTTATGAAAAGTTTCATAAGTTTCTTGTTACTAATCACTACTTAATGTTAATTAATCACTATCTAGCGCTTATATCAACGTAATTCTGATTTGACATATAATTTTCATATGATTGTAGCAGGACATTAGCTGATGAAATCGTTATTTAAAGTTAATAAGCATTTTGAATTCATTTGTAAAATAATAATAATAATACATTGTATACGTTGTATTATATACATTGTATTCTCAGAATGAGTTTTATTTTGATAAAAAATACTAGATCCACTTAGAATTTTTTATTAATTTTTTTAATTATTAAAACAATGTGTCACGTTTTATGTTTCTAATTTAAAGGTAAAGTGATAAATGGTAGAACAAAATACCTCTGCCGTATTCCCTGTAATATGTAAAAATAACCATTCTGTTATGTACTATTATGTTATGGTGATGTTCATAAACGGTAGTGCAAATTCATGTTATACGTGTATATTAAATGTTTATCGTTCTGTAAGATTCGAGCTACATTGTTATTTAGAGATCTATTTTTAATTAAGTGGTGATATCAATATTGAATATAATGTTTTTAACGATATTTTAACACATACGATGCCGCTCACGCGCCATCGCGTGATTTTGCGCCAACGATAAAGGGCCACTCACGCGCCAGCACGAGATGCGGGGGGATGTTCAATAGCCAGTCACGCGCTGGCGCGGGAAAATCTTTCACTGATTCTTTGTTATAAAATGTAAATCGGCTTCTGGGCAAAACCCACTTCTACAGTGCGGCATTAACTATCATCACATCTTCATGATAGCGGCAGCGAACGTGTTAAAATACATAAGAACGACACTTTTTAAGTACGTTACACCAGAAATGGTTGAATTAAAACATTAATTACGAATTAAATTTCACCTGATATTGTAATATACTATGAAATATTTTACATAAAATATTTTATATAGTTTCTGAAAGCGAACTATGTGACTGTGAGCATGAGGCGAGTAAGATTTAGATAGATAAACGATACCCAAAAAAAGCTTTCAAGTAATTTTCAAACATAATTAACTTGAAAAGAGATTTCGTTTAGTATATCCATTGCATAAATATTGATTGATCCTAGAATTTTGATTATTGTTTCAATTAAAAGCAATTTAATCTTAACATACTGTTTTGGACAAATTCGTTTTTTACAGTTTTATATAAATCAAAATTGGAAAATCTCTACATTAAAAGATCAATAATCAGTTTTCAAAACAATTATACTCTATGAAATTCAACGATGTTTTGTATACTCACCACATGAAGCATTGTAAAATTTTCTGTAAAAGTGCTGTAAAAGTAACTAATCAGGCTACTGTTTTTAAGATTTGGCTTATAGCTATTTCTAAACTATTATAAGAAATCTGAAAGATTACTTGAAATGTACCAAGTAATATTTCAACAAGCGCAGGCAATTTTAAATATAGCTACCAGAAAGTATATATTATGAATGGTATATATTATGATATATAAATATATAAATATATATATATTATGATATATAATGGTATATATATATTATATATTATATTATGAATGGTCATATAGCTTTCATTTCCATGTTCATGTAATTTGAGTAATCGATGTAGCCATTTTCACATATGAGAAACTAAACCATGTCATATGTCGACATGCTACAGAAAGTCTTACTAGAATGTTCTAAGTTACTCTTTAAATGTCTATAGATATGGAAGTCCGAAGATCTTTAACACCAGCTAATAGTAGTTGATCGGACACCTAATCTTTTATGAGGCTCCTTAAAAAATATACTAACAAAAGTTTCTAATTTCCGTATCGATATCGGTCGTTTCTAGAGGGTTTCACATTGAAACTTGCTACACTGTGTACAATTTAAAATTCATTTTTTTCCCGATGAACAAAAAACTTTTTTGTTTTCTTTTAATAGCCGCGTAAGTTTGAGGTACTCATTTTTAAGCAGGATCTATAATAAATAAACATAGCTGCGAAATAAGAAGTTACAAATGCAGTACTTTAAATGACATACGTGTATCATTCTTTTATTAAATTTTTCGTGACATGCACATAAATAATGTATGATCTTTGTCTACACTAAAGTACCTGTGCCCAATATGGACACCCTAAGGAAAATGAATTTTTTTCACCCCCATGTACACGTCATAGGACCCCAAAAATATGTGACCACTATCCCTAGACTGTTGACTATCATTATTAAAATTAGCGACCTTGTAAGTATTCTGGTTTCATTAAAATGATAAAAACAAAAAATGTTTACAAGTGTCCATATAAGGAACTACTTGTCCCTATTATAGACATGCATGTTCATATACGGGATAGGTGGCTCCTTATTGACTTACTATACAGGGTGTATGGAAAAGCCCCTTTCTTAAGGGATTATAGAGGAGACGGAATAAAAAAATATATCTTAAAATTATTTCGGGGGAGAAGGGGGCACAGTAAATATCTTCATAACATGCACTTTAGAAGGGAGGGGCATTCTCGGTTGTGGCCCTTCCAAGACCCATGCAAAGAACCTCAGTTACTACTAAATATTATGAAATAATATTGTTTGTTTTGCTTAGCTGTATTGCATCTGTATGCAGAATTTACATCTGTTATTACTCAGTCCTCACAGGATAGACAAATAAAAACTTCTTCATAGTGGGCGGTTAGTCCCACACAGTCCACATGGGCATATCTGCCGCATGTGAAGCGTAGCCGCAAGTCTGCAACAATATCAATACTGCATGAGAAGAAGTACCAGCTCTCTTTTGTTGAGGAAGTCATATCGTTTATACCTGCGATTTCGCCAACAGATGCCCTACTGAGGGGAGGCTTCTTTTAATTTTTCTGCAAGGGATTTTTGGAGGATTTTTTTCCTTCAAGAATTGTTTAGATGGCATCTTGTTGAACAATAATTTTCCCACTTTGATGGCTTTTAAATTTATTGTCTTGCGTTGTTGTTTCTTCTTCCTTCTCATAGTTGGAGTTGATAGGGATATAAGGTGTCCATATTGGGGGACGTAGTATTACTAAATCTTGTAACAAGTAAATAAGGAAAATATTTTAAAGCAAAATATGCAATAACAATCAAAAATATGTGTTATTAGCTTTCTAAAATACTCCACTTTTCAATATTTAATGTAATTTTACCATAACTAATAAGAATTTTAGCTCACAAGTAATTAGGATCAGCTCACCTCGAAACAACAAGTTTCTTTGTAAATGGAGAACAACGCGCTTTTTTGCACTTTTTAGCTTTAAATATCTTTTCAACTGCTTTTCTTCGTGGACATGTTGAGTCAACTCTGGATCAAAGTTATTACTTTTAGAAATATTAGGGGTGTCCATATTGAGAGCACTGTCCATATAGGGTACAAATGCCTTATTAAATGTATCCGTACAAACTTGAACCACCATACGTTTTAAAAATAGAGAAAGTGCCAAAATTGGTTTTAATCTCACTTTGTAAAAGTCATTTTTGTGAATCCTGAATACTGTTTTACCGTTTACAATCCGTGCATGTAAAAATGTTGCGATCAATCATAGACAATCCATTGTTACAAAACAAAGAAATGATCAGCCTATTACCTAATCATGGTTGAACCAACTGCCAAATTATGATTCAACCAAAAACCAAACTATGGCTCAAACAAAGCTCCAAACGGTGAAGAAAGGTTTTAATATCTTATAGTTGCAGACACTCCTTTACCATCTTTTGGTGAAGCGTTGAACCGACAATTTTAACAAGAAATATGCATAAGCATAGTTTTTATAAAAAATATGGCAAAAAGATATATTTCATTTTGCAATTAAGAAGTAAGAAAAATAATGTATTTCAAATTCAATGCGTATGTCATATTCTCATTACATTGCTCATAGTATGCACAAAAATTGTATACTTTGTTTCCATATACATAAACATAGCTTTATCAAGAATACGGCGAAAAGGTTTATTTCATTTTTAACTAAAAGCAAATCAAACGTACCACTTAATTAATGAAACCTTTACTTTGTTAAATTTTATATTTCCCCTATTTTTTTTTCTTTTGCTTACTAAAACCATTTTAGAAACCTGATCACAGGCTATTTGCATGCACAAGAAAATTCTCAATTAACTCAGCAATTTAAAATTTATTGAATAATCGATGAAATCAATGACCCTATTTAATCCTTATTTAACCTTTCATGAAATTCGATGCTTTTTTGTTCAAACTTAGAAATTACAATCTTAAAGTACCACGCTTTTATTTAAGAAGTTTCCTCAACATTAAATTTTCGTTAATGGATTTTTTTTAGAAAAACGATTATATGATTAAAACCTTTAAACATAATAAACATTAAATATTTTATAAATATATACAAGAGAGTTGCACCATAAAATTTAACTAATAAGAATGTATTTACTAAAATACAACACATTGCTCAGTGGTGCACAAAACAAGAATTTTAATATACATTTGCACAATTAAAATAAAATAAAACTATCAACGTTTCGCGTCGTCTTCTGCGGGCGTCTTCAGGAAAATATGAAAGTGGGAGGACTAAGTTTGCATCTTGGTCGAGAGAAAATATTTCTAGTAAATTAAAATCTAAATGAATGAATAAAGATTTTCCTGAAGACGCCCGCAGAAGACGGCGCGAAACGTTGATAGTTTTATTTTATTTTAATTGTACAAGTGTATATTAAAATTCTTGTTTTGTGCACCACTTAGCAATGTGTTGTATTTTAATAAATACATTCTTATTAATTAAATATTTTTTATGCAAAGAATTGTATTTGACAATGGAATACAATCGTCTAAATTTTATAATAACGTAATTACAATTAAAATAAACTGAAGTAATTGTTTACATATATTCATTTTTTTAAACATTCAAGTAAAACCTACTTTTAACGAAACATAGGCTGAGTATTTTCTCATAAATAATGTAATAACTACTTTTAATCAGTTTATAAAGATTCGGAGTCATTTATATATATAAGTAAAAATAAAATGTATAACACACAATTTGAATTCCCGTAATTTGCTGCAATAGTGTAAAACATTCTATATATTTTGACATAATAAGTCCGCATCGCTTGAAAAAAAAAACACAAAATAATCAACTGATCGTCGTATTTCAAAATTTTCAACGGTTTTATCTACTTTAAAAATAAAAATATTTACAATATATATTTTTTAAAACATATATTTCATATTTTATTTGCTCCTAAACGGAAATGAAAAAAATGTCCAAGTTTTTTGTTAAATGGATATGCAAAATAAAAGTTGAAAGTTTAAATTCAACACAATTATAAGTGTTCAATGTGTACACTGTTAAAAAAAATCTGAAATTCACGGATATATTTTTCCTGAATTTCACAGGAAAAAACCTTTTTCGCACCAAAAGGGCATTTTCCGTTACAAATCTGAAATCTCCACGATATTTCCTGAAAATAACGAAAAGGATGGAAATAAAAACAAAAAACGGAGACACTCCGCTAATCGGGGATTTCCGTGGCCGACTGGTCAAAGCACCACACCTCTAAACACCTGGGAGCGTAGATTGTGGGTTCATATCCCACTAGCGCCATAATATAATGAACGCACAAAAAGTCCTTTTTAATTACTTTTTTCTGTTTATTTTTCTCTTATTTCTTATTAAAAAATCTTTTAACTAATTAGCCTCCCAAAAAATAAATAAATTGCGCGCACTAATTTTAAAAAAAATTGTCTAATTTTTGTAAAAAATGAATTTTTTTTTTTCATACATTCATTAAAAAAAAAAAAAAATGCGATTTAAACAATGTTTTTTTTTATTTAAGCTAGTTAAAAAAATTTAATTGGTTTTAAAAATAATAATTATTATGCATCAGTCTAAAATAAAATAAAATAAACCGCTTACGAATATTCTAACGAATATATTTGAAAGGAAATCTTTGAAAGGCACAACAGATTTTCCCAGTAACTCATAAAAGACATACTTTGTAAAGACTGGTATCAGCAGCTTTGCCTGAATCAGTAAGGACTTATTCCGCTGTCCAAACGTCCCGAGTTCGATCCTCAGGACGGCTTGAAGTAAATTATGCAAAATAATAGTAATAATAATAATAAATGGTTTTAATTAATTATATAACCACTCTGAAAGTTCGAGTTCTTAGACGAATGTTCGGTTTACTAATTTTAAAATTTAAATCGAATTATTATCATTACAAAATGAAACTTTGTAACGGAAAGTTACCGCTTTTCCATACGGAAGTTTTCCTTTCTTTTATTTTCCAAACGGTAAATCTACTAACGGAACGGTGAAAGCTCGGCTACATTGCTGCCGGTAGTTTCACCTGGAATTCACGGATTTATTTTTAACAGTGTACGCATAATAAATACGAATATTATCGAAATGACACGATAACTCATTCCACAGTTTTTCTAGAATGTTACTCTTTAAATGTCTGTAGACATGCGACTGTGAAGATCTTTAACATTCTGTACGTAGAGGTTGATGAAACACCTAAAGATTTATGAGTCTCCAAAAAATATACTGACAAAAGTGTGTAATATCCGCATCGATATTGGTCGTTTCTGGAGGGTTTCATATTGAAGCTTGCTAGTGTGTACAATTTAAACTTCCAACATATTTTCTCTTGTGAACAACAAAGTCGTACCTTTTTGTTTGCTTTTTATAGACGCCTAAATTTGAAGTACTCATTTATAACAAAGATGTATATTAAATAAGCATGCATTACCTGGCCACTGATAAACGTCCACTTGCAATTTTCGACATTTCGTTAAATATCTAGAAAAATACATGAGGAATCATCACGAAACTCTTAGTGTATAAATATAAAAGTATAATTCATACATTTCCGTGAAGACTTTTTCCTCAAATCCATAGGGGACCATCAACAAATTAAACTAGTCGTTGGGGGCCACCGTAATACTTACCCATCATGGATATGTATATGAAAATAAAACATGTGAAAACTATTTACACAATGCATTGCAATTCATAAACAAAATTTAAATATTGTTAATATACATAGTATTGCTCTATTAAAGAACTGCTGATTACCGATTTCGACAAATTATATAAAACGCCAAACTACTCAAGTAGTACCGAACTGCGTAAAAGAAACAACCTTATAACTCCAAAACTAATAACTCTATTAACTAACAATTAACTGCATCGGATTAAGCGTCTCATTTCCAATTTAAATATACCTCTGAATTGAAATTTGAATGAAATACAGGGTCATGAAAAATCGGAGAATGTGGAAAACAGGATTACAAATATCTCGGCAACTAATAATCCTATTGACTTCGTTTTATATGAAAAATGTGTGTTATTTTATTGCCTTTTACGTCCATTCCTTAGAACAAAAAAATTCAAAAATTTTTATATACCTTTTATCAGAACGAATTTTTCGAGAGTCCGAAAAAAATAGTTCCGGATAATCGAGGTTGCTGATATTAAATAGGGTTTGTCCCATTCTTACATACTAACTACTTACAAAATTTCAAGTCTCTATCTCAATTCGTTCGGGAGATAGAGCGTTTAAAGACAGACAGACAGACAGACGGACGGCAAAATTTTTTTTCTAAAAGTATGTTTTTCGGAATCTCCACTATCTAAAACGTGTAAATCCGTCAAAAAAATTTTCGATTTTCAAAACGATTGCAAGACTTACCCTATACTACGTGTGATGGGTAAGTAAAAATTGAATATCTTTTGAATAACCTTGTCAAAACTACTGTAGTAAAAGCGCTCAAACTTTAGATTATGATTAAGTGCCTTATTGTAATAAAATGTGTTCATTTTTATACAAATAGCACGCATACTCGCAGAGGAATTAAGGTTGTTATAAAAATGGTCCCAAATTTTTCAAAGTTTTTTGCTTATAATTTTCAGAGTTCTTAATATAAAATAACATTTTTTTCTGAAAGTATGACAAACAACATTGCACCCAATACCCTGTAACCAGAATCAAAAAATAATAAAAATTTTATGAAAAATTAGTAGGTATACTAAATAATTTTTCACTGCGCGTGCGTCAACGATATCAAAATTTCATCTGCATATCATGTTAGCTAAATGTATAGAGCAACTTTTGAGAAAGTCGCAAAATCCTAACTTGAAAATTCTGAAAATAATCGTCAATTAAATAATTTGAAAATCCGTTATTCCCAAAATGAAGCAAGAACTAGAGATTTTGTCCTTTTTCTATAGACGATTACTTTCAGAATTTTCAAGCTATGATTTTGAGACTTTCAAAAAAGATGCTCTATAACTAACATAATATGCAAATAAAATTTTGATATCGTTGACGCATGTGCAGTGAAAAATTATTAGTAATTATTAATACCTTCTCTTTTTTATACAATTTTTATTATTTTTTTATTTCTGATTACAGGGTATTGTGTGCAATATTGTTTGTCATATTTTTAGAAAAAAAAAATATTATTTTATATTAAGAACTCTGAAAATTATATGCAAAAAAACTTTGAAAATTTGGACAATATTTAGAAAAATCTTATGTTTTCTGCGAGTATGCAAGCTATTTGCATAAAAATGAAAACAGTTTATTACAATAAGGCACTTAATCATAATCTAGAGTTTTAGCGCTTTTGTTACATTAGTTTTGACAGGGTTATTCAAAACATATTCATTATTTTTTAATTTGTTGACGGTCCCTTATGGCGTTTCGGGAAAAAAAATCTTTACGGAACTGTATGACTTATACTATTATATTTATACACTAAGAGTTTCGGGATGATTCCTCATGTATTTTTCGAGATATTTAACAAAATATCTAAAATTGCAAGTAGATGTTCATCAATGGCCAGGTAGTGTAGCTGCAAATTAAGAAGTAACAGATAAAATTTATTTTAAATGATGTATGTATATCATACTTTTATTAAATTTTACGTGGCATGCACACAAATAATGTATGCTGTTTCTCAACACTGTTAAAAGTTTCGTACATACTTGAACCACCATATGCTTTAAAAGTAGCTAAAAGACCAAAATTTGGTTTAATCCCAATTTCAAAAATTCAGTTTTTCGTGAATCAAGTGGCAAGTTCAGATAACGATGTTGGCGGTGGATAACGAGAACGCACTTTTCGCTCCAATGTAGACCCCAGAGGTTCGATAATACTCAAGTCTGATGACTTTGGTGGCCTGGGGAGATGCGAAAATCCATCCTCGTGCACAGAAAACCAGTCCTGGACAATGTGAGTTGTGTGAACGGGGACGTTGTCGTCTTGGAAAATACCATCATCATTGGGGAACAAAGCTTGTACCATTGGATGGACTTGATCGGCCAAAATGTTCACATAAGTCTAAGCAGCAATACGCCTATACAGAGTTATCATGGGGCCAGAAGAGAACCACGATATGGCTGCCTAAACCATCACCGAACCCCCGCCATGTTTCACTCTTGGCAACAAGCAGTCTGTATTATAGGCTTGAGATGGCGTTCTCCAGACGTAAACTCGGCCAGAAGTGGGGAACAATGTGAAAGAAGACTCATCAGGCCATATTACTCTCTTCCACTGCTCTTTAGTCCAGGCTTTATGACTTAAACACCGCTTTTTCCTGATACAGGCATTAGCATTACTGATGGATGGCTTATTAATTGCAACACGGCCAGCAATTCCCTATTTATGAAGCTCCCTTCTAATTGTTTTGGTACTCACAGGATTTGGTAACACGACATTCATTACAGCAGTAACTTTTGCAGCTGTGGACTGCTTATTTTTTGCGATAATCCTCCTTAATGATCGTCTGTCACGATCACTCAGCACACACTTTCGTCCGCGCTGTGATTTAGCGGATGATGTTTTTTCCGCATTTCAAATATGTGGAATAAATCTTCGACACAGTACCTCTTGAAACACTAAAAACCTTGGCTACCTTGCTTACGGAAGCACCCACCATACGCGCGCCAACAATTTGCCCACGTTCGAAGTCTATTAACTCTGACATAATGCAATGATAATCTCACATAACAGTGCTCCAACAACGACTGAACGGTGCAGCGATTTTACGAAGTTGTATAGGTGGCGTCAGTAGGCGAAAACTCCAGTGCCATCAACATAGTTCATTATAATCAATCTTTCTTTTCTAACATGCATTTCAAAAGGTGTTTCCATATTTTTATCCAACCCCTGTATATATATATATATATATATATATATATATATATATATATATATATATATATATATATATATATATATATATATATATATATACATATATATATATATATATCACTTCGCAATTAAGAAGTAAGAAATACGACAAAAAATGATTTCAAATAATATGCGTATGTTATATTTTCATTATATTGTTTGTGATTATACACTAAATATGTAAGTTTTCTCTCTATGTGCATAAACATAGCTTTATGAAGAAAATCTCTAAAATTAATTAACTAAAACTTTACTTTTTAAAATTTTATAATTCCCTTTAACTTTTTTTCTGCTTACTGAACCCTTTTTAGAAATCTAATCACAGCATATTTGCATGCACACAAAAATTCTCAATTAACTCAGCAATTTAAAATTTATGGATCAATCGATGAAATCAATGACCCTATTTAATCCTTATTTAAGCTTTCATGAAATTCGATGTTTTTTGTTCAAACTTAGAAATTGCAATCTTAAAGTACAACGCTTTTATTTAAAAAGTTTCCTCGACATTAAATTTTCGTTAATGGAATTTTTATAAAACGAATATATGATTAAAACCTTTAAATATATTAAATAGTATATACTGTTTTGTAAAGAATTGTATTTTTCAATGAAACACAAACCTCTAAATATATAATAGCAAAATTTTAATTAAAATAAACTGAAGTAATTATATATATATATATGCACTATATTGCCATTGGTTATGGGACACTTGCGATTTTAGACATTTTACTAAATATCTAGAAAAATACACGAGGAATCATCTCAAAACTCTTAGTGTATAAATATAATAGTATAAGTCATACATCTCCGTGAAGATTTTTTCCCGAAACTCCAAAGGGGACCGTCAACAAATTAAAAATGAATGAATATCTTTTGAATAACCCTGTCAAAACTAATGTAGCAAAAGCGCTCAAACTCTAGATTGTGATTGAATGCCTTATTGTAATAAGCCTTGTTCATTTTTATGCAAATATCATGCATACTCGCAGAGTAATTAAGGTTTTTATAAAAATGATCCCAAATTTTTCCAAGTTTTTTCCTTATAATTTTCAGAGTTCTTAATATAAAATATTATTTTTTTCAGAAAATATGGCAAACAACATTGCACACAGTACCCTGTAATCAGAATTAAAAAATAATGAAAATTGTATAAAAAAAGAGTTGCTTTACTAAATAATTTTTTACTGCGCATGCGTCAACGATATCAAAATTTCATTTGCATATTAAGTTAGCTAAATGTATAGAGCAACTTTTGTGAAAGTCACAAAATCATAACTTGGAAATTCTGACAATAATCGTCAATTGAATGAGTCGAAAATCCGTTATTCTCAAAATGAAGCAAAAACAAGAGGGGTTGTGTCCATATATTCATTGATTAGTGTCAATATAGAATACACAATATGGGATGTACTATTGCGTTTGAATAAAATCCCTCATTTTTTTGCTTCATTTTGGAAACAACGGATTTTGTCCTTTTTCTATTGACGATTACTTTCAAAATTTTCAAGCTATGATTTTGAGACTTTTACAAAAGTTGCTCTATACATTTAGCTAACATAATATGCAAATGAAATATATATATCTTTGACGCATGCGCAGTAAAAAATTATATAGTAAACCTACTCATTTTTCTTACAATTTTTATTACTTTTTAATTCTGATTACAGGGTACTGTGTGCAATGCTGTTTGTTCAACTACACTGTTGAGCGCTTTTGCTACATTAGTTTTGACAGGGTTATTCAAAAGATATTCATTCTTTTTTAATTTGTTGACGGTCCCCTATTGCGTTTCGGTAAAAAATCTTCACGGAGATGTATGACGTATACTATTATATTTATACACTAAGAGTTTCGAGATGATTCCTCATGTGTTTTTCTAGATATTTAGTAAAATGTCTAAAATCGCAAGTGTCCCATAATCAATGGCAGTATAGTGTATATATATAAACTTTCATGTAATAACTACTTTTAATCAATGTATAAGGATTCGGAGTCATTTTTAGATATAAAGATGCTTAATTAAATATATATAACACGCAATTTGAATTCCCATTTCCGCATCGCTTGACAAATAAAAATACGGAAGAAACACAAAATAACCCCTTTATCATTGTATTACACAATTTCCTACGGTATTACCTACTTTTAAAATATTAATATTTACAATATAAGATTTTTAAAACATTAATTTCATATTTCTTTTACTTACGTAAGTTTACTACAATCAAAATCCATCTTCATGAACAAGTAAGAAAAAAATACTTACTGACATACAATGTTAAAAATCTTGTCCTAGTTTGAAACGAATTTTGGTGCACAAATTTGCCATTGTTCACATCATTAGAACGAGGTTGAAATTGAACGCTCCAAAATATTGGTACGAGATTCTGCCCCATCTTATGGTGGCAGCTATTAAGCACCAAAATTTAGTTCAAACTAAAGCAATTTTTTTAATAGTATAGGACAATTTTCAAATTATAATAGTGTGAATAATTAAAAATATATTAATATTAATCTTTCAAATGTGGCACTTTATGTTTAAAAAAATATTTACCATATAAAAGAAAATCTTATTGCGAATTACAGCTCGTTTCTCTATAACGTCTCTATGTAGCCTTGAAATTAATTCACTGTTTTCTAAACAAAGAAAAATCACGTAAAATTTGTAAAAAAGTCATTAGATTACCAAATGACAACCACTTCAATCAATCATAAAAAGAGAATATACAGTGACAACATCTATCGGTCGAAATAGAATATTTTTTTTAACGAATTAAGGATTGAGTATGAAATGCCCACCAAAACATATAGACGATATAGAATGCAATGGTGTCATCTGGTATAAAATTCTAAAAATAAGTGCAGCGCAGAAAAAATAAAATAACAAGAGATAGAAGTGTTAGAAACTGACACTTTCTTCAGACATTCTATAGAAATTTGAAGAAAGTTTGCAGATTTAGCTTTATCTTAGAAATATCTGTAGAGTGTTTAAAGATATTATTAAAAATATCTGCTAAATGGGCCAAATACCGACGGATTTCCCACAGATTTTTGGGCTAAATAGATATAGATGTTTAACTGATTTTTTTAGTGGGAATGCATATGCAAAGTTTTAGGATTATATATAAGGTCATATCATTACATATTCCGTTCTTTTTAATCATAATTTAAATGTATTCTAACTGTAGATCTCCAATAGTTTTATTGCACGACATTTTTATTTTGGTATTTTAAAAATCTCTGTAACTGCCAGTGTTGAATATTTAATAAGTCATTTATCACATTCTTAACTTACCGGAGTGAAACTTTTTCAAGCCTTAAATACAACCGAAACCTTTGGAATAGCGCTCCAAGTGCTGTACCATTTAAGCTATGGGTCGACGCCTAGCATAGTATCTCTCAATTATACATATCTGTAAGGCTGAAACTGTATTACAATATGGAATCGTGTACTACATAACACAAACTACACTGTTAAAAGTGAAGGTGACAAACCGGTGCCATTTGGGACCCGGAGGTGAAAAGGCCCTTAAGGTCCATTGGAACCCGGGGCATTTGGAACCGTAGGGTGCCATAGGGGCTTGGATATGTGGTTGCAGTGCCGACAGGTCTTTTACTGGGTGATTGGATCGAAATAAGGTGCCATACACTTCGTATTGGCAGCAATGTGGCACCTCATCGGGTGACTGGAACCATGCGCATGCGCTGTGACGTGTGTCTTTCTGTTTTCTGTGACGGCAAGTAAAATATATGGCTATGAGTGAATGAAGGTGAGCTCGATGGCCGAGCGGTTAGAACGCTGAACTTGTAATCAGGCGTTGTTAGTTCGAATCCTTCGACGTCCTAAAGTCGGTTTGAATATTTTTTATTTTTTTATTATTGGACACTCTGGATTAAGCGTGCCATCTTTTCACCCTAATTAAAGGTGTCATTCTAGCTCCTTTAGGGGTGTCACCAGTGAGACAAGCCTTTCACCCCTAAAAGGTGCAATGTGTCACCATTAGTTTTAACAGTGTAGCGGCATAACATGAGAAACAAACAAACCAATGACAAATAGCTTAAATGGTACTATACATAGATATTATCGTCCAGGTCTTCAGCTTTGTATCGAGGACTGTATGATTTTTTTAAACCTTTCGCCGGGTGCGCAAATTTTCATCACATGAGCGAACGCGTTGTAAATTGTACAAAACAAAAACATTGGCAAAAGACAATCAATTATTGCTGCTTTATTTTAATTTTAGAAATAATTTAACTTATAAAAATGATATCTCTGATCACGATTCATGAAAATATTTCGCAATACACTTATTTTGTTAAAACTTATTAAAGCAGAAGTGTAGATGTATAAAATGCCACTTTCGACTACAATCACAAAGGCTAAGAAGTAATAATGAATTACTAAACAATAATTAAGTAATTTAAGATTTACAGAATTAGTACTATGTTGCATCTATAACAGTCGCTTCCCATATCAAGCATAAGATTTGCCTTTTTGAAGATATTTACAGATAAACCTTGCGCATTTCATGCACTGTTAACAGATTAAAATGACATATGCAGCTAATTGCGCAATTGGAAATGCAAATAACTTTCAAGAACTGGGTAAAGAGATCCAATAAAAGAATACAAATGGCTATTAAAACCCAATACTGCTTGAATTTTGTTTTAAAGAAAAAAGATTGTGAATGTTGTACATTTTACAACGGCGCGTCCGATGGAAGGTTACTAAAATGATGATTTGTATAAGTCGTATAATTTACAAGAGTATGATATGTGAGATTTTGTAAAAATAGTATGATTTTTTTTTAATAGCGAATTTATGTTTATATATTCACTCCCTTTCAGGACTAGTTGATTCGTTAACTTGTTCTCAGCCCACTTTCAGACAAGAGCCCTTGTTTCGTACACAATGTAAATATTTGTATTGCTTTACTTGTTTTGTTTAATTGATTTATTTAGTAATTCCATTATAATTAACAGCACATGCACTTCATGTAACATTTTCCAACTCTAAAATTCAAAAACCGTGTCTTGTAATCGTGAATGCATAAATGGAACATAGTACAATTCCTGTCAGTGTATGTACTGGTGACATTTCTTATGAGATTCAGGGTCAAAAATTAACAAATTGAATTTATTTTTATTTATGTTATTAACTGTTGAATAATATTGTTAAAATTAATCATTGTTAATTTAATTAAAGCAAAAGTTGGGTTCCCATATCGGTCCTCTATTCCTGTCATCCCTGCGGACTTGGACATTTTTCACTTTGTTGGTTTTACGCTTTGTTAACTATGCGATAAATCACTATAAAACAATGCGTTAAATAATCAATAATTCAAATGTATTTTCACTATTGAAATTCAATAGGAAATTTTTTAACTTATTTATTATTAAAATTATTTATGCTGTCAGGATTGTTGATGCAGATTCCAGCAAATGTTTGCGTCTCATAACAGCAACTATATTCTATATCATACAATTTATTCGTTTTCTAATATGTGTTATTATCTGGCAGATGCCATTTTGGCATACGCCATCCTCAATTATTTTAACCTTTTAATTATTTCTCTCCCAATTGTTGATTTCACAGTACATTATATATTCTTTTGATTGGTCGGAGAGATTGTCATTTGGGAACCTAATGAATTATTCAAATTTAGGACGGCTTGATTTCGTTCTTTGACACCTTGGGGACGAGTGACAAGTACACGTGCCGCAAAAAGGCTAAAGATTCCTACTTTATTTCCACTAGTAAAATTTTACCGTAAAATTTGGCATATTTAATCCGAGCATTTTCTCGATTTAATAAGGGACAATTTTCTGTTGTAAAAAACTGGTGACAAGACATTAAATTTTTTGCAAAAGGCTCCCATCGTGAAAGGGTTAAAAACAATGTAAAAAATTTCTAAAAATGTCCGTAAACGATGACCGAAATATAATTGCTGCAATTTCATTTTAATGTTTGTTTTGTTTTAAATTGTACTACAATGTATTGTTAAAAAAATTTCTAAATTTACGATATTTTTTTTTTACTTACTTTCGCGTAAATAATGAAATAAAACTAGTTTGAGCTTTTCTTTTCCCATTCAATTTAACGCTTAGTAAATAAAAATAATTGAATTAATAAAAACAATTTGAAGATATTTAGTCAAGAATGATTACAGAAAAAAATATTTAATACATTTTGTAATAAATATCTCTTTAAGGAAATAACAGACAATCAATCTAGACCGAAAATGTGTACTTACCATATAATGTTAAGAGGAATAAAATTAATATTAATTGATTTTTAGATGTGTCAGTGTGCTTTTGGCATCCATCAGAGCGAATAATTTGCGGTAATTATCTAGCTCTAAGACGACATTCGGAAAGATATTTACGTGATGAATATTATCATAAATGAAAAGATTAATTCTTGGATAAAAATATCAACACGGGATTTTATTTCGGTAATCTTACATATTAACAGAACAGATAAAACGCGTAACAGTTGACAATGTCAGATACTAATGTGACTATGTATTGAGGAAGAATAAGAAATATTTAGAAAATGTTTTGTTTTATAGAAAGCATCTATATAACTTTTAAAGAAAAAATATTTTCTAATTAAAATAAATAATGATAACAATAATAATATCTATTTTTCTGTTGAATATTTGCTTAATTTTAGCACAAATGGGATTATTACTTGATTCTATTCTTTACTTAAGGTGTCCAACTACGTTCAAAGGTTGTTTTTTTTTTCTTAAAATTCTACTTTTGACATATTTTTTGGCATTTTTTAGTATAATCAAACACAGAATAACGACAATTATACAAATAAAAAAAACATATAATACAGATGCATTTTTTGAAGAATTTTGGTGATTTTTTAGCATTTTATTTTATAAAAACGGCTCCGTCACGAAAAAACAGAAAGTGCATATTACACAAATCTTTTTTCAACATATGCACATTAGACAGTTTTGAGTGCAAATAACTAAAAACTAGTAATATACGAAAATTTAAGAGAGATACAGCTAAATGTATGTTATGATACGGCGATTTCCCGTTTAAATATATCATTTGGTTTCTCAAAAAGTTTCTCAAAAGGTTTCTCAAAAGGTTTCTCAAAAAGTTTCTCAAAAGGTTTCTCAAAAAGTTTCTCAAAAGTTTCTCAAAAGGTTTCTCAAAAAGTTTCTCAAAAAGTTTCTCAAAAGGTTTCTCAACGGTTTCTCAAAAAGCTACTCAAAAGGTTTCCCAAAAAGCTACTCAAAAGGTTTCTCCTTCGAATGACTGCATATCTCACAAATAAAAGATCTCCCGTCCGTATGCAAGAGAAGGTGCACATTCAGCGTTGTGAAGAAACTCTCAAAGGTTCAGTCGGTAGTTGTCAAGCCACTATATTTCCTTTTCTCAAAAGTCCTACGCCGGTTCATTTAAAATCCTGTCGACTAACTGTTATGATTTTCGGTTTAAATGTATCAGTTATTGTGGAATACCCCCTTTGCTGTATATAGAGTCTATTCACTTGAAAATCATAAACAGGTTGCAGTCGTCAATGCAGTCGTCATGGTGAGCAATGGATTTGTTCCCTTTAGGTGTTTATCCCAATATAAAAAACAAGTCAATTAGTTTCTAGTCCTTATTTATTTAGATCAAGCCATAAAGTTATTCCACCGGTCACCAATTAACACTAGACCACTCTCTCTAAAGGCTGCATCATCTCGATGTTCTAAATTATGGCAAAATCAGACGGGCATCCTAATATTTGAAAGGTTACCTGCATTCTGACGCTCTCGTATAGTAAAATGGGTTTTCCAGAATCCAAGCCAAAATTAGCCCCTCCCCTTGTCCACGTAAGCAATTTAAAGACACTTTTAGGATTATTTTCAACGCAAAGACACCCCAAATCACCATCTCCTATTGGTAGTTAAGCGCGTAATAACACAACCTGTTCACACGTAGAAAGGCGCATGAACATTCTCCAGCAGACGATTTAATAAAACAAAATTAAAGTCTTGATAAATAATCCAAAAAGGAAAATGAACTTGTACACTGAAAGAAAGATTTTGCAATAAAATTCCAGCTCTTTTTAAGAAAACAACCAACAGATTAAAACTAAGTTAAATAAAATAAGATAGAAGAACTTTAGCTGTTAAAATATTAATACATTACGAAAACTGAGAATAAAAATATGTTCCATAAACGTTAGAATTAAAACTCAGGGCGACAAAATGGCGCAATTTTTTCTTTTATTAGATGTATACAATTACAAGGGCAGTTTCAGTAACTGTACATGTAATTCTTCTAAAAATAGCTATATATCAACAAATGAGTAACTTAGAGAAAATTCTTTAGTTCATTACACTCTAAATATTATAGAAAATGTATAAAAAAATTTTTATACTTAAAGGACAATATTTTTTTTAAATTACAACAATAGTCGTTTACCTTTTCCGATAAAAATCTAATTTTTTAGAAAAAGCATAAAAAATTTTCAATTTTGGTATAAATTAACGTCAACTGATTTTTTTAAGAGTTTCAATTTTTTTCTAATAGGCGTACAGCAAAAGAAAAGCAGATTTAGAAATAGAAATGTTCATTCTATAAGGAAAAAAATGAGAATTTTCATCGAATTTGACCCTTTATACGTAGATACCTTAAGTAATTAAAATTAATAACTTCTCTTGAAAATACATGGATCGGAACAATAAATATATCTTATTTTATGTATAACCTGCTACAAAAATACGAAATTATCTTGTTAGATTTCACAGTGCATATTAACATTTTTTTTTTAAATGGAAAATGCTTCATAATAATTTGCTGTTCACTAGAAAGTATATGCATAAATCTATATATGTAATTCTGAATATATAAAACTAAACCTGTATATATACGATCCTGAAAGGCTCAGGACTCTGTTTAATTATGAAGTCTCAGACTCTTAAATTGATAAGAAAATAAATATATCTTAAATTTCATTTGATTTTAAAAATTATTTTTTATTGTGATGAAAGATAAAAGTATTTTATTTCATTTAATATTATATATATATATATATATAATGCTAGATGCAAAATTATTATTTAGAATATTTACAAGAGGCAAATAAATAAGTAGAATCCTAAATTCATCTTTAAAAATGTAAGATGAAAATTAAACTATATGTAAATTACAACTTTTGTGTAAATTGTGTAAAATATTTACTCGTATTTACTCGTGTATACCGTGCAGGCAGGATATAACGCGCTTCCCGTACTTTACAAGAAAAAATGGCGATCTTTTAAAATCTCTTATATAACACGCACTGTAAAATTGATATGCAAATTAATAAATAACTAAATGACTTTCACTAAAGAAAGTCGAAACAAACATTACAGATTGAAAACAAGGCTAAAATACATTTTTAGATTTTTGAGACAAAATGATGGTAGTGAGAATTACTAATTAGCATTTAAAGAATGTTACTAGTTCTGTTGTATAAAAAAGGAGTAAAAAATGCAGTATTGCTTCAAGTAAGTAAGATTTTTCGAGTGATTATGCTTTGTTTGAATACTTTGTATGATTCATATGTATATCGTGTGATTACATCCAGCAGTAAAAAATTATTTCGCGTACACTGTTAAATCTAATGGTGACATATTGCACCTTTTAGGGGTGAAAGGCTTGTCTCACTGGTGACACCCCTAAAAGAGCCAGAATGGCACCTTTAATTAGGGTGAAAAGATGGCACCCTTAATCCAGAGTGTCCAATAATAAAAAAATTTTAAATATAAAAACCGACTTTTGGCCGTCGAAGGATTCGAACTCACAACATCTGATTACAAGCTCACCGTTCTAACCACTCGGCCATCGAGCTCCCCTTCATTCACACATAGCCATAGATTTTACTTGCCGTCACAGAAAACAGAAAGACACACGTCACAACGCATGCGCATGGTTCCAGTCACCCGATGAGGTGCCACAATGCTGCCAATACGAAGTGCATGGCACCTTATTTAGCTCCAATCACACAGTAAGAGACCTGTCGGCGCTGCAACCACATATCCAAGACCCTATGGCACCCTAGGGTTCCAAATGCCCCGGGTTCCAATGAACCCTTGGGCCTTTTCACCTCCGGGTCCCAAATGGCACCGGTTTGTCACCTTCACTTTTAACAGTGTATAACGCGCACCTAAGTGTTTTGCCCTATTTTTTAAGTGCGCGTAATACACGAATAAATAGGTATCTGCAGATATCATATTGCTTCAAGAAATACCACTGACAAATAGGATATTAGAATGTAAACCTAAGGGATGGTAGAATAAGCAGCTTATTCACTGACACATTTTAGAATTCTGGGCACCACTCTCGCATGCAAAACCTCCTCATTCACTTAACTCAAATGCGTCTTTAGTAAACGAGTCTTCAAGTGAAATGCTACAAGCTGTCGCATTTCCTATTTGTATTAATAAAAAAATATTTCGTGTGATTGTGTTAGTACTCATTATAAAAAAATCAGACGATAGAGAATTTACAGATATTACAGATATTTTATTTCATTACATATTGGCTAAATCATTTTATGACGTTCATATTAATTTTTCATTTTCCTATAAATTTATAGTTCAAACAGTAACCGATGAAAATATAATTTTATTAGTACTCTTTAAAGTTTTAATTTTTATTGTTTCATAAATATATATAGGACAGTTGCACCATAAACTTTAACTAATAATAACACATTGCTTAGTGGTGCACAAAACAGGAATTTTAATATACATTAGTACATATTAAAATAAAATAAAAATTTCAACGTTTCGTGCCGTCTTCTGCGGGCGTCTTCAGGAAAATATGAAATGGAAGGACTACGTTTGCATCTTGTTCGAGAGATATTTCTACTAAATTAAAAATTAAAATTTTAATTTTTAATTTTTAATTTAGTAGAAATATCTCTCGAACAAGATGCAAACGTAGTCCTTCCATTTCATATTTTCCTGAAGACGCCCGCAAAAGACGGCACGAAACGTTGAAAGTTTTATTTTATTTTAATATGTACTAATGTATATTAAAATTCCTGTTTTGTGCACCACTAAGCAATGTGTTATTATTAGTTATTAGTTTTATTGTTTCATTTCCAAATATAACCGAGTATTTCAAGATAATGATTTGAATATTCACAAACACCCTCTGACGTGTAAGTACTTGTATGTATGAGTTTACGTATTATTTATTCTGTCGTTCTCTGCAATATTTTTTATTCACAAACAGATCCACATTAACAAACTGCGATCGATGTTAGTCCGTTTTAAAAGCACACATACTTTTTCTTGTATTATGTAATTTTTCTTCTTTTGTCGAAGTCATAGAACGAAAACAGAGAGTGGATCTAATGTAGCATGAAATAAACAAACCAACAGCAACATCCATTTACAACAAGAATGTTAGTATATTTGAAAAAAAAGACAAATTGCGTCTATACTATGTGAGATAATGATACTTTTAAAGCCTTAGGAAGAAAAACAAATATTTTACTGCGTTTGCAAAAGAAATTTTAGTAATATAGAAGGTACAAGAATTTATATTGAATTGACATAATCAATTCTCTTTCGTTGTTGTTGTTCACGCAACTTAATGTTTCTTTTATTGATATTGAAAATAAATACTTAAAGTACATTTAGATAATGTATATGTATATTTTCTTAACTTGAAATTTTCCGTTGACAGAATTACTGCTATTAAAATAAAATAGTTATGTACTAATGGTTTAGCTAAAGAATAAATCTTAATTTGATTCTGTAATGATCAATCTTTTTTTAATAGTGGAAAAATAAACTGCAACGAGTGTTTTTAAACATAACCTAAAAAGCTATTAAACGGGGAAAGGGGGTAATTTTTTACATTTATATTTAAAGCTTGCACTAATCATAATAAAATGACAATGTAGAAAATAGGAAATTATGCATATAAAATACATAAATGTCTAGATTTTATGAGAAATTTGCAAATAGTTACAGTCGAAATAATATAAATTACATAGCACAGCTTATATAATATAAGGGAACAACTTAACAACGATACTAAATGAAATGCTACCGAAATTAACTTGCTCATAATTTACAGTCTGGTTTTAATGTTGTTTCTAAATGTATATAATATTGTGTCAAAACAACCTCTTAACAACCTCTTGACGTTTCAGTGATTTGAGACTATGCATTAAAAACAGACATATTAAGTTGGTTACATTACAGTTTTAACACCTAAATTTATCATTAAAAAGCATCAACTACATAAATGAATTATCTGATTGAAACATATTTGTATATGTAAAGTTCATGCTCTGTTCATATTTGTTATATTTGATACTCTTATTAGTTGCTCTTAATAATAAATAATTATTTACAGCTTATGTTAAACGACAATAGTCAGATTCGTCAAGCTCTTCAAAATATGCAGCAGTTTCGTAATGACATCCTCATTTGATCAAAATCTAATTTTCTGGAGATATTTATTTAAGTTAAGAAACACATAATAGGCACTGAGGACCAGATCTAATGAATACAGAGGATGAAGGAGCAATTCATAATTTAATTAATTCAATTTTACCATTGTTTTCATTGATGCATAAGCCGGAGGGTTGTCTGGGTGAAACAGCACTCAGCATCTTCTACACAACAACAATTCGTAAAAAAATAGCTGACGTATCAGGAAATTTTCATACCAGTGTTTCAAAAGTTCGCATTAATAAAATATAGTATGGATATTTTATTGATGCTTCCATCTTGTAACGAACCCAAGACTTTTCTCCCCATGTAGTATGTTCAGGGAATTTTCCGCATGTATTCAACAAATGTTTTCAACATGTCAACAACAAATACAGGCCAGGGCAAGGTTGTTTAGATATATTAACATTTAACAACCCTTCTCCTTAAAACTTTTAGTTTTAACGAATGTATAAATATTCATAAATGTGGATGTATTTTTAATAAATGATTGCCTTTCAGACGCACAACCATTTTAAACACATAATTTAATGAACAAATAACACTGAAAAACCTTTTTGAAATTTGAAGTTTCAGTGATTTGAGACTATGCATTAAAACAGATATATTAAGTTGGTTACATTACAGTTTTAACATCTAAATTTATCATTCAAAAACCATCAACTACTTGAAATGAATTATCTGATTGAAACATATTTCTATATGTAAAGTTCATGCTCTGTTCATAATTTTTATATTTGATACTCTTATTAGTTGTTTTGTTGTTTATTTTGTTGTTGTTTAGTTTACTTGTATTTGAAATTATATTTAAATCTTATTTCACAGACATATTATTTTACACACAATTTATTTTACAATACGAACTTAAGAATGATAATTTATGTTTTTTTTTAATTATATGATGTTTCTTAAAAGTTTTCTCACAGATAATGAACATTCATATGCATTTAAATCGTTGCCATTTTCATAAAAATTACAAAATAATAACATAATACATTTTATTTGACAACTGTAAAATGTAACTGTCTATGCATAACAAATGCATCCAAAATTTCGAACTATAAACTTATCTTATAGAGGACAGGTATTGTCGGAATGACAGAGCAAGTAATGATTAAACAATAATATTTAACGGTTATTTTTGAATTAAACATGTCTTATGTTATTCAAATACAAATCTAAAGAACGAAAGGAAACGGAAGAATGTGATTTTAAGGGTTATACAATACTACAAGTTTTATGAGAAATAATTACTTACTGATATTATAGATTGCATCTAATATTAATACTACGGATACTAATAACGCATTATTACAATTATATTCTGCATAAAATCAGAACCTTTAATAATTATTATATTTTGAAATTTAAAAAACCTGAAATGATCAGTTTTTAAATTTTGCAAGCACCTTTAAAATAAGCATTATAAGCAGAAATAAAAGTACTTTTCACGATATATATATATTTATCTTTCTGCAAGAGAAAATCAATGTATAAATAACATATTTTGATAATGGCGAAAAATTTAAAAAATAATTAAAACAATAATTAAAAATGTATGCAAAATAATATAAAAATTTTATATCATAAAAATTTAATTATAATAATGCTATATATAATTATATATAATTATTCATTGCATTAAAAGAAATTTTATAATTATGTTCCAATAAAACGACAAATATTTTTCAAGGAAAAAAAAACAATTAATTTACTGACATTTAAAAAAATATATATGTGTTTCTTTTATTTCTTTTCAGTTTTTATCAATTTTTTATTTATTTATTTATAATTATTTACTCATTTTTTTCATTTATTTTTATAAGCAAAAAATAAATAAATAAATAAACAATATACACATTGAAACATACAAGATGTTTCGCATTTATAAAATTCAAACCTTATCTTTTCTTTAATGGAAAACCTATCATTTATTAAACTGCCGTCTCTCGCATCCTGAAGCAAAGTATTTCAGAAGGTTTTATTATTATTTCACATGCTGTTATGAACATTGTTCTTTCTTTTGATGACTGTATTTATCAGGTTAATGTTCGTGATTCATCTTTTTTCTTTCGAGAACGTCGTTACCGCATTTCATTCGCTGTGAGCGGGACGTTAATGACACACTTCCGATTCCATTTACTCTATAAGAGAAAAAAAAAATGTTGCATGTACATTCAAGTGACTATTAATAGAGGTATATTGTTTTCTAAAAATATGTCTTTTGCGCTTGGCTTCCATTAACGCAACATAATGATATTTCATGTATATATATATATTCTTTAAAAGCACAATTACATAATTATTGGCCTTTATTCGTTTCAAAAATAGAATTTTGTTACATTATACCATTAAAAGTTTGCATGTTAACTTCGAGTAATTGTGTAATTTTATATCACACATATGAGCATTAAAAAACGTATCACAATACCTATTACACGTATTACATATAACTCATTTTTTTAAATCTCACAGTAGTTAACTATAGAATATTAAATGCAACTATTGTCATTTATTACCAATTTCAAAACGTTAAAGTACAATTAAAAAAAAATTTCATTTTAATGTTTGAATTCACAATTTGGCATTACATATTAGAACTACCAGTTTTGTTATACATTATGAACTCATTGAACTTATCTTAGAACTATATTGAAACTCAATTTAGGAGATCCGATTGTTTTCGTTAAGCATACATATATATATTTATATACATATAAAATTATGATATAAACAATGCACAACAGATATTTTGAAAATAAATAATAAAAATAAATAATTGTTAATAATATATATCTGTAAATAAATATCAACATGTAGTTGTGCCATGTTTCTCAAAGCTTTTGCACTAAATTTTAATTCTAATAAACAGCGGCAGATGTTTCTCTGATATTATTTCAAAGTTTTGCAGGAAAACATGGTGGACAAAGGCTCATCTTGCATTCATTCAACAACCCTCCACACCCCCTCGCAGTCTGGAGAATCCTATGCAAAGACGACTAAGCTTCAAACATCAAACTTTAAAACAAAACATCAAACACGAGTCCCTGGATTCCCTGAAAAGTTCTCTGGAAAAAGTCTGGACCAAAATCACACCAGAAATAATGTATCACGGCCACCTTGAGAAAATTCCAGAAGCATCTTGACACCTACATCGCCGCGGAAGAAATCCATACCGAATGAACTTTATCGTTTCTTGTACATATTTTTTTTCCTTTTTCGAATTGTGAATAAAATGGATTTTTTGTTCTTTCGATCAAAATTTATGGTCTTTTATTTGCGTCACAAAATTTATGTGCCACACTGTATATAAGGAAAGAAATAAAAATCAATAATTGATTCATATTGCACAATACTTTCAATTTTGAATACAATTTCTTTCAGAAATCACTAATAGATAAAATGCTAATTAAGAAGCATAAGTACTTTCAGAATATCAATTTTTACTCTCCATTTAATTTATTGCGAATTGATTACAAGGTCCGGGACACATTTCAAAATAATTTTTATGTATTGAGTTAAAATTTTGAAGTTTTTTGTGATGATTAACAATATCATTTCAAAACAACATCGTATGAACAAAAATCTTGTGTACATTTTTTTTAAATTAAAACTTGGTATTTATTTAAAAACTGGGGTAATTTAAAGGCCTGACAATTCGAAATTATATTTGTAGAATTTCATTTTTTTTCATTTAAATAAAAAGAAATATAAAACTTTAATTTTAATTCAGCTTTTTTAAAATTATAAGTTATATAACTTTAAACAAAAATCATATTTTTAAGTAAATATTTTTTTTTTCTGAATAAAAAATTAAGGTAAAAAAATGAAAAGACGTTTAAATTTTGAACCATTTATCTGAAAATGTTCTTGAGTTATAACAATTTAAATAGTAGATATGGTGAAAACACCCATCATGAAGGAAAACATATTTTCACATCGTTTTATATCCAAAAAAACCATTGCTTGAAAACTATATTAATATAATAATAATAATAATAATAATAATTTCTGTTCTAATTAAGACAGAATCATGATTTAAACGTGATTTTTGGTGTTCCGGACCTCTTTCAAGGGTTAGTCCTAGATGATTGATATAAGCCGGGCAAAAACGGCAATTACAGTCTGGGTAATCAAAATATATAAAAATTGCCTTTATAACGTTATTTATGATAATGATATATTTTTTTATTTCCGTTCAATTTATATTGAATCAGTCAAATCAGAATGCAATGTCTGTATTCTTACATACTTTTTACATGATGCAAAATGAATTTAATTTAAAATAGTGATTTAAAACAAAATATTAAATAACTCATAGATTTTTTTATTTAGATGATTAAACGATAATTTTGATGACATGACAAAGTTATCTGATTAAAAATTCAATTTATGATATCATTCCTATTAAATTCTTAAATCCATTCTCTACTTTCTGTGTTGTGAAAGCATACATTAATGTGGGGTATTGTTTAGATACAATGTTCCAATTTCGTTACAATTTGCACTTTGAATTTTCTTTGTAATTCCAATTGTTTGTTGTTTAGGTTTATTTCAATTAATTTCAATTAAACTAATTTTCTGCGATCTGTATTTTGAAATTTGAATATTGAACGGAAATTCCAATTTAGTAGATGTGCTATTTAGTATTTTGTATTTGTCAGTAAATAGGTGAAATTCCTCTATATTTTAAAGGACAATGTACGTTTAATAGAAAATGCAATATTATAGAATAAGAATTGAGTTGAGTTACCATTACATAATTCGTAAATCTAAATATTCATTAAAATTTTAGAATAGCAATATAAGCATTTATTGTTTTCTTTTTTGACGCTAATAAACTCGCATATTTGAATATTGCAGGAAAAATGCTTTGAATAAATACTTTAAGTTATTTTGGAAAATTTAAAGTTTAAATCTTAGCGCATACAGTAGCGCCAATCGAATATAAATCATGCACTTGTTACATGTGCTTAAATCGTGTAATTGAATCTATTGGTCTACGCACTGATACAAAAATGGAGGGGTTAAGTTTCTGAACAATCCTTTGTATTTGGATACCATTATTTTCTAAAAGATTTCTTTCACTTATTTCATTACAGAACAAAAAAACGAAAAGTTGTACTTTTTTTTGGCTCTGAAATTGAAGGAACAGTACAAATGCTGAAAACAAAATCCTCCTGCGACAACCGTCTTTTTTTCATCTCAGCAAGCATTCTTAGTATTTAAGTTTCAAGTAAAATTATTTATTTAAAAAAAAATTGATTCCAAACGAATTTGTGTAAGACATGCCTGTATCAGAAAGAAGAACTTCGACTGACTGTTTGACTGAATTTCCGGAACATCCACAGAGAAAAATCTATAGCGTTCAAAAATCTTTAGAAAATCTGTAGGCATTTGGCCCATTGTAAGAAGATCATAAAAAAATTATTCAAATATTTTTAAAGTAAATCTAAAGCTGCAAAATCTGTTCAGATTTCTGAAGAACGTGAAGATCTTTTCAGTAACCTTAAGATTATGTTATTGTTGTAACAATACTAATAATCGCCCATAGACAGTCAAACTATAAATAAAATTTTATACATGTAAAAGTGGAGCATAATTATTATTCCAAAACATTACTACAGTTTTAATAGTAGTTTAATTTTAAAAACACTTTTAAAAAATAAATAATATAAAGTCTCGAACTGTTCTATAGCTATCTTGTTGACCATTCTTTTAAATTGAGCTTTAAAGTTTCGACCATCTTAAATTTTCGGATACAAAATTTAATTCAAATATATTTTAAATAGTTAAATAACAACTTCATCAAGCAATTAAAACGGATGAAATAGAACACGGTGTATAAAATATAATCTTAAAATGTAAGATAAAAAAATGCCTTCCCCAGAACTTTATCAAAATTAAACAATTTCTCGGAAATGTTTGCATTTGTTCATAGAAAAAATGACCATCTTATCAATAATGGATTTAATTGCATTTATGTCCTAATTTAATCTAATCTTGAGTGTCGAAGTATTAAATCAAATAATCCCTCATATGACTAAAAATATTATAATGTGCAAATCGTTGATATTTTGAGGTATCACATTAAACTCCAGGTCATCATCACCCAAGTATCATTAAAAAAGCCTTTTAAAGTATAGCAATGAGCATTTGTAAACATACGAGGTTTAACATTACTATTGTAAAAAAAAAAAAAAAAAAAGTTATAAACATATTCTTTGCATTAGGTATCTGTATGTAAATAATTACAATTTCGAATCTTCAAATACAAAGTTAAATGTGCTGTGATAATATTAATATATTTACTGCAAATTCGCAGCTACAATATATGGCAATAGATGACTGTCCACTTGCGATTTTAGACATTTTTATAAATACCTAGAAAAATACATGAAACTCTTAGTGTATAAACATAATAGTACAAGTCATACATTTCTGTGACGATTTTTTCCCGAAACTACATAGAGGATCGTCAACAAATAAAAAAAAAATTAATATGTTTTAGATAACCCTGTGAAAAAAAAATGTAGTAAAAGCGCTCAGACTATAGATTATGATTAAGTGACTTAATGTCATAAAATGTGTTCACTTTTCAGCGTGTATACGCGTATAAAAATTAAGGTTTTTATAAAAACTGCTCAAAATTTTTCAAAGACTTTTTCTTATAATTTGCAGAGCTCTTAATATGAAAGAACATTCTTTTCTGAAAATATGTCAAAATATATTGCACACAATACCCTGTTATCAGATTTAAAAAATAATAAAAATTGTATGAAAAATGAGTAGATTTACTGAACAATATTTAATTGTGCATGCGTCAACGATATCAAAATTGAATCTGCATATTATGTTAGTTAAATGTATAGAGCTACTTTTGTGAAAGTCTCAAAATCATAGCTTGAAATTTCTGAAAGTGATCGTCTATAGAATAAACTTAAAATCCGTTGTTCTAAAAATGAATAAAAAAAATAGTTATTTTATACAAATGCAGTAGTACGTCCAATACTGTGCATTCTATATTGACACTAATCAATGAATATTTGAATACAACCCCTATTGTTTTTGCTTCATTCTGCGAATAACAGATTTTCAACTCATTCTATTTACGATTATTTTCGGAATTTTCAAGCTATGATTTTGAGACTTTTACAAAAATTGCTCTATACTTTTAGCTAGCATTACATGCAAATGAAATTTTGATATCGTTGACGCATGCGCAGTGATTGAATTATTTATTACATCTACTCTTTTTTCATACAGTTTTTATTATTTTTAAATTCCGCTTACAGGGTATTATGTGCAATTTTGTTTCTCATATTATCAGAAAAGAATATTATTTTACATTAAGAACTTTGACAGTTATTAGCAAAAATCTTGGAAAAAATTCGGATTGTTTTTATAAAACCTTAATTTTTGTACAAGTATACACTCTATCGACATAAAAATGAACACAGTTTATTACAATAAGCCACTTAACTATAATCTACAGTTTGAGTACTTTAGTTTTGACAGAGTTATCTAAAAGATATTCATTCTTTATTAATTTGTTGACGGGCCCCTATGGAGTTTCGGGCAAAAATCGTCACGGAAATGTATGACTTGTACTATTATATTTATAAACTAAGAGTTTCAAGATAATTACTCATGTATTTTTCTAGATATTGAACAAAATGTCTAAAGTCTCAAGTGGACAGTCATGTATGGCCTAGTGTAGCTGCGAATTTGCAGTAAATATATTAATATTATCACAACACACTTAACCATATTATAATAGTAAAAAATCTGCTGTAATTATTATGCACTTGTATTATTATTTGCTTTATATACTTATTTCATGTTTATATTAAGTAGATGTAAGAAAATATTCTCCATCGGGTTCAACGAGCTTTTTCTTCGTGTTTGAAAGATTTACACCTTCCACAATCTTTATAATAGCCTATATAATACAACAGAACAGTAATAGCAGAGCAACACAATTTTCGACTTAATTATTTTTCATGTTTTTTTTTTTTACATACTCTTAAAAGTAATTAATTCATTGTACATATAATTTAAGCAAAAACATAAACTTTTTATAAATAAACAAATATATTTTGCAGTATGTGACCCATGTTATATTTAAAATCATTCCATTTTTTCTAGTTTATGTATAGTTTCAGAATTCTAGTGTTTCAAATATTTTTCCTCACCAAGGTTACTTTATAAATCCGTTAATGATATTATAATTCTAGAAAATATAAAACAGCAAGTATGCAAGTAACAAAAATGCTGTAATTGATAATATTGTAAGCAATTAAAATGATCCTACATAAATAAATTTGTTATCTAAAGTTATCTTGCTAAAAGTAATATTCAGTAAGTATTTTCCCTAACATTTCAAAATAAAAATAGTAGTATAAAAAATTAATCAAATTTAATAAGAAAAATCAGAATTTATTCAGATATAAATCAAAATATATCTATAAATATATCTATAAATAGATCTATAAATCAAAATCTTAATTTGTTCATAATAAAATGGCTTGAAATTATTTTAAATTTAATTTTATTATTAGTGTTTTGTAAATATATTTTTCTTTTAAAGATTTAATATCATTTTTTTAAATTTCTACTTAAAATTATACTCTGTAAAAAAATTTGTCACTAATAACACTGGTTTACACGGTTTATATGCTTTTGCTAAAATGTATTTTTTTTTTTTAATTTAACCGTCTTCAAAGGAGGAATTTATGAATTAGACCTGTGTGTATATCTTGTTAACTTATAACTTCTTTAAATATAAACCGATTTTGATAATTCTTTTTCAGTTTGTAAGTATAATATACCCATGTAGTCCCATTTTAGTTTCATTAAATTTTAACAATTAGAACGTTTTAAAAATAAAATCTTAGAAAATTCAAATTCTTTTTGAAGCCATCGTCCAATTAAAAGCGCTCATTTTTCAGGTAATTAATCTTACAAAGATATGAGATTTTTTTTCTTAAAAATGCGAAATCTGGACTGAACAAAAATTGGGATCTAAATGATTTTTTTTTTTTTTTTTTTTTTTTTTTTTTTTTTTTTTTTTTTTTTTTTAAGGCGGTTTGTATTTTTAAGCATGTTTTATTCTAGTGCATATTACATATAGTATTATTCATATTACATTCTAGTGCACTGAGAACGGTAAAATTGTTGCAAAAAATCTGTCACGTCTAGTTTAAGAAAATATTTATTAAATACTTAAAAGAATAAAAAGAAGAAATATGCAAAGAAAAATTTATAAATGATTGATGAAGAAGTGCCAATATTACGCATACTTATGAAATAATCCAAAAAATGGCACCTGTGGGCTCTGCGCAGAAGGGCTCCGAGTCATATAAAACACAAACAACAGCTAAAAGATAATTTGTTCCATTTGTAGGTTTTATCGCTTTTAGAAGCAACTAAAATTAATGCTTGATCTAAAATTTGTGAGGTAAGTTCTATTATGTAAAGACTATATATTTGCCATGAAATATTTTGTTTACTATTTAAAATTGTAGTAAATTTCATGTATTTTCAAAATGTTGTAGAAGATTTTGGATATGTTCGTGAGGTAGTTTGTAGTTTAATATGAACTGCGCAATAAGTATATCTGGGTAATAACGACATTCCTTGGCGTCAATACCCTGATTACCCTCATAGCATTCATGGTCACAATGACGTCACTGTGAGTCACTTTGGTCACATCACATCTGTGACCAAAATGCCACCACTCAGTGACGTCACATTGCGACTAAGATGTGACTTTCTTAAAAATCTGTAGAAAATTGTAAAAATTCTTCAAAACATCTTATTTTCTTTTAAAAACATGTTTCTGGCAATTTAAATGTCCTCGCTTTTGTCACAGTTTCGTCTCAATGTTAATGTCAATGTAGTCACAAATGACACATTTTTCACAAATTTGTCACACTATGACTTCACAAAGAGGTCACAATGTGACGTCACAAAACATCTCTAAAACGGTCATAACAATTTCACATATTAGTCACTGTGACTTTACATCGACGCCATGTGACGTCACATCGAGGATCGATGGTCACAAAGTCACAGTGTGACTTCGCAACGACGTTTCAGTGACGTCACCATGCCTTATGGGTTATTCCTTTCTGTGGCGGAACTACATCCAAAGAGGTTTATATTTTACTTTTCGTATGAGACAGCATAATTGTCATTGTTAAAGTGGTTCGATTAAAGGGAAGAGGTGGGGCGATACCCATAAATGTTTTTTTTCTTTTTAGATACTAATGTAAAAACTATTTTAAACTCTTATAAATAAAACTTTATCAAAATGCTTTTGATATTCTAATTCATACATTTTCAAAATCAGGGTTCTATTAAATTCGCACATGATTGTTCAATTGAAATCTAAATTTTAACTGTCCGCTTTCTCAGCGTTCTCTTTTTCGAAATTTTTAAAATTTTGCCTTCAAACCTTTAACTGATGTGATATAAATTGCAACGTAAACTAATGTGAAGGGGTCTGTGAGACCGTAAGATCAAAATATGAATAAAAGATATGATTAACTTGTGGGATGGCGTTTTGTACTAAACGTTTTGCACAAGACGATTATAATTAATATGCATCTATTTAAAAGTGTCTGGTAATACTACTAAAGATCCAAATGAAATAAAATTTCGACATTCTTTGTAGTTAAACTGAAAATTGCCAGTTAAAATATAAAAAGTTAAAAAAGAAATGGTCTGGGAAACCGGTAACGTTAGTTAAATATTAAAAGGCGATCAATGATTAAAACTCATAGAGTAGGGGGAACTGGGCCCTAGATGTTGGGTAAGTTCATACGTCTTCTGTTTTCAAAAATACTATAAAATGTTCTAATATAAAAAATTAGAGCTGTTTCAATTTAATAATAAATAATATTAGATATTTTTGGAGGGAAATGGTTGGATAAGGAATGTATTGTAAAATAAATAATAAAAGGTAATGAAAAAATGAGCTTGAAAACGATTTAGGTTGTCTGTAGCTATCACGTGGCATGTTGATATGTGTCAATGTGCCCCGACATAGACTGTATCAATGTGCCCCATACAGCCATTTTGAATAAAATGAATCTGAACTCCAACATTTCATAATTTACCTAACAATATAGAATGAGGAACTGATAAAGTTTTGCTTTAGTTGCCAGGGAGAGTATTCTATTCGGTTGAAAATACTAGAACAGTTGTATAATACCATTGCAATTGTACAACTCAAATTTACTTTAAACCTACAAAAACAGTAAATCACCCGCCCCATTTCATCAAACTCCTGAATCATCCCTAGACTTTCTGTATGTAGTTGAATGCACTAGTATCATCTTTTGGAACTGTTGTGAAATTGCCTGTAATGACCCTGTAAGCAGTAGTGAGGGTGTATCAATGTATCCCTGTTCCTCGAACTATTTATGCACAAAAGTTTTTGTACAGGATTAAGTTTAATTAAGTTTAATATATTTAAATATTTCTAACAATAATACGAGGACTTCAAACGGAAGATGATTTCAGTTGTAACTATAGTTAAATTGGAAACTACAATTTTAAATCTAAAATTTGACAACAACAAAAAAAAATCAGCGTTTACTGAGAACGCTAACAGCAGTTAAAAGTTAATTGTGTTGCTAATATAGAGATAATAAAATATAACCTCATGAATAATATGTAAAATTTAATAAGGAATCTCACAGGAATATTGATAATAGAAAAATCTCATTAAATTAATTAAAAATACACATTTATTAACCCTTTCCGGCGCACTACTCTTTAAAGTTGGAATTTAAAGAAAAAAAAATTAGGCAATCTATTTAGGCCTAGAGGAGTAACAAGTATTGTTTTGTAAAGGTTGCACTAACCATTTTAATTATACAGCTGTTGCCAAAGTGGTAACCTCCCATAAGTAAAGCATTGATAAGCGAAGGAGAAGAGCATTGCTCTGAAGCGCGTATTTCAGTAAAACATTTTACCTATTATTTAAAAACAGTAGAGTTTGATCTCTGTGGTGCTGCCCAGCTAAAAATGAACTGCAGTTTTTTTGTAGAAGTAAAGTGTTTTTGAGGTTTTTCTAAAATTTCTCTAGTCTTTCTGTAGTGCAATCTCAAATATAAAATCACTTCAGTTATTTTGTAGTTAATTAAAAGTGATTTTGCAGTAATTTATTTTAAACATTCTGTGCGCTATTAACTTTGAAGACACTGTAGTTTTTATAAAGTCATTTTATAATCAAAAATTAGAAAATATATAAGACTTTATAACCGTAGAATCACTGCAGTGAATTTGAAGTTATTATCCAACCATTAATTTAGAAGTACATTTCCGATGCATCTCTCGTACAACTGTAGTTTTTGTCCGATAAATTCACAGAATTTAATCGGAGAAAAATAATTTCAAGTATGCTTTAAAATAGAACTAGGGATTTTTCATCCCATCGAACCACTTCCGTAGTAAAAAAATTATTAGTTCCTACTTTGTTTTGTTACTTGGAAATTACAAGTTTTAATACATTAAAATCCATTTTTTTTTTTTTTTTTTAATTCAGACATGGGCGTCCCTATCTATGCTTCTTTCCCCCTAACTTAAAATTCTTAGTTCCTTTATTATTTTAAGCTAAGAGAAAAAAAAATAATTTCACTAAATTACATTTCGAAATCCAGTGAGGGGTAGTGACTACGTGTGCCCCCTGCTTACAACGGAAATTTCTTAGTTCCTTTATTTTAAGTTATTCTAAACGAATAAATTTTGCGAGGTTTATCAAAATCAAAGAAAAAATATATTAAGTTTCAAAAGTTATGAGGGACAATGGGCCTTTCACTCACCAGCCCCTTAATGCGAAATTTCTTCTTACTTTTTATTGTAAATTTCTTGAAAATTATACATTTTACTATGCTTTTGAAAATATAAGAAAAGAAAAATTTTGTTAATGTATTTATATATTTTTTTTTAATTTAGGAAGGGGAAATACTTTCTTCTACCTTCCTCCCCCTAACAGAAAATTCTTAGTTCTTATATTTTAAGCTAAAGAAAAAGATTGAATTTTAGTATTATTTCAAAAATCGGAGAAAAAAATTAGTTAAATTTCAAAATCGAGTGAGGGAAACTGGCTCATCTATTCCCCCACCCCTCACGGAAAAATTTTCTTTTCTTTATTTAAATCACACTAAAAGAATAAATTTTATTATGCTTTTGTAAATTGGAGGGAAAATTGCTAATTAAATTTTAAAATCCAGGGAGGGGCAATGAGTCTACAACCCCCTCCTTAATTGAAAATTTCTTTTTCTTTCTTTACATTAGTTTTTTGAAAAAAAAGAAGAGGAAATTTTATTTAATTAAATTTTAAAATCCAACGAGCTCCTCTGCTTCCTGCCCCCATACAGCTCTATCTTCATAACTGAAAATTACTTGCAATTAATTTACTATTACTTCATTTTGAAATCGACATACAAATATTTGAATCATCAAATAATTTTTTTAATCGTTCTTTAAAATTATTATTCGTTCTAAACTTAATGAATCGTAGAAAGAAAAAAAATACTTCATCAGTTCATTGAAGTGTATTTTCTAATTATGTATTCATTTTAAAAGCACATCAAAGTTTCTTATTTCATGCAAATATTAAATTATTAAAAGTATTTAAAATTATTTTACAAGTCATAAATATATTGAAAAATCTAATTATTTTTTTTATATTAAAATTTAAAAAAAAATCAGAAATTTCCCTTTGTAAAAAATTATTTACCAAAGAAAAAAAAAGAAGAAAATTAAATTAATGTTTCTATTTTATTTTTAGGTAAAAATGTAGAAAAGTTAACAATCAAATATATGTACTAGGGTGGATCGAAAAATCGAAATTCGGATAGTCGAAACGGCGCGGGGTGCAAAAGTTGCCTTTTATGCATACTAATTCACATATGTTTTTTTGTTAAAATCCATTCATATCTTCCGGTGCCCCAAACGCCTCAAAAATAGTTAAAAATTCAAATTTTTATAAATTTTATAATTTTTTTTTTTGCTTTTTAATATTTTTAAAATTATTTTTGGCGCTGGTTGCGAAAGTTGCCTTATATATATATTAGTTCAATCTTTTTTTTTTTTTTTATTTAAATCCATCCATATCTTCCGGTGCCCCCAAGCGCTCCCAAAATAGTAAAAAAATTGAAATTTTTATAAAAAATTATAATTTTTGTTTCTTAATTTCTTTTTAATTATTTTATCAGCGGGATAAAATAGATGCATTTTATAGTATATTAGCATGCATCCAAATAATTTTCGACTTTGATAAATTTCTTCCAATGCCCCCAAACTTTTAATTATTTGGCCGAAAATCGAGTTTCATGCAAATTTTGAGCTAAAAAATACAAGTAAAATTAACAGTTAAAGAATTATTTATCTAACGTAAAACGTAGATCGAGAGAATGAGAAATCGTTTATCGTATTTTATTAAATGTATAATATAAACTTTTTGTACTTTATTATTTGGAAGACAACATAGATAGAAGAGTTCTCAGCAATGACCAGCAATATTTATATGATATTTACATAGCAATATCACGTGGTGAATGTGGTTCTGCTCTGGCATTAATGAAACCTGGTCCAGTTTATCACTCAAGATGGCTAACAACTGCGTGTAGAATTTTAAGGTGATAAGTGGCTACAGAAAATCCTTATGATAAACTCATTACTCTTACAACATATATTATGAAGGTATATGCAGCTGTATGGTTTCATATCAAAACAAAGCCATCCATAACTGAAGGAGCGCGTCATATTTGGAAACTTATCACATATTCTAGATATTTGGAACCCAATTTAAGAAAGATCGTAGATACCGTTATTCAACTAAATAGTTTTTTTTTTTTTTTTTTTTTTTTTTTTTGCCACTTTGAAAATTTGCTATTGTCAATGCTTCACAGATAACAGACAGCATATCAGATCTTTAGCAATGCGAAAGCTAATTTATGCTAGAAATAAAAAGAGAAAATCACCAGAAGTGAGAATTTTCAAAGTGTCCCAAATAAACTTCAAAGCGAAGGATTGTTTTGAACTTATTGATTGGCAACCAGTTGGACGCTTTGAACCACCTCTTTTGATGAATGTGCCTTGCGAAGAAATTGAGAATATGATAAAAGTTGTAAAAACGAATGAATGGTCAAAATATCCATGCCATACCCAAGCGGTTGAAAGATGTGTTCGACTAGTGTCTGGGGCTTCAGAAACTGTATTTGGACAAAAAAAGAGACACGGTTTTATATTCAATAGAATAAAACCAAGAAGCCATATAAAACACTTTGATACCAAAAAAGATTACAAACTTTAAAAATATGTAAATTTCCAAATTGAAGGCTGTAAAACTTTTCTCTACGTAAATTCGATTTTTGTAATTTTATGATTTAATGCTTTGATTTTAAAATTTATATGTCGCTTATTATTGTAAAATTAATGTTATTTATAACCTTATACGTTATTAATTAAACTATTTTTAAAATTTGTAAGTATTTTTCGTAAATTATAATTCTTAATACATTTTTGTAAAAAATTCAGTTTTTAATTATAATTGGTGCATCAAAGATGTGAATGGATTTTGATTAAAATATATATGGGAACTGCAGAGTTATGTAGTATTGTAATAACAATTTTCCAACCCAGTGCCAAATGAATTTCAAAAAGTAAAGTAAAATAAAATAAAATAAAACAAAAAATATTTTTTTCAAGAAAATTTCAATTTTAAACTATTTTGGGGGCTTTGGGGCACCGGAAGATATGAATGAATTTTATTTAAAAAAAATATTTAAGCTAAGATAGATAAAAGATAGCTTTTGCACCCCGCGCCAAAAGTAATTAAGAAAAAATAAATAAACAAAAAAATATAGAAAAAATCATAAAAAAATCAATTTTTAATTATTTTTGGGGCGCTTGGGGCACCGGAAGATATGAATGGATTTTAATTAAAAAAAATCACGTAAACTACTATGCATAAAAGGCAACTTTTGCACGCCGCGCCAATAGTGATTTCTAAAAAAAATTTTTTTTTTATACTTTTCGATCCACCCTAATATGTACATAATCATTAAAAACATATGCTACGTAAAAAAATAAAAACGACATAAAATGAGTCCTTATTCTAATTCAAAGCTTTAATTATGAACTTCTTTTTTTATAAAATTAATTTTTCCTTTTTACAAATATATATTTCTTAAATTAACACATTTAATTACATTATAATTCCTAAAAAAATATATATTATCAGAAAAACCTCTAAAATTCGTTTATTTGTTTTAATTTGCAAGAAAGATTCAGAAATATTCCCCATTTAAAAAACTCACTACAAAAAAAAAAAAATAATAATAATAATAATTTTTAAATTGAAAAATGTTTATAAATAACAAATTATTATTCTAACACAATATTATATTCTTATTTTATAAAATTAATTTTTCCTTTTTACAAATATATTTTTCTTAAATTAACACATTTAATTACATTATAATTCCAAAAAAAATTATATTATCAGAAAAACCTCTAAAATTCGTTTACTTTTTTTAATTTGCAAGAAAGATTAAGAAATATTCCCTATTTAAAAAACTCACTACAATAAAAAAAAAAAAAAAAAAAAAAAAAAAAAAAAAATTAAATTAAAAAATGTTTATAAATAACAAATTATTATTCTAACACAATAATAAAAAATATGTTTTACATTATCATTAAATGACATACAATGAATTTTTATTCTAAGTAAAAAATATTAATTACCGACCCATAATTTATTAAAGTAAGTACTTCCAAGTCAAAAATATATATTTTATAAAATTAACACAACGCATGTAATTACATTATAGTTCGTAATAAAAAAATTATTATTTTCGCAATTAACCTAAAAATAAAATTATTTTATTAAATATTTACTGATTTTTAAATTCAGAAGAAAAACCAATTCATTTCCTTTAGCTAATTCGCTAAAGTATTTGTTTAATTCATTTAATATTAAATTGTTTTTAAAATACAAGCCCATATAAACGAATTCTAATAAATAAATAAATAAATAATAAAATAAAAGCACTTTAAAACATGCAATTTTTCTACCTGCCGTTCAGCTTTTGCAACAAATAACCTTTAATTGAAATGCCTCTCCTTTATACCTCGCACAACACTAACCACGCAAGTCTCAACGGGCAAGTGGTCAAAGCGTGTCTCTCCTGTACCTGGGCTCGTCAGTTCGAATACAACTGTTTCCACAGTCAAAATCTGCCTTTGTTAAAAAGCAAGCTTATCAGTATGGTCAATAGATGGCGCCAGCAGAGCCAATTTTTTTGGGTGGGAGGGGCATTTAACTTCAAATTCACTGCAGAAAATGTGTAGTTATGAACTACACATTCACTGTAGTGATTTTGTAGTTGTTGACTTCGAAAAAACTGCAGTGATTTGTGCCAAATCACCACAGTTTCGCAACTGCATTTTCTTTGCAGTTTCACTGGAGTTCATTTTTAGCTGGGTGACATCTAGAACTCATAAGAAAGATTTAAAGTAGCCATTAAGTTTTTGAAAGCGAGTAGTTTTTGAAATATTCACGGAGTTTTTGTGCCTCTAAACAGGGGAAACTTTAGGTGTTGCCGACCCGGCAACACTGCGCGTTGAAGGGTTAAAGAATGTTTAATATATTACCAACATTTTAACTTTAAGTTTGAGCTAATCGAAATTAGTGTACCGTTTAAGGGTTAAAAAGCATTTTAAAAACTTCTATAATAGTGACAAAAATATTTATTACACATTAGGGGAACTGGGGCATATTGATACATGGGGCATATTAATACACCCCCACTACTCGCTCACAGGGTCATTACAGGGAATTTCACAACAGCTCCAAAAGGTGATGCGACTGCAATCAACTATATACAGAAAATATTGGCATGATTCAGAAGTTTGATGAAATGGGACGGGTGATTTACTGTTTTTGTAGGTCAAACGTAAATTTGAGTTGTACAATTGCAATGGTATTATACAACTGTTCAAGTATTTTCAACCGAATAGAATACTCTCCCTGGCAACTAAACCTACACTTTATCAGTTCATCATTCTATATTGTTAGGTAAATTATGAAGTGTTGGAATTCAGATTCATTTTATTCAAAATGGCTGTATGGGGCACATTGATACAGTCTATGTTGGGGCACATTGATACATATCAACATGCCACGTGATAGCTACAGACAACCTAAATCGTTTTCTAACTCATTTTTTCATTGCCTTTCATTATTTTTTTACTATACATTCCTTAATCCAAACATTTCCCGCTAAAAATATCTAATATTAGTTTTTATTGAATTGAAATAGCTCTAATTTTGTATATTAAAACATTTTATAGTATTTTTGCAACCAGAAGACGCATGAACTTACCCAACTTCTAGTGCTAGTAGAACTAACAAATGAAAAGGACGGCAGCCTGGCAAATCTCAAATTTATATCGATTCTTTAGAGAAAAAAGTATTTTGGACATGACATGTGTTACGTAAGAGAAACAAGCTGCGGAACAGCACAGGATAATTATATTATAAACAAATTTTTTAATATAACTATCCTTTATTTTTTGTTTATAAACGGATTTATAAACAGAAAACCTGGTAATTTTTCCATCTTTCTTAAGAACGAGGATAATACTGAGGTTGAAGTGTCAAACATGGCAAAGTTACCACAGCCAACAATCAGACAAGGAATAGCCAGAACATCAGGCCATTATACATTTCGTTTGACTGCTTTAATATAGCTTACACATAAATTGTGGGTGATTTTAATTTCTATATATAATTATAAAATGGCTTGTTAACTATTTTTCCCAGACGTATCAAACTACCCCGGGGATGGGGCTCATTGATTCAAATGGCTTTCTTTATTTTTTTTAATTACATGCAAAAATAATATATAAAACAACGATTGTACATTCTTATAACACACTACACAAGTTTTGATGACACCACATGGCAGAATAACTTGAAAATTTTGCTTTCTGGACACCAAAAAAAATTCTTAGAAAAAAGGTGCATCAATGTGCCCCAGTTCCCCCTAACTCTAGTTATTATAAAGTTTCACATTATAAAAATATTACATTATAATTACAAATGAGGTTAAAACCGTTTAATGTCTTTATAATTACAGGTGGTTATCAAAATAATGGAAACACCCTAGATTTTGAAGGAATTCTTTATTAATATGGCGTAGGACCGCCTTTGGCATGTAATACAGATTGGAGTCTCCAGGGAATCGAATCATACAAATTCTGAATAGTGTTTAGAGGAATATTGTACCATTCTTCATGGAGATATTGTGAAAGTTCCGTGAGAGATGCCGGTGGAGGATATCGATTCTGGATTGAAAGCTCTAAAATAGACCACAACGGTTCGATTTTGTTGAAGTTGGGGACTGTACGGGCCAAGGTAGATGTTCCATCTCATCCTCATGTTCATGAAACCATGATTGGAGGACTCTGGCTGCATGAATAGGGGCATTATCATCCTGGAAAATTCCATCTCCTGCAGGAAACCAAATTTGCATCATGGGATGGAACTGGTCAGCTAAAACTACTCTATACTTCTCCCCAGTGATCCTTCCTTTCAGGGTTACGATTGGACCAGCTGAAAACCATGACACGGCTGCCCATACCATGACCGATCCACCTCCATGCTTGACAGTTGGACGTAGGCAATCAGGATCATACGCTTGTGCAGGTGTTCTCGAGACATGTACCCGTCCTGTTGTGGGGGAAAATGTGAAAGATGATTCGTCTGACCATATAAAGGTCTTCCACTTATCAATCGACCAGGTTTTGTGGTTGTTGCACCACTCTACACGATGTTTGGCATTAGCATCTGTGACGAGTGGCTTGGGAATTGCTGTTCTGCCGTAAATGTTCTCTTTATGAAGGAATCTCCTAACTGTAATTGTTGACACTGGAGAAATTGTTGACACTGATTGAGCTCTGCTGTCACTTTGGCTGCAGTTGTTTTCTTTTTAGACATACAATCCGCTTCAATACTCGTCGGACTCTTTCCCTCAGCTTCTCCTTGCGTCTACTATTTTGCTTTGCTGAGCTTGTCTTTCCGCGCTGTGTGTATGCTGTCATGACTTTAGACACCGTACCTCTAGAAACGCCTATAAACTGGGATGTTTCGGTCACCGTTGCTCCAGCTAGTCGGGCTCCTACAATTTGTCCTCTTTGAAAATCTGTGAGGTCTGACATTTTACGCTTCTGACAAAAAAAATCAAAACGTAGACAACTGTTCTAGAGCTCTCTCATACTACCTAATACATGTACTTTTTATATTAAAAAAAATCTGGTAGCTAAGATTATATTTTAATGCTTACGAAGGGAATTCTTTTATTCACAAGTGTTTCCATTATTTTGATAACCACCTGTATATATATATATATTTATAATTCACATTATGCACTGAAATTTCATAATTTTCAAGGAAAGAGTGTATGTTAAAAATGGTAAACAATGAACTGTGAAGAATTAATAAATTAAAACAATTAAAAAACCAAACAAATACAGGCAAGAAAAAACAGTCTGTTCTTGCCTGTATTTGTTTGGTTTTTTAATTGTTTTAATTTATTAATTCTTCACAGTTCATTGTTCACCATTTTTAACATACACTCTTTCCTTGAAAATTATGAAATTTCATTGCATAATGTGAATTATAACTTGTGGCATTATACATGAGCTGCTTAAAGAGCCAATGGTGCTGCAATTTTTCATGGTGAATTGACACTATATATATTTATATATATATAAGATTATGATATAAACAATGCACAACAGATATTTTGAAAATAAATAATAAAAATAAATAATTGTTAATAATATATATCTGTAAGTAAATATCAACATGTAGTTGTGTCATGTCTCTCAAAGCTTTTGCACTAAAATTTAATTCTAATAAACAGCGGTAGATGTTTCTCTGATATTATTTCAATGTTTTGCAGGAAAACTTGGTGGACAAAGGCTGATCTTGCATTCATTCAACAACACTCCACACACCCTCGCTGTCTGGAGAATCCTATGCAAAAAAAGACTAAGCTTCAAGCATCAAACTTTCAAGAAAATCATCAAACATGAGTCCCCGGATTCCCTGAAAAGTTCTCTGGAATAAGTCTGGACCAAAATCACACCAGAAATAATGTATCACGGCCACCTTGAAGAAATTACAGAAGCATCTTGTCACCTACATCGTCGCGGAAGAAATCCATAACGAATGAACTTTATCGTTTCTTGTACAGAATTTTTTTTCCTTTTTCGAATTGTGAATAAAATGGATTTTTTGTTCTTTCGGTCAAAATTTACGGTCTTTTATCTGCGTCACAAAATTTATGTGCCACACTGTATATATGGAAAGAAATAAAAATCAATGATTGAGTCATATTCCACAATACTTTCAATTTTTAATAAAATTTATTTCAGAAACCACAAATAGATAAAGTGCTAATTAAGAAGCATAAGTACTTTTAGAATATCAATTTTTACTCTCCATTTAATTTATTGCGAATCGATTAATAGGTCTGGGACACATTTCAATATAATTTTTATGTATTGAGTTAAAATTTTGAAGTTTTTTGTGATGATTATTTCAACATTTAATCTCTAAATCTTGTTTATATATTCTTGTTTATATATTTTCTGAATAAAAAATTAAGGTAAAAAATGAAAAGACACGTTTAAATTTTGAACCATTTATCGGAAACTGTTCTTGAGTTATAACAATTTAAATAGCAGATATGGTGAAAACAACCATCATGAAGGAAAACACATTTTCACATCGTTTTATATCCATAAAAACCATTGCTTGAAAGCTATATTAATATAATAATAATAATAATAATAATTTCTGTTCTAATTAAGACAGAAACATGATTTAAACGTGATTTTTGTTGTTCCGGACCTCTTTCAAGGGTTAGTCCTAGATGATTGATATTAGCCTGGCAAAAACGACAATTACAGTCTGGGTAATCAAAATTTATAAAAATTGCCTTTATAACGTTATTTATGATAATGATATATTTTTTACTTTCGTTCAATTTATACTGAATCAGTCAAATCAGAATGCAATGTCTGTATTTTTACATACTTTTTACATGATGCAAAATGAATTTAATTTAAAATAGTGATTTAAAACAAAATATTAAATAACTCATAGATTTTTTCATTATTGATTAAACGATAACTATATTGGGCTTTTAGTTAAATCCCTGCATTATCCATTAAAAATATGATGAAAGAAAAATCTTTCATTTGAAGTTCAGTTTCATATATAGGAAAAAAATATAAGTGTATCTACGTTGATTTTGATGGCATGACGAAGTTATCTGAATAAAAATTCAACTTATGATATCATTCCTATTAAATTCTTAAATCCATTCTCTACTTTCTGTGTTGACATTAAAGTGGGGTATTGTTTAGATACAGTATTCCAATATCGTTACACATTGCACTTTGAATTTTCTTTGTAATTCCAATTGTTTGTTGTTTAGTTTTATTACAATTAATCTGCGATCTGTATTTTGCAATTTTAATATTGAACGGAAATTCCAATTTAGTAGATGTGCTATTTAGTGTTTTGTATTTGTCAGTAAGTAGGTGAAATTCGTCTATATTTTAAAGGACAATGTACGTTTATTAGAAAATGTAATATTATAGAATAAGAATTGAATTGAATTACCATTACATGATTCGTAAATCTAAATATTCATTAAAATTTTATAATAGCAATATAAGCATTTATTGCTTTCTTTTTTGACACAAATAAACTCGCATATTTGTCCATTGCAGAAAAAATGCTTTGAAGAAATAATTTCAGTTATTTTGGAAATTTTAAAGTGTAATTCTTAGCGCATATAGTAGCGCCAATCGAATATAAATCATGTACTTGTTACATGTGCTTGAATCGTGTAATTGATCTACGCACTGATGCAAAAATGGAGGATGATTTTGTAAGTTTATGAACAATCATTTGTATTCGGATACCATTATTTTCTAAAAGATTTCTTTGACTTATTTAATTACAGAACAAAAAGAATAAGAACATTTGTACATTTTTTTGGCTCTGAAATTGAAGGAACAGTATAAATGCTGAAAAGGAAATCCTCCTGTGTCAACCGTCTTTTTTTTATCTCAGCTAATAATCTTAGTATTTAGGGCTGCAAGTAAAATTATTTATTTAAAAAAAGTGATTCCAAACGAGTTCGGGTAAGACATGCCTGTGTCAGAAAGAAGCACTTCGACTGAGTGTTTGACTGAATTTCCGGAACATCCACAGAGAAAAATCTGTAGCATTCAAAAATCTTTAGAAAATCTGTAGGCATTTAGCCCGATAGAAATATCGGGAGAAAAAATCGGGGATAAAGAAAGATGTAGAAAGATCATAAAAAAATCTGCAAATATTTTTAAAGTAAAACTAAATCTGTAAAATCTGTTCAGATATCTGCAGAAAGCGAAGATCATTTCCGTAACCTTAAGATTATTTTATTGTTGTAACAACACTAATAATCGCCCATAGCCAGTCAAGTGATAAACAAATTTTTATACATATAAATGTGAAGCATAATTGTTATTCCAAAACATTACTACAGTTTTAATAGTAGTTTAATTTAAAAAACACTTTAAAAAATAAATAATATAAAGTCTCGTACTGTTCTTTATAGTTATCTTGTTGACCATTCTTTTAAATTGAGCTTTAAATTTTCGATCATCTTGAATTTTCGGATACAAAATTTAATTGAAATATATTTGAAATAGTTAAATAACAACTTCATCAAGCAATTTATACACATGAAATAGAACACGGTGTATAAAATATAATCTTAAAATGTAAGATAAAAAAATACCTTCCCCAGAACTCTATCAAAATTAAACGATTTTTCGGAAATGTTCGCATTTGTTCATAGACACATGAAAAATAATTGAAAAAATGACCAATGTCAATCGATTTTATCTTATCAATAATGGATTTAATTACATTTATGTCCTAATTTAATCTAATCTTGAGTGTCGAAGTATTAAATCAAAAAATACTTCATATGACTAAAAATATTATAATGTGCAAATCGTTAATATTTTGAGGTATCGCAGTAAACTCCAGGTCATCATCACCCAGGTATCATTAAAAAAGCCTTTTAAAGTATAGCAATGAGAATTTTGTAAACATACGAGAAAGAATTTTAACATTACTATTGTAAAGAAAAAGTTAAAAAAATATTCTTTGCATTACGTATCTGTATGTAAATAATTACAATTTCGAATCTTCAAATACAAAGTTAAATGTGCTGTGATAATATTAATATATTTACTGCAAATTCGCAGCTACAGAGCTGCCAACTTCTACGCCTATTTAAATCGTCTAAACATGTTTGGAACCACAAAAATGTTTTAGTAAAATGCATGCCAAATATATTCATTGTTATACATAACAGCATATATTGTTAATCCTTTACAAAAATTTCTGTTTCTAACATGTTTATTTGACTCTAAATTGGCAGCCATGCAGCTACAATATATGGCCATAGATGACTGCCCACTTGCGATTTTAGACATTCTGTTAAATATCTAGAAAAATACATGAAACTCTTAGTGTATAAACATAATAGTACAAGTCATACATTTCTGTGACGATTTTTTCCCGTAACTCCATAGGTGACTGTTAACAAATTAAAAAAAAATGAATATGTTTTGGATAACCCTGTGAAAAATGTAGTTAATGCCCTCAAACTGTAGATTATGATTAAGTGGCTTAATGTAATAAAATGTGTTCATTTATACTCGTATAAAATATGTATACTCGTATGTATACTCGTTATATGTATACTCGTATAAAAATTAAGGTTTTTATAAAAACTGCCCAAAATTTTTCAAAGATTTTTACTTATAATTTGCAGAGCTCTTAATATGAAAGAACATTATTTTCTGAAAGTATGTCAAAATATATTGCACACAATACCCTGTTATCAGATTTAAAAAATAATAAAAATTGTATGAAAACTGAGTAGATTTACTAAATAATATTTCATAGCGCATGCGTCAACGATATCAAAATTGTATCTGCATATTATGTTAGTTAAATGTATAGAGCAACTTTTGTAAAAGTCTCAAAATCATACCTTGAAAATTCTGAAAGTGATCGTCTATAGAATAAACACAAAATCCGTTTTTCTAAAAATGAATTAAAAAATGTAGTTATTTTATACAAATGCAGTAGTACGTCCAATATTGTGCATTTTATATTGACACTAATCAATGAATATATGAATACAACCCCTCTTGTTTTTGCTTCATTCTGGGAATAACAGATTTTCAACTCATTCTATTTACAGTTATTTTCGGAATTTTCAAGCTATGATTTTGAGACTTTTACAAAAGTTGCTCTATACATTTAGCTAGCATTACATATAAATGGAATTTTGATATCGTTGGCGCATGCGCAGTGAAAAAATATTGAGTATATCTACTCTTTTTTCATACAATTTTTATTATTTTTTTAATTCCGCTTACAGCGTATTATGTGCAATGTTGTTTCTCATATTTTCAGAAAAGAATATTATTTTATATTAAGAACTTTGACAATTATTAACAAAAATCTTGGAAAAAATTGGGATTGTTTTTATAAAACATTACTTTTTCTACAAGTATACACGCTATTGACATAATAATGAACACAGTTTATTACAATAATTCACTTAATTATAATCTACAGTTTGAGTGCTTTTGCTACTTTAGTTTTGACAGACTTATCCAAAAGATACTCATTCTTTGTTAATTTGTTGACTGTCCCCTCTGGAGTTTCGGTAAAAAAATCGTTACGGAAATGTATGACTTGTACTATTATATTTATACACTAAGAATTTCAGGATAATTACTCATGTATTTTTCTAGATATTTAACAAAATGTCTAAAATCTCAAGTGGACAGTCATGTATGGCCTAGTGTAGCTGCGAATTTGCAGTAACTATATTAATATTATCACAGCGCACTTAACCATATTATAATAGTAAAAAAATATATATGTGTGGCACTCGGGGACTGCCGCGCTAAAGCTATTGCATAGCATTTTTTATCAACTTATGCAATTATAATTATTTATTTATTTTTTATTCATGCAGTTTTTTTGTCTTTGACATTAATTCAAGTTAAACATTTTGAGCGTGATGACCGATAACATTTTTTTTTCTTGTATTGAACAAATGAGAAGTTAATATCGTTTAAAATATTTTTATTATCTTACAATACATGTAGGTCAATCAGGAATTTTTTCATTGAAACTATACGTTTATGGTAGCTGAAATAAAAAACATAAGTTTAAGACTTGAAATTCTCAAAATATCTGAAAAATACCGCGTCAATGTCTGCCGAAGTCTACCGAAAAATACCGTGCCGAAGTCTGCCGAACTGAAGCGACGTTAGCCGGAGTGTTAGGTTTTTTTTTCTCGTTACGGAATTTCTAGATTCTTTCGCCGCGTTCAAAGCCCGCGATAAAAGATATGCAATACCTTAATAAATTACAAACGAAATTTGGCCGCTGTTACGAAATTATTCTATTCTATTAATTATTCTCAATCAACAGTTCTAATATTGTGGTTCAGTGTAATTTAAATCTAGATCAATCACAAATCTTTAAACGAAACAAAACATTTAATTAAAGAAAACATAAAATAAAAGTTTGAGAAATATTCGACATTCTATTACATCTAAGAATCTAATATCAACTACAAGAATATTTCATTTCAGTTTATAAAAAAGTCTATACTTTAAAGAACGTCCAAGCTGGCTAAATACGATGCTCGCTAATTAGCCGGAACATCCCGCCCGGCGTTGGACGACTGTCCAACATCATCATAAATAGGCAATGGAACAACTCCTGTGATGTTCCTACGTAGTATACCTGTGGAGGTCTTGAGATCAACGACGCGGACATGTCCATCGTCTCCTTTGTAGGTTTTCAAAACTCTTGCTAACCTCCAGTTGTTGAACTCTTCGTTTCTATCTTTCAGTAACACGAGTTGACCATCTTGAAGATTTTGCGAGGTCTTTTTCCATTTACTTCGAACTTGCAACTCATTTAAGTATTCTCGGTTCCAGCGTCTCCAGAACTGCTCTTTTATTCGTTGAACTAAGGTCCATCTAGAAGATAAAGGCAAAGAATCCAAAACTTCATTATTATCAGGAATATTTAGAAGAGGACCTCCAGTAAGGAAGTGACCAGGTGTCAATGGCTCTAAATCGTTAATATCTGTAGATAATGAAGTTAATGGTCTTGAGTTCATGACGGCTTCAATTTGGGTTACAAGTGTTGTCAACTCTTCAAAATTTAAGACAGAGGATTTAGTTATTTTCAAGAGTATTCTTTTCATAGCTTTAATATTCGATTCCCATAGTCCACCGAAATGTGGAGATGCAGGTGGTATGAAGTTCCATTTTATTCCCTCATCTGCACTAAATCTCTGAATTTCTTCCGAAGCACAAATTTGGTAGAAGGATTTTAAAAGAGCATAAGTACCCTTAAAATTGGTGGCATTATCACTCCATATAACAGAGGGTTTCGATCGTCGAGAAACAAATCTTCTTAAACAGGCTAAAAATGCTTCTGTGGTCAATTCTGAAACAATTTCCAGGTGTACTGCTTTAGTAGAAAAACATATGAATATAGCAATGTATGATTTTATTTTAATCTTTGATCGCTTCAAGTTAGGTTTTGTTATAATAGGACCAGCTAGATCTACACCTGTCTTCTCAAATGGTCTAGATGGTACAATTCTATCACGAGGTAAATTACCCATAATTTGTTGAATAGTTTGATGCTTGGACCGAATACATGTTATACACCTACTTATAATTTTTTTTACTTGGCTTTGACCAGATGGTATCCAATAAAACTGTCGTAATAATGATAGGGTTGTCTGAGTACCCGAATGCAGGAATTTTCTATGAAAATGTTGAATCAAGAGTTCAGTGAAATAATGAGACTTTGGTAAAATTAACTGATGTTTCTGTGATTCCGCTAAATTCGAAAATTTCAATCTTCCGCCGACCCTCAACAGCTCATCAGCATCTAGAAATACGTTTAAACTTAAGAGTTTACTGTTGTTTGGGAGAGGACGTTTTCCCTTTAAACACTGGATTTCAGTTTGAAATGCAGAATTTTGCACAATCTTTATCAGTCTCTTGGTTGCATTTTGTAACTCAGAAGTATCTAAATAATCATATTTTCTACTTCCTGTTTCTAATTTACAGTTATTCAAAAATCTTAAACAATATGCAGTAACTCTTATTAATTTCATAAAAGACGAGTATCGATTAATTAAATCAATGTTTGCTTGATTTTTATCAACAAGTGTTGATTTTACAGTAGCATTTTTCTTTAGTTCTAACTCATCTTTAGTTTCAGCAATGTCTAATGTATCAAATGAACTAGCCAATTTTGGCCAAAGAGATCTATCTTGCTTTAACCATTGGGGACCTTCCCACCAAAGATGGCTATTTTTCAACTCTGGAACTTTCAAGCCTCTAGTAACACAATCGGCAGGATTATCTTGTCCAGGACAGTGAAACCAATTTGATGGATCACTAAGATTTCTGATTTCTTTTACTCTGTTTCTAACAAACATTTTGAATCTTTCTGACTCTCCCTTAATCCAATACAATATAATGGTTGAGTCAGTCCAAAAGTAGCAACTTACGGGAAAAACTAATTCTTTAGCAATTTTATGACAAAGTCTAGCAGACAAAAGGGCTCCTAAAAGTTCAAGACGAGGTATAGAAACAGTTTTTAAAGGGGCGACTCTACTTTTTGCTGCTACAAAACTAGTAACTATGCTCTTGTTCTTTAAAACTGCTCTAAGATATACTACTGTACCATATGCCTTTTTTGAGGCATCTGAAAAACTATGTAATTCAAAACAATCAACTTCATCAGGAGCTATATCAGACAAATAATATCTGGGGATGCTAATACTATTCAGTTCCTTTATTTCTTCAAACCACGCATTCCATAAATTGTCCAAATGCTTTGGTAAATTCTCATCCCAATCGAGGCCTAAACACCAAACTTCTTGAATTAAGCATTTGATTCTAATGGTATAGGGGCTAAGAAAGCCAATTGGGTCGAAAATACGACCAACAGTTTGCAATAAATAGCGTTTAGTATTAAGTCTCTTCGAGAGGAAACTTTCCATATTATGAATTTTATATGACAATGTATCATTATCTGGGTCCCAAGAAACCCCTAAAACTTTTGAATTCACCAAGTGCTGATTACTAAGATTAAAATTATCAGTTGCGTCATCAGTATGCAAACCATATTGTTCCCATTTTTGACGTAATTCATACGAATTAGTTTTCCATTTTCTAAATATCATTGAAGCTTCTTGGAAGATTTCATAAGCTTCCTTACTAATTTTAAAAGCTGATTCAACATTTGGTTGACTGCTGATAAAGTCATCAACATATAAGGATGAATTTAAAATATCAAAAGATTCAGGAAATGCTTCTACATACTTTCGTAGGTGATGCTTGATAGTAGCTGCAAGAAGGAAGGGGCTTGACTTCACACCGAAAAGTACTCTCTTGAGTCTAAATATTTTAAATTCCTTACCTGGATCTTCAACCCATGGCTCATCATCCCAAAAAAATCTTGTGAAGTCCCTGTCTGCTTCATCAATTTCGATCTGCAAAAAAGCTTTCTGAATGTCTGCGGTAACTGCTATTGGAAAGTTTCTAAATTTGATTAAAAGACTGAACAGATCGGGGATAAGATTTAAACCAGTATATAAACAGTCATTTAATGATAATTCACCTTTAGAATGGGCGCTTGCATCAAACACAATTCTAAGTTTAGTTGTGGACTTATCTTCTCGAATCACTGCTCTATGGGGCAAGTAAAATGTATTTACATCAGATGAGTTTTCAACAGGTTCGATGATATTCTCTGCTAAATAACTGTCCAGAACAGATTTATATTCTGAGAATAACGAAGGATCGTTTCTAAAGTTTGTTCTCAACTTCAAAAATCGTCGATGCGCCACTTCGCGATTGTTATTAAGGGGCATTTTTAAATTTTTCTTCCATGGAAATTTTACCTTATACCGATTATCTTTAAAAACAATACTAGACTCGAAGTCAGATATGACGTCATTATCTACATTAGAAATAGTTTGAGTTTCGGATTCAATTCCTAAGCTTTCCAGTTGCCAAAATTCTCTAATTTGTTCAGATAAATCCTTTTCTTCAACTATAATATTCATGCTAAATAATTCATTGGCTGACCCCATATAACCCTGCAAACACCAGCCAAAAAGAGTTTCAGTAGCTACGAGATTATCCTTTAGTCGTTTAATTCTACCAGTTACAACATTATAATAATTATCGGTACCCATTAAAACTGCAATTTGTTGATTACTATATTCATGACTGTCAGCTAGTTGTAGACCTTTCAATTTATTATATGATTTTCGAACGTATTTATCAGGAGTGGGTAAGCAAGCAGCTGAAATCTGATCAGTTTCAAGGGCTTCGATTTCAATGTTCAAAGAGGGTTGATCCCTATTTTCTAGTTTTACTTTTACAACATTATATGTTTTCTCAGTCGCCTTTTCGGCTCCAAAAGCATAAACTGATAAGGTTTCCTTTCTAATAACTGGCAATTTTAGCTTTTGTGAAATATCGCGAATTATAAATGTTCTCATACTGCCGTTATCTAATAAAATACGAACTGGTTCATTTTTATCAGTTTTCAAATCTTTTATTATTGCTGAACAAGTTTGTAAAAATATATTGCAATGGGTGTTTTCGTCTGGTACCTTACTAGTGGAAGTGTTATCACAATGAGAAATGGATACGACACTTTTATCAACATTTACATTTGAATGATTTTCTAATTGGAAACAAATAGCCCTACTATGTTTTTTACCGCAAATATCACACATTTTCGTTTCTCCACAGTCCTTTATTCTATGTTTACATTTTAAACACAAAAAGCATCTTCCTTGCTTTTTTAGTAATTCTTTTTTCTCAGCCAAGGTTAATGATTCACAGAATTCGCTATTATGCTCAACACTATTACAAAATATACATGAATTCTTGTTTACAGAAGCCATTAATTCAGCTGAAACATTATTTTGTTTATAACCTTTCGTAGTATATTGATATTTCGACTTAAATTTTGATTGTTTATCTGAAAATTTGGGTTTGTATTCATTCTTATTATCATTAGAAAATGATTTTTTAGAATCTAAATCATGGATAGTTAATACCCTTTCTCTACTCTCAATTTCATTTTTAAGAAAACTCATAAGATTATCTATATTCCACATTTCACCATTCTTTAGATGTCTATTAAATTCTAATGTTAAATCTGGAGGTATTAACTTCAATAATATTGGGCAAAGCAACCCACTGTATGTATCAGACTTTACACCCAACGACTCTAAATTTCGAATTTGTACTAGACATTTATCATACAAACATCTTAAACCATAAGTGTCAGAAGAACTTTTCAAACATTTCATATTTAATAAATTATTTAGATGAGCGTGTACGAGCATATCATGTCTACCAAACCTTTCTTTCAAGAGCGATACAGCCGCCGCATAATTATTTTCTGTCAAACTAAATCCACTGATTGTGTTTGCAGCCGATCCTGCTACCAAACTTTTCAAATAGGTGAATTTCTCAACATCGGTAAGACTTGGATTTTTGTCTATAGCTGTTTCAAATTCATTCCAAAATTCCAGGAATTTATCTGGTTCACCAAAAAATCGACTTATTTGTAGTTTAGGCAGCTTTATTTTCTTGAATTCGGTAGAAACAGGACATGCCCGTACTGAATCAATATTATTAGCATTAACAACATTTGCATTTGTACTCAAACTTTTAATCTTGAAGTTTAATTTACATCTATACGATATCACTTTCTGATCGTATTCATCAATATTTAAAATTTCACTTTCAACATTTTTAGCATTTAATAAACTTAAAATGTTATTATCTAGCTGTTTAATAACATTAAATCTTGTATTTAATTTATCAAGTAATTCCTCAAAATATGTCACAGAATGTTCTGATTTCGAAAAATAATCATCAATATCTTCTATTAACTTATTTAAAAGATTTCGATGCGTATCACGCATCTTTCTTTCCTTATTTTCATTCATTGTATAAAATAAAATACAACAAAAAGTCAACTCACCAATCTGTCATCAAAACGAAAGCACTTTTCTAATTGCGCAATAGCTTGAAATCCCGAATTCCTGCCGGTCCGATGCAACAATGTTACGAAATTATTCTATTCTATTAATTATTCTCAATCAACAGTTCTAATATTGTGGTTCAGTGTAATTTAAATCTAGATCAATCACAAATCTTTAAACGAAACAAAACATTTAATTAAAGAAAACATAAAATAAAAGTTTGAGAAATATTCGACATTCTATTACATCTAAGAATCTAATATCAACTACAAGAATATTTCATTTCAGTTTATAAAAAAGTCTATACTTTAAAGAACGTCCAAGCTGGCTAAATACGATGCTCGCTAATTAGCCGGAACAGCCGCAATACGAAAATTAGATAACGAGTTATAAGCATTTTAAATTTTCCGAACCTCACCGTGGGGGGTCTCCTGTCACCAAAAATTAACACTGTCTCATAATAAATTACTAAACAAAATTTGGCCGCACTACGAAAATTAGATCTCGAGTTATAGGCATTTTAAATTTTTCGACCCTCACCATGGGGGATCTCCTGTCACTAAAAATTAACAATGTTTCATAATAAATTACCAAACAAAATTTGGCCGCGCTACGAAAATTAGATAGCGAGTTATAAGCACTTTAAATTTTTAGACCCTCACCATGGGGGATCTCCTGTCACCAAATGTAACACTGCCTCATAATAAATTACCAAACAAAATTTGGCCGCACTACGAAAATTAGATCGCGAGTTATAAGCATTTTAAATTTTTCGACCCTCACCATGGGGGAACTCCTGTCACCAAAAGTAACACTGTCTGATAATAAATTACCAAAAAAAATTTGGCCGCGCTACGAAAATCGATCGCGAGTTATAAGCATTTTAAATTTTGCGACATTCAGCGTGGGGGGTCTCCTGTCACCAAAAATTAAAACTCTCTCATAATAAATTACCAAACAAAATTTGGCCGCGATACGAAAAGTAGATCGCGAGTTATAAGCATTTTAAATTTTTCGACCCTCACCGTGGGGGGTCTCCTGTCACCAAAAATTAACATTGTCTCATAATAAATCATCAAACAAATTTTGGCCGCACTACGAAAATTAGATCGCGAGTTATAAGCATTTTAACTTTTTCGACCTTCACTGTGGGGGGGGGGGGTCTCCTGTCACTAAAAGTAACACTCTCTCATAATAAATTACCAAACAAAATTTGGCCGCGCTACGAAAATTAGATCGCGAGTTATAAGCACTTTAAATTTTTCGACCCTCACCATGGGGGATCTCCTGTCACCAAAAATTAACAATGTCTCTTAATAAATTACCAAACAAAATTTGGCCGCACTACGAAAATTGGATCGCGAGTTATAGGCATTTTAAAATTTTCGACCCTCACCATGGGGGATCTCCTGTCACCAAAAGTAACACTGTCGCATAATAAATTACCAAACAATATTTAGCCGCACTACGAAAATTATATCGCGAGTTATAAGCATTTTAAATGTTTCGACCCTCACCATGGGGGAACTCCTGTCGCCAAAAGTAACACTGTCTGATAATAAATTACCAAACAAAATTTGCCCGCGCTATGAAAATTAGATCGCGAGTTATAAGCATTTTAAATTTTTCGATCCTCACCATTGGGCGGGTCTCCACTCACCAAAAGCTACATTATCCTACCTTATTTTATCTTAAGACGATTCTTTCCTATACACATTCTATCAGGAATTTTTATTATCGAAACTATACATTATAGTAACTGAAATACTAAGCTATATAAGTTTGAGACTTGATATCCTCTAAATATCTGAAAAATACCTCGTCAATGTCTGCCGAAGTCTACCGAAGGATACCATGCTGAAGTCTGCCGAAGTGAAACGACGTTAGCCGAGTGTTAGGTTTTTTCGTTACGGATGTGTTAGGATTTTCCTCGTTACGAAATTTTTGGATTCGGTCGCCGCGCTCAAAGCCCGCGATAAAAGCTATGCAATAGCTTAAAAATCTGCTTAATTATTATGCACTTGTATTATTATTTGCTTTATATACTTATTTCATGTTTATATTAAGTAGATGCAAGAAAATATTTTCCATTGGGGTTCAACAAGCTTTTTCTTCGTGTTTGGAAGGTTTACACCTTCCACAAGCTTTATAACAGCTTATATAATACATCAGAACAGGAATAGCAAGCAACACAATTTTCAACTTAATTATTTTTCATATTTTTTTAACATACTCTTAAAAGTAATTAATTCATTGTACATGTAATTTAAGCAAAAGCGTAAACATAAAATATATTTTGCAAACAAATATATTTTGCAGTATATGACCCATGTTATATTTAAAATCATTCCATTTTTTCTAGTTTATGTATAGTTTCAGAAATCTAGTGTTTGAAATATTTTTACTCACCAACGTTACTTTATAAATCCGTTAATGATATTATAATTCTAGGAAATATAAAAGAGCAAGTATGCAAGTAACAAAAATGCTATAATTGATAATACTGTAAGCAATTAAAATGATCCTACATAAATAAATTTGTTATCTAAAGTTATCTTGCGAAAAGTAATATTCAATAAGTATTTTCTCTAACATTTGCAGCATAAAAAAATAGATGAATAGTACACTTACATGTAATATTAATCAAATTTAATAAGAAAAATCAGAATTTACTGTATTATTTTGACACAGATAGGAAAAATGTTTGTGGCAAAAATACGACAGATTTTAGAAGAACTTTAAAAATCTTGATTTCTTCATAATAAAAGGGCTTGAAATTATTTTAAATTTAATTTTATCATTAATGTTTTGTAAATATATTTTTCTTTTAAAGATTTAATATCATTTATTTAAAATTATACTTAAAATTACACTCTGTAAAAAAATGTCACTAATAACACTGGTTTACACGGTTTATATGCTTTTGCTAAAATGTATTCTTTTAATTTAACCGACTTCAAAGGAGGAAGTTATGAATTAGACCTGTATGTATTACTTGTTAACTTATAACTTCTTTAAATATGAACCGATTTTGATAATTCGTTTTTAGTTTGAAAGTATAAGATACCATTAGTCCCATTTTAGTTTCATTAAATTTTGACGATTAGAAAGTTTTAAAATAAAATCTTAGAAAATTCAAATTCTTTTTGAAGCCATCGTCCAATTAAAAGCGCTCATTTTTCAGGCAATTAATCTTAAAAAGATATGAGGTTTTTTTCTTCAAAATGCGAAATCTAGACTGAACAAAAGTTGGGATCTAAATGTTTTTTTTTAGGCGGTTTGTATTTTATTTTAGTGCATATTATAGATGGTGTTATTCATATTACATTCTAATGCACTGAGAACGGAAAAATTGTTGCAAAACATCTGTCACGTCTAGTTAAAAAAATATTTATTAAATACTTAAAAGAATAAAAAGAAGAAATACGCAAAGAAAAATTTAAAAATGGTTGATAAAGAAGTGCTAATATTATGCATACTTATGAAATAATCCATAAAATGGCACCTGTGGGCTCTGCGCAGAAGGGCTCCGAGTCATATAAAATACAAACAACAGCTAAAAGATAATTTGTTCGATTTGTAGGCTTATCGCTTTTAGATGCAACTAAAATTAATGCTTGATCTAAACTTTCCGAGGTAAGTTCTATTATGTGAAAACTATATATTTGCCATGAAATATTTTGTTTACTATTTAAAGTTGTAGTACATTTCATGTATTTTCAAAATGTTGTAGAAGATTTTAGATATGTTCGTGAGATAGTTTGTAGTTTCATATGAACTGCGCAATAAGTATACCAGGGTAATAACGCCATTCCTTGGCGTCAATACCCTGATTGACCTCATAGCATGCATGGTCACAATGATGTGTCAATGTGAGTCACTTTGGTCACATCATATCTGTGACCAAAATGCCACCACTCAGTGACGTCACATTGTGACTGAGATGTGTCTTTCTTAAAAATCATTAGAAAATTGTAAAGATTCTTCAAAATATGTTATTTACTTTTAAAACATGTTTCTGGCAATTTAAATATCGTCGCTTTTATCACAGTTTCGTCTCAATGTTAATGTCAAAGTCGTCAAAAATGACACATTTTTCACAAATTTGTCACAGTGTGACTTCATTTGTCGCACCGTGGCCCCCATTCCCGGGGGAGATTGATACATCTCATGGGGCAGTTTGATACGTTTGGGAAAAATGGGGACAAAATAACACAAATGTATATTTTTCATAGAAAAGTAGTTAACAAGCCATTTTATAATTATATATAGAAATTCAAATCACCCACAATTTATTTGTAAGCTATATTAAATCAGCCAAAACGGAATATATAATAGCCTGATGTTCTGGCTATTCCTTGTCTGATTGTTGGTTGTGGTAACTTTGTCATATCTGGCACTTCGACCCCAGTATTATCTTCTTTCTTAAAAAAGATGAAAAAATTACCAGGTTTTCTGTTTATAAATCCGTTTATAAACAGAAAATAAAGGATAGTTATATTAAAAATTCTGTTTATAGTATAATTATTCTGTGCTGATCTGCAGTTTGTTTCTCTTACATAACACATCTCATGTCTAAAATACTGTTTTCTCTAAAGAATCGATATAAATTTGAGATTTGCCAGGCTGCCGTCCTTTTCTTTTGTTAGTTCTACCAGCACTAGATGTTGGGTAAGTTCATGCGTCTTCTGCTTTTAAAAATACTATAAAATGTTCTAATATAAAAAATTAGAACTCTTTCAATTCAATAAAAACTAATATTAGATATTTTTTTGGGGAAATGGTTGTATAAGGAATGTATTGTAAAAAAATAATAAAAGGTAATGAAAAAATGAGCTAGAAAATGATTTAGGTCGTCTGTAGCTATCACGTGGCATGTTGATATGTATCAATGTGTCCCATACAGCCATTTTGAATAAAATGAATCTGAACTCCAACACATCATAATTTACCTAACAATATAGAATGAGGAACTTATAAAGTGTAGGTTTAGTTGCCAGGGAGAGTATTCTATTCGGTTGAAAATACTAGAACAGTTGTATAATAAAATTGAAATTGTACAACTCAAATTTACTTTTGACCTACAAAAACAGTAAATCACCCGCTCCATTTTCATCAAACTCCTGAATCATCCCAAGACTTTCTGTATGTAGTTGAGTGCACTAATACCACCTTTTGGAACTGTTGTGAAATTTCCTGTAATGACCCTATGAGCAGTAGTGAGGGTGTATCAATGTGCCCCTGTTCCTCGAACTAATTATGCACTAAAATTTTTGTATAGGATTAAGTTTAATTAAGTTTAATATATTTAAATATTTCTAACAATAATACGAGGACTTCAAACGGAAGAGGATTCCAAATGTAACTATAGTTAAATTGGAAACTACAAGTTAAAATCTAAAATTTGACAAAAAAAAATTAGGGTTTACTGAGAACGCTTACAGCAGTTAAAAGTTAATTTTGTTGCTAATATAGAGATAATGAAATATAACCTCATGAATAATGTGTAAGATTTAATAAGGAATCTCACAGGAATATTGGTAATAGAAAAATCTCATTTAATTAATTAAAAATACACATTTATTAAAGAATGTGTAATATATCACCAACATTTTAACTTTAAGTTTGAGCTAATACAAATTAGTGTATGGTTTACTGGTTAAAAAGCATTTTAAAAACTTCTATATTAGTGACAAAATTATTTATTACACATGGGGAGAACTGGGGCACATTGATACATGGAGCACATTGATACACTCCCACTACTGCTCACAGGGTCATTACAGGAAATTTCACAACAGCTCCAAAAGGTGATGCTAGTGCAATCAACTACATACAGAAATTACTGGGATGATTCAGCATTTTGATGAAATGGGACGGGTGATTTACTGTTTTTGTAGGTCAAAAGAAAATTTGAGTTGTACAATTGCAATGGTATTATACAACTGTTCAAGTATTTTCAATCGAATAGAATACTTTCCCTGGCAACTAAACCTACATTTTACCAGTTCCTAATTCTATATTGTTAGGTAAATTATGAAGTGTTGGAATTCAGATTCATTTTATTAAAAATGGCTGTATGGGGCACATTGATACAGTCTTTGTCGGGGCACATTCATACAACCTAAATCCTTTTCTAGCTCATTTTTTCATTACCTTTTATTATTTTTTTACCATACATTCCTTAATCTAAACATTTCCCGCGAAAAATATCTAATATTAGTTTTTATTGAATTGAAATAGCTCTAATTTTGTATATTTGAACATTTTATGGTATTTTTGTAAACAGAAGGCGCATGAACTTACCCAACTTCTAGTGCTAGTAGAACTAACAAAAGAAAAGGACGGCAGTCTGGCAAATCTCAAATTTATATCGATTCTTTAGAGAAAAAATATTTTGGACATGACATGTGTTACGTAAGAGAAACAAGCTGCAGAACAGCACAGGATAATTATAAACAGAATTTTTAATATAACTATCCTTTATTTTCTGTTTATAAACGAATTTATAAACAGAAAACCTGGTAATTTTTCCATCTTTCTTAAGAACGAGGATCATACTGAGGTTGAAGTGCCAGAAATGGCAAAGTTACCACAGCCAACAATCATACAAGGAATAGCCAGAACATTAGGCCATTATACATTTCGTTTTGACTGCTTTAATATAGCTTAAAAATAAATTGTGGGTTATTTTAATTTCTATATATAATTATAAAATGGCTTGTTAACTACAAATAAATTGCGGGTGATTTTAATTTCAATATATAATTATAAAATGGCTTGTTAACTATTTTTCCCAGACGTATCAAACTACCTCGGGGATGGGGCACATTGATACAAATGGCGTTTTTTTTTTATTACATGCAAAAATAATATATAAAACAACGATTGTACATTTTTATAACACACTACACAAATTTTGCTGACACCACATGGCAAAATAACTTGAAAATTTTGCTTTCTGGATACCAAAAAAATTCTTAGAAAAAAGCTGCATCAATGTGCCCCAGTTCCCCCTAACTCTAGTTATTATAAAGTTTTACATGATATAATTATTACATTATAATTACAAATGAGGTTAAAACCGTTTGATGTCTTTATAATTATATTTAAGAAAGACTTTTTAAGTAAACAGAAGCTCAGGGTGTTATACTGTAGATGCTCTCCCAATCTCTTTTTCCTTTCACTTAAAAAAAAATGAATATTTTCTATCGCATAAAATGCATATGTGAACATAAATACTGATTTAGATAAACACAGTTAAAACCGTGCAATGTTTCTAATACTTTTATTAAGCGGTTCTTTTCAGGCCGAAAGAAGCTCAGGGTCTGATATTCTTTTGCCCCCCCCCCCTATTTTTTGTTGCACTTTCACAAAAAATTAAACATTTTCTATCGCTTACAAAAATTTTTGTCAACAATTTGTCAATTTTTAGGGTTGTAGAATTTTGTATTTTTAGAAATGGGCAATTTTCATGGGATTATTCCATCTTATTTTATAGATTTGTTTGCATGACGTTATTATTTGCATAGGTGGGTAATAACGCCAAATAGCATTGTTCAATAAATCACACCATTACATATTATGAATGCATATCTGTTAAATTATATTTTTTCTATAGATAGACAATGGGTTTCTGTATCAAATCCCATATTTCATTGAAAAATACAATCTAAATCTAAGCCGTGAAAATTGGTAGAATCTTAATATGGCATTATTACCCCAGGACGCCTAGGTTATTGCTTCAACATTTGCAGCAAAATACATAGTTACTCTTTCATGAGGGAAGTATAGGGGCAAATTGATTGTATGTAAACGCGCTGTTCAGCGTCTATCATAGCTTTCGCAATTGTGGTTGAATATCTCGTGTCAGACCATTGCGGTTGTTCTATACATTTCAACTACTGGAGAAATTTTTACATGCTAAGTTTTCTAGCTCTGTGTTGTTTTCCGTAACGGTTGAAGTATATTAAGAATTTGCTTTCAGATATTTAGAAGTATTATTTTAGACACGGGAGATTGATTCGATTACTTCAAATGAAGTGACATTGGGGACCACGAGATTCTTTCTATTTAGTGAGACTGAAAATGGTACATTTCAAAGTTCTGTTTATATAGCGTTTTGTAGCGCTTATAGTAATTTACTCCGCAGCATTTTAGTTAAGGCGTCTTGTACCTTTTAAATCTCTGCAAATCAACAAAAACATTGAAAATTTTAATTAGTGTAGCTCCTTTACTTTTTTTATTTATAAACATGAAGTCTTGGCCTTTGATTAAGCAGGTTACGATATTTTGTATAATACCACTCAGTGCTGATTATTCTTTTACAAAATATGTGTATTGCTGCTTTTAACAAATCTCTTTATTTCAAGCCGTGAGTCACTGCTAACATGCTTCCCGAAAACGTATTTGTGGATTTTTTTTAAACTTAACGTCTCTAATAAGAACATATGTATTTTTAACATGAACGCTTTGATCAAAAATATTTCATGAGCTATGAAAATAAAAAAAATTTTGTATTAAAAAATTAAGAATTAACATTTTTTATTCAATAAAATTAATCGTAACTAAAACTATTACTTTTCTAAATACTTCAAAGTGTTTATTATAAACATATATGGTTCATTCAGCATTTCATACATACCCTCTCAAGATATTATACGCACAATGACTACGAAGTGAAAGAAAAGAGATGTCTCAATTATAACAATTCGCAAATTCTGTAAAGGACTAGTCGGTGTCTTGTGGTATTACATTTAAAACCATAATCTGTTACATTAAAAATCAGAATTTCATGTTTATACACAAAAAAATAATGGAGGTACACTAATTGAAAATGTGAATGTTTTTTTATTGATTTTCAACGAGTATAAAAGACACAGGAATAATTTAAATATAATTAAATTATCCATTTTGTGTAAGTGTAATGAAAACTTGAAGAACTGCTTAACACCCGAAACGCTACCGTTATTTTATCATGTGCTACTTACAGTTGAACTTGTTTTTTCTTGTCACTATATGACATTTTAAATATTTAAATAGCTTTGTGTTTTTATTTTAAATACCTGCTCAATTGATTTTAATCATAGTCACATCATAAATGTTCGCACAGAGTTAGCCATAAATAAAAATTTGAAACGCTAAATTTGAAAAATAAAAATAAAATGACATATTTTCTATTTTTTTGCTTTTTGTTTTAATATATATTTCCGAAAAAATGTTCAATACATATTTTTTATTAAAAAAGCATTAAGAAGATACTTTGAGAGGTCAATTTTCATCAGTGCAAGCATGACTGGCTTAATAGACTGTAATAAATTTTACACTGTATAAAATAAAATATCGTCCGAATATAATTTCCAAAATTTGTGTCATATATTATGTCATAAGTCATGTTTTAGGCATTAATGTTAAATCAATACATTGCTTATAATAAAAAACTCCATTGTGATGAAACATGAATAAAATTACATGTTATATTAACCAAATTTATAAGGAAAACTGAGAATTTATCATATTATTTTCACGCAGGACACAAGTATGAAAAATGATTGTGGAAGTAAAAATATCATCTTTAATAAAATCATCGAGGTTTCTTCACAACAAAATGGCTTGAAATTATCCCAAATTTAATTTTTTATTACTGTTTTGTAAATATATTTTATTTAAAACATTAAATATCGTTTTTGTTTATATTCTGTACTTAAAATTACGCATCATAAAAATACACTCTTTACTAATCATTCTTAATTATTTCGTTTTCAGAAGCTTTTTCCCTCACGCACATTTTTTATTGAGATTATGTTATTCTGCAGTACAATAATTAATGTCTGTAATTTAATACAGTACTTAACAATCATCATTTATTTAATAACCTGATATAAAATGTGAAAGAAACAATTTCAGAATATTATGCAATTTCTTAAATTGCTATACTTGTAGTAGTAATGTATGGGATATTTTAGATATTACTCATTAAAGATTAATTATTATAATTATTATTACTTAATCAAGTCCAATCATTTTTTTCTTTTATTTGCAATTTATAAAAGTAAGCATTGCGACAATTGTTCTGTTATGGTCATTTTAATTAAAACTGTAATTAAATGGTTTAGGAGAATAAAGAAGTAAAATGTTTTTAGAAAAATAAATCGGTAAAACCGTTTGTAAACGTTATTTTATACTATTATTAGTGAGTAATATGAATGGAGGATAAACCAATTGGAAATTACACGTGAAGCGTAGCAAATGAAGTGCGACTATAAGGAATTTTGAAAAATATTCAGAACTTGGTGCAATGGCAAACATTACTTTGGATACAAAAGACCATAAAAAAGCTTTGTGCTTCCCTATAAGTACTATAAGCTATTTATTACATAGGACATATTACAACTTGTAATAAATTTCAGCAACGGATATGAATTGTAAAAAAAATGTGAACTAGTTATATTAAAACGCGTTTCAAACAATGTTTTCCCCTATATCGTTATGTAATAAAATACATTTGTATAGCCCTGTAAATAAGTAACAAACATTCTTTAAACCTCAAATTGTACAGAATTATTGTTTTAGTATATACATCATAGATGCATATCAATTTCAATATGTTCGATAAAGTATAACCCCATTAAAATTCATTTGAAACTATTTTTTCCCAATGGCCATAGTGTAAAGATATACATTTGATTTTCCCTGTAATCAAACGATTTTCATAAAACTTAAAATGACTATTATGTATTTTAAATTTCAAATCTTTTGGTTGGGTAGTTTTTGCTGTGTAATATGTGGACAGGCGGACGAACTGAACGACGACTATAGGTGCTACGTATTTAAATAATTACGAGCGAACCTAAAAAAGAAGAACTTGCTTTGTAGTTCCGTAGATCGAGACTCTTTCTATCAGAAATTATCTTCAAGGCCACGCGATGAAGTTAAACATATAAACATTAAAACCAATAAATCACTCTTAATGGTAATGTATCAATGACTACAATTAATTGGAGTTTTATCATACTTCTTGTTAAGATAAATATAAGAAAAATGAAAACAATCATACTTAAAATTAAAGAAAATTCATGTTTTACATAGTATCATAAACAATTTCTTTGTTCTTTAAATTAATAAATACCACCTTTTTATCTTAACATTAGAAATATAAGTCATCACATTTATTATTTACTCTTCTTAACCCTTTCGACTCAGAAAATTTCCTCAGAAAATTTCTATAGTAGACACATTTTTAAAAAAAAAGAAGTTTCCTTCAATTACACAATTTCAAAAGATTCCTAATTTTAATTACGGAAACTGCATTTTCATTTATTAATATTATTACTATTTAAATAATTAAAAATACAATTTATGACTCAAACGCTGATTTAACATATAAATCATGCTTTATAATGTAAATAGACAAAAAAAAAATACTAAACTGATTTTTTTAGCTATAAATATAAACTGTTAATTCATAATTTATAAAATCGAAATTTCAACATTTATTTCTCATTAATTACAAACATGGACATATTTTTATGGTTTTTTTTGTATTGCAATAAAATTAGTTCGTTCTTTTATAAACATAAATTTAAATACGATAAGTCTAAATTACCCTGTGTTGTATATGTTATTTTCTGTGCAGATTGTGATAACATATACATTGGTGAAACAGGCAGATCTCTTGATATTAACCTGAAGGAAAATATCAGCAATCTAAAAAGAAGTAATTTAAATTCTAAAATTGTCCAGCATAGTCTTCAAACAAAACACATCCCACAGTTTGCGAACGCCAGTATTTTAAAATCGGGTTGTAACAATCATCAGTGCAGATTACTTCTCGAAACCTGGTTCACATATCGCCAATTTTGCGATCGCCAATGAACGCAATCTTTGAATAAAGCTCGTTCTGTGCCTAATGAATATTATCTTTCTCTAAAATAACGAAATGTAACACTGTAACAGTCTTTATTTGTAAGCTAAAAGCAGAAATTATTACTTATCAGCGTAAAAAACAATTTATTAAAGATTAAAAATTCCTAACGTTTCGAACTCAATCTAATGAGTCATCTTCAGAGGTATATTTTTAAAGGAGAAATAATTTACATTAAAAACAGATTGGCATACTATAAATTGACAAAAATTATACTAAATAAACATTAAAGGCCAAGATTAAAAAATAAAAAACATGTACCAGTTGCCATCACTCAGTAGAAAATACAACAATATGTCCTTTCAAATACCAAATATCTGGTTTAATATTTAAAAAAATACTTTTGTAAGTTTCCTCCATGTTTTTGTCATTGTTGTATTGTCTACTGAGTGATGGCAACTGGTACATGTTTTTTATTTTTGAATCTTGGCCTTTAATGTTTATTTAGTATAATTTTTGTCAATTTATAGTATGCAAAACTTTTTTTAATCTAAATTATTTCTCCTGTAAAAATATACCTCTGAAGATGACTCATTAGATTGAGTTCGAAACGTTAGGAATTTTTAATCTTTAATAAATTGTTTTTTACGCTGATAAGTAATAATTTTTGCTTTTAACTTATAATGTTTACAGCGTAAGTCCAAGATTTCATTTGAGTCTTTATTTGTTCAAATGTTTGTTATGCAATGAATATATATTTGTACTAATGAGACCTTGCGAATAGATTGGATAAACGTAAACTCTTTCTATTTTTAAATGTTACTTTAGTGTAATTTTTTGTGTAGAAATTTTATTTTTTATTACTCTCAAATCTGTCATAGTTTATATTATTTAATCTTTTATTAGTTTTTTTTTTTAAACTGCATACGTTAAATGTATGTCTATTGCTTATTGTATTCCCTTTGAGTGTCTTGTAAATTAGTAAAAATGTAATGTTGTTTTCTATGCATTTTGTTTTAAATGCTCAGAAAATGTGATTCTTTCAACATTATATAAAAAAAAACCTTATTAGAAACATGAATGTAATCCTTTGAGAGTATTAATCATTATGAAATGCATTGAAAATTCATTTAATCTATAGAATTATATTATCTTAAATATTGCATATATTGAAGTAAAACCTGGAGGGTAGTGAACGGAATATTACGTTCCAAACATTTAGAGCGTTGAATTATTAAATAAAATCTTGCAATACATCTTCTTGCACATGGCTATAACACTGTACGGGATTAACGTTTTTTTTCATCATGGATTTTAGAAAGTGAACTTTTGTGTCTTTCACAACCCGGAAGCATCTTTTAACATTAGTTAAAGCAAAATGGTAAACATAGCATAAAGTATACACTGGTATCGCGACTTGCATTAGCAATTCATACTATCACCGTAATCCGGAAACGACGTAAGTCGAGATACATTTACAACAGCAGAAAATAAGTAATAAAAATTCAATAAAATCTAATACATTTAATGTTTACATACATTTACATACATTTACATCTAATACATTTAATATTTTAAAAAATGCGCTTGCAATATAATAATCTGGAATAGATCAACAAGTTGTTAACTTGCAATTTTATTTTGCTCCATTCAAATCTTGAGAACGTGAATAAATGTTGCAATGAAATTTCAATCGACATTTCTCTTTTATTTTTAACCTACTTCAAAAAGGAGAGGAGGTTATCAATTCGACGCGTATGTATTTTTGTTATGTATGTTCACCGATTACTCCGAAACTATGCAGCCGATTAATTTGTTTTTGGTGTTAAATTAAAAAGCTTACTCTCGGATTGGTACCACATCCATTTCATAGAAATTGGTTCAGTAGTTTTTTAGTAATTAAGCAAAAACTATTAAAATTAGTGTTTTTTCGGTAATTAAAACTGTTGAATTAGTTCCTGCATTTGAGTGAAGTCGAAATGGCCAAGCGGTTTAAAGTGCCTGATTTAAGCGCTGGTTCTCGAAAGTGACAATGGGTTCGAACCCCCCTCCTGACATACGTGTGAACAATAATTTTCCGTATTATAATTTTTACATATATATTTTACAAATTAAATACTAATTATGCTATTAAGAATATTTTGTATTTAACCGTTAGCACAGAGTATCAGAGATCTTTTATCAACTCAATACTTTATCAGTGAAAGAGTGCTAAAATAATTGACTTGCAAAAAGTAACATGACATTGAATAAGTTTCCGAACCTATTCCGTATTATAATTTTTACATGTATATTTTACAAATTAAATACTAATTATGCTATTAAGAATATTTTAACCGACTTCAAGAAGGAGAGGAGGTTATCAATTCATCGCATATGTATTTTTTTAATGTATGTTTACCGATTATGCCGAAACTGTCCAACTGATTAATTTGGTTTTGGTGTTAAATTAAAGAACTTACTCTCGGATTGGTACCACTTCCATTTCATAGAAATTGGTTCAGTAATTTTTTAGTAAACGGGCACAAACTATTAAAATTAGTGATTTTTCGTTAATTAAAACTGTTGAATGAGTTCCTACCATGGAGTGCAGTCAGGATGGCCGAGCGGTCTAAGGCGCCTGATTTAAGTTCTGGTTCTCGAAAAAGAGCGTGGGTTCGAACCCCACTTCCGACATACATGTATACAACAACCTATTCCGTATCGTAATTTTTGCATATATATTTTGCAATTTAAATACTAATTATGCTATTAAGAATATTTTGTATTTAACCGTTAGCACAGAATATCAGAGATATTTTACCAACTCAATACTTTATCAGTGAGAGAGTGCTAAAATAATAGACTTGCGAAAAGTAATATGACGTTGAATAAGTTCACCGAATAGATTGTAATCAAGATAGACGAGCGGTCTAAGGCGCCTGATTTAAGCTTTGGTTCTCGAAAGAGAGAGGGGGTTCGAACCCCACTCCTGACATGCATGTATACAATAACCTTTTTCCGCATTATAATTTTTACATATATATTTTACAAATTAAATACTAATTATGTTATTAAGAATATTTTGTATTTAACCGTTAGCACAGAGAATCAGAGATCTTTTATCTCCTCAATACTTTATCAGTGAAAGAGTGCTAAATTAATAGACTTGCGAATAAAGTAAGCTTTTTTCAAAAAAATATCAACCGATTTCAAAAAAGCGCTAAAAAGAATTAAATAATTCTTTAAAATTCTCTAATGACAAAACGTTGTCCAATAAGCACACATCGGATATCAGGTACCGGCATATGAAAACGGTTAAATTTAATATATATAATTTAATATCCACTAAGCATAGATTTTAGAGAGAATATTTTTTACAAGAGATGATTTTACATATTTATGATTTAATTTATCATAGAAGGCGGCAGCCTTCAAGTGACGCAGCTTTAAACCTACCATTGTCAAAACCTACCATCGTCATAAGGGTAGATGCGGAACTTCATATATACAGCTAACTCAACTTCAAAGGAAATCGGAAAAGCCGCCTTCTAATAACTCAGCAAATATTGGTCAGAATGGTCCAATTTTTTTAATATAGTCTTATATTCCCAGTCTAATTCTATCCTATAATTTTTACATTTCTACGTGCCGTATATTTTTAGATCTCGATAACCATTTTTAAACTGAAAACGATGGTGTTTGTTCCTGATAATGAGATCTAGAAAACGGGCTGGGAGATTTTATTAAAACTTATATATAATATGAATCTCTTTAAGATAGAGGGAATAAGACTTGCCTTGTTTCTAGGAAAACTCTTGTTTGTTATATATTGATCTTGGAAAATTGGACTATATTAGCTCGCGGATTACATGTTATTCTATGGGTTAGCAGACGGAGACACTGCAAATAGGCAAATGTAGTAATGGTCACAGTTAAAACACCCGCATCGAAGCAATAAATGTTTTTGAAACTACAAAAACATCTTATCATGCGCTTTAAAACATACAATAAATATATACTAAATCAAATTTCTATTTATTTTGCCTTTATTTTTCGTAAGAAGAAAATATTACGTTTCTTACATTGGATATTTTTGCATTTTGTGGAAAAAATATTTTGAATCCTTTTTTAAAATAGGAAAATATTTTTTAATTATACATATTCAATATACTTTTCACTTATGATTTTCTTTTAAAGTTTACAAACAAAAATTATTTTTAATAAATTTGCTTTAGAATTCCATGTATTCATACGCCGTTTAGATAGTTTTGTTTTGAATCGTAATCGAATTCGCTGGCGGTAAGCTTTGTACTTGGCACTTGTTGTTTTTAGCATGTATGTTGTGTAATTTGCGAAATAATGGTTATTATGATAATATAGGTATTGTGTTATTTGGAGAAAATGAAAGGCCCCCTTTTTTGGATAAAATAATATGGTGAATCCAAGTACACGAATCAAAACAAATTGATTCGTGCTGTATGTTGGCATGAAATAATTCAATTTCAGGAGACGAACGTGAAGCTAAACCATCTATAATGAAAAAGAAAGGTAAATAAATATTTTTTGGCACTCATTATTAAAGTATTATTTAAAAAGTATAAGTGATGTATACATTAGTTAGCATGTTGATTTGATTTCAAACCAACATAAACTATCACAGAATGTGTAAACTATTGCTAAATTTTGGTAAACAAACAATATTTATAATTGACCAACAGTTTAACCAAGTGCTTGTGAATTCTAAAATTCTCAAAATAGATTGTTTTTAAGTTTATAGATGTCCTTATTATATGAATTAATTAACAATAATTATATGAATTAATTAACAATACTAAGTTTTAAAGTGTTGTAAAAATTGTGCTTTTTTATTTCATTTATTAATTTCTGTGATTAATAACCCAGGATGTTAATTTTTAGATTAAAATTGCTTGAATATGTTATTCAAAATGCATTTATTACTTTTTCTTATGCATTTTTGTCGCTATTAATTTTCATTTTAAAACTGTGCCTTTTTAGCTTAGCTTAATGGCCAGTAAATCCAGGTTTTAAACAATTTTTAAAATAAGTAAGTGCACTTATTATTGGAAATTGTGAACAAACTAGTATTTATCAACAAATTACAGCAGTATTTTGATAATTCAAAAGAAAGTAATGAAGTTAATTTGTTCTTACATGCATTAGTGACTGTGGCTATAAAGATTTCAGAGATTTAAAAACAAATTAGTTGCACTCATTGTTTTTTTTCTTCATGTACACACAGTGCTTGTACAACATGCATTAGTGATTGCATTTTTAATTAATTTTGTGTATTTTACAGATTGTTGCACAGCAATTTTGCTGCAGCCTGAGTGTTTTGTTTTTGTTTTGTTTTCATGTGCTCTAAGTGCTATACATGCAGTAGTTGGACTGCTTTAACGAGTTTTATTTTAGCGAGTGAGAGTTTTAGGCCCTTTTTTTTCTAATATAAACGTTATTGTTTTAATGTATTTGTTTCACAATATTGTCACTGGATTTTTTTAGTTCAGGTATCACTCATTTCTTCCAGATATTGGGAATCTGCATGTTACCGCATAGTTTGCTGCATCTGTTAATTTTTGTTGTTTGTTTTCATATGGGCATAGTGCTCATACATTTGTTATTGACTGCGGCTTTGAGAAATTTCATGTGTTTTAGAGACCATTGCATAAGTTTGCTGCATCCAGTAATTTGACATACACCCAGCTCTCATTATCCATTAGTGACTGTAGCTTTAACATGTTTCATGCATCCTATTATTTCATTAATAATTTCGAAATTCCATGTTTATATTTTAAAATGTTATTTAGCAGTTGCCACGGAGGTACTACAGCGCATCATTGTAGTCTGCATTAGATGCTGTTCAAAATAGAATTTTTTTTTTCTTTTTTTCTTCCTAAGAGTCTGATGATTTAAATCCAAGCGTGAAAAATTTTTTCTCAGATCACAAACCAAATACAAAAGTATTGTAATAGTTAATATTACGTTATAGAAATCAATAATCAAAATATAAAAGCATTAGCTTTACAGCTTAGAACATAGCGTTATTAATAAACTGCATTTATAAATTGGACATCTAAAATGGAAAATCTTAATATATTTTTATAATGTTAGAATTTACAAGCACTAAAAGTTGGGTAAGCAAATAATTCTTAACCAAATATTAATGATAACATTGGTTTAAAAAGAAATAACTTATACTTCTATCTTCTATGCTTTAATAATGAGTTTCATAAAATATAAATTTACCCCCCTTTTTTTCTATAGATGTTTTAATTTCATATTCATTGTCTCGAAATTGAAGTATTTCTTTCTAACATTCTTTTACAAAAATATTTGATAATTAACGCTTTTTTTATTTAAAAAAAAGGCCTTGTTTCTACTAATGAACACAAAATCCTCAAATAACTTTGAATCCATTATTTAAATAAATTGCATAACATACCTAAGAAGAAAACATATTTAAGATTAAATTTAATACAAGAAATTAAAAATTTTTAATTCAAATAATGTAAAGTTACAAACACACCAACAAATAAATATTTTAAAATACTAACAGCTAATAATGGGCGATAAATAATTACATTTTTTAGTTTTGTCATTTCTAAAATGTAATTGTTTAAATTCTATTTGAGTTGAACCTCATCCAAACCCTAAGAAATATTCTATCGAACCTTAATTTAATCTGAAAAAAAAAAAATCGGACAATACACACTGACAAGCATAGTTGTATAATATAGACGCACACCATGTGCAGAAAATTTTATGAAGAAACAATTTTTATTTATTTATTTCAACAAAGAATTGCATTAAAAAAAAAAGTGTATCTCAACAAAGAATCATGTAAAAAAACCCAACATTTCGAGAAAATACCACACGAAAAACATGAATTTCGTCCAAAGACCGCAAAAAAAAAAAAAAAAAAAAAAAAAAAAAAAAAAAAAAAACGTTAATTCAATCCGTGAATCGCATAAAAAATACAAATTCCATGAATCGCTAAAAAAAGAAAGCAAATTGCATAAAAAATGGGAATTATGTCCGCAAATTGCTTAAAATGTGAATTACGTCCATGAATCATGTAAAAAAGCGAGAATTATATTCGTAAATTGTATGAAAAATGCAAATTACGTCTATGAATCGTGTAGTAAAACATGAATTATGTTCATAAATCGCTCAAAAAACACGAATTTTGGAGGCAGAAATCTGAAACGGAAATTACCTCTATAAAACGCATAAAAATAGCGACTTGCATTCATGAATTGCATAAAAAATGCAAATTACATCCATGAATTGCATAAAAACGTGAATTACATTCATAAATCGCTCAAAAAATGCGAATCACTTCTATGAAGTGTGCAAAAAAAACACAAATAACGTTCAGAAATTGCAAAAAATGCGAATTATGTCCAAGAATTGGTAAAAAAAAGCAAATTACATTCATAAATCCTATAAAAGCACAAATAATGTCAATAAATTGATCAAAAAACACAAATTTTGTCGATAGAAAGCTCAAAAGATGCAAATTATGTCTATGAATCGCATAAGTATAGCAAATTACGTCCATAAATCATGTAAGATGTAAATTACATTCATTAATCGCATAAAAATTGCAAATTATGTCTATGAATCGCTCAAAAAAAGCGAATTGCATAAAAAACATGAACTGTGTTCACAAATCGCTCAAAACGTGAATTACGTCCATGAATTGTTTAAAAAAGTGAGAATTACGTTCAAAAATTGTATGAAAAACACAAATTATGTCTATGAATCGTGTAGTAAAACGGGAATTATGTTCATAAATCGCTCAAAAAACACAAACTTTGGCAGCAGAAAGCTGAAACGCAAATTACGTTCATAAATCACTCAAAAAATGCAACTCACTTCCATGAATCGTGCAAAAAAATACTAATAACATTCAGAAATTACAAAAAATGCGAATTAGGTCCAGCAATTGGTAAAAAAAGCGAATTACATTCATAAATCCTATAAAAACACAAATAACGTCAATAAATCGATCAAAAAACGCAAATTTCGTCGAGAGAAAGCTTAAATGAAAATTATGTCTACAAATCGCATAAATATAGCAAATTACACCCATAAATCATGTAAAATGTAAATTACATTCATTAATCGCATAAAAATCGCAAATTATGTCCATGAATCTTACAAAAAACGCGAATTGGGTCCACAAATCGCTCAAAACGTGAATTACGTCCATGAATTGTTTAAAAAACTGAGAATTACGTTCAGAAATTGTATGAAAAACACAAATTATGCCTATGAATTGTGTAGTAAAATGGAAAGCTGAAACCCAAATTACGTCTATAAATCGCATAAAAATAGCGAAGAGTGTTTTGCATTCATGAATCGCTCAAAAAACACAAATTACGTCCATGAAACGCATAAAAACGTGAATTACATTCATAAATCACTCAAAAATTCTAATCACTTCCATGAATTGTGCAAAAAAACACTAAGAACGTTCATAAATTGCAAAAAATGCGAATTACGTCCAAGAATTGGTAAAAAAAAGCAAATTACATTCATAAATCCTATAAAAACACAAATAACGTCAATAAATCGATCAAAAAACGCAAATTTCGTCGATAGAAAGCTCAAAAGATGCAAATTATGTCTATGAATGGCATAAGTATAGCAAATTATGTCCATAAATCATGTAAATTGTAAATTACATTCATTAATTGCATAAAAATCATGAAATATGTCCATGAATCGCTCAAAAAAAAAGCGAATTGCATAAAAACATGAATTGGGTCCACAAATCGCTCAAAACGTGAATAACGTCCATGAATTGTTTAAAAAAGTGAGAATTACGTTCAGAAATTGTATAAAAAACACAAATTATGTCTATGAATCATGTAGTAAAACGGGCATTATGTTCATAAATCGCTCAAAAAACACGAATTTTAGCAGCAGAAAGCAAACGCAAATTACGTTCATAAATCACTCAAAAAAAAGCAAATCATTCCATGAATCGTGCAAAAAAATACTAATAACATTCATAAATTACAAAAAATGCAAATTAGGTCCAACAATTGGTAAAAAAAGTGCATTACATTCATAAATCCTAAAAAAACACAAATAACGTCAATAAATCGATCAAAAAACGCAAATTTCGTCGACAGAAAGCTCAAAAAATGCTAATTATGTCTACGTTAAATTACATCCATAAATCATGTAAAATGTAAATTACATTCATTAATCGCATAAAAATCGCGAATTATGTCCATGAATCGCTCAAAAAAAGCGAATTGCATAAAAAATGTGAATTATATCCACAAAACGTGAATTACATCCATGAATTGTCTAAAAAAGTGAGAATTATGTTCATAAATTGTATGAAAAATGCAAATTACGTCTATTATTTGTGTAGTAAAATGGGAATTATGTTCATAAATCGCTCAAAAAATACGAATTTTAGCAGCAGAAAGCTAAAATGCAAATCACGTCTATAAATCGCATAAAAATAGGGAATAGCATTTTGCATTCATGATTTGCATAAAAAACGCGAATTACATCCATGAATCGCTCAAAAAATGCAAATTACATCCATGAATTGCATAAAAATGTGAATTATGTTCATAAATCACTCAAAAAATGTGAATCACTTCCATGCATCGTGCAAAAAAACACGAATAACATTCATAAATTGCAAAAAGTTGTGTAAAAGTGTTACGTCCAAGAGTTGTGTGAAAAAAGCGAATTACATTTATAAATCCTATAAAAACACAAATAACGTCAATAAATTGATCAAAAAACACAAATTTCGTCGACAGAAAGCTGAAAAAACGCAAATTATGTCTATGAATTGGGTCCACAAATCGTCAAAACGTGAATTACGTCCATGAATTGTTTTAAAAAGTGAGAATTACGTTCAGAAATTGTATGAGAAACACAAATTATGTCTATGAATCGTGTAGTAAAACGGAAATTATGTTCATAAATCGCTCAAAAAACACTAATTTTGGCAGCAGAAAGCTGAAACGCAAATTACGTCTATAAATCGCATAAAAATAGCAAATAGTGTTTTGCATTCATGAATTGCATAAAAAACGCAAATTACATTCATGAATCGCTCAAAAAACACAAATTACGTCCATGAAACGCATAAAAACGTGAATTACATTCATAAATCACTCAAAAAATGCAAATCGCTTCCATGAATCATGCAAAAAAACACTAATAACGTTCATAAATTACAAAAAATGCAAATTACGTCCAAGAATTGGTAAAAAAAGCAAATTACATTCATAAATCCTATAAAAACATAAATAACGTCAATAAATCGATTAAAAAAACACAAATTTCATCAACAGAAAGCTGAAAAAACGCAAATTATGTCTATGAATTGCATAAAAATAGCAAATTACGTCCATAAATCATGTAAAATGTAAATTACATTCATTAATCGCATAAAAATTGCGAATTATGTCCATAAATTGCTCAAAAATGCAAATTACATTCATAAATCGCATAAAAAACACGAATGATGACCATGAATTGCGCAAAAAATGCGAATTACACCCAACATTAAATTAATTTGCAGAAAGTTTTTGGTTTTATACAAGTGTGCCAACAAGAACCTACAAGTTATCCTGAAACCCATTCTAAACCAACAAAAATTTAATGGAAAGATAAATTTGTCCAAGATAGACAAAATAATTTCCATTGACATACATTGACCAGAATCGAAAAATTCCTATTGAAATCTATCCTATACACTCCAAAACCAGAAAGAAAAAAATCCCTCCAAGAGTAACTCAATCTATCTGCTGCAAAATAAAATACATTGAAATGCAACTGAACAAGAACCTGAAAATTACATTTGAAATCAAACCGAAACCAGATTCAACCCCCCCCCTCCCCCCCCCAAAAAAAAAATCCAACCATATCTCGATTTGGGAAAGAAAACTTAATTTCCATAGATACGCTTGGTCAGAAATCTGGAAATTCCAATTAGTCTATGGGTTAGCAAACCTTAATTCAATCTGAAAAAAAAAAAATCTGACAAGCAGAGTTGTATAATATAGACGCACGCCATGTGCAGAAAATTTTATGAAGAAACAATTTTTATTTATTTATTTCGACAAATTGCGTAAAAAAAAAGTATCTCAACAAAGAATCATGTAAAAAAACCCAACATTTCGACAAAATACCACGTGAAAAACGTGAATTTCGTCCAAAGACCACAATAAAAACATTAATTAAATCCATGAATCGCATAAAAAATACAAATTCCATGCATGAATCGCATAAAAAATGTGAATTAAATGCATGAATCGCATAAAAAATGTGAACTACATCCATGAATCGCTAAAAAAAAAACAAATTGCATAAAAAATGGGAATTACGTCCACAAATTGTTTAAAATGTGAATTACGTCCATGAATCATGTAAAAAAGCAAGCATTATATTCATAAATTGTATAAAAAACGCAAATTACGTCTATGAATCGTGTAGTAAAACATGAATTATGTTCATAAATTGCTCAAAAAACACGAATTTTGGCAGCAGAAATCTGAAACGGAAATTACCTCTATAAAACGCATAAAAATACCGAATTGCATAAAAAATGTGAATTACGTTCATGAATCGCCCAAAAAATGCAAATTACATCCATGAATTGCATAAAAACGTGAATTACGTTCATAAATCACTCAAAAAATGCGAATCACTTCCATGAATTGTGAAAAAAGACACGAATAATGTTCATAAATTGCAAAAAATGCAAATTACGTCCCAGAATTGGTAAAAAAAGCAAATTACATTCATAAATCCTATAAAAACACAAATATTGTCAATAAATCGATCAAAAAAAAACACAAATAGAAAGCTCAAAAGATGCAAATTAGGTCTATGAATCGCATAGGAATAGCAAATTACGTCCATAAATCATGTAAAATGTAAATTACATTCATTAATCGCATAAAAATCTCGAATTATGTCCATGAATCGCTCAAAAAAGGCGAATTGCATAAAAAACGTAAATTGGGTCCACAAATTGCTCAAAACGGGAATTACGTCCATGAATTGTTTAAAAAAGTGAGAATTACGTTCAGAAATTGTATGAAAAACACAAATTATGTCTATGAATCGTGTAGTAAATCGGGAATTATGTTCATAAATTGCTCAAAAAACACGAATTTTGGCAGCAGAAAGCTGAAACGCAAATTACGTTCATAAATCACTCATAAAATGCAAATCACTTCCATGAATCATGCAAAAAAATACTAATAACATTCATAAATTACAAAAAATGTGAATTAAGTCCAACAATTGGTAAAAAAAAGCGAATTACATTCATAAATCCTATAAAAACACAAATAACATCAATAAATCGATCAAAAACACAAATTTCGTTGACAGAAAGCTCAAAAAATGCAAATTATGTCTACGAATTGCATAAATATAGCAAATTACATCCATGAATCATGTAAAATGTAAATTACATTCATTAATCGCATAAAAATCGTGAATTATGTCCATGAATCGCATAGAAAACGCGAATTGGGTCCACAAATCGTCAAAACGTGAATTACGTCCATGAATTGTTTTAAAAAGTGAGAATTACGTTCAGAAATTGTATGAGAAACACAAATTATGTCTATGAATCGTGTAGTAAAACGGAAATTATGTTCATAAATCGCTCAAAAAACACTAATTTTGGCAGCAGAAAGCTGAAACGCAAATTACGTCTATAAATCGCATAAAAATAGCAAATAGTGTTTTGCATTCATGAATTGCATAAAAAACGCAAATTACATTCATGAATCGCTCAAAAAACACAAATTACGTCCATGAAACGCATAAAAACGTGAATTACATTCATAAATCACTCAAAAAATGCAAATCGCTTCCATGAATCATGCAAAAAAACACTAATAACGTTCATAAATTACAAAAAATGCAAATTACGTCCAAGAATTGGTAAAAAAAGCAAATTACATTCATAAATCCTATAAAAACATAAATAACGTCAATAAATCGATTAAAAAAACACAAATTTCATCAACAGAAAGCTGAAAAAACGCAAATTATGTCTATGAATTGCATAAAAATAGCAAATTACGTCCATAAATCATGTAAAATGTAAATTACATTCATTAATCGCATAAAAATTGCGAATTATGTCCATAAATTGCTCAAAAATGCAAATTACATTCATAAATCGCATAAAAAACACGAATGATGACCATGAATTGCGCAAAAAATGCGAATTACACCCAACATTAAATTAATTTGCAGAAAGTTTTTTGTTTTATACAAGTGTGCCAACAAGAACCTACAAGTTATCCTGAAACCCATTCTAAACCAACAAAAATTTAATGGAAAGATAAATTTGTCCAAGATAGACAAAATAATTTCCATTGACATACATTGACCAGAATCGAAAAATTCCTATTGAAATCTATCCTATACACTCCAAAACCAGAAAGAAAAAAATCCCTCCAAGAGTAACTCAATCTATCTGCTGCAAAATAAAATACATTGAAATGCAACTGAACAAGAACCTGAAAATTACATTTGAAATCAAACCGAAACCAGATTCAACCCCCCCCCTCCCCCCCCCCAAAAAAAAAATCCAACCATATCTCGATTTGGGAAAGAAAACTTAATTTCCATAGATACGCTTGGTCAGAAATCTGGAAATTCCAATTAGTCTATGGGTTAGCAAACCTTAATTCAATCTGAAAAAAAGAAAAAAATCTGACAAGCAGAGTTGTATAATATAGACGCACGCCATGTGCAGAAAATTTTATGAAGAAACAATTTTTATTTATTTATTTCGACAAATTGCGTAAAAAAAAAGTATCTCAACAAAGAATCATGTAAAAAAACCCAACATTTCGACAAAATACCACGTGAAAAACGTGAATTTCGTCCAAAGACCACAATAAAAACATTAATTAAATCCATGAATCGCATAAAAAATACAAATTCCATGCATGAATCGCATAAAAAATGTGAATTAAATGCATGAATCGCATAAAAAATGTGAACTACATCCATGAATCGCTAAAAAAAAAACAAATTGCATAAAAAATGGGAATTACGTCCACAAATTGTTTAAAATGTGAATTACGTCCATGAATCATGTAAAAAAGCAAGCATTATATTCATAAATTGTATAAAAAACGCAAATTACGTCTATGAATCGTGTAGTAAAACATGAATTATGTTCATAAATTGCTCAAAAAACACGAATTTTGGCAGCAGAAATCTGAAACGGAAATTACCTCTATAAAACGCATAAAAATACCGAATTGCATAAAAATGTGAATTACGTTCATGAATCGCCCAAAAAATGCAAATTACATCCATGAATTGCATAAAAACGTGAATTACGTTCATAAATCACTCAAAAAATGCGAATCACTTCCATGAATTGTGAAAAAAGACACGAATAATGTTCATAAATTGCAAAAAATGCAAATTACGTCCCAGAATTGGTAAAAAAAAGCAAATTACATTCATAAATCCTATAAAAACACAAATATTGTCAATAAATCGATCAAAAAAAACACAAATAGAAAGCTCAAAAGATGCAAATTAGGTCTATGAATCGCATAGGAATAGCAAATTACGTCCATAAATCATGTAAAATGTAAATTACATTCATTAATCGCATAAAAATCTCGAATTATGTCCATGAATCGCTCAAAAAAGGCGAATTGCATAAAAAACGTAAATTGGGTCCACAAATTGCTCAAAACGGGAATTACGTCCATGAATTGTTTAAAAAAGTGAGAATTACGTTCAGAAATTGTATGAAAAACACAAATTATGTCTATGAATCGTGTAGTAAATCGGGAATTATGTTCATAAATTGCTCAAAAAACACGAATTTTGGCAGCAGAAAGCTGAAACGCAAATTACGTTCATAAATCACTCAAAAAATGCAAATCACTTCCATGAATCATGCAAAAAAATACTAATAACATTCATAAATTACAAAAAATGTGAATTAAGTCCAACAATTGGTAAAAAAAGCGAATTACATTCATAAATCCTATAAAAACACAAATAACATCAATAAATCGATCAAAAACACAAATTTCGTTGACAGAAAGCTCAAAAAATGCAAATTATGTCTACGAATTGCATAAATATAGCAAATTACATCCATGAATCATGTAAAATGTAAATTACATTCATTAATCGCATAAAAATCGTGAATTATGTCCATGAATCGCATAGAAAACGCGAATTGGGTCCACAAATCGTCAAAACGTGAATTACGTCCATGAATTGTTTTAAAAAGTGAGAATTACGTTCAGAAATTGTATGAGAAACACAAATTATGTCTATGAATCGTGTAGTAAAACGGAAATTATGTTCATAAATCGCTCAAAAAACACTAATTTTGGCAGCAGAAAGCTGAAACGCAAATTACGTCTATAAATCGCATAAAAATAGCAAATAGTGTTTTGCATTCATGAATTGCATAAAAAACGCAAATTACATTCATGAATCGCTCAAAAAACACAAATTACGTCCATGAAACGCATAAAAACGTGAATTACATTCATAAATCACTCAAAAAATGCAAATCACTTCCATGAATCATGCAAAAATACACTAATAACGTTCATAAATTACAAAAAATGCAAATTACGTCCAAGAATTGGTAAAAAAAGCAAATTACATTCATAAATCCTATAAAAACATAAATAACGTCAATAAATCGATTAAAAAAACACAAATTTCATCAACAGAAAGCTGAAAAAACGCAAATTATGTCTATGAATTGCATAAAAATAGCAAATTACGTCCATAAATCATGTAAAATGTAAATTACATTCATTAATCGCATAAAAATTGCGAATTATGTCCATAAATTGCTCAAAAATGCAAATTACATTCATAAATCGCATAAAAAACACGAATGATGACCATGAATTGCGCAAAAAATGCGAATTACACCCAACATTAAATTAATTTGCAGAAAGTTTTTGGTTTTATACAAGTGTGCCAACAAGAACCTACAAGTTATCCTGAAACCCATTCTAAACCAACAAAAATTTAATGGGAAGTTAAATTTGTCCAAGAAAGACAAAATAATTTCCATTGACATACACTGACCAGAATCGAAAAATTCCTATTGAAATCTATCCTATACAATCCAAAACCAGAAAGAAAAAAATCCCTCCAAGAGTAACTCAATCTATCTGCTGCAAAATAAAATATATTGAAATGCGACTGAACAAGAACCTGAAAATTACATTTGAAGTCAAACCGAAACCAGATTCAACCCCCCCCCCAAAAAAAAAAAAATTATCCGACCATATCGCGATTTGGGAAAGAAAACTTAATTTCCATAGATATGCGTGATCAGAAATCTGGAAATTCCAATTAGTCTATCTTAAACCTAATCTGAACCTGAAAAAGGAAATTCCATATAACCGGAGCCCAGTATCTATACAGGACAAAATATTTTCCATTAAAGCGCAACCTGAACAGAACTTGAAAATTCCATTCGAATGGAACCTGATTGAAACCTGAAAAAAATTTCCATCGAACCTTAACCTAATCCGAAAAAGAGAAAATTATTTCTGCCGATACACATTGACAAGAGTCTGAAAGTTAACATGAAACCTAATCCAAACCCGAAAAGGAAAAAACAATGGAAACACAAGTCTGTCCAAGAAAGACCAAATAAATTCTGTCCACATACACCGACAAGAATTTCAATTGAAATCTATCCTAAACCCAGTTCAAACACTACCCCCCCCCCCCAAAAAAAAAAAAAATCCAATTGTAACCCAATTTATCTGCGACAAAATAATATACTTGAAATGCAACTCAACAAGAACCTGAAAATTCCATTTGAAGTCAATCTGAAACCAGATTCAATCCCCACCCCCCCCCCAAAAAAAAAAAACATTAATCAAATCAAGATTTTAGAAAAAAAAGGAACAATTTATGTCGATATGTATTGACCAGATCATGGAAATTCCAATAGAAGTCTATCTCAAACCCGATCCGAATAACCTGAAACTCAATCCAATTCCCCCCCCCCCCAAAAAAAAAGTAAAATAAAAAAATTAGGAAATAAAAATCTGTTCAAGAAAGACAAAATAATTTCCGTCCCCATCCACTGAATGGGGACTGACCAGAATTGAAAACTAGTACTTGAAATGCAACTCGACAAGAACCTGAAAATTCCAATTCAAGTCAAACTGAATCAAGATTCAAACCCGGAAAAAGAAAAAAAAACAATTATCTAACCAAATCAAGATTTTTAGAAAAAAAAATTATGTAAATAGGTACAGACTAGAGCATGGAAATTTTAATAAAATCTTAAACCCGATACAAACTCCCCCCCCCCTTACATAACTAACAAGAAGCCTTGATGACCCCACTAAACATAACTAACAGGAACGAAGAGTCATGCATACTGCATCGATTATGATGCATTTTCTGACTCATTCTGAATATTGTAAACTTATTGTCATTCATGTACAATAATTTTACCATTCTGTGCAAAAAAACAAAGCATAATTAACGAGAGTAAAAATTTTTCCATTAAACATGTTTATATACTTTCCATTTTATTCTGAATGCTTTAAACCTATCAGTTTCATCTTTGTACAGTAATCTTCCCATCCAAATCTCCCCCCCCCCTGTTAGTTTATATATGTTTTGTGCAAACAGCAAAACATAAATGAATTATTAAAATAAAATAAAATTTAATTCATTAAGGTTTTATCAATTACATCTTTCATAAATTCAAAATATGAATCCTAAAAGATATGATATCAAAATTTAAGTGACGCCTTGACGAGGCTTTAAACAATGTTTTAAAATTCCATTTATTTATTTATTGTCTAAATACATTTTCATATCTAAACAATACTTTTCATTTTCCAATAAGAATGAAAAGTTACACATACAGTATAGATTATGAAACACTTTCCAACACATTTTCATTATTGTAAGCCTATCATTTTAATCCATTTGCAGTAATTTTACCACTCTATATAAAGAACAAATTATAATTAACAAGAAAGAAAAACCTGTGTGCAACATAGATTTTGAAACACTTTCCAGAATATTCTGAATATTGTAACGGATATAGTCTTAATCTATCTGCAATATTACCAACCTATACAAAGGTTGAAACATAATTAACAAGAATCATGCACGCAGCATAGATTATGAAATACTTTCCAGCACATTCTGAATATTCTATTCCTGATCATTTTAATCCATCTGCAGTATATGTATCATCATGTGTAAAGAATAAACATAGTTAACTAGAATGAGAAATGATACATACAGCATAGATTATGAAATCCTTTCTTAGAAATACAGTGCTGAATGTACATTACTTTCTTATCTTATACTAACGTACTTTACTACAGAGTTGTTTTTAACGAAATCAAGTAGCACAGCATATATTAATAATAAAATATGAAATATCTTTTTTTAAGTGGGTGGGGGAGGGGTAATTAAAGGTGATCAGAAATCATGAATATAAATTCTTTGCATTAGTCTTTAATTTTTTGTTTTTATCTTTTTATTATTAACCTAAAAAAAGCACTGATATCAGTACAAAAAACCCTGAACGGGTTAAAAGCTTGTGACGCAGCACTTTATCTTATATCTAAGAATTTTAAATTTGGGACTTAAAACTAATGATATCAAAATTTATGTGACGCTATGCTATTAATTAATATATACATATATTAAAATTTAATTCATTAAGGTTTTATCAATTACATCTTTCATAAATTCAAAATATGAATCTTAAAAGATATGATATCAAAATTTAAGTGACGCCTTGACGAGGTTTTAAACAATGTTTTAAAATTCCATTTATTTATTTATTGTCTAAATACATTTTCATATCTAAACAATACTTTTCATTTTCCAATACACTGTTAAATACATCACTTTCACTGAATATATATAATGCACTGAAATGTATTCATTTGAATAAATAGATTTATCTTTTGGGCTACGCTATCCAAAATCAAAAATAACGTTTGAATAAATATTTTTTGCGTCATTGTATCCAAAGTAAGTTAAATAGATGCAAATAGATACAATGACGCAAAAAATATGTATTCAAATGTTATTTTTGATTTTGGATAGCGTAGCCCAAAAGATAAATCTATTTATTGAAATAAATACATTTCAGTGCATTATATATATTCAGTGAAAGTGATGTATTTAACAGTGTATTGGAAAATGAAAAGTATTGTTTAGATATGAAAATGTATTTAGACAATAAATAAATAAATGGAATTTTAAAACATTGTTTAAAGCCTCGTCAAGGCGTCACTTAAATTTTGATATCATATCTTTTAAGATTCATATTTTGAATTTATGAAAGATGTAATTGATAAAACCTTAATGAATTAAATTTTAATATATGTATATATTAATTAATAGCATAGCGTCACATAAATTTTGATATCATTAGTTTTAAGTCCCAAATTTAAAATTCTTAGACATAAGATAAAGTGCTGCGTCACAAGCTTTTAACCCGTTCAGGGTTTTTTGTACTGATGAATATATACATATAAAAAGTAATGAATTACTTTTCGAAGTCGGTGCCAAACAGTCACAATTGATAACCCTTTTCGTTATGTTACTAGGCACAATATATTCACAATTTTTATTATATTTAAGACAGTTTGGCACCAACTTCAAAAAGTAATTCATTACTTTTTATATGCATATACTAGGGGGGCCCCGCCCCCCTGCTCGCTATGCTCGCCAACCCCCCGCGTAATCGCTTAGCGATTCCAAATTATTGGCTACCCCTGCTTGCTGCGCTCGCCAATATCCCATGGTATGAATAAGCAGTTGCAGACCTTTCAAATGATGTGCCACACGACTGGTGTTGTAAAGAAATTAAAAATTTGCCCCCCTGGGGGGCAGAGGGGGAGGCGACACAAAAGACATCCATAATATGAATAAGCAGCTGCAGACCTCTTAAATGATGTCACACGACTGGTGTTGTAAAGAAATTAAAAATGTGCCCCCCTGGGGGGCAGAGTGGGGGTGACACACAAGACATCCATAAAATGAATAAACAGTTGCAGATCATTCAAATGATGTGTCACACAATTGTTGTTGTAAAGAAATTACAAAATGCGCCCCCTCTGAGGGCAGAGGGGGGGTTACACACAAGATATCCATAATATGAATAAGCAGTTGCAGACCTCTCAAATGATGTGTCACACAATTGGTGTTGTAAAGAAACTAAAAATGTGCCCCCCTGGGGGGCAGAGTGGAGGATGACACACAACACATCCATAATATGAATAAGCAGTTGTAGACCTTTCAAATGATGTGTCACACGTAGCGTTGCAAAGGTTAGAAAAAACCCTTTTTAAACCCGGGAATAAACCGGGTTTTCAGGAATAAACCTGGAAAAAACCCGGGATTTTTGGAATAATTCGGTTTTTTGGGGATAAACCTGGGAATAAACCTGGTCTATTGGATATTAACCCGGGAATAAACCAACTTTTTGCAACTCTAGTCACACAACTGGTGTTGTAAAGAAATTAATAATGTGACCCCCCCCCTGGGGAGAGCAGAGTGTGGGGGTGACACAAAAGCCATCCATAATATGAATAAGCAGTTGCAAACCTTTCAAATCTTGTGTAACACGACTGGTGTTGTAAAGAAATTAAAAATGTGTCCCCCCTGGGGAGCAGAATGGGGGATAACACACAAGACATCCTTTAAATGAATAAGCAGTTGCAAACCTCTCAAATGATGCATTAAACGACTGATGTTGTAAAGAAATTAAAAATTTGGCGAAATACTACAGTTATCGCCAAGTTGGCGTCACTTTTGACAACTAATTTTGGTCGCCAAATTTGGCGATATATCGCCAAGTTGGCGACAAACTTGGCGATTGTTGGCGAAGGTAACCTTTCCTCTCTTTATGGTAACCCATATGGCGATGCATAGACGGAGCCCTTTCCTGATTGGTCTATTCGACTCATGGAAGGAGTGGACAACCCGGATTCGTTAGTTCCGGAAATCTTCCACATCAGCATCATTCCAGGAGTCATTCCTTTTAAGGCTAGTTTTTTTTTACTATAGAAGGATTCATAAATTAAATCATAAATATGTAAAATCATCTCTTGTAAAAAATATTCTCTCTAAAATATATGTTTAGTGGATACTAAATTATATATATTAAATTTAACCGTTTTCATATGCCGGTACCTGATATCCGATGTGTACTTATTGGACAACGTTTTGTCATTAGAGAATTTTAAAGAATTATTTAATTCTTTTTAGCGCTTTTTTGAAGTCGGTTGATATTTTTTTTTTTAAAAAGCTTATTTTATCTATTAAAATTTTTGAAGAGTTTTGTTGAGTTTTTAAGATTTTCCTGATTACGGTGGTTATTACCTTAAATGCTGTACACTGCGTATTGTGCATGAGTATACCATGTACCAAGCCTCAGCGACATATATCAATTTTATTATACATGAAATACTTTAATATCATTAAAATATGCCGCACACAATTCTCTTCTTTATGTAATAGACTTTTTTTGCGTGGCACTGCAAATAAATAGCTATTTTTTTCACCGCATATCTTATAGAATGCATATTTCAGTGCATTTCGCTCCATATAAATTTTAATACGCTTCACAGGGCGTAACATCTTTAAAATTCATTTGAAACATATTTTTTCATAAGCAGTAATGTAACAGTAAACATTTGACTGTCCCTGTAAAGAAACTAATCATGATAGGACATTCATTGGAAATACGGTTCGTGCTATGGTAATTGTCTAAAACGTCCAAACATTTTAGGGCAATCCGAGTATAGTTACAGGAATTAGAGTGCGCACAGACTGGCAGACAAACTGAAATCATGAAAAAATGTGTTAAAAAAGTATCACATGATGCGAGACTAAAATCCGCATTTTTTAGTGTCTTAAAATTGAATCTATGGCGCAAATTGGCTTTCAATAATGTAAAAATAAGATTTTATAAATGATTTAAGATATTACTGGGCTAATTTACGAAGTGAGAAATATCTGATTTTAAAACGTGTGTATGATTCCGTTAAAGCTTATAAACCGTTATTTTATAAAATACACAATTATTTCCTGAAATAACTATACAAGTCCATAGGTATGTGTAAAATTATTTAATTTTATGATTTAACTAGTTATTTTATAGAATAGAGATTGTTTTAACCATTAAACTATTAAAACAAGACGCGAAATCTCTCTGAACCCATTATAGCTGGTTTTAGTCAGTTTTGAACTATTTATGTTTGTTTTTTTCAGTCAATGTGAATGCTGCATTTCTTAGAACTCCTCTTCGCTACTAACCGTTATTGGGAGTGCATGTTTTAACCATATGCTTTTATATTCTTCTATCTTTTCAAGAAATATTGGATTCTTGAAAAATTTCGACTACCAGTTTTCGAGGGATTCGCACGTTTTAAAAGTTAATGAACAAAATATGAGAGCATTTAGAAAATGTCTGTCTGGCACTCTGTGAGTCTGAACGTAACAAAAAATAGTAGGTGCTCTATCTCAAGAACTAATGTACGGAATTTCACAAAGACTCAAATTATGTTAGATCATGATAGAAATCATGAGCTGATTAATTTTTCATGTATATAACTTAACAGTTGGCACTGTTATGCTGTATTATCCAACATTTTCCGAACATGTCTATCCCAAGAAAAGAAAAGGCACATATTTTTCTAAAACATTAAATTGAGTTAGCTTCTGATATAGATAAATGTTTTTTAGTTTTTGAGGTTAATTACTGCTACGAATATTTTTTTCCGATTTTGCAATTGCTGTACCTCAAAAATTAATGCATGAATTTTCACCAAAATCAATATTCAGTATCTAATAAAAATTTAATCTTATGAGTTTTTGTTGTACATCACCCAACAAATCCGTCTGTGTTTTTTCGTATAATACAAGTTATTTCCTGTATAATAAAAAAAAAACAGATACTATTTATAGGAACACACATAAGATTTTGACCACCATACTGTATCCCTAGTACTGTATAATATAACAGCAAAATCTGAATATTTTTTAATTTCCTTCAAGTACGAACGCACTTCATTTGCTACACTTCACGCACAATTTCCAACTTGTTTAATCTAGTCTTCTTCTAAAACATAATTGATTAATTTAAGAGCCAACTTTATTAATAGTTTTAATAACTATTTACATGGCATAAAATTTAATTTAGCATTCAAGGTTTAGTGAATGGATTGCTCGAAATTTCATTTAACGTAAATGATTGTTCTATTCGAGAACTTCACACGTTTATTTTAATTAAAATAAATCTAAACAAACAAAAGCGTCCATTTAAATTATAAAGAAAACCCAAAATGCGGATTTTAATTAAAATGCAATAATCGTAGCTAACAATAGTTACAAATCAAAATATGCTTTTAAGAAACAGTAAGCGGATAATGAATTCAATTATTCAACTTTGGCTGCATTACTTTCTTAGCTCTGCATTTCAATCCAGGTAATTGCATATTCAAAATTAAACAGAACAAATGCAGGTAACTTTTGTTTAAATATAGCAATGTATTGAAAAACAAAACTTTTCATTTAAATATAATTTACTATACACAAGCATGGAAATAGAATGTAACATTATATTACTAATTTTCTATTAATTCTACCACTATATATTATTATTCAATATTTCATGTTGAACGTTATATACTTTTAATTGGTCATGCAGATTTATAAAAATATCATATGGATTCATATTCTATTTCAAAGTTCTATTTTACGCCCCCCCCCTAACTCGTATCTAATTAGTGATAAAGTATTTTATAAAAACTCCATATAAATCTGTAGAGTAAATCTGTCTGGAATCTAAATGGCTTTCCAACAAATGAAAACAATAACCATTGTGAATAATATTTGTAATATTTGTGACAGTGAATGTAATGTGTGTAACGTAAACTCCGTAAAAGGCAAATACCGCTTATGAAGACTTGTTAGAAGAAGTCTGAAACATTATGTGTCAATTTTTTTCTGTGTTTAAAGTTGTTTTTATTTACATAGTATGCTGAGGAATATCCTAAATGGTTTATTTATTTTTGTTATTATAGTTTGTCGGATATGCATCCCAAGAAATTAGAAAGACATTCTAATTGTTTTCATTACTAATACATTTTTAGCCAATACAGGTAAATTATTCTAAATTGCAAATTAATATTTCCTTTTTAATGTTTTAATTGATACATGCCTTTTAAAATTTCATGATATATTAAATTCTTTGAATATTTTCATAATATATTAAATTCTTTGATCTAAACATATCTACTTTAATATTGAGCTATGAATTAATTCTTTTTAAAATTAATAAATCTTAGGTAAAGTATGATGACTTCCAGTGGTACGTATTTTATTGTGTTCACCTAATTTTTTTAAACTTCTCTAAAAAATAACGGAAATCACACTTTATACTGAGTATAAAGGTATTTTTTCTAAAATATGATCAATCAATGAATTGAGTTAAAAAGCGTTATTTAAACTATTTTCTATAAATATATTTATAACTATTTTCTATTTACTATATAACTATTTTCTTCAAATATTTTCTATATTTTTTAAAATTATGTTCTAGAGCCCGCTTTAGTGATATTCGTACAAAAATGCTTTAGATAATTGAAATAATAAAAATATTAAAAAAATAAGTTCTTTAATTTTGGGTTTTAAAGAGTTTTTCAAAATATTTGACATGAAAATTGCATAAACTGATAAAACTGACAAATAAGATGTTAAACATGAAATTCATAAAGATTAAATTAATTTTTTTAATTACATTGTCTGCATTTTCTACGTCTGCTTCAGTAATTTAAATAATTTTATCTTTTAACCCACTAATGCCTGAATTATTTTCTTTGTTAAAATTCATATTTTGCATTTTCTCACCGCTTTTAAATCAAGAATAACTTTTATCTTAATTTATCGATGACTTTGTCTCAAGAAAGAAAGTATTTATTTATCCTCCTTTTTTACTGGTGTGAAATGCGCTTACTCGAATATTTTAAAATTGTCCCAAAAATGGGTCGCTAGGCACTAATGGGTTAAGTTATATCTTTTTACATGAATGATCTATTTAAATTGATATAACGGTAGATATTAAACAATGTGGAAAGATTTTTATTTATTTATTCAAAAAAAATGACCACACATAAATTCTTTTTTAAAATAAATTTTTGAATGTATGATTTGCGTGAAACGAGAAATTGTAAAATATAAAACATTAATAGTATATATTTATAAGTAGTATATATTTATATAAAAAATGGTATGAATTGAAAAAATTACTAGTTATTCTCACAACTTTATATGTTTGTTTATTTATTTTAATAATTATGACTTCATATACGTATATATGTAATTAAAGGGTTAGAACTAAAAAAATTTAATGAACTATTAAAATAAACTAATGGTTAATAATTAAAAAAACATTCTTATTTACATAGAATAAAATTTTATTTAGCATTCAATGCTTAGTGCAGGGATTGCCCGAAAATTCATTTAACGCCAATCATTGTCTTCTCCGAAAACTTCGCACGCTTATTTTAATTAAAATAAATCTAAACAAACAAAAGCGCCCATTTAAATTATAAAGAAAACTCAAAATGCGGATTTTAATTCAAATGCAATGAATGTATATAACAGTAGTCCCGAATCAAAATATACTTTTAAGAAACAGTAAGCGGATAATGAATTCAATTATTCAACATTCGTTGTATTATTTTATAAGCTGCATTTCTATAAAGGTAATTGCATATTCGATATTAAATAAGAACAAATGCAGATAACTTTTGTCTAAATATAACTATGTATTGAAAAACAAAACTTTTCAATTAAATATAATTTACTATACACAAGCATCCTATTGTTAATTTTCCTTTAAACTTGCCACTGTCTATTATGCAATGTTTCACGTTATATATTATTAATTGATCATGCAGATTTATAAAAAGGATCATGTGTAATCATTTTATACTTCAACGTTCGATTTCACGGCCTCCTCTCCCTAACTAGTTCATAATTAGTGATAAAACATTTTATAATAACTTCGTAGAAATCTGTGGAGTAAATCTATGTGATATCAAAATGACTTTCTAACAAATAAAAATAAAAACTATTGTTAAAATTGTTAATAATATTTGTAACATTTGTGACAGTGGCTGCAATGTGTGTAATCTAAGCTCCGTCTAGGACACTTAGCCCCTGAAGAAGGCTTACTAGAATAAGTCTGAAACGTTAAATATCTATTTTTTATGGGCTTTTAAAGTTGTTTTTATTTTTGTAGTATGCTGAGGAATATATTATGTGTTTTTCCGCATTCTAATATTTCCTGTTTTAGTGTTACATTAGTGAAATGGCACATTGATTGAAGCACCTTTTTTTAAAACTTTATAATATATTAAAATCTTTGAATATAATCTCTTTTAATGTTCACATATCTCTTTTAATATTGAGCATTCGTTTTTTTTTTTTATTAATCAGTCTTAGAGGAAATATGGTGATTTCAAGCGTTAAGTATTTCATTATTTTCTTTCTTTTTTATTGTGTAGAAATATATTTGTTTTCTATGATCAATGAATGAATTGAATTTTATGCATAAAGTATTCTTTAAACTTAAAAAGATATATAATTGGACCAAATATTTTTTATAATTTTTAAAAGAACGTTTTATAGCCTGTTTCATAGATATTCGTACAAAAATGCTTTAGACAAATGGATTAGGATACAGAAATATTGAAAAAAATCTCCTTTTAATATTTTTGAAAGAATTCTGAAGATATTTATATTAAAAGTGTATAAAAACTGTATGCAAATAAGATGCTAAACATAAAATTAATAACGATTAAATTAATTTAAAATATTTTTTATTTGCATTTTCTATTTTTGCTTCACTAAATTAAACTCTTTTATTGTTTAACTAGCGGCCTTCGCCCGCTACGCTGGTCGGTTTATCTAAAGAAATCTTGAAGAAGTAGTTAGATAAGGTTCAGACATACATTAAAAAAAAAAAAGCAAGTCGATCATTCAAAAAACGTTGGGAAATATCAAATATTTACTGTAATTTTTTAAGAAAAACAAAGTTTCGAAAAAAAAAATTAAATCGAAAAAAAAATTACACTGACATATTAATGCAAGGAAATTTTCCCAGAGAGAAAATTCGCCTTGCATACAATATTTCAAATTCTTTTAATTGCTTATAGGCGTTAATGCCAACATAGTGAAAAAAAATTCCATGCTGGGAATCGAACCCGGGCCATCAGTATGGCGCACTGACGTTCTACCGACTAAACCACATGGAACGACAGCCAGCTTGAAACTTTCTCATACTTAAGTAGACTGGCGAAAACATAACGATAGCGCGTTTTAAAATCGCACAGTGACATCTATTGGATTTTATATGTACTAAAAAACGTTATGTACTAAAAAACGTGAGCAGCGCACCTAATAGTTTCTTTTGTTTCTTTTTGTTACTTTTTTGTCTGTTGTCCGATTTTGATGAAACAAAGCCTATACACTGCCCGGGAGTGTGCATTCTTCGTTAGTGAAAACCGCATAAAAATCCATTCAGTAGTTACGAAGATAACCTCGAACAAACAGACAGACAGACAGACAGACAAAAAATTCAAAAAAAATTTTTTTGTGTTTCATTGGTTTTCTTTTATCGCCCTGACTCCATTTTTGTCAATTATCTTCAATGTACAGACACACCGGGTCCTACTGTTTTATTATATGTATAGATGTGTAACTTTTATGAATGTCTTATTTAAGTTGATACAACGATGATTATTAAACAATGTGGAAAGATTTTCATTTATTTATTAAAAAAATGACCACACATTATGTGTGGTCATTTCTATTTTTAAAATAAACTACTGACTGTATGATTTTCGTGAAACGAGAAAATATTAAATATAAAACATTAATAGTGTATATTTATAAGGAGTATATATTTATCCAAAAAATACTATGATTTGATGATTATTTGTTCTAAATAAAAAAATGGAAAAAGTGATATAATAAAAAGTACTTTCAAAAAAAAAAAAAAAAAAAAAAAAAAAAAAAAAAACTAGTTATTTTCACATTTTTATTTATTTATATATTTATTTTAATAATTATGATTTCATATCGTATATATGTAAAAAAGCCGTTTAAAATTAATAAGTAATCGCGTATCACATTACCTTGAACTAGAAGAACGATTAAAACAAACTAATGGTTTATATTTAAAAAAAATAAAACATGTCCGAATTTTTTTTTTATTTAATACCTGAAGGAAAAAATATTAAAACATTAAAATAATTAACAAATTGTTTCGATCCCTTAAATTTAGTGGCCAATTTGAATCACTTGACAGCAATAAAATGTACAAATAGTCTAATAAATGTCATTGCAAAATCTTAATAGAATGTAAACAAAATTTAACATTTTTCGAAACAATTTTGAGCCATACTTATGCAATACAAATATAATAAATTTTGAATATATGCATTAAAATATTTAATTGCCATAAAGGACGCCAAATATTAATAAAAACATTAAAAGATCTTAATAATTTTTACATGTTTCGATTAAATTTACTCAATCATCATCAGAAAAATAAAATACAAATAAACCAAATTTTTCCATCTTTGTGTTTATTTGTATTTTATTTTTCTGATGATGATTGAGTAAATTCAATCGAAACATGTAAAAATTATTGAGATCTTTTAATGTTTTTATTAGTATTTGGCGTCCTTTATAGCAATTAAATATTTTAATGCATATATTTGAAATGTTTTTAATGGACGTATAAGAAAACTTCTATTTATAATTAATAAATTTTGTACCAAAAATGTTTATTATTAAATTTTATTTGATTAAAGTAATATTTGAAAGACAAATCCGATGAATAAAATATTTTTGAAATAATTTTATTTTGAAATATATGTTTATTGATCATAAATGAGAACTGATTCATCATAGTTTTATCATGTAGGGCATATGCTCTTTAATGTTGAATGTGAAATGTTAAAGTACTTAAAATCCTTACTCAGAAATAACATCTTAATGCTACACAATAAAAATCCTAACTTAAGAAATGAAACAAGAGACATGTCACATTTTAAAAATTTACCATGTAAGAAAGTCCTACTGGAATACACAACCTTCATCAACAATTGTTTCCATAATTCGTTAGATATGGTGTATAATAACAAAAATATATCATCACGTTTTCTGTTTTCTAACTTTGAAGAAAAAATATAATATTCAGTGACAACTCGTTCCACGCCAGTTTTATTTAGCCGAAGTAGAAATTTGGGAAAAGACGACAATTAGTCTAGTTATAGGTATGAAACATTCTACTAATATTTCAAACATTTTTTTTTCAGAAATACGTCAGCGACTATCCGTTAAATGCGAAGACACTTTTAGGAGAACTACTCTTTAAAAAAGAATCTGTAAAGTTACTAAACTTTTTCTTGAGAACTGGGATTCCTAGAACTGTTTACGTAACACAACAGCAAATATTCATGTAATATGTTCAGTTATATGAATTTTTCGTTTTTTTTGGTGTTACAGATTTTTGTTTTTATAGTTTATTGTTGTGAGTTTGAGGGATTATATTAGATATTGTAATAAGAATCTGTTAAAACCTGAATTTGCAAATAGTAAACATTTCTTTAATTATAAGATTGAAAATTTTAACATAATAATGCAGTTATATTTTTCTTTTACATAGTATATAAATATGTATATCGAAAAGTTCAAATTAACAAATTGCTTTAAAATTTTTGAGTCTTTTAACCCTTAGTCGGGCGGCCTATATATTATATTGAACCTAAGTTTAAATCAGATTTCCACCAGGAACATTTAATATAATTTTACTTTTTTAACTTTTGTGGGAAAGAAGTAAGAAAAATGCTTTTCCTTTTTTAGATATTTTTTCTAAAATTCCAGTGTGAATTGAACATTACATAGGCATAATCACTTTGACCCTGGAAAAGATTAATGATAATTGTATTAATTGTATTGATTTGTATTCCATTCTAATGATTTCTTCTAATTTTAATATATATTCAAACAAATAATAAATGCATGTGAACCCTGAAAACTTGTCATATTTCTCACACACAACGATTTTTGGATATCAGTATTTTTAAATGGAAAAATTGGATTTTTTTACCAGAGATATTTTATCAGTTGAATAGGAAACTTTTCGAAAATAACGGTGGCCAACAAGCTTAGAGATTTTTAGCTGTGCGACAGACATTACAAGTTCGCATGGAATTGACCATGTGACTTCATTTAGACATATATGATTTATATTCTACCAAAAATGGAAAAAGTTAATGTCCGGTTACAGCGAAAGTGAAAATTAGAGATCAATCAGCTACAACTAAAACATTTAAATTTAATTCAGAAAAAATATAAAATAAAAAAGCATTATATATTTTTTACATCTAAACTTGCCACTCAAATATATTTCGATGCTTTAAAGATATAAATACATCTTTTTAAAACTACTATATCATTCTGAAAATTTTTACTTTCAGAAGAGCATATCCTAATATTTAATAACAGTTTTTGAAACCATGCGTTTTCTAGTACTTCAGAAGAACAACCTTTTATTTTTAAAATATATGTCTATGCTTCTTTATTATTTCTTTGATTTTGTTGTTGTTCTTTTTGCTTCTTCGTAAACTTGATACAAAATCAGAGAATGGAGGTAATGTACCGTGAAATAAACATAGCGTATCCATTTACAAGAAGAAGAAAGTGACTGGGGTAGAAATGTAAGTTTCATTTATACTGTGTTTTAAACTCTTACTCATAAGCTTTAGAAAAAGTTTGAGATTTTTGCTGATTTAGAGGAATTTTTCCCAGAGCAGTATATATGATGTGCATTGTACAAGACTTGAAATTGAATAGTTTTATAGAATTATGGGTTCGATAGATTCTGATTTAGGGCAATTAAATCCAAGTTATTTCTTCTTAATTTATAAATTTACAAAATGGAATGTGGATTTCAAATCAAAGAATTAATATTATGGCTTTTTCGGAGATAGATAGTTTGCTCTGATGGTTATGAATCTGTGTATTTATGACTTACAGGAATCACTTTTTATAACAAAGTGACAGCACATGGTTGTTCAACAATTGTAAGATTTTGATGCCGATTATGTGCATTAAAAGGGTTTTTTATGGAGAAAAAAAATTTTAAAAATACCTTCTTTTAAACAACTATCAGGTCTGAAATAATAGAGGAAATTATGTTAAGCTACAAGGTCACCCACTACACGTAACCAAGGCTAGGAAGAAACTCTCACATGCCTCTTATATTTAAAACTGAAAAAATAAAATGAAACATTGGAATATTGTGATTGTGTCTTAAGTGTCAAATATTGTATGTCGATTATGTGCACCAGAGGAGTTTGTTCTTTGTTGTAAGGATTTGAAAATCCCTCTTTTCATATAGCTAACAGAACTAAAAAAAGCGAAATTTAAATAATGTTAGGCTGCATGATTCTCCACTATGCGTAACAAAGGCGTGGTAGAACCTCTCAACCGTCACTTCTATTTGAATCTGGAAATCTCTTGAAATAATATAAAAAATTGGAACATCAAAATTATAGTATAGGTTTCAAGATTGATTTTCTGTACATAAAAAAATGAAAATAAAACAAAATTGTAAATAAAAATAAAACAGAAACTGTTTTATTTTAGTTCAAAAAATATACTGTATATAATAATTCATTTTCACCATATTTAAAATCAAAGATAAAACGTACAATAAAAAAAAATACAATTTCATCTTTAATACAATGTGCTTCCTACATTTTTACTTTGATAGAAAAAACTACTAAAGTAAAGACTAAATTAAAACATAAAATCAATATAACATGAAATAAATATAGATTATTCATTATCAAGAGCAAAAATGTTAGCACACTCGGATAAAAAAAACAATTGCTTCAACAGTATGTTTGATAATGATAATTTTAAGTTCTTGTAGCCATAGAACTATAAAAATGACTAAGCAGAAAAACTTCCCGTAGAACATGAAATACTCATAGAATTCTCGAAAGAATAATAGTTATATTGATTTGTAGAAGTTCTTGTCTAAATTCCTATTCTCAATTTTTATTTTTTTAAAACCTAGTTTTTGTTTGTTTTTAAAATTATGATAATAATATTTATAATAACACACATTTAAAGATAAATACAAATCAATGACAATATTTTCTTTCAAATAAAACTCCAGCTTCCTTTTAAGTATTCAATTTATTAGTATCACACATTTTATTTGGTTTCTATTGAAAAATGTAATGCTTTTCATTTAATTTACCATGTAATTCTATTAAAAGGAGAAATAAAAAAGGTGTTTCAAAAATATGCAATTAAAATTAGTAAATTAAAAAAATTGAACGTGTTCAAACGTGTGTATTAGAATTAATTTCTATATCAATAAATATATTATATCACCGCGGTTTAAGTCTCTTTTCTTAACGTCTATTTGAAATTACTGTTGATATTTTCCAAAACGTGAAAACATTCATTTAATTTTTGGAGTTTTAATAATTGATTTTTTTTAACCACAGACACATTATCCCACAATAAATGACGCAAAATATATTACATATGTATTAATATATGTATATATACATATATATATAAAATTCCAAATAAGTTAATAAAATGCTAAATTCATCTTTAGTAAAGTAAACCTAAAATTACACCATGTGCGAACTGCTTAAAATATGGCAAAAAAAATAAAATGCATTAATTTTCTTTAGCTCTTAGTACTTTTAACTGTAAACACAGCCTTCGTGATAGAATACAAAAAATACAAAATTTTTTGTATTCTCTGATGAAGACTATTTAAGTACAGTAAGAAAAAACGTAGTAAAGTGCATGCAGAATGTACGAGAAAAGAAATAAAATTAAAATCATTTTAAATATTTTTGTCATTTTTTAAGTAGTTTGCACTTAATTTTGAAAATTATATTTCGTTACTTTTTTAATCTAATCCTCTTTTAACCCTTAACCCTATGTCCCGACACTTTTTATATCATACCTGACAATAAGAAAGTTTCTATTTTCTAATAATTTCGTTTATTAATTCTGGTGTAAGTGAATAATTCAAAACAGTTTTGCTGCGCAACGGAAAAGTTTAAAAGATTATTGAGCCATTGCAAAGCCATTTTATTAATAATTCAAATAATTGCTTGGAATAAAATTTAATTCAGCATTCAATGTTTAGTGCATGGATTTCCAAGGATTAAAAATCCATTTAATGACAATCAGTGTCTTATTCGAAAACTTCGCATGCTTATTTTAATTAAAATAATTCTAAACAAGAACGTCCGTTTGAATTATAAAGAAAACTAAAAATGTGGATTTTAATTAAAATGCACTGATCGCAGCTAACAATATTCCCATATCAAAATATGCTTTTAAGAAACAGTAAGCCGATAATGAATTCTATTATTCAGCATTCGTTGGATTATTTCCTAAGCCGCATTTCTATCCAGGTAATTGCATATTCAAAATTTAATCAGAACAAATGCAGATAACTTTTGTCTAAATATAACAATGTATTCTAAAACAAAACTTTTCAATTAAATATCATTTACTATACACAAGCATGGAACTAGAATGCAGCAACCTATTGTTAATTTTCCATTAAACTTGCCACTGTCTATTATGCAATAGAACACAAAAATCTTCTTGAATCACCATAAAATGGATAAAATATCGCAAGGCCTTTCGATAGAACTTAGTCTATCTTCATCAGGCGAAAAGACGTGCGCCTCCAATGAATGTAGTGGCACTACTCGTCGAATTTTCAAAATATGCAAGTGTATAGTTCCTCATATCCAAAAAAAGCGTCACTGTTGAAGGAAACAAAACATACAATATAGTAAATGAACATATATATGTACACAAATATGGAAAAGGAAAAAAGAAGTAAGGCCTTTTAATATTTTTAGTAAAAAATGATAAAATTTTTAAACAAATAATGTCGACGATCGGATTTCTTCCCTATTAGAAAATGAATATTCCTATTTCTCTTTTTTTATGTTTTTCACTATGATAAATTAGAATATACATTTCCTGTTGCCACATGGAATTAGTATAATTCCACAAATAAAACCCAGTTCTGAAAAATTAAGTTAGGATTGATACTATCAAAGATTATACACCGATACTAATAACATATTTTGTATAAGGTTGGGAAAACATCTTTTTTTTTAATATTTTTAATAAATTACACAGAAAACAACATAACAATATTACCCTTTGGCTGGACAATCAGGGGGTTTTAAATGTGATTTAATTCAACATAAAAAGTATCAAGCCATATAAAATTGCATCTATTAAAATATAAATATTTTGTCTGAATTTCAAAATAATGGTCCTTAATGCCTTCTTTTAAGACATGAGTCAAATAATCATGCATTAATTAATATGTTTATTTGAGCTTAAAAATGAAATAAAAATTTTAGTATTTAACAAAAAGAGTTGCAAAAACACATATATGTTAAAAACACATAATTTAACAGACAGAACTTTTTAATAAATGTCCAATTTCTCAAATTTACAAAAATCGTGGAAACTAAGTAAGAAAATCCTTATGGATAACATGCTCTATTCAAAATTACATTTATCATTTGGTAAGCAGCGATTCACACTTAAAAGAAAATTAAAAGAAATAAACATAAAAACCACACAATTGAAAGAAATATTTTAAATAAAAAAAAAGAAAACATTAAAAAGGACACTTTTTGTTGCAGCTGGAAATTTTTGAACAGATAAAATAACTAAGAAAAGCTTTCACTACGCAAAACCTTCCGTATTTAACGCTACATATATCATTCTATATGCATTTACCCAAAATTACCTTTTCAAAAATTAAAATAAATGTTTATAGACTAAATAAATGAAAAAATAAAGGGGTCAATTTCTGTTGCAGCTTAAAAAGTCGTCCGTAAATTCGAGCTATGATGAACACATGCCGTAAGCGATCATTTTTTCCACTACCATTCAAATATATTTTAGTTCAAACAAAAAATTTCATTGCAAAATAATTTTCAAACGTATGTACCTTTTAAAATTATTTTAGGAGGAAAAAATGGAGAATTTTATTCTTAGAGGAAAAATCTTTAAAACGTTAAAAGTTGTAAATCAAAATTCTGGTGTGAAATATTATTATAGAGCGTGACTAAAACTAAAGGCCTTTCTAGTGTTAAAACACTAAAAAAACTATCACAAGCTTTTTTTTTTTTTTTTGGAAGTTTTTACTTTTCGTATATTAAAATCACCACATTTCCAAATGGAAAAAAAATAAAAGAAACGATGTTGAAATTATTTAATGTGGTCATAATTAACCCCCCCCCCTCCCCGACCCTATACGAAGGCAATTCCTAGTTCATACATAGAAACGCATACATCAAATATAATATTGTAGAATTAAATTTTATATAAGTATAATATTTATTTATAAGTATATTTCAGCTTATTCAAATTTACCTTAATATTTTAAACGATCTAACTACTTAAAATGTAAAAGGTAATATAAATTTGTGATTTATTATAATTTCTCTTTTAAAATTTTACATAAGAAATGAAGTAGTTTTCATACTGTATGTTTATGCAGCGCATCATATATTTCATTGTATTCATTCTTAAAATAAATGTTATTTCGTATTATGTGTATTAATTTATTCCAAACGTGTTTTAAAAGAAAATACTTTTATGAAATATTGCTTGAAATAGTGTGAGTACAACAGATGGTAAATAAAATGTAATCAAAACTACGCATAAACCATTCTAAGTCGAAAAAATATTGAAAAAGCGATTAATTTTGGAGTACTATTTATTACATTTATCCTGTTATTAATAGCTTTCGCGCAATTTATGAGAAATGCTCGTTATATTAAATGGCTTAAAAGGATTTACTAATATTTTAAATGTTTGTAATTTATTCCATACATTAATTAGAAATGTTTGAAGCAGATTTCCATAATGAGAAAATTGAAAACATCATAAGTTGAGTATTTAGTTATAAGTTTTCATATATAATACATATTTCTTTTTATATAAAAGTCTGATGGCAAAAGGCGGATATGGTAAACGATAAGTTAATTTTTATGCATTATAATTATGGAAGTTCATTTAATAAAATCGTGAAAAATATATGTATCAGATAATCGAACTTTAAAATTAAATGTACACGAAGAAATTAAAAAAAAATATGCTGAAGATTATATATAGTGAATTTTACAAACGGCTAATTTTTAATCGTTGTTTCCTTTGTTTTTAGTTTTTATGCTGTTAAAGAGTAAAAATACTGACACGACAATTTTATCGATGAGATGGTATCAAAGTATTGTTTTAGCGTATAAATTTCACAATTAAGATTTATATTATGTAAAAAAAAGTATTTTAACTCGTTGATGATACTTGTAACTATTTTGAAAAGTCGGTCTTCCCGAAAATTTACTGTTTTCCCAAACATATTGCAACAAACGGTGTACTTCTATCGCTGCCCGTTTAGTTTTTATTGATTTTTCAAATATTCCGGTCATTTTTGAAACACCCTGTATATATATATATATATATATAGATAGATAGATAGATAGATAGATAGAGCCTGGTCAATTCTAGAACTGGCCGGCCAATTCGCGAATTGGCCGGGAAGCCTTGGCCAACATCCGAACTATGATGTATAGGTATCAATTTTTTTGTAATTAAGATAATGTAACATTAAAATGTCCATTAAAAAAGATTCCCATTGATTACATTGAAACAAAATAGTTTTGAGCACCCAACTAAATTAACCAAAATTAGTACACAATTCCCTTTCAATATCGAAATTAGTTGATAAACCAAATACGATGACAATTACAAGTTAACCGGAAGCTTTACTCGAGTTAGATCACAGACAGGCTGACGTCTAGACTATTTGAATTCATAGACACTTTAAACTATGTTAGAAAGGATTAAGCCGAGTGCTTATATCTATTTCGCGAATTGGCCAAAAGCATCTGGCCAGTTCGCAAATTGGCTGGCCAATTGTAGAACTGGCCAGTCATTTTTTTAACGTTGCTGGCCAATTCGGGAATTGGCCGGCCAGTTATAGAATTGGCCAATTTCGGGTATTGGCTGCAACATATATATATATAAATTTACTCATCGTGATAGACTCTCGTAAGATTGGAGTCTGCTAAAATTTAATAGTATACAGATATATGGGGCAATATAAAGTGCAAAAAATTTTAAAATAAAGTAAAAATTAAAATCAGGTGAGACTATACAGTCGAACTCGGTTAATAAAAGCTCTAAATACAAATCTACACAGTGTTTGTATAAAAAAACTATGAAAAGTAATGCCTAGGCTGTTTTATGAATTTAATTTTAATTTCTACCATTTTTTGAATAATTTTGGAACATGTAATTTCTACGTAATTCCATAGATAATACATTATAACGCGTTTCATTATTTATACGGCACCCTGCATATACATCTTGTGCTTATTATTATTTTTTTTTACGAAAAATTCATTCCATTTTATTATCTTACTTGGTATTTTTTTAAAATTTTAGATGAGGCTTTGATGAGAGTAACAATACACTGATTTTCGTTACGTTATAAGATGCAAATAAAGACTTTTTTTTTTACTGATGAAGAATATACATACAATTAAAATTTTGTATTCAATTTTCTTAGAACAAAAAAGTTAAAACGTATATTCTTTTCAAGAAATAACTTTATTTAATGTTCGTAAAATCTTAATAAGAAAAAACAAATTCCAACATTTAATGATTTTTCAAACAACAAGTAACTTTGAAAATTCTATAGGGTAAGATTTTATCCTTTATCTTAAAAACAATTTCATTTATTGTCGTTATTGGTATTCAAAATCCAATGTTTAACATTTTATATCATTCGATTAAAATGTGAAAATGATGCTTAAAGTTTGTGATTTTTTTTGGGGGGGGGGGGAAATTTAAATTTAATAATATAAAACTAATATTTGATTGTGTGCGATAAAATATTGCTAACAAAGGTAATTAATAGCATAAGTTATATATTTTTTTCATAAAATACATCAACTGTGTTACTAAGAACGTTATTAATTATATAAATATGTTTATATTAAAAATAGCAAAATTATCCTGCTTAAAAATAAAAAGTGATTATTTTTCTCAACGTTAACTTGAGTAATGAAAAATTGTAATCATAACTTCTTTAATTAATTTTTGAGCAATAAAGAAGAAAAAGGGGCATTTATATTTGTGATAGTTGTAATATTGTCACTTTACAACGACAATATGCACACTTATATCTAATTGTTATCAATAGTTTACAATGTTTTCTTATGAGGACTTTTTTATGAATTATAAAAATATAAAATTTCCCCACATTAGACTAAAATTAATTATATTAATCATTGAATTCTTAACTCAAAATAATTTGAGACAATTCTTGATATATTTGATAAATGTTAGTAAAATTTTTATGTTATCAATGGTGGAAAACTAGCGCAGATCTTTTTATAGTATGATGAATAAAAACTCTTTCATTAATTGATTTCTCATACATTGAAATTCTGTCATCAAATAAGCACAAAATTTTTATTTACATTTAATGGTGTCAATAGAATATACATTTGCGCTAATTTTCCACCACTGATGTTATATAAATCCTTTATAAAAATCAATCATGTATGAGTATGGAGGACTGAACAGATAATTAGAAATTCAATGAAAGGTAAAATGGAAATAAATACATAATGAACACACACACTTAGGTTAATTTGAAAAGAGAATAAACTATTTCTTAAAAACATTTTAAGATCCATTGAGAATTTGGCCCTCAAAGATAATGTTTCGGAAGCTTGTGATTAACGATTTTTCCGAGAAAAATAGTATGCATTAAAGACAAGTTTAAAAGAAAGAAAAAATCCAAATCATTGATTTTTGCTCTAAAAATACCACCATTTGTGTAATGAATCTTATCCATACCATGCTATCTACTTATAATAAAAAGCGTCTTCAGAGACTGTAGGAACGGTTCCGGCATAAACCACTCCAAATTGGATATCGACTGCAGCTAGATGCCACGTTAGGCTTGGCTGAAAACAAATGCTAAAATGATTGTTTTAAAATTTCTTACATTTGAAATAATGTTTGTTCAGCATATTTTCATAAAAAAACCAATTATAATACATTAAGATAGCAGCGGAAGTGTGAACTGATAAGTTTTTAGTCATTTAAAAGTATGATTGTATATTATCGGCCCAAAGCGCCTTTTTACGCTGATCTCACAAAACTTTAGTGCTGCCATCTATGAACTAACAAGGGACTCGCAAACCTGTTTTTAAACCGTTGTCCTACATAGCTATTGCGGACTTTTTAAATTTAGTTTTATTTTTTTTTAAGATGCTAGCATAAGACGCTTATTTTTTTTAAATTTTGTTTTCTATTATAAATAAAATAAGCTCCCCCCCCCTTCAAGTTGTAATGGATATATCACCTATTATCATAGTTGCATTAGTATAATTGAAAATTATGCTTTCCAAATCCTCTTAAATCAAAATTTTATCTGCTTTGATGTAATTAATATATTTAGTGCATGATATGGAATAGATGACTTATAGATGTGCACCATATAGATGTGAACCACCATTTTTTTTCGCGCCAAAAAGCCTTTTTCGAAAACGATTGGAAAATTGAAACTGCATGGGGAACCCGTTTTCAAATAAAGTGATCACTTTCAAAACTCCTGAAAAATTGCATTTTTGTAAATATAAAAATGAATAATTTACACTATGTCACGCAGCCCCCTAAAGCCCCCGTTTTTTATTTTTATTTTTATTTTTTATTTTTTTTTTCAGGCGAAAAAATATAAAATATTTAAGTGATCGCCATATTCCAAAACGAATTATTTTGTTAATAATAACGTTTTATTTTGCAAATTATTATTATTGTTGTAATAAATACTGCTCTTGATTTTGAAATTAAAATTTGTTCAAAAACTAAAAATCAAATAAAAAAAAATAATAATAAGTTTTTATTATTTGTATTTGTAGAAATTTATTGCTATCTTTAAAATATGCTTTTCTACAATACAAACTCTTCAATAATAAAATCTTCATTCTGTTTGTTTGTATGAAGTATCATGAAATATTTTATCTGCTTTGATGTAATTAATATATTTAGTGCATGATATGGAACAGATGACTTATAGATGTGCACCATAAACTTAGCGATTTTTTTTGCGCCAAAAAGCCGTTTCCGAAAACGATCGGCAAACTGAAACTGCATGAGAAACCCATTTTCAAATACAGCGATCGCTTTCAAAACTCCTGAAAAATTGCATTTTTGTAAATATAAAAGAAAATAATTTACACTATGTCATGGGGGGCAGAGACCCCCTCCCCTTACTCCCGTTTTTTTTTTTTTTTTTTTTTTTTTTTTGGAGAAAAAATTTTAAATATTTAAGTGATCGCCATAAAAATCAAATTTAAAAAAAAAAATGTTTTATTATTTGTAATTGTAGAAATTTATTGCTATCTTAAAAATGTGCTTTTCTACAATACAAACTCTTCAATAATAAAATTGTCATTCTGTTTGTATGAAGTATTATGAAAATGAAATGCAAGTGAACATTAAGTCATTTTTGACGGGGTTATATACTAGTGAAATATAAAAGAAATAACAGAAAACGTTTTGTTCGTCACCAGAATGAAAAAAAGTTTCGTGTAAAAAACCTTCTTATACGGCTTAAATATTGTTAGATATATGTTAGGAAAACTTCTATGTTATATCGTATCTTTTAGAAAAAGAAAAAAACAATCATGTATGAGCATAGAGAACTGAAAGAATGTTTAAAAATACAATGGAATGGAATATTTTAAAAATAATCATCTAAAATGAAAAAAATGATTAGATTAAAATAAATTTTGAAATGTTAATAGAACCAAATATAATTTTTTTCTTTAACTGAATTTGGGGGAAGTTATATTCTTTTTATTTTTAATTTGAAAACCTTTTATAAAGGACGCTTCAAACATTTTAGTTATAAGTGGATTAATTTAAAGTATTTTTTGTTAGGTATAATATTTTTTAAAAGATTTACTAGATTTGTGACATTTTTAAGTTTGTTATGCAGGATAAAGACAACTTGTGTTTCTTCTTGAAAATTTTTCTCTTTAAGTTAGCTAATTTGCTTTTCTTAATTTCTCTTAAAGTTATTATTTATATAATTATCAGTTGTGTTCAGTTGCTATACTGAAGTTTATACTATGGGTACTAATTTTGAGCTGATGTAAATTCTTCTTTAATTTATTATTATTTTATTGAAGTTTTAAACTTTTATTCTAATGAATCCAATTTCTTTTACGAGGATAGATCGAAATGAAAACAACATAAACACATTATTTTTTATTGTTGGTGTTTGCAGACATTGTTCTTGAAGTCTACATGAGCTCACAGTATGACACAGAGCTGTTTGGCTCGGTTAGAGCTGCGGAGCAGCTGATTAATAATAGTGGTACCACTTTACATTTCCACTATTTAGGATCAGCATGAATGTATTTAATTTTTTTGAGAAAAGACAGTGAAAAATTGGTTGCATTCGCTGGCACTTGCCTATGAATATCCATCGATTTGACGTTCTCACTCCATAAGGGTCTAATAACTCCAACCTTTTCTTCTTTCGTGCAACTGCGTAGTGGTGCAACTATCTTTAATTTGCTGCACCACACTTCCAAACTTACCTATGAGCACTGCGCCATTCTACCAGGTCAGAAAATATCAAACAGGGTTTGTTTGGGATCCTGGAATTTCATGACCAGGGCATTTTTTGGTACCGGCATTTTCTTAGAAGATCTACAATCAAATCAAGCGAAATTTCGCATGCTTCAACTAGATTTATTTTTCTGTAAAATAATTCTGGTACATTACATGACAAAGCGGTACCTGTACGAACCATGTTAAAGGACCGTCTCTACCAATTTCCAATCACTTAGCGGGGAAAAATATACATTTAATTACAATTTTGGAATTTTCCTTTTACTCCTTCTTTTGTATCTAACTTATAATTTGATAAGCAAATTATAATGTAATTTGTTTATCAATCTTTCTCCAAATTACGACATTTTTAAAAGCAAATTCGATATTTTTATAGGAACACCTTTGTATCTAAATCGTTTACATCTTTAATTCATAAGAGTCTAATAACTAATAATATAATTTTTTTATCAATCTTTCTGCAAAATACTTTTAAAGGCGATTTTTTTTTTAGAATTATTTTGTTCATATTTTAAAAATATAAAAATAATAATAATAGGAAATTTCATATAAGTAAAATTGTGATTTTTGCATTCTGCTAAATGACAGTTTGCTATTAAAATAAAAGATCTGCAATAATTGCTGGTGGTTTATACTGTCACTATTTTTCAATGGATGAATTTTTTTCATTTATTCTTTTGCTTTAACTTAAAGTCGTTTAAATGAAAACTTTTTCGTTTCTCTTATGTCATATTATTTCAATACCCTGCCATTTTTCTTTTTGAGAATGATGTAATTAAATGTCATATTACACAGAAACTGTTGTTTCCTTATTTATTTATTTATTTATTTTTGAATGCATGCATGCGAGTTTTGGAACGCAGTTATATTACAATAAGAAGATTACAATAAAAGAAGGGACAAATAAAGGAATATGTGAAAAAGCTTTAGGAATGATAAATTAAGGCATATTTACATCATATAAATGTAAAATAGATGCATTTCAGTATAATTTATGAAATATGTTTATAAACGGCTTTGTGTTTAAAAAAGTAATTATATATATGTCTTTTAAAAAAATAAAGTATAAATTATAATTTATTCAATATGGGTGAGATAATGTATACTATCCACATGTATTTAAAAAAATAAATTATGACATGTAAGTTTGACAAATTCAAAAAATGAAAATTTTTAATATTTTCTTTCACAAATTTACTATTTATTTATATAATTTTTTTTTAATATATGAAATATTTTGAAATATTGATTTTTTTTAATTCCACATTTTTTTTATATCTTACATTTTTTAAAAATAAATATAATATGATTCCCGATTTCAGACTACAATACATTAAATATTTGGCTGTTGAAAAATGTTATCCTAATTATTTTTTATTCTTAAAATCTTTTTTATACTTTGGTGTGATAATAACAACAATAATAATAATGAGTCCTTTAGAAAAAATATATGTGTCTATATATGCATCTATTGAAAACGCTAAATCTTGTTCTAGAAATTTATTTTTCTAAGAAAATTTTATAGATTTTAAGGCTATGTAGGCTCAAGTAACATTTTTTTTTAAATTCTGCAATTATATTCACATGCATATAAAAATTCAGAAAAACCAGCCTAAAGAAATATAGAAATTTTATATTTTATATTTTCTTTCTAGCATGTGCCCCTGATTTTGTATCAAATAAAAATTATATGATTCTTATGAGACCCTTAATTGAACACAAATCCAAATAGAAGAGGCAATCTTTATTTTAATTTAAATAATCTGGCAGTGTCATAACAGATTTTAAATTTGTTACTTAAGAGATAATGCATAAGAAATATATTAGATATTAAAACATGAAAAGGAAATCCAAAAAAGAATGTAATCAAAATGTTAATAGGAATATAATTTTAATGAAAAAATATTTTTGTTAAATTTAAAGAGAAGATCCTATTCATTTTTAATTGGTATTTGAATGTAAATTTTGATTAAAAAATAAATGAAATGAAATCATCGTAACACACTCTTCTAACAAAAATTTTAATCTTCTCGCTTAAAGTCGTGCATAATCAAGTTTTAAGTATTTATGGTTTGACTCTATTTTTTAATTCTGATTAAAATGATTGGAACAAAAATTGTATTTTCACATTAAATCGATTGTATATTTACAGTAGAACCCCGCTAATTCGGACCCCGTTAATCCGGATCGGTTTTGTCATTTTATTTTCAAGTTTGAGAAGCGATTGGCAAATTTGTATAACATTAACTTGTTTCATCGTCGTATTCTGAATTTAAAAATAAACATTTTCTGAAAACTTTTCGGAAGAATTAAACAAAGTAAACATTTCTATTGTCTATAAATATTCAATGAGTTTCACATATATGTGATTTTTTTTAAAAATGTTTTATTTTATTTCATTTTATTCTAATTCTCCATATAATCCGTAATTTCGATAATCCGGATTGGGTCTGGTCCCAATTAATCCGAATTATCGGGGTTTTACTGTACTTATCATGAAAATGTATAATGCAATAGCCTTTTTCTGAGCAATCACAAACATTGCTTGGTTCTTCTAATTTCTTTTTTAAATATTTTTCACATTCGACAAATTTCCAGAGATTGTTTGTAAACACAGTGATATTTATGTAATTTTCAATCTTAAAACATTCAACATGGAGTCGAATGCATGTCTATTATATCCTGTCTATTATATTGTGTCACAAATTTTATTCACTTGAAATTGTGACATCAGACAGCCACTTTATAGTATATACTAGAAAATCAATCAATCCTTATAATGTTTTTCTTCACGCTCAGAGTAGTTGGGACAGACTTCTTCTATTAAGGCAACAGAGAACCATAAAAAATTGATACCATTTCCTCTCTACCACAACAATGTTTAAAATTGACGAAATAAAATTGTTTATGACTCCCCCATTCATATTACTTACTAATATTATAATTAAAATAAAATTTAAGAACATTTTACTGCTTTTTTTTTCTAAAACCATTTAAGTGCATCATTCTTCTAAAAAAAAACATTTTAAAGCTTTATTTTGTTTAAAAGCAATCATCATCACTGAACAATTAACGCAATGCTGACTATGACGAAATGCAAATAAAAATAACGGTTGGACTTGATTAAGTAATAACAATTATAATAATTAACTTTTATTGAGAAAAATCTAAAATATTGCGTACGCCACTGCTAAAAAGGGACACTTTAATTATAGCAATTTTAGAAATTGTATAATATTCTGGATTTATTTCTTTTACTTTTACTATCTTGTTAGTAAATAAATGATGATTCTTAAGTACTGTATTAAATTACAGACATTAATTATTGTAATATTATACTGCAGAATAATAAAATCTCAATAAAAATGTGCGTGGGCAAAAAAGCTTATTTAAATGAAATAATTAAGAATAATTATTAAAGCCATTATATTTTTACAATGCATACTTTTAAGTACACAATGAAAATAAATGAAATTTAATGTTTAAAAAAAGATATTTACAAAACATTAATAAAAAAAAACATTAAATGTGGAATATTTTCAAGACATTGTGTTGTGAATTAACTGAGCGTAGTTTCTAAAAGTAAATTGCATTGAAAAAATGTGGATTATGACTCAGTCATCATTTTTTTGTTCCATATGCATAGGGTAACACATAAATATTGTAACGCAAATAAAAGGCAAAAATTTTAATTGAAAGGAAAAAAAGCCGTTTTATGTGTATAAAGATAGTATTTGCAATGATGTTACATCGAATTGAGAACTCAAACATGAAAACGATTTATTTTCCCTAACATTACTTTAAACTTTTATAGAAGGTAGTGAATGATTCTTAATTTAATATATTCTAATTAACTATCGCATGATAGATCCAAAAAATTCAATTATATTTAATAATTCTAAAAGATGTTGTGATATGTTTTTATATGTTAATTTTTAAACATAAAATTACACATATATCTGGAAATTCAGATCCAAATCTTTATTGAAATAATTTTAAAAAAATCTATTTTTGGAAGAATTAGATGGAAAAATTATAAGATTATGATTTTAAGTAACAGAGATATGAAATATCATTATGTTACGTTACTTGAAGCGAAGCGCAAAAGACATATTTTTAGAAAACAATAAACCTTTGCTAACAGCCACTTGAATGACCATGGAACTTATTTTCTCTTATGCAGTAATGGGAATGGAAGTGTGTCATTAGCATCCCACTCACTGTGAAAAAATGCGGTAACGACGTCTTCGAAATAAAAAGGTGAAACAAGAACATTAACCTGATAAATACAGTCATCAGAGGAAAGAATAATGTTCATAATAGCATGTGAAATAAAATAAAACAACTGAAATGATTTGCTTCTGGATGTTCACCGTAGTTTAATAAAAAAAGTTTTCCATTTAAAGGTTGAGAAGGTTTGTTTTTATGAATATGTATCACACTGTATGTTTTAATGTGTATATTGCTCATGAAAAGATATAATTTTGCTTAAATATTAAATATAAAAAATGTAAAAAAATATTTAAAGAAAGATGTCAAGTATCAACATATACATTTTATTTTGTTCAACATATGAAGCTTAACTAACCCAAAATTGTAAAATAGTTTTAATATAAAACATGGGTAAATTCTCATAGCTTAAAACTTACTATACAAGAATAATGTTCATAATAGCATGTGAAATAACAATAAAACAACTGAAATGATTTGCTTCTGGATGTTCACCTTAGTTTAATAAAAAAAGTTTTCCATTTAAAGGTTGAGAAGGTTTATTTTTATGAATATGTATCATACTGTATGTTTTAATGTGTATATTGCTCATGAAAAGATATAATTTTGCTTAAATATTAAATATAAAAAATGTAAAAAATATTTAAAGAAAGATGTCAAGTATCAACATATACATTTTATTTTGTTCAACATATGAAGCTTAATTAACCCAAAATTGTAAAATAGTTTTAATATAAAACATGGGTAAATTCTCATAGCTAAAAACTTACTATATTAGAAATTTGTTTATTTTTATTTTGTCGTAACTTATAGTAGAATTTTACACTTTTGAAAGATTACATGTTTTAACGAATTTATTTCCACAACAATCCGTTCTTGTATTGAGGTCCAAATTCATATAGTTACAAATACTGTTATTTATATTGTAATGATTTTTAAAGCATGTATAGTAGGGTGGAGCGAAAAAAAACTTTTTTTGAAAATCAAAAACAAGTAGGTGCCAAAAGTTGCCTTTATACTAGTACATCAACTGCGTGAAATTTTACCGCTGAAACAAAATGGCTTGAGTCTGCGCTTTTGCTCCAAAAATCGAAATTTCGGGTAAAATTTGTCATTTTTTGACATTTTTTCAAAAAAATTTAAAAATTTCTACAGAGCTGGTTAGTATTTAAAAGTGTTGCTTAGACCTTTATATTTATCTGCTTAAGATATTTAAACTATAAAACAATATGTTTATTCCCTATAGCTGGAGCAAAACAGACAACTTTTAGTAAGAAAACAGCATTACTACTCTATTGGGTTATATAACGAATTGTTGTTTTTAATACAGCTCTTGTTTTCAAAACTACCTTGGACATACGTAGTGGAGGTAGCTATATTTCCTATACCATCCGGCCCAACTATTCGATCATCTTAGTACAGTGTTTCATTTATACATTGATTTGTGATTTTCATCCACATGCTGCTGTAACTATCTTCATGTATATTTTTACAGTTTATACAAAAAAAAAATGACAAGCAGAGTAGTGCACGGGAATATTATTAAAGGGATCTATTCGGCCATCTATTATATTTATCAAACTTACATTCAGTTGATGAATAATGATTGGAAGTTCTGTTACCACAACATTTTTTCAGTCAATTGTATTTTTTTTTACGTAATGATTTGCTTCAAAGATGATTTCAGACATTTCAACTATAAGTATGCCATCATTTATTCTACTTTTGCATTTTTTATATGTTGAGAAGCGAGCTGTTTAATGTGATGGTGATCGTCAGCGAGAATTGCAATGAAAATTTGTTCTCCATGTGTAAAGCAACCGCTGTTGTAAATAACTTTTTTTTGCATTAGTTTTATGCCGTTTTCTAAGTGTTTTCGTATCCAGTTAATTTCCTATTAACTTTTAGATCCCCTTTTTATGAGTGGGCAACATTTGATGGTGAAATATCCTGGGCATAAACTTATAATGCATTGTACTTTATGAGGGAATGGACGGATATCGACTATAAGTGCTCATTTAAAATTAGGAGAATTTTATTTGTCACTGTGAACCATTTTGCATGGGGTAAGCTTAGAATTGTCTATGATATTGGATCATTCGCTACTTCAACTCCAGTGAATTTCCTCTGCGTCAATTATTAGAGAAGTCGATATAAAACTTTTTTAGCTACATGGATTCACTGGATCAATAAGAAAAATCTTTTTCTACGTAATATCCACATCTTATTGCAATTTTTTTATATAAAATAGAGAAATTATTTTCTCAAATTGAGAAAAAGATACTCGGAACAGACTAGAAATTTCTGTCGGAGATTGCAAAGCTAATTCATAAGGAAAGCTATTTCTCAGAAAGAATGGGGAATAGAAATTTAGAAAACATCTCACAGAAAAGACAGCTCATAAAGTTAATAAAATTTTCCGCTTTATATAAGCACAGATTGGCAATCAGCGTCTATATGTTCACTCAACAAATGTATAATCCAAGTTTATACCGCGGGATGTTTTATACCAAATGTACTACACACCTAAATAATAGATCTAAAATCTTATTAGAAATTACTAGACTACGGAACAACACAGGAACGACATAAAGCATACTAAAACTTCTTTAGAAATATTGCTGTTTTACATGCAAATTTTGTTTGCAATCCTCTGTGACGATCGTCATAATATTAAACAGCTAACTTCTCAGCATATATTCATTGTAATAGGTTCAATACGTGATGGCATACTAGAAACTGAATTCACACAATCCATTTTTAGGCAAATCATTGCATATAAAATGTAATTGATTGAAAAATGCTGTGATAACAGAACTTCCAATCATAATGTACTAATTGCATGAAATTTTAATGAAGATAATAGACTGCTGACTAGGTTCAATTAAGAACATACCCAATACATTACTCAGCTTCTTTTTTGTTGTACATGGTATAAAAATATACGTGCAGCAGGTCACACCAGCATGATTCAAATCATCCAAAGTCTGTGAATACAAAGAAGAGATAAATTACTTTGATATATAGAAAACTTATACTCGTCTTCGGGAAAAAAAATAACAATTCAATACATAAATAAAACACTGGACCTAGATGATTGGGTGGTTGAGATGGGTGGGATAATGCAACCACCCCTATGAGTTATATACACACTAGTTTTGAAAGCAGCTAGGTAAGAAATGCATTCAAAAGAACATTTCGTTGAATGCTCCAATAGAGAGGTTAACGCTGATTTTTCACAAAAAGTTATCAGATTTGCTCCAATTATACAGACTACAGATATTGTTTTATACTTTAAATATGTTAAGCAGATAAATATAAAGGTGTAAGCAACACTTTTAAATACTAAGGAGCTCTGTAGGAATTTTTTAATTTTTTTGAAAACATGTCAAAAAATGACAAATTTTACCCAAAATTTCGATTTTTGGAGCAAAAGCGCAGACTCAAGCCATTTTTTTTTCAGCGGTAAAATTTCACGCAGTTAATGTACTAGTATAAAGGCAAATTTTGGCACCTACCCGTTTTTGATTTTCAAAAAAAAATTTTTTTCGCTCCATCCTAATGTATAGATATTTATATATTTATATAGATAAATTAGTATTTCTTAATTTTAAACTTTTAAAATATAATACTTAGTAAAATATTTCTTTTTTTTACAGAATATAATTTATTATCGCTTCACCTTACAATATTAAATAATCTCAAATAAGATTCACTAAAAAATCTGTTTTTGAAACAAATACATGCAAATAATTATAAAATTATGCTCTTAAAGTGTAGAGATATGAAATATCGTTATGTAGCGTTAATGGAAGGGAATTGTAAAAGACATATTTTTAGAAAACAATAAACGTCATCTAACATAACTTGAATGTCCATGGAATATTTTTTCTCTTCTACAGTAATGGAATCGGAAGTGTGTTATTAACGTCTCATTCACTGCGAATTAAATGCGGTAACGACGTGTTCGAAAATAAAAGATGAATCAAGAACATTAACCTGATAAATACAGTTATCAGAGGAAAGAATAATGTTCATGACACCATGTGGAATAATGATGAAACGACTGAAATATTTTGCTTCCGGATGTTCACCAATGTTTCATAAAAAACTAGTCGTTGGGGGGGCCATCGTAATACTTACCCATCATATATATGCATATATAATATATGAAAATAATACATTTGAAAACTATTTATAAAATGGATTGCAATTCCAAAACAAAATTTAATCGTGTATTTATATTTTTATTGTGCATAGTAATACTGTATTAATAAGTTGCTGATGAATCTCTTTCGATAAATTATACAACACGCCTAACTACTCTAGTACTGAATTGCGAAAAAGAAACATCCTTATAACTCCAAAAATAATAATCTTATTAACTAACAATTTATTGCGTCGGATTAAGCGTCTCATTACCAATTAAAATATATCTTTGAATTAAAATTTGAAAGAAATACAGGGTCATGAAAAATCAAAGAATGTGGAAAACAGGATTACAGATATCTCGGCAACTAATAATTTGATTAACTTCATTCTTTATGCAAAATTTGTGTTATTTTATTACCTTTTACGATAACTCCTTAAAATAAAAAAATTCGAAAATTTTTATATACCTTTCATCAGAACGAATTTTTTGAGAGTCCGAAAAAAATAGTTCCGGATAATCGAGGTTACTGATATTAAATAGACTTCGTCCCATTCGTACATACTAAAAACGTACAAAATTTCAAGTCTCTATTTCAATTCGTTCGGGAGATAGAGCGTTTACAGACAGACAGACTGATAGACAGACAGACAGACGGACGGCAATTTTTTTTTTCTAAAAATATGTTTTTCGAAATCTCCAGTGTCGAAAACTTGTAATTCCGTCAAAAAAATTTTTTCGATTTTCAAAATGATTGCAAGACTTACCCTATACTACGTATGATGGGTAAGTAAAAATCCATTAAAGAGTTGATAAGGTTTGTTTTTGGAAATATGCAATATACTATATGATTCAATGTGCATGCTGTTTGTGAAAAAAATATTTTTGCTAAAAAATAAACGCAACAAATCATTTAAATATAGCAGTCCAATTTCAACGCATAATTTTTATTTTTTCCAGCACATGAAGTTTATTTAATCAAAAAGTTTTAAAGCAGACATTTATAATTAAATTTCCAAAATTTAAAACTTTCTATGTTAAAAAGAATATTTTACGTATTTTACAAAATGTTTGTCTTAATTTTTTTCAAGAATTTACACCACAGGAATATTACATGTTTTTTAACGCAATTATTTTCTAAAGAATCTCTTCTAAAGTATAAATTTATATAATTACAAATATTGTTATTGATATTGTAATGATTATTTTAAATATATATATATATATAGATATTTATATCGATAAAATATCAGCATTTCTTAATTTTAAACTTTTAAAATATAAAAATATCTAAAGTATTGTTATCTTTTATTGGATATAATTTATTGCTGCTTCAGCTTATGTTATTAATTAATCTTATATATGATTCCCCAAAAAACTATTTTTGAAACGAAAAAATCAAAATAGTTATAAAATTCTGATTTATAAGAATAGAGATATGAAATATCATTATGTTACTTTAATGGAAGCGCAGCGTAAAAGACATATTTTGAAAAAAAAACAATAAACCTCTCCTAACAGCCACTTGAATGTTCACGGTATATTTTTTCTCTTATACAGTAATGGAATCGGAAGTGTGTCATTAACGTCCCACACACGGAGGATGAAATGCAGTAACGACATACTCGAAAGAAAAAAAGATGGATCAAGAACATTAACCTGATAAATACAGTCATCAGAGGAAAGAATAATGATCATAACAGCATGTGAAATAATAATGAAAGGACTGAAATACTTTGCTTTGGGATGCGAGAGACGGCAGTTTCATAAATGATAGGTTTTCCATTAAAGAGAAGAAAGAGTGAAAAACGCGAAACATCTTCTATGTTTCAATGTGTGTACTGCCTTTTTGTTTAAAAATTTAACATAAAAATAGAAATAATTATGTCAAGAATGCAGCCGAGTCTCAACATAATATTTTCGTTTTGTTCAACATATGAAGTTTATTTAAAAGAAAAAAAAGAAAAAAATATATAAAATTTCACTTATTATGTAAAGCTATTTATAATTCAATTTCAATAAATTAAAAGTAACTACATAAAAAAATTATTTTACATATTTTTTTAATTATTCTTTTAATTTCTTTTAAGATTTTACACCATCGAAATATTAGGTGTTTTTAACTTATATATTTTCACAACAATTCTTGCTTGTATTAAGGTACAAACTTATATAATTATAAATACTGTCATTTATATTGCTTGATTATTATAAAGCTGATAATATCCATAAAATATGAACACTTCTTAAATATAAAGACTTAAAATATAATAATATTTAAAATATTTTTACTTTTAAGGGATATATTTTATTGCTGCTTTCCGTATAATATTAAATGATTTGAAATCTGATACATTAAAAAATCTATTTTTTAACCTTTACATGGGTATCGGACAGCGTCAATCCGGCTTAGCATATATTCTCAGACAGTCTCAGACTGCTGTCACAGCTCCTCCGTAAAGGTTAAACGAATAATTACACATAACTAAAAAAAAAAAAAAAAAAAAAAAAAAAAAAAAAAAAAAAAACATACATTTTTAAAGAGCAGAGGTATGAAGCATCATTATCTTACATTAATAGAGACAAATCGTAGAAAACAACAACAAAAAAAATCTCTCCTAACAACCACTTGAATGTTCATGGAACATTTTTTCCTCTTATACAGTAATGGAATCGGAAGTGTGTCATTAACGTCCCACTCACTGCGAATGGAATGCGGTAACGACGTGCTCGAAAGAAAAAGATGAATCTAGAACATTAAGGGGACTCAGCACCTCAAAAACATCGAATTTTGACGAAAATACCTATTTTGAGATTTTTATAATAAAACTATCCCCATACCTTAAAGTACATTCTGAGAAGATTTCAGAGCTATATTCCTATTAGAACGACCTCTACAGCTGTTTTATCAAACATCTGTCTTACACGTGCCCTCCTAATGCCACACCCACTTCAGTGTTTATAATTTCACTCACAGCTGATTTCAGCTTGCATTGCCTTTTGTTTCAACTCAATGTTTTAAAAAGTGATGGGAAAAGAAAAGATGAATATGTGCTTCCTATTTGAATAACTGTAACCGATAACAGTTGTTTGTTTTGATTAGTTATTAGCCGTTTGATTGTTCCTTTTCTGTCAAATTTCTAAGTTTTGTCATAAAAAACGTTATTATCCAAGACTAAAAGATATTTAAATCTATAAATACAGGTTTGAAGAGTATTTCTGCTAATTCTTTTTGTAAAATATGCCACAAAGAAATAGAAAGTCGTTGAAAGCAGATTCTATGAATAAAAAACGATGGTGTGAAAATCGAAGTATGAACTCTATTACTTCTAATATTACTAACGTTTCAAGTAATTCACCCAGGATAAACAATCTTTCGTGTATAAAAAAATATGAAAGTGATCTCAAAACTAAATATATTTTTGTTGACTTTGAACAATTGCAAAAATTATTTGCAACAGTAAAATGTTCTACGTGTGAAAATCAAAGTTTGGTTTTGAATTCATGTGGTAAAAATGGTTTTTAGGTAATTATCTGTTTAAAACCTTTTTCATGTGATTTATGAATTATATTGATATTATTTAGATTGCATTCTACTTAAGAAAGAGTTTTTTTACTAAATTAATATATTTATTACATTGTATTTTTACAACAATTTCAAAATTTTCAGTTTTTCAGAAATTTAATTTTTTATTGCACTTATTAATTAGTGGTTTATTCATACATAAATAGCCATATTTATGCTACTAAATAGTTTTATTTAATATTATATGAATAAGTAAGCATACATAAAAAATATGGAAGAGTTTTGATCATATTTAAAAAAGTTACAAGCTAATGAAATCTTTAATTATCTCAGTTCGTGTTTTTTCGTATTTTTAATATCTTCAAATTGCTAAGGCTTTGTTAAATATGCTTGAAATTGTTTGATTTTTTTTAAAGTGAACATTATATCATATGTAAGAGATGTAAGGATCGGAATTGCAATATGTTAAATACATTTTTATAAAAAAATTCATATATGTGATAAATCATGTTTTTTTCCACGTTTGCATGTAAGATTTTGGTTTTAAATTTTTTTTCAGAAACTTATAAGTTTAAACAAAATCCAATCCTTACACTTATTCACTATATTACTATTGATATGATATAAAAAAACCAAGTCAAAATCTTGAAAATTAAAATAGTAGTAGCATTTTAAAATTAGTTGAAAAATTTTAACTTTTTTTAAATTAAAAAAAAAATTATGTTGTTTTTTCTGTTTTTTTTACATTAACACTAGAATTACCGCGTTTCTTGTATACCTAGAATTACCGATCTGGGTCATCTTTGACCCATGGCTTTCAAAGACGCTATTCTTGTTTTATATGGAAGATAAATGTACGAATAAGTATTCACAAGGAATACAATGATTTTTAATTAATAATTAATATAATTTAGCTTCTAGACTATTACGCAATATGAAAATTTGAGAATATATACCACAAAGGAATTTTTTATTTCTAATTTTAGAATGAATGCTTTGATTTTTTGATACCTTCTTTAAATAGTATGTATCCATATGATAAATCGTTTTAAATTGTATAATAACCTACAGATTAATTAGATATTTCAACACACTAAATTTAATGACATCCATGATTTTTTATTTTACTTACACTTTTCCTTTTTATACAGTTTACCGTACACTCAATTCACACAAAATGCCATGTTCATTTTTTTCTTTTTATTTTTACTGTATATAATGTACACACAAGTTACAAACAATTCCGCAAAAAGTATTAATTTTATTGTCTTAGCATTGCTTTATCTGGCAACATTTTTTATTCGTTAGAAATATCAGTGATGCTCCATGGACAGATATCTTCACGTTCTTTTTGATTGCATTTATCTATTATCTTAGCAAAAAAACTCTTCTGCTTATATTAGAATCTGTTGTACCTTTAAAAACTGTCCAAAAATTTCTAACCAATTAATCTTGAATCACTAGACATTTCATAGGTCAGAAAATATTGAACACTGTGGCTCTACCTTCCATATAGTTCGATGTTCCAAATCGCTTCGAAGAGTGATTCATTTTGTATCTTTCTCACTTTTTAAAATTCTTTCTTTTTTTTTTATATTTTTCAAAATACTTTATAATTTATTTGTGTTTTATTACTTTCCCCACAACATTTACTTGGCTATTTTAATTCAGCTTACAACTACTTGTACTGGATACGAACGATGAAATTTTATAGTTATTTTTAAGAAAAATTGTTTTGTCATTTACGTCAAGATTGCCAGCTTTATCAGATGATGACAATCTTGAATTCGTCACTAAATTTTGTCTCTAAAATAATTAAAAGACAATTCGCTTTACAATTTTAAAATTTTATCATTCGAAAAACCTATTTCATCGCGCCATCACTATAAATGTGCGAATCTGGAATGCCACAAACAATCATTTTTTTTCTTCTGCGTCGTTTATGACAGGCAAAATATTCTTTTTAGTTACTTTCTAAGGGGTAACCTAATTAACAACTTTTTGCAACATTCTAAAAATAGCTTGAGATATGATAAAACACGCACATTTGATTTTCAAATGCATAATAGATATGTGATCATGCCCCCCCCCCCCGTCCGCGCCTATACATATGCACATTCCTTTCTCTCTTTTCTGAGAAAGAACTTCGGAACATATCCTTGCACTATTCTTATTTTATTGAAAAATTAAAATTCCTACTGAAATTAATGAAAAATGCAATTATTTTGTTCGGGTCAGCGATGACCCAGCATGGTAATTCTAGGTATAAAGATTTGTATACAAAAAAGTTTTCGTTCGATTTGAACTAAATTTGTGCTGAAGCATTATACTAAATATTCAGGAAAAGTCAATCAGTTTCAAAGTTTTATTTTGAAAAGCAACAGTGATACGAGCGAAAAACCACGTCTTGGGTCACAGATGACCCGCCTCGGTAATTCTAGTATTAAAGTATTTGTATTTAGTATACATTTCATAATAAGCAAAAATTATTTGCTTAAAGTGGGTAGCAAATTTTTTTTAGTTTGAGGTGCCGAGTCCCCTTAACATGATAAATGCAGTCATCAGAGGAAAGAATAATGTTCATAAAAGCATGTGGCATAAGGATGAAAAGACATTAATACTTTGCTTCAGGATGTGAGAAAGGATAGTTTTTTATAAAAGATAGATCTTTCATTAAAGAATAAAGATTTGATTTTTAAAAATATGTACCACATTGCATGTTTTACTGTGTATACTGCTTATGAAAATGTATTTGTGCTTAAAACTTAAAAATTAAATTAAGTAATTATTTAAAGTAATCTCATAAATGTCAACATATAATGTTCATTTTTGTTCAACAGATGAAGTTTATTTAACTAAACATTCTAATTATATTTAATGTGAATCTACTTATAGAAAAATTTCCATAATTTAAAACTTCCTATATTCAAAATTATTTTACGTATTTTTTAAAATTCATGTCTTACATTGCAAAATTAGGTGTTTTTGGTAACTTCCATTAGAAAAAGTAAAAAGCTGCATATTGCAGCCTTCCGGAAAAAAGCACATTTGAAAAATTTTGGTATATTTTCACCCATCACACATATATATATATATATATATTTTTCAAGCTGTAACTCTCGTAATTATGAACCATTTTGAATGAAACTTGGTATTCACATAGTACATATTAATGTCTCCATCGATTTCGTTGGCCAGCATCATCCGCCATCTTGTTTAAAAATGGCGGCTACGTAAGTTTTTTTTTTAAGTTAAATAAAAAATTCAATGCAAAAAAAAAAAAAAAAAAAAAAAAAAAAAAAATAGAAATTGAAAAATACTTTTCTTCTGAAGTTTGACCTTGATACAAAGATTCTAGAGCATTTTTTATTTTGTCTCTATCTTCAAAAGATGGCTGAGTTATAACACGTTGAATTTCTTGTGTGGCTGACAATTTGAAACGGTCTGATTTTTGTCACGTAATAACACGGGTAATTATGATCCGATTTGGATGTCACTTGATGTGTACACAGTGTATACTGATGTCTGGAACGAGTTTGTTGGACAGTTCCATTTACCATCTTGTTTCAAAATGGCGGCCATTTATTTTTCTTAAATTCAAAAGTTGAAATTATGTACACAAAAATTAAAAGTTTAAAATGATTTTTCTTTTATGTGTTTTAGCTTGATACAAAGACTCCAGAGCATTTTCAAACTGTATCTTACAAAATGGTTTAGTTATAGCACTTTGAATTTCTTGTGTGGTTGACATTTTGAAATGATTTCTGAATTTTGTCATGTGACAACACTCGTATTAATGAACCGATTTGGATGTAACTTCGTGTTTACATAGTACATACAGATCTCTCGATCGTGTTCGTTGGTGAACTTAATCCGTCGCCTTGTTTTAAAATGGAGGCCATTTGTTTTTCTTTTAAATTTAAAATTTAAAATGAGGTATAAAATAAAATTTAAAAAAACTCTATTCTTATGTGTTTGACATTGATACAAGGAATTGCAACGCATTTTTTGTTTTGTCTATATCTAAACAATAGCCGAGTTGTAGCACTTTGAATTTTTAGTTTGACTGACATTTTGAAATTATCTGATATTTGTCGCGTTTATATTCACGTTTATTGACCGATTTAGATATAACTTGGTGTGTTCATAGTACATATCAATGACTCGACCGAGTTTATAAGCAAACTTAAGCCACCAAATTGATTCAAAATGGCGAATATTTAAAATTGATTTTTAAAGATTTAAAAAAAAGAAATTGGAAAATTTTCTTTCTGAAATATTTGATTTTGATACAAGAATTCTAGAGGTTTTTTATTTATGTTTATATTTATATTTATATTTTTTAATATGATTTTCTATTCTGGGTGACATTTTTAAAAATCAATTTGCTTGTGAAAGTATTCACATATATTAACCGATTTCGATTTGAATGTACATGTATGCAAGACTACCACCTTGATCAACATCATTGGTTAATTCTACCCATCATGTTGTTTTAAAATCAATGTCATTGTATCGAATATAAATCGCTTTAAATAAAACCAGCTTCTATAAAACTGATTAAATTATTGAAATTTCCCTTCATATTCAATATCGATAAAAACAAGCATTAGATTTTCTATTTCCGTGTTCCAGTAATTTGAATGGTTCAACAATACTAATATATATATATATATATATATATATATATATTTAAGAAAATTAAGGAATATCAAACTACTTTTTTCTCCCGGTACTGGCCGGAAGGACTTTTTAATGAATTATATTTCACAACAATCCTTTTTTGAATTCAGTTACAAATTCATATAATTACAAATACTGTTATTTATATAGCTTGATCATTTAAAATATGTATAAATATTTATAAACTTGTATATATAAAAAATGAACAGTTTTTAATTTTAAACTTTCAAAAAATTCTTATTATTTACAGAATATAATTTATTGTCAATGAACCTTATATTATTAAATAATCTCAAAAATCTGACACTGAGAAATCTATTTTTGAAACGAAAAAATGCGAATAGTTATAAAAGTGCGATTTTTAAGAAAATATCATTATATTACGTTAATGGAAGCGATGCGTAAAAGACATATTTTTGAAAACAATAAAGCTCTCCTACAGCTGCTTGAATGTCCATGGATTTTTTTTTGTTATGCAGTAATGGTAACGGAAGTGTGTCATTAACATTCCACTCACTGCGACAGAAATGCGGTAACGACGTGCTCGAAAGAAGAAGATGAATCAATAACATTAACCTGATAAATGCAGTCATCAGAGGAAAAAAATAATTTCCATAACAACATGTGAAATAATGAAACGACTGGAATACTTTGTTTCAGATTGAAGAAACATCAGTTTCATAAAAGATAGATTTACCATTACAGATTGGAGAAGGTTTTTATTTTTGAAATGCGAAATATCTTGTATGTTTCAGTTTTGCATACGCTTTACAAAAATACATTACTTATTTTAAAAAAAACTGAAATAAAAATTTAAAAAAAGTATTCTAGTGTCTATTGATAATTTTCATTTTTATTTCTTGAAAATCTGTGATGTATTTTTAACCGTGGATTAATTGCCTTTTAATGTAAAGCAATTTTTAATTAAAGTTTCTTGATTCAATCTTCCATAAAAACTTATTTTATGCAATTTTTTTGTTATAAATTTTTTAAATATTTTACACCAATGCCAAATAATGTTTTTATTATTATTTTTGTTTAAGTATTCTTGAATACATAGCATTCTCATTTTGGTTACTTATATGCTAATAATTATTATAAAACTGCTAGTACATTTAAAATCTGATTTTTTTCGAGGCATAATAATTGTTAAAATTTATTATATTTCACATAATGTATTTTTTCTTGCTTTATCTAATAATGCTAAATATTGTCAAAAATACTAAATATTGCGTAAAAGACAAATTTTGAGAAATCAACAAAAATTTCCTAACAGCCCCTTGAATGTCCTATTAAAGTTTTTGTCACTTATGCAGTAATGGAATGGGAAGCATGTCATTAGCGTCCCACTCACTGCGAATGAAATTCGGTAACGACGTGCTGTAAAGAAAAAGATGAATCAAGAACATTAACCTGATGAATACAGTATTCAAAAGAAAGAATAATGCTCATAACAGCAAGTGAAGTAGTAATGAAACAACTGGAATACTTTTCTTCAGGATGTTCACGGCAGTTTTATAAAAAAATAGTTTTCCACTGAAGATTAGGAGAGATTTTTTATTAGAAAGTGTACCACATTGTATGGCTTAATGTGTATATTATTTATAAAAATAAGATTTTTCTTAAAAATAAAAAATAAAAATAATGAAAGAATTTCTTAAATAAAAAGCAGTCAAGTCTGAACTTAAAATTTTCATTTTGTTCATCAAATGAAGTTTATTAACCAAAAAATGTAAAATTATTCTAATGTAAAGCAAATTTTAATTGCATTTTCCATAAATTAAAATTTACTATATTAAAAAAAGGACGTATTTTGTAAAAAGTAATATTTTTAACATTTTTTTTTTGCACTTATACAGTAATGGTATCGGAAGTGTGTCATTAACGTCCCACTCACCGCGAATGAGATACGGTAACGATGTTCTCGAAATAAAAAGATGAATCAAGTATGTTAACCTGATGAATACAGTCATCAGAGGAAAAGATAATGTTCATAACAGCATGTGAAATAATAATGAAAAGACTGAAATACTTTGCTTCAGGATGCGAGGAACGACAGTTTCATAAAAGATAGATTTATCATTACAGATTAGGGAAGGTTTGAATTTTAGAAATGCGAAACATATTGTATGTTTTAGTTTGTTACACTTTACGAAAATGCATTTTTTATTTAAAAAAAAAACTGAAATAAAAATTTAAATAAAGTATTCAAGTGTCTATAGATAATTTTCATTTTTGTTTCTCGATAATTTATTTTGTTTATTTAACCATGAAATAAATCAGCTTTTAATGTAAAGCAATGTATAATTAAAACTTCTTGATTTAATCTTCCTTTATTAAAAAAGTTATTTTATGCATTTTTTATTTCTTTCTTAAGTATTTTTAATTTCTTTCTTATGTATTTTTAATTTCTTTAAAGATTTTACACCACTGCCAATTTATGTGGGTTTTATTATTTATTTTAATATTATTTATTTATTGCATTCTAAACTGTGTTATTTATATAATAATAATTATTTTAAAACTGCTGGTACATTTAAAAATTAACAAGTTTTGTCAATTTTAAATTTTCGATGTATAATTATTCTTAATTTTTTTTTTATATTTTACAGAATATATTTTTGTTTTGCTTCATCTTATAATAATAATAAGTCTTAGAGCGGGCGGCGACGACACAAATGACTACATCATCGAGTTATGGGATGACGGCATGATGTCGAACGAGATTATTAGGTGTAGATTAAGGAATGGTTGGTCTGCCTCGGCATTTCTTGGTACAATATGAGTATTAGCGGGCGCCAAATCGCCATTTTCGCGTCACTATCACGTCATCGAGTTACGAGATGAAATTGATGCCAAATTAAAGATAAAATAAAGTATTTTAAGAATATTCTGGTCTGCCTGCGCATATCATGGTACAGACACTCAACAGAGTCATTTATAACAAAAATTGACGTTATAATGTAACAACGCAATGACTATCTCATCGAGTTACGGGATGAAATCATGATGTAGGACAAGATTATTAGGTGCAGATTAAGGAATGACTGGTCTGCCTCGGCATTTCTTGGTGCAATGTGAGTAACAGCAGGCGCCAAATTGCCATTTTGGCATCACTGTCACATCATCGAGTTACGAGACGAAATTGGTGCCAAATTAAATGTAAAATAAAGTATTTTAAGAATATTTTGGTCTATCTGCGCATATCTTGGTACAAACCCTCGGCAGACTGAAATTTATAACAAAGAAAACACGTTATAATGAAACATCAGAATGACTATGTCATCGAGTTACTTGATGAAATCATGATGTAGGACAAGATTATTAGGTGCAGATTAAGGAATGACTGGTCTGCCTCGGCATTTCTTGGTGCAATGTGAGTAACAGCAGGCGCCAAATTGCCATTTTGGCATCACTGTCACGTCATCGAGTTACGAGACGAAATTGGTGCCAAATTAAATGTAAAATAAAGTATTTTAAGAATATTTTGGTCTATCTGCGCATATCTTGGTACAAACCCTCGGCAGAATGAAATTTATAACAAAGAAAACACGTTATAATGAAACATCAGAATGACTATGTCATCGACTTACTTGATGAAATCAGGATGTAGGACAAGATTATTAGGCGTAGATTAAGGAATTGGTGGTCTGCCTCGGCAATTCTTGGTACGATGTAAGTAACAATGTGCGCCAACTCGCCATTTTGGCGTCACTGTCACATTATCGAGGCACGCGACAAAAATGGTGCCAAATTAAAGGTAAAATAAAGTATTTTAAGAATATTTTGGTCTGCCTTCGTATATTCTCCTACAAACACTCGGCAAACTGAAAATTATAACTAGTTGGATGTGTCAATCCCAAAACTTTCTTCTATCTCATAAGTACATTTTAATATTTAAAAAAAAATGTGGTGACCCCAAAGTTACCCACTATCGAATTTCCCCGAACATTTGCCCTAGCCTAATGAGATTCTGGTAATCGAAAAGCCTAAAACGCAACATTTTATTAATATTCTGAGAAAATGAGCTTAGTAGTGCCTCATGTTGGGTAATTTATACTAAAACCTAATAAGCATCTATTTATGTCAAAACCTAACAGAATCTGAAATTTGATGGAATTTCGTCCATTAGTTCTTGAGATATAGCTAGTTAAAAAAAAGTGTAAAATATAGCATAGCCATCAGTTGAAGGATTTATAACAAAACGTAATCATGGTGTAATTATGCTATATATCATTTTGTAACAAAATCTGAAGTTTGATGAAATTCTGTGCATTGATTGTTGAGATATAGCTAATGGAAAAATCGTGCAAAATGCAGCATGGCTGCACCACCTGTTATAAGGTTAATACCAAAATGTAATCAACATCTAATTATGTTATATATTCTAGTGTAACAGAATCTAAAATTTGATAAAGTTCTCTGCATTAGTTCTTGAGATATAGCTATCGCAAAAATCGTGCAAAATGTAGCATAGCAGCGCCACCTATAGGGCAGTTCACACCAAAACCTTATCAGCGGCTATGTATCTCAAGGTATCGCAGGATCTAAAGTTTGGTGAAATTCTGTGCATTAGTTCTTGAGATATAGCTATCATGAAAATCATGAAAAACGTGGCACAGCAGCGCCACCTGCTGGCCAATTTGCACCAAAACTTAATCAGCGTCTATTTATATCAAGGGGTCCCAGAATCTGAAGTTTGGTGAAATTCTGTGCATTAGTTCTTGAGATAAAGCAATCTTGAAAATCATGAAAAACGTAGTATAGCAGCGCCACCTGCAGGCTAATTTTTACCAAAAACCAATAGGCACTAATTCATATCAAGGTCTAACAGAATATAAAATTTTATTAAATTTCGAGCATTAGTTCTTGAGATAGAGCGTCCACAAATTTTTTGTCACATACAGACAGACAGACATACATACAGACAGACAGACAGACGAACAGACAGACAGACAGACTCACAGACAGACATTTTCTAAAAATAGTCAAAACGTGTTCAGGACCTTCTAAAACGTATAAATCCGTCGAAAACCGGAAGTCGAAAATTTTCATGAATCCAATACTTTCTTCTTGTAAAGATAGAAGAAAGTAATAAAAAATGACGGTATAATGTACAATACAAACCCAAAGGAACATAGTATTTTACATTATATTTCTTCGCAATCAACTTTCATGCTAAATTAATGGTTTAGAAAAAGATTCTTATTAGTAAGCAAGAAAACGACCGATTCGGCATATTTTGGTGTATATTGTACATTGTGACGCCTTTTTTGTTAAAATTTCAGTCTGCCGAGTGATTGTACCAGGATATGCGCAGGCAGATCGAAATATTTTAAAAATATTTTATTTTCCCTTTAATTTGGCACCCAGTTTATCTCTTAACTCAATTACTTGATAGTGGCGCCAATATGACGAGTTGGTGCTAGCTGTTACTTATATTGTACCAAGAAATGCCGAGGCAGACCATTTATTCCTTAATCTACACCTAATAATCTTGTCCTACATCAAGATTTCATCCCTTTAACTCGATGACGTAATCATTGAGTTGTTACATTATAAAGCTATTTTTGGTTATAAATTTCAGTCTGCCGAGGTTTTGTACCATAATATGCGCAGGCAGTCGAAAGTATTCTTAAAATACTTTATTTTATCTTTAATTTTGCATTAATCTAATCTCGTAACTCGATGACGTGATAGTGACGCCAAAATGGTGAGCTGGCGCCCGTTGTTAATGATCTCGCACCAAGAAATGCAGAGGCAGACCAGTCGTTAATTAATTTACACCTAATAAATTAGTCCTACATGATGATTTCATCCCGTAACTCGATGGTTAATCATTGAGTTGTTACATTATAACGTCATTTTTTTGTTATAAATTTCAGTCTGCCAAGGGTTCGTACCAGGATATGGGCTGGCAGAACAAAATATTCTTAAAATACTTTATTTTTCCTTTAATTTGGCATCGATTTCATCACTTAACTCGATGACTTGATAGTGACACCAATACTGCGAGTTGGCGCGGTACTCTTGGCTTACTCATATCGTACCAAGAAATGCCGAGGCAAACCAGTCATTCCTTAATCTACACCTAATAATCTTGTCCTACATCATGATTTTATCCCGTAACTTGATTACTTAATCATTCAGTTGTTACATTAAAACGTCTTTTTTTGTTATAAATTTTAGTCTGCCGAAGGTTTCTACCAGAATATGCGAGGCAGACCAAAATATTCTTAAAATACTTTATTTAAACTTTAATTTGGCGTTAATTTCATCTCGTAACTTGATGACGTGATAATGACGCCAAAATGACGAGTTGGCGCCCGCTCTTACTAATATCCTACCAAGAAATGCCGAGGCAGACCAGTCATTCCTTAATCTACACCGGTACTACTAGGTTATCCCGTCGACCAAAAAACGATCGTCAAAAAATAAGATTAAATGCCAATAATGGAGGATCGTGAATGTCACATTCAATGATATTAAATACGATACACGTATTTAAATTATCATTAAGTTATCTTTTATTTATATTTTTATCGATATTCTACTAATTATTAGCATCCGATGCTATTTTTTTCAGACAAGCTAAAAATGTCGTGTCATCAGCCCTGAATTTTCTAGTCAACCGATTTTGATAATTATTTTTTTTAAATGAAAGCTATTTATTTGTAGTTGTGCCCATTTTAATTATTTTTTAATTTATTTCCATTTTTATATTTTATTTTTAATTTTAAAAGCTTTTTCATGACATTTCTTCAAAATGGTGGCAACACAGTTTAGCTTTTCTCTCGATAATAAAAATTTATTTTCTAAAATGGTTGCGTATAATTATGCACTAATTGAATTAAAAAATATATATTTACTGAGAATTAATATTAATAATGTAAAGAAAATGACAGAAAATAATTTATGATAAAAATTAATGTCTAAATCAAAATAAGAGAAATTTCAAATGAGGAAAATTATGTCATTCAGCAACCAGATAAAAGGGAATTACAATATTATTATGGAGGACTTTTTCATAAACAGTAAATTTTAAAGAACATTTGAAGAGAAAATGACGTCACTATTTAAAACATTGTATTTTTACTCATAACGATATTAGGTATTACTCTGTTATCCCGTCGACCAATTTCGCCAAATTATACAAATCGCCACATTAATAGCCAAATTATACATATTGACATAATTTTTATTTTAAATAACGAAAAAATAAATAATTAGTAGAATATTAATAAAAATATTAATAAAAATCACTTAATGACATTTTAAACACATGAATCGTATTTAATGTCATTGAATGTGACATTCACGATCATTCATTACTGGCATTTAATCTTATAGTTTGGCGATAATTTTTTGGTCGTTGGGACAACCTAGTAGTACCCGATATTATTTTTTTCTTTTTTTTTTAAATAAAGCTATTTTTCTGTGAGGGCATATAAAATAAAATTTCTGGATTTCGCCGGCACTCATATTACAATTTTAACTGTAGATGTGCGAATATATGAATGCAAAATTGTAACTGGCAAATTTGACATTTACTTTGTAAATAAGGTACCCTGGGGTAATAACGCCACGTTAAGGTTCTACCAATTTTCACGGCTTAGTTTTAGATTGTATTTTTCAAACAAATATAGGATCTGATACAGCAACTCATTGACTATCTATATAAAATAAAATAATTTAACAGATATGTATTCATAAAATGTAATGGCGTTTTTTCTTGACCAATGCTATTCGGCGTTATTACCCACCTATATGGGTAATAACGCCATGCAAACAAAACTATGAAATAAGATGGAATAATTGCATGTAGATAGCCCAATTCTAAAAATACAAACTCTACAAACTTAGAAATTGACAAATTGCATTCTAAGCTATTGAAAATGTTCAATTTTTTGTGAAAGTGTAAGAAAAATAAAGGTGTGGTGTGGGAGGGGGGAGATGAGGCAAAATAATATCAGACCGTGAGCTTCTTTTTGCTTAAAAAGGACCGCTTAAATAGAAATATGAGAAACATTGCACAGTTTTAACTGTGTTTATTTGCATCAGTATTTAGGATGTAGCTCGGCCACTTTAGGGAAACAACCGGGGTGTTAATGTCAAGGATTGGCGTTATTACACCAGTATAGTTATTGCGCAGTACATTTTAAATTACAAATTATCTCGAGAAGATATCCAAAATCTTATATTATAATGTAGGAGCTCCTTTCGAACGAATTGCTCTAGATAACCTGGGTCCTCTTCCTAGAACATCTGATGGCAACAAGTACATCCTCGTTGTCATGGATTACTTCACTAAGTGGCCTGAAGCCTACGCCATTCCTAATCAAGATGCGGTAACCGTAGCAGATATACTGATTCAACACTGGGTTTCCAGATACGGAGTCCTCTTCAGATCCATTCCGATCAAGGAAGAAACTTTGATTCGGCTGTGTTTAAGGAAATGTGTGGACTACTCGGCATGGACAAAACTCGAACTACACCTCTACATCCGCAATCGGACGGCATGGTGGAGCAGTTCAATCGTACAATCTTAAATAGCCTCTCTCTCCTGGTGTCTAGAGACCAACAGGACTGGGACAAGAAATTAACTCTTTTCCTGCTTGCCTACAGGAGTGCCACTCATGAGGCCACTGGTTACTCCCCTTCTCAAATGCTCTTTGGTCGTGATCTTCGTCTGCATGCGGATCATTTGTTTGGCCGTCCTCCTGATGCTCCTTCATCGCCTGAGGAATATGTCGATGAACTCCAGGCGCGGATTGAGGAGATTCATCGTCTAGCGAGGAACCGAATCGGACTGGCAACGGAAAAGATGAAGACACGGTACGACACAAAGGCAACAGGACATGAGTTCAACGAAGGTGACAAAGTTTGGTTGTGGAATCCGATACGTCGTAAGGGACTGTCGCCAAAATTACAAAGAAACTGGGACGGTCCTTACACAGTCGTCAACAGGCTGAATGACGTCGTTGTACGCATACAAAAATCGCCACACGCCAAACCCAAGGTCGTACACTATAACCGACTAGCCCCTTATTTTGGCCAAAGTGATTAGAAATTCAAAACTCGAATTTCAGACCATGGTCATGAAAGTCACTTTTTGTAAATATGTAAATAGTAATTAGTTCTTATTTATGTAAATCTTATTATTATTATTATTTATTTATTTATTTATTTATTTGTTTTTTTATTTGTTTTTTTATTTTAAGTGTTTTCCTCTAACTCAAGGATTGCACTGCCCAGGACGTGCAGTCTTTGAGGAGGGGGTAGTGTTACGAATTTTGTAAATAGTTAGTGTTTGTACTGTAAAATAATGTAAATAATCTTATTAAGCTCCATTCCTTTACTAATATTAGTTTTTGTTACATTGTCTCTGTTATCAAGCAAACTTGTCCATTATTTTCAGTGTATGTCTATGGCAGATTGGCGAAATAATAAAGATATCGCCAAGTTGGCGTCACTTTTGGCGACTAATTTTGGTCGTCAAATATGGCGATATATCGCCATGTTGGTGACAAACTCGGCGATTGTTGGCTATGGTAACCCTTTCCTCTCTATGGTAACCCCCCTTAGATATACTGATACATTGTTTGTTGTTCCGTGGATTTTTCGAGATGGTTCTAGAAATTTCCCGCACATGCTGCGAGCCTATATAAGAAGAGAAGCGATGCGAGCTGTTGTTATTATTTACCAGTCAGTCATTGAGTGAACAACGCGTTTGTTAAGCAAGTTTGCTTGAGTCTTATTTACGTTATTTTGAATGTGATTTAGTGTAGAGACGTTGTATAAAGAGTCTCTGGAACCTATATCTGCACTTATACGATAGATTTGAACAATTATTTTTGAATATCTAGAAATATTTGTGAGTTTCGAAGACTCTGTTGTTCTGAAGTTCTGCAAATAAATTATTTTCTACTTTTCTAAGAGCAAAGAGTTTGAAGTTGTCTAACCATAAGATCGAAAGAACCCCATATACGCTGCAACACTTGGAATAATGCCTATTTAACGGTTCATGTTCCATAAAAATCCCTTCAGAAGAACTCAAGTAGTAAGTGGACAGAATGAAATTTCCGTTCGTATTTTTTATATATTAAGTAGAGTAGTGTTTCTTAGATGAGTCTCCTTTTTTACCTTCAATGAAAGCAAATACTTTTCAAAAGAGTATTATTCAATTATATTATTTAACCTTTTGTACATCAATTATTAACCATTTGAAAAATGGTTGTTGTTTTCGGGAGAATGGACCCGATGATGTTACCACTTTTGAATGATGTTACCACTTTTGAATGATGTTACCACTTTTGAATTTAAATTAAATTCTTTATTTTTAGAAGAATTTTTATTTGAATTTAAATTAAATTCTTTACTTTTAGAAGAATTTTTATTTGAATAGTAAATTAAAATGGTTAAAATCATTGTAATAAAGGAGAAAACTAACAAATTTAAAAATGGGTAGACGGAAATTAACAGATACGGAAAAAGCCGAAGCCAAAGAAATGAATGAACGTGAATATCGCATTCAATGATATTAAACACAGTCAACATGTATAAGTTGCTTATTAGTTTGGCGATTCGTATCATTTGGCGAAATTGGTCGACGGGATAACTGAGTAATACTGTATTTGGTTTGGCGCAAAAACGTCTTTCAATGCAGAAAATGATAAAATCAAAAGATTATTGAGCCGCTGAAAACCAATTACGTGTTGAAAGGCGATCACGAAAAAGGAAGCAATTTAATGCCGAACCGATTAATTGTAAAACATCATGTCGCCAGGGCGACCAATCCACTAGCCATGGCGTTTTACTATCGGTCGGTTCTAACCAGGAAAATTTGAGTGCCAATAGTGATTCTAACAAGCCGGAAAATGTTATAGCTATTACTCTTGATTTTCCACCACCTAAAAAGAAAACTAAAAAGCAATCGGCTTGGGAAAAACTGGGAAAAAACTTTTTTGATTCGATGTCTGATGGACCCATTCACAGATGCATGTGCTGCGATCGATTTTGGTTTAAAACCTCCATCACCAAAATTCTGCTCTGTAAAATCAAACAATATATGCCAAAGTCTTACAAGTATAACAGTATATGCCAAAGCTGTATTTTAATAATGATTACTTTTGCACCAACAATGTTAAATAGTTTGAAATGTTTCTTTCGTCGCCAACTTTTATGCTTGGCGACAATAGAGTGATATAACTTAAACGAACCGTACCTTCAAATTGCAGCATGTATAAAGTCATTTATAGCAGTGGCACGGATAATACACAATAAAACAACTGGTATTTAGCTTAAAATGATAGATGAATGTATCGAGTGAAACATTTTTCAAATGGTTGGGGTAATTTCTTAAATTACAATTTTTTTTTTTTTTTTTTATTAACTTGCTGAATAAAGACACATTATTAAAATACGTCGAATTCGTAATCATTATAAAAATAGACACTAAATGCAATTTTTATTATTCAGTTTAACTACTAGGAACTACTAAAAGGAGAACTAGCTAAATGAGATTTTCAAAAGAAAAAAGAAAAGCAACTGAGCAGTGTGAGAGAAATTCTCACTAGTGAATTCTCTTGGGTTAATAAGATAAGTAATAATGATCACTTTTATTCAAGTGTTAACGCTTTATTTTAGCACAAAAAATGAATTTCATTGGGAACAGTCTCATATTATAACAAAGTCCACAAAATGCTGTCAAATGAATGGTACAATTCTGCAGTTCATGCTGTAAATTAGCGTAAGTTAAAGCGAGACATATACAGATTTATGCATTTAATATTGAACTATTTTTAAATAATTCATACATATATGTATATATTCTTTTTGTTCAATCAAGTATGTTTTATATTGAAATATTTTAGTTTTATTTTTTAATACAACTTTAGTCTAGTTCTGTTTTGTTTTAACATCAATAATTCTGACAACTAAAAATTTCAATTTGAGACAATATACAGATATATTATCTAAATGTACCATATGTATTTGTTTTCAATATCAATACAATAAACATTAAGCTGAGTAAACATCATCAACAATAAAAAAGTAATTGATGATGTCTATCTAGTATAAATTCTTGTACCTACTACATTATTAGAAACTCTTTTACAAACGCAGTAAAATATTTGTACTTGTTTCTAAGGCTTAAAAAGTATCATTATCTAACATAGTACAAAGTCAATTCGCGTTTTTCTCCAAATATACTAACATTCTTCTTGTTGTAAATGGATACTGTTTTCGTTATTTCAAGCTACAATAGATCCATCCTCTGTTTTTATCCTACTACTTCGACAAAAACCAAAAATTACGTAGTATGAGAAAAAAAATATATATGTGCTTTCAAAACGCAACATCATCGATCGCGATTTGTTAATGCGGATTTATTTATGAATAAATAATATTACACAGAAACAGAGAATCAGCAATATGTGAACACATATGTACAGGTACATTTTTGTGGGGTAATTGCGAACTTTCAAATCATTATCATGAAACACTCGTTTAATATTATTTGAAATGATTTACATGAATATATCTAGATTACACAAAGATATGATTTTCTTTAAATACTAAAGCATTTCAAATTATCTATCTTTGGGACTAAATTTAAATAAAAATTATAACTTTAATGAATACAAATAAAATTACATTTTCATCGAACTAAACTTTTCGAGCTTGAACTAAACAGTTACTTAAAAAATGAAAATTCAGTATGGACGTGCAAAAATGTTTTAGAAAATTTGTAACGAAATAAAATATCTGTAAACAGATTTTATGTTCCGTCTGGTTTTTTTCCTCAATAGAAAAAAAGTATTATATTTGAATTTTTTTCTACTTCCGTTTTTCGACGGATTTACACGTTTTAGAGGTCAGAGATTCCAAGAAACAATGTTTTGAATGTTTTTGCCTGTGGCAAGGAGATCCTCTTTCAATTTTGAAATATTCCGCCAGAAGGGGCTCTGCAATAACAATTTTTGTGCCATTTTCAATATTGTACTGACTAAAAGTGTATGAAGTTATGCATCGAATTGAACTAATTTTTTGTGTAAGTGTATGTCTATGACTAGTTGGTCCTCCTTGAATTTGAAAAAAAAAACCGTCGGAAGTCGACGTTGCAATAGTGATTTTTGTGCCATTATTAATATTGTACCGACTAAGAGTGTATCTATTTTTTTTGTAAGTGTCTAAAAAACATCTAATTTTTTGTGAAGTGTTTGGTTAGGGCTAGTTGCCCCCCCCCCCACTGAATTTGAAGAAAAATCGTCAGAAGGTGGCATTTTTGAGCCATTTTCAATATTTTACCACAGAAAGGCGTATGAAGCTAGGTATAGAATTGAATGAAATTTTTTTCTGTAAATATTTGGCTATGGTCATCAGACCCTCCCTGAATTAAAAAAAACCGCCGAAAAGAGGTGCTATAATCGCGGTGTCCGTGCCATTTTTATTATTTTAACATTAAAAAGTGTTTGAAGTTATACATTTCATTATTATCATTATTTTGGGGCATGGCGAGCAGATCTTCCTGAATTTGATAAAAAAAAAAGTTCCTGTCCTTCTTAATACCCATCGGTTCGTGCAGGCATAGAAACTCCCTTATACTCCTATAAATTGACTGAAACGAAAATTTAAGATAAGATTCATATTTGGCATAGTATTGAATTAATAATATTAAAAATATGAACATGTGTAACAAAATTTTGAAATTTTGAAATGCACATATGATATAGAATAAAGTTTTGGGAAGGTACATACAAATAGTTTATAATAAGTACTAACACAATAATACAAAATACTTTTCTAATAATACAGTTAAAATATATGACAGCTTGACAGCTCACTTATACAGTAATGGAATCGGAAGTGCTTCATAACTTCCCACTCAGTGAGAATGAAATGACGTGCTCGAATAAAAAAGATGAACCAAGAACATTAACCTGAACAATACAGTCATCAGAGGAAAAAATAACGTTCGTAACAACATGGGAAATAATGAAACAACTGGAATACTTTGCTTCAGATTGGAGAAACGTCAGTTTCATAAAATTATATTAAAAGTTATGGTCATTCATAAAATTATGTTACTTATGCATATGCTTGATGCAAAAAAAAAAAAAATAATAATAATAAATGAAAAAATTATTTCAAAAAGGTATTCAGGTGTCACTAGATAATTTTCATTTCTTAAAAATCTATGGTTTTTATTTAACCTTTTACAGGCCGAATTCAGATCCAGGTATATTTTAAATTATTTTTTGCACATCATACCTTCTAATGCATTAGTTAAGGGTTATTAATCATTAATATGGTGAAAAATTTTTTTACATATAATTTCCAGAATGTTCCCAATTGGGAACATTGGCTACTTCCGACTATACTTTTACACTGGATTTGAAAGTGGAATACAGTTATGAATAGACTAGATTATAAGCAAAGTAATAAGAATGAATGAAACATTTATTTTTTAAACTTAAGTATACATATGAATAAAGTTGGAAATTTATAAATTTAAATTAAAACAATTTCTTTTACTTAATTAAAATATCAAAATTTTAAGTTTATACCGTTATTCCATGATACAGTGGAAAGCATTTTAAATGCAATTTTTTCTTGCACTCATTGCAAGCCAATCTTGCATTTACCTTGCACAGTGCACATCTACCTTGTGTTGTTTCTACAAGGAAATGGCCATCACACTTTCTCTGCGATATATGGCGGTGAACTTTGGGCCCAGGTTGAGGCCCATCCTTTCTTGGTGCAGTTCTTAGAAGAGCGATTGTAACCTCTCAGGGAAAGTCCAGATGAGTCAGCTTGGTATTTTTTCCATGAATTGCGGAATACAAAAGCCAACCAGAGGCAACAGCGATATTTAATGCATTAACAAATAAATTCCACCACCATTGATTATTGCGAAGTGTTGGACGGTAGCTGCCTAACATTCTATCTAACAGGTCAACTCCTCCCATTCCAGTATTATATTTATGTATTAAATTTGGTTGTTGTATGTTCACTTTCTTGTTATCTTTATGTGAATATCTTTTAGTCGACTGCATTGGGAGATGAGTGCAATAATTTGAAGAAACTGTAACTACAGAATTGTCATTCCAGCGACATAAAAATACCGATCCATCACATTGGTAATCAAATGAACCTCTTTCTAGTTTTTTCATCTGCTTTGAGGGTATCAATGGACAATTTTTAATTCGATGATCTCGGATAGCTCCAATAGCTTTTATATTTCTATTTGCAAGATCCTTCATCAAATCTTAAGTAGTAAAAAAGTTATCAAAAAATATTTCTATTTGAAGAGGGTTTGCAACAAGTGTCATAAGATTATTTACAACCCTAGTACCAAGAGGGGCTATTGGCTGTTCATTTGGCTGTTTTTCTGCACAAATCATCCAGATTTTGAATCCGAAACGAATTGGTTTTCCTCGAATAAACATTTTAGAGGAATGGTGGCCATAATACGGAACCTTTGATTCATCAATGCTAAGCTGGTTGTGAAATAATCCAAACTGATTACATTTTTTATTTAGTTCATCATAGATTGGTTTGATTTTTCCCATCTTATCACCAGGTTGCAATGAAGTGTTATCCATCAAATGAAAATTTCTTTTAATTTCTTTGAATTTTTTGCTTGACATGACAGTAGAGGTAATAGGGACAGTTATATCTTCTGAAGTACTCCAGTAATCATTTTCAGTGTGTACCTGATGATATCCACTCAGTAACAGTAACCCAAAAAACTGAGCAATATCTTTCCAGTCAGTTTGTATGTTAGTCCCCTTTTGAGCGGAATAAGTTGATGTCATTTCTCCCAGAAAACTTATTTATTCCTGGGAAATGAATTTGAAAAAAACGTCAATAGATTCTGCTTCTATTAGTTCTGGAAATTTATCAGCAATTTTTATTGTTGGTTCAGTCTTGATGGGCTTACTAAACACAGAACTTTTTTTTTCCATTTTGGTGCAAATGACTTCACTTTTTTTCACCTTATAAGAACTACAAAGTTTTTTTCGTTTATTTTTTTGTTCATTGGTAGCAGATCCTGAAACTTGATTTTCGCAACTATTTTGGTTTATTGGCACTTTATTAGTAAAAATACTAAGGTGAACACAAACATCCGAGGGCACAACAGGATTAAGGATACTGTTGTCATCAATATCCTCTTCTTCTGAGATGAGATCACTTTCATCAAGACTGCTGACAAATTTCAAGTTCTTCGTCTGAAAAATCCGAAACATCGGAATCTCTCAGCGTCATTAAATAATCAACAGCCGCCCCTAGAGTTTTAAAATTTTTCTCCATACTATGTTAGTTCACTAAAAAGATTCCATTCTATATCTTTAAAAATTAAATCTGAGAAGTGAACGTACTACACTGCAAATAAAATTGGACTGTTCTTTCACAAAATTCGGGAATTCCCCTTTCAACTATTTATGGAATTTCAACTTCCTTCCCTACGGAAGGGGATTCCCCTTTCAAATAATTCGAAGTTTTCCCTTTTCTTCGCTGAACGGGGATTCCCCTTTCTATTACTTTTCAACAAAAATTCCTTGTACAGAAAATTATGTCAACGCAGAATAATGGCGATAGACCAACGTTCCCAATTGGGAGCGTGAATATTTAACTAACAACCCCGAGTGTATTTTTGATTATTATTATAAAATATGATGTCCTTCTTATTGATTAAAGCTATTTTATGTATACCAACCGGTTTTTAGAAGCATTGGATGGTTTTTCTCATTTATATGAATATTTTAGTTTTGCATTGTAAGAAACAATGAAAATGGACATTTTTATGATTTTCTGTACATTTCCCTATTAATGATACGAATGTAACTTCTATTTTAAAAAATCAAGTCATCTTTTTACTATTTCTGCTAATTTTTTCTAGTCAATTTTGATGAAATTTAATTTTTGCTAAATTTTTAATTTTATGTTTCCAATTGGGAACATTGGCCTGTAAAAGGTTAACAAAAATTATTAAACAGCTTTTAATGTAAAGCAATTTATAATTAAATTACCTTGATTTAATCTTCCATTATTAAAAATATTTTACAAGTGCTTTATAAATTATTTTTTAAAATTACTTTGAAGATTTTATCCTATTTGAAAATTATGTATTTTTTTTAATTTATCTATTTAGATATTTTTCAATTTAAATACAGGTTCACACATTTAATATTTCGGTTATTTACGTCCTCATAAATATTTTAAAGCTGCTGATATAATTAAAACATAAACAATTGTTAATTTTAAAATTTTCAGATATAATAATTATTAAAAATATTTTATATTTCACAGAATATAATTTTTTCTTGCTTCAATTTAGAATATTAAATACTGTCAGATACTTTACACACAAAAAAAATCTATTTTTAATACGAATGAATGGAAATTATTATTATTATTATTATTATTATTATTATTATTATTATTATTATTATTATTATTATTATTATTATTATTATTATTATTATTATTATTATTATTATTATATTGAAAGGCAGAGTTATGAAATTTCATTATTCTACCTTAATGGAAGTGAAACGTAAAAGACATATTTTGAGAAAATAATAAACTTCTTTTAACAGCCTATTGAATGTCCATGGAACATTATTTTTCACTTATACGTTAATGGAATCGGAAAATTGTCATTAACGTTCCACTGTGAATGAAATGCGATAACGACATGCTCGAAAGAAAAAGATGAATCAAGAACATTAACCTGATAAATACAGTCATCAGAGGAAAAAATATTGTTCAAAACAGTATGTGAAATAATAATGAACGACTGAAATACTTTACTTGAGAATGCGAGAGAAAATAGTTTCATAAAAGATAGATTTACCATTACAGAATAGAGAAGATTTGAATTTTAGAAATGCGAAACATCTTGTATGTTTCAGTTTGTAAACGTTTTACGAAAATACATTTCTTATTTAAAAAAAACTGAAATAAAGTATTCAATCGTTCATAGATAATTTTCATTTTTAATTCTTGATAATCTATTATGTTTATTTAACCATGAATTAAATCAGCTTTTAATGTAAAGCAATTTATAATTTTTTAATTTAATCTTCCTTTATTAAAAATTTATTTTATATATATTTTTATTATTATTTTAATTTTTTGAACATTTTATACCATTGCCAAATTATGTGTTTTTTTATTAAATATTCTTGAATTCATAGTATTCTAAACTCGGTTATTTATATTCGAATATTTTTTTTAAACCGCTGCTGTATTTAAAATCTAAACGTTTTGTTAATTTTTAATTTTCGAGGAAATGTTAATAACTTCTTATCTTTCGCAGAACTGTTTTTTTTTCTTGCTTCATCTTATAATATTAAGTATTGTCAAATCCGTTATACAAAAAAAAAAAATCTATTTTTAAAACGAATAAATGGAAATTATTATAAAACTATTTTTAAGTGCAGAATTAGGGAATATTATTACGCAACCTTAATAAAAGCGAAGTGTAAAAGACTTATTTTGAGAAAAAAATAAACCTCTCCTACTGACCATTTGAATGTCCATGGAACTTTTTTTTTCTCTTAGAGAGTAATTGAATCGTAAGTGTGTCATGAACGTCCCACTCACTGCAACAGAAATGCGTTAATGACGTGCTCGAAACAACAACAAAAAAATGAATCAAGAACATTAATCTGATAAATGCAGTCATCTCAGGAAAGAATAACGTTCATAACAGCATGTGAAATGAAATGACTGGAGTACTTTGCTTCAGAATGTTCGCGGATGTTTTACATAAGAAAATAATTTTCTACTAAAGATTAGAAAAGATTTTTCTATTGGAATGTGTATCGAATTGAATAGTTTAAATTGTTTATGGAAAAATGTTTTTGCTTGAATATAAAAAATAAAAAAGAAATAATTATTTTTTAAAAAAGCAGTCAAGTCTCAATGTGTAATTTTCATTTTGTTCAACATGTGAAGTTTTTTTTTAATTGTAAAATACTGTTAATGTAAAGTAAATTATAGTTAAATTTTCAATAAATTAAAACTTACAGCATTAAAAAAATTAAGTACTTTTTAAAATGTTAAATTTTCTTATTTTTTTATACCATGATTTTTTTTCATTTATACAGTAATGGAATCGGAAGTGTGTCATCAACGTCCCACTAACTGCAAATGAAATGCAGTAACGACGTGCTCGGAACAACAAAAAAAAATCAAGAACATTAACTTGATAAATGCAGTCATCTCAGGAAAGAATAATGTTCATAACAGCATGTGAAATAATAATGAAACGACTGGAATACTTTACTTCAGAATGTTCACGGATGTTTTATATAAGAAAATAATTTTCTACTAAAGATTAGAACATATTTTTTATTAGAAATGTGTATTATTTATTGCACTTTGCATGATTTCATGTGTACATTTTTTATGAAAATATTTATTTTTTATAAATAAAATATGAAAATGAAATAACTATTTTTTTAAAAAAAGCAGTCAAGAGTCAACATATAATTTTCATTTTGTTAAATATATGAAGTTTATTTAACCAAAAGTTAAAAAATAGTTTTAATGTAAAGCAAATTATAATTAATTTTTCCATAAATTAAAATTTATTACATTAAAAAATAAGTATTTTTTAACTGTAATATTTTTTATTTTTTTAACACCAAGCTTTTTTTTTTAAACTTTAACTATAAATTTCTCCTACCAGCCATTTGAATATCCATGGAAAATTTCCTCCCTCCCCTTATACAATAATGGAATCGGAAGTTTATCATTAACGTCCTATTCACTGCGAATGAAATGCGGCAACCTAATGCTCGAAAGAAAAAGATGAATCTAGAACATTAACCCGCGAGTAGTCGCGACTTTTTTCACAACGTCATTAGTCGCGCTCGGTCTTTTCGCCGCTGGCCCCTCGTATACCAAATATGTAAAATAAGAAATATTTTTCACCTAATATACGAAAATAACATTACAACGAAGATGTAAATTTGCAGTTTTCTTAAATTATGCATTTTATTCACGAGATCTGGAGTAATTGGAAAAAGTAAAAATGAGCTCACATTAGGGATTTTACGTAGACTTTTTCGCCGATTTCAGCTTTGTTTCTAAAAATGTACCTGAAAGAAAAACAGAGGTGTCCTGTTACTTCACTAAGGTGGTCGAGACAGCTTCAAAGTCAGCTACATGGTAGATCTCCGTTGTATTTGTAATGTGATATAAGTTAAGAGAAGGTAAGTTATACGGTCGGCGAAAAGACCGACACGTGACTACTGACGGGTTAACCTGATAAATACAGTCGTCGCAGGAAACAATAATGTTCATAACAGCATGCGAAATAATAATGAAACTAATGAAACACTTTTACTTCAGGATACGGGAGACGGCAGTTTCATAAAAGAGTAGAAAGTAGTTTTCTCTTAAAGAGTAGAGAATGTTTGAAGTTTTGAAATGGGAATCACATTGTATAATTCATTGTGTATAATGTTTATGAAAGTATATTTTTTGCTTAAAACATTAATAATGAAATAATTATTAAACCCTTTCCGGCATATTGTGCCCAGTCCGATACTCTATTTTAATTCTAAGCTTTCAAACCGCACCAATAATATTTTAATAAAATTTTGCTATAAGAGTGAAAAAAATTAAAGGGCTCATAATTTCTCAAAAAGTTGTTTTTAAATTCTGATGTCAGTAATTCTTCATTTTATATTTTCCCCGTGAAATTTTAGAATTTGCCCCTGGTGGAAAGGGCTAAAGAAAGCTGTTAAGTGTCAACATATAATTTTCATTTTTTTCAACCTATAAAATTTATTTAGCCAAAAGTTGTTAATTAAAGTTGTTGTTTTAATCTAAAGAAATTTATAATTAAATTTCCATAAATTAAAATTCCATAAAAAATATCGTATTTTTTAAAATTTGTGTCTGAATATCTTTTAACATTTAGCACTATTGAAATATTTCATGTTTTTACTTGTTTATTTTCACAAAAATGCCTTCTGATAATGCGATGCAAATTCATATAAGTACTTCTATTTATATTGTAATGATTATTTTTAAGATGTAAAAAATTCTGTATATTTGTATATATAAAATTTGAGCATTTTAAACTGTAAATGCTCTGTAAAAACTGTAAAATTGAACTTTTAAAATATAATAATTACTTAATGGATTTTTTTACAGAATATAATTTATTATCGCTTCACCTTATATATATCGCATTATATAATCTCAAATATGATTCATTAAAAATGGATTTTTGAAATGTAAAAGAAAATATTTATTAAAAAATTTTTTCTAAAGAGCACATATATGAAATATCATTATGTGATCTTAATGGAAAGGAAGCTTAAAAGACATAATTTCAGAAAACAATAAAGCTCTCCTAACAGCCACTTGAATGTCCACGTCTATTTCCCATTTATGCATTTTTTGTTTAAATTCATATTATTTGGCGGCGAAAGTAAAACCAAAATCTTAACGAGACAATAATATGTAACTCATAAGTGTGATATTTTTTAAAATTACTTCTGCTGTTTTCTCTTATAAAGCAAATAATGGAGGGATGATATAAAAAACAAAAGAAAAGTGTAGAAAAAAATGTCAATCAAATGTCCTGTAATAGATTATTTTTCAGATATTTTTTTTTAACTTGAGTGAATTGATAAATCGCTAAATCTTGTATCAGTTGAAATATTTCAATTTAAATTTTCTTTTCGTGTTTAAATACTTCCTTTTCGTGCTATTTTTATTATTCAAAACTGTTTAACTTTTCCTATCTTTTTAAATTGTTATTTAAAAACATATTTAGGTGTATAACTATTAAAACCCTTTTAAAAACATTAACGTTCGCCAAAAATTAACCTCGATAAAAAAACAAAACTTTTGTCAAAAATAACAGTATTTTCCAGCATAATTATGTAACTATTCTATGTATAAAATGGTGTACTATGTACGAAAACTTTAATTGGAATAATACCTATTTAACGGTACATGTTCCATTAAAATCCCTTCAGAAAAACTGAAGTAGTAATCGGCGAGAACGAAATTTCCGTTAGTATTTTATATATATTAATTAGAATAGTGTTTGTAATTTCGTAGATGAGTCTAAGTTTTTACCTTTATTGAAACTGAATAATTTTCATAAAAGTATTTTTTTTTTATTTTTTTTATTTAACGTTTTGTGCATCACTTACCTTCACTTTTTGAATAAAGACACTTCATTGAAGTACGTGGAGTTTATAAAATTAGACATTAAATGTCTCTCGTCTAAGATAATGGAGTTTTAAGTGCCTCATTAACGACCTTTTTGGAAAAATGAGATACGTTAAGACGTGTTTGAAAGAAAGTAAAGTATAAAACAAGGATATTTGCACGTAAAACACTATCATCAATAAAAGGAATAATGTCCATAACAAAATATGAAATATTAATGAAACACATGAAACCGTTCTGATCAGTCTTGTATATTTATATTAAAGAAATTCTGTCCAACATTCTGTTTTGCACGACATTTTTCCTAATTATCTTCATTCTTCTTTTAGATTCTTTTATGCACCTATCAGCTGTGCTCTGTAGGAAATACGAATTTTATTTTATTATATTTAATGTTAGTAGTAAATATCCTAAAACTTATTTTATGCAATGTTTCTCTGTATTTTAAATAAATAAATAGTATGTCACTCAATCTTGTCGCTTCTGTGATTTAATTTATTGTGAAATTTTAATTTTATAACCTCATAATAATAATAAAAAAAACTGTTGGATATAAAAATATGAAGTTTTGTACTGACATGCACTGTTAAAAATTGAGAAATTTTTCAGGATAGTCAATCCAGCAATTTTATAGAAAACGATTGCTTAACTGTATTATGCTGATTATTATTGCTTTACTGATCATTCTCATTGGACAAAATAGAGATATTCTGTAAAAACGGTGGAATGACGATGCGTCAAACGTTTCAAAATTTTAACAGTGTATATGTTGTGTGTATATGTCAGTGTGTATATGTTATATTAAATCATCTTTTGCCAATTAACTTTATTGTGTTGCACACTTTATGATAACTTTTAAACTCAAAGGAATTACGAGTTTGTTATTTAAAATTCCATTACCAGAACAGTGATTTTTTTTTGATAGTTTAAAATAGCCGCATTTTACATACTAGAATTTTTAAAAGTCATTAAAACAATATTTACATATACTTTTCAGTTGGAAAATATACTCACATGTGAATATTAATCAGAAAAAAGATTAAAGTTTATTATGTATTTAGTGCGAAAAATTTTATATTGAAAAATACTGATAAAAAGCATTACATATAAGCATTACATAAATCATATACAAAATTATTTTCTATAGCAATTTCGAACATTGTATTTTTAATCGAAAAAGATAAACAATTGTCTTTAAAAAGTAAGATAATTTTTAAATAATTAAAGTATTGCTTGAGAAATGTATTACTTGTTAATTTAAGTCATTTCCGAAACGGTAAATTTAGAATACCATATATAATTATGTTTTTTGGTAATCTCCGAAAAAAAAAACTGAAAGCAAAAACCTTTTTACACTTAACAGTTTCGTACAAAATTATTCTTAAACGTATAAACTGTGGATGCGGACTTAGACACAGGCAAACCCTCCGGTGAAAGGAAACTTGAATAGCAACCACTGATCATAATAATATCGCTTGATTTTTTTCTAATATTTCTAAACAGACCGAATTAAAATCTATTTGTTCTTATCATGTCTGCATGGGATTGGAAAGCGTAGCTCATAGGGGCAGGGCTTCTTAGTTTTGTAATATGTCTTATAAAATTGTAATGTTGATTTACTCAACAACAAAAATTGGGAGGATAAAAAATCCACTAATTAAATACATTTATAAAGACTTTTCTTTGTTGGTAGTTTTTATTTAAAAATAACTCTGAAAAAACTTATGGTTCAAATCGAATACAACAGCAAAGAAAAACAGGTCGATCGGAGATCCGTACATTATTAAAAAAATACTCATACAGCCTTAGACTAATAAAGTACTGTTATGACTAGACGCTGTAAACCATTTACTACCTTAAAATATCACATAACACACTTAATAGAAAAATAATGACGTAATGATACATAAAAGATAAAAACTTTCTAAACATTAAAAAAATGTAACTTAAAAGTTAAAAAACTGATAAATCTCAACCAATCTGTGGCCATCTTAAGTGTCATAGTTTAATACCAAATATGCAAATATTTATTAGATGAACACTCATGTTTACTTTTGACTTTAACTAACTAATAATTATTAGTCTGTCTTATTAAGTTTGCACCTGATTTCGGCTACAGAGCAGTTGAAACTTTTTATATTTGTGAAATTTAAAATTTAATTTTTTTATGTTTCGTGAGTTTTTAACTTTTACGCGTAATTATATGAATCTTAATCTTAAGGTAAATTTAATCTTAACTAGTTAGAGACAAGCGACACATATAGGCGCCGCAAAATGGCTGAAGAATCTTTGTTTATCCACACCAGTGAAACTTTACTGCAAAATTTATCTTATTTAATCGGAGAATTTTATCGATTCGATGAGACACAATTTTCACTTTTTAAACATCGATGACAAAAAAATAAAAATTTCGTTAAAAGCTCCCGTCGCGAAAGAGTTAAAGTAAATCTTAATCTTAACTTAATAAATCTAAATCTTAAGGTAAATTAAATCTTAAAGTAAATCTTAAACTTAATCTAATAAATCTAAATCTTAAGGAAAATTTAATCTTAAAGTAAATCTTAATCTTAGTCTAATACATTTTAATCTTTTTCTTAGTAAAAACACAAATTATTTTTGCGCATTTGAACACTTTACAAAATCCAAATATGTAGTACAGAATTTTTATTTAAAATTAGCTAAAAATTTATTCTGGATAGAGAAACATTGACCTTTGTATTTTATGTCACTACGCTTCTGCTGTATAAAATTTAGTCCTATAAACTCTCCAGATGTCCAGATACAATTTCGTGGATAGATGCATTTAGTGGAGGCAGCCATCTTGATTTCTGAGAAAGTCAGATAAATATCACATTCTAATATTAATAGTTTCATTTTACTATGATCATAGAACAATTTTCTTAATTTTGCTGCTACTGTCACTGTCACGTCTATTTTTTATGAATGAAACATCTTCAGCTCCCTGTTGAAATTCTACTTAAACTCAATTGCACAGGAATTCCTTTTAAACAATTCAATGTATTTATGGAGACTTTTTTGTAGGTGTTTTTATTAAAATAATATGTAGAAAGAAATTCATAGCTCGAAACGAGTACAACAGGTTACAAAAAAGAGATCGATTAGATGTCCGTAGATAAAAAAGTACTGCTCAAAGCCTGATATTCATAAATTAATATTATGCTGGACATTCTAAATTATTTACTATCAAAATAATTCAAAATCTTTTACGGCATGAAATATCACATCACATGTACAATAAACAGCATTCTTAAAGATGTAGTTTCACACAAAATGTAAAAACTTTCAAAACATTAAATATAGAATTATAAAAATTAAATAATCAACAAGCCTCCACCATTATGTGGCAATCATCTGGATTGCACTTCAGTACAAAAGATGCAAATAATTATTCATTCAACACAGCTTGGTTTATTTTGACTAATAACTTATAATACTTATATAATATAATACTTATATAACTTATATAATTTAATTTTGACTAACTTTTGAAATAATAAATATATTTTTTTGCATTGAAGTACGGCGCCGATGTCGGTCACAGGGTGATTGAAACTTGTTGTCTTTTAGACAGTTAAAAGTATATGTTTAATGTTTAACAGTTTTTATCTTTTACGTATAATACATATCTTTAACCTCCTAACCGCAAAAGGCAAAATAATAATGGTGTTTTAAATGTAACTTAATAAAAGTGTTAAATAAAAGATGTTTATTCCAACATGATACAAAGCATTTTATTATATATAGGTGTATAACCTTTGAGAGTATTAATCGCAGGTTAATTTTTCAAAACTACTTTTTTTTGGTAGAATAATAATAATTTAAACATTGCTTTGTTGTAGTGAAACCTGCAGCTTAATGAACGGATATATCAGTTTGCGGCAGTCAGAAGGCTAATAAATTTCTGTATTATATACATAGGATATTTACTAGCTTATGTTTTTTTCTGTTCTTAAGAAATGAAGAAAATAACCTTTTATACATTACTAAATCACAAAATTTATTTATTACTATATACAAAATTAATGCTTTTCAGAGAATCACACACATGACGAACTCTAAGGATATGAACGACTTCATTTCATTAATTTTGCTTCCAAGGGCACATAAAGCTGGTATTTCCTGCATGACACAATATGATCACAGTACACTCTTAAAACTAATGGTGACACATTGCACCTTTTAGGGGTGAAAGGCTTGTCTCACTGGTGACACACCTAAAGGAGCCAGAATGACACCTTTAATTAGGGTGAAAAGACAGCACCCTTAATCCAGAGTGTCCAATAATAAAAAATTAAAAAATATACAAACCGACTTTTGGCCGTCGAAGGATTCGAACTCACAACGTCTGATTGCAAGCTCAGCGTTCTAACCGCTCTGCCATCGAGCTCAGCTTCATTCACTCATAGCCATAGATTTTAATTGCCGTCACAGTGTATGCGCATGGTTCCAGTCACCCGATGAGGTGCCACATTGCTGCCAATACGAAGTGTATGGCACCTTATTTAGCTCCAATCACCCAGTAAGAGACCTGTCTGCACTACAACTACATATCCAAGCCCCTATGGCACCCTAGGGTTCCAAATGCCCCGGGCTCCAATGGACCCTAGGGCCTTTTCAGCTCCGGGTCCCAAATGGCACCGTTTTGACATCTTCACTTTTAACAGTGTAAAACACTCTCTTTGTCAATGCACTAATCTAACGTATTTTGTTGAATGTCAAGGTCATTACAATTTTTATTTACATCTTAACATTATTCTTTTATTATGATATTACATAATTTAATAATTAAAAAATGCTTGATAAAATCGTAATCTGATGATAATAATTTAAAGCAATTTTTTATATGAAAAAGTCTTAAAACTGAAATTATACAATTCATTTTACAAGCAATATTTTCTTTAAGATAAAAAGCATACAAAAGTGATGCAATACTCAACTTTAAAATATGAAATAATTCCACAAGGTACACATTTCGGAAGAGTATCTAAAATCTCTTTTTATGCTTTATTTTACTTTTGATGTAAAATATTTTAAATAGTTTCTCGAGGTTTAAAATACACACTATTTTATAACGCATAGCTTATTTTTTTAAAGTTTCAGCTTTAACATTCAAATTGTTTAAATAGAAACTTCTTTGCTGCTCTTACGGTGCATTACTTCCATTCCCTTTTTCACTATAAATGATTTTTAGAACGAAAACGCTAAATGACACATTACACGAAAGCTGCTTTTGTTTTTCAAAGGTACGTTTTACTATTATAGTGCCGGTATAAGGAATATTATAAAACAATATGGATAAAATAATTTAAAGGACTAAATTGCAAGCGTTTCTCTATACGAGATAAGTATATTTATTTGTCTATGAGTAGTTAGAATTTGTATAAAAATTATATTTCTTGTTAGATGCCAATGTATCCGTTATAATGATGCTTTATAAGACTAACGTTATCATATTTTTGTCATGAGTTGTGTATTTTTCTGTAAAGAATGTCATCAACGGAGTAAAGATTATTGAAATTTATTCCTGATAAGTATTAATGGAATTCTGAACCACTTTATCATCATTAAAAACTTGTTTTGTATGCATAAAATGACTTTAAAATTGAAATTATAAATATCAGTTTGAGAAACAAACTTTTCATTCATATTTATACATTCAAAACTAATGCAAGTACGAAACTGTAAAACGTAAAATTAAAAATTAAATACATAATAAATAAATAAAAAATAAAATAAAATCGGAAAACAAAATTCTTTTTTTCAAACCTTTAACCTTTACGGAGGGGCTGTGACAGCATCTGTCCGGGTTTACATGCATTATCAGGTAGGCACTGAGCGAGCCCCTGCGTAAAGGTTAAAAACTTATATTTATTTTCAAATAAAATTTTGAAATAGTTTCAAAAGAAGTTTCAGATCCACATTATTTTATAACCTATTGTTGGTGTGTTATATTTCAGCTTTAACATTGAAGTTGTTTAAATGGAAATATCTTCATTTTTCTTACGTTACATTACCTTCTTTTGCTCTTTCATTATGAATGTTTTTGAAAACGAAAACGCTAAATGACGTATTAAACAAAATATGTTTTTTTTTTTAATTTCTGTTAGATATTAATATTCTATAGATGTTGGTATATATTATAATGTGATGAATATGACAAATAAATACAGAATAATTATATTTAAGGTCATGCATTTTAATCTTATTTCTATAGCAGATATATTTTGTATAACGAGAGACATGCAGAATGCAGTTCAAAATCAAATTTCTGATGTTTCCATCTACAATAGGAAAAGTATCCGAATTTTTTAGCCGCACAGTCTATGATATAGAGTCTTGTATCCATTAACAAAATGCATTTCAAAATTTAGTTCATTTAAGAGATAAGTTGAACATTCTCCTTTAGCAATTTCCTCTAATAATCAGGAAAATGTTAGGCGAACATAGAGAGGTTTAATAATTTATATCAGTTTCAATGCATTTGAACTGGCGTAATTTCATTAAAATACTCTCCAAAACGATTTTCCCCATATACCATAATAGAATCGAATTCTTCCGAGTGTGCATGCAAATGAACCATTAATCGTACATACTTTGTATACAATATGAAACACTCTTTGTTTACTCTAAATAAGCTTTATAAATTTCATGAAATTCTAAGTATATTTACGGGAGTAAGATCGTGGACGGACGAACAGACATACCGATTGCATAAGCACTTTTTATATTTGTTGGAAAGTGCTAAAAAAGCAGAACACTGAGTCAGCTCAGGCGGCTAGGGTCACCATCCAGATTGATCAACGAGCAATCGAAACACCTCTCCAAGGCTTCTATTTATAGTAGAAAAGGTAAAATAAAACATCTGTAAAATGAGGTTATTGCTTACGTGTCAAGATATTTTTCTGTTGTTGTTATTGCTCACACTATGAAACGACTGCTATCCATCTATTTAGCTTTATCATTAGCAATAATAATTTAAAATGTTGACGTGCTAAAAGCTATAACGAATGTATATCTACAAACGGCCTAATGTTAATGTTATTTAGAATAATAAATATTAAAAAAAAGAAACAGAATATACGATAGATAATAAACGCTAAAACGTGAAAACGTGAATCTTTTCTTGTGTTTATGTAATTAAAAAAGGTGATAATGCCATTATAAAGCAGGTAGTAATAAAGGTCAAAAGATATCTAATACATATTATTTTTTTACACATCCGATTTACAACATTGTGTGCGATTTTAATAACCCAAATGTACATAATATTTTTTTCTCTGCACTTAAACAATACTAAGCATTTTTTCATAACTGTAATTCAGGACATAAAATTCGGATGCTAATGGAAAATAACATACTAAATTTTATTGACATCCTTATAGGCGTGGTTTTCCTGTATCAATTCCTCTCTCACACAATAATTACTTTTATTCTGCTTTTGAAAATAAAATCATGTTTCTATTTTCCTTCGAAAATTTTTTATATCACATTTTGTGAAACTGCTTTTAAATAATAAATGTAAAATTTATGCCTTGGAAAAACACAAAAAAGTAAAAAAAAATCCCTTTTCAATAAAAATAATGTAATTTTAATGCATAATATACGAAATGTTTAGAAAAAATGCTTGCTCGAGATAAAGAAAAAGTAAAACAATAAACTTGGTAATTAAAAAAAAAAAGGTAATATTTTAGATTTAAATGAGAAGTGTTAAAGTATTTATTTTTATGTACCTTTCTTTAGAACATAATTATACTTCGTAGTACATTTGTTCGCAAGATTTATGAATTATAACTAGATAATTATTATTTTTTTTATTCTTTACCATCGGTAGTGACTTTAAAATTTCCTAAATAATTATTTTTCATGAGACTTTAAACAAACTAATATTCCAGTATGTATTTTTTTCTACATAAAATTAATACTATGCAATGTATATAATTTAAGCACATTTTACATACTTTTTTAAGTATATGCGTTTTATTCAGAACGTAAAAATTATATTTCTTAGTCATTGAAAGAAATAAAATAAAACAGGGCGATACTTGAGTGATTAAAGGCTAAGTAACATTTAGTAAGTAAGTAACATTTTTTCAAATAAGTGTCTGTATGTTTGTATATTTCCTTCTTTAAGCGGATTTCTCCACGAATATTCTGTGTTTCGTTTATTTTTTATTTTTATCTACTATTACCTTTACAATATTAAATTATTGGATTCGTAAAAATTTTCGACTTCCTGTTTTTGACGGTTTTACAAATTCAGAGACAAAGATGCCAAAAAAAAAAAAAAAAAAAAAAAAAAAAAAACTGTTAGAGAATGTCTGACTGTGAATTTGTCAATATGTCTATCTGTATGGGACACATGTTTTATGGGCGCTCTTTCTCAATAACTAATGCCCGGAATTTAATAAAAAATTATATCCAGTTCATTCAGTTCATTCCTGGTATAAACTGGCGTTGATTAACTTTTTCATAATTTCTGCGGGTTTTTTCAGGATTATCTCAAGAACTAATGCATGGATTTTCATCAATCTTCAGATTCCGTTAGTCCATGACATGAAACAACATGTACTAAATTATGGTGTAAATCCCTCAACTGGTGGCGCTGCTATGCCGCAATTTTCCTGATTTTCGCAATAGCTGAACCTCGATAACTAGTTGAAATTGGAGTAAATGCACGAATTTTCGTCAAACTTCAGATTTACTTAATCCTCGACGTGAAATGATGTTTTCTACTTTTTGTGTAAATATCTCAAGAAATGGCGCTAATATGCTGCATTTTTGCGATTTACATAATAACTGAATCTATAAAAATAATTCACAGATTTTCATAAAATTCAAGTTATTCCTTAATGTGACTTGGTATTGTTTAGATTTGGTCTAAATTGCCCAAAAAGTCACAATGCTATACTGCATTTTTTAAGATTTTTAACGTAGCCACGTCTCAATAACTAATGCACTGATTTTCATCAAACTTCAGTTTCAGTTAGATGTTAATAGAATTTATTGCAAATCATGCTTCCGTGTAAAAACACCCAACATTTGGCGCTGCTATGCTGCGTTCTTTTGGGATATCCTTATCTCAAAAATTATTGCATGGAATTTCATATCATTATAATTCCCATAATGGGCAGACAAAAAATCATTTTCTTTGTGTTCTGAAAGCTTCAAATAATATTCTAGCAACAAATGCATTACATGTTATTATCCTGATAATGCATTTTATTTTTAAATATTTTCTTAGATAATTTTTTATGTTGTTCAATCAAATCTGTTTCTTATCGAAATACTTTTAGTTTTGTTTTTTTAACAAACTTTTAGTAAATTACTATTATATTTTATCAGCAATAATTCTGACAACAAAATATTTAACATGCAAAATATATATACGTATATATTATCACATATATTTTAAATATTTATCTTCAGTATCAATAAAACAAACATTAAGCTGCGTGAAAAACAACAACAACAAAAAATAATTGATGATGTCTATCCAGTATAAATTCTTGTACCTTGTACACTACTAGGAATTATTTTTGCAAAAGCGGTAAAATATTTCTACTTATTCCTAAGGCTTTAAAAGTATCATTATCTAACATAGTATGGACACAATTCGTCTTTTTCTCCAAATATACTAACATTCTTGTTGTAAATGGATGTTGCTTTGTTTATTTCATGGTACATTAGATCCATCTTCTATTTTCCTCCTACGACTTCGACAAAAGAAGAAAAATTACATAATATGAGAAAAAAGTATCTGCGCTTTTAAAATGCAGTGCCATCGATCGCGGTTTGCTAATGTGGATTTGTTTATGAATAAAAAAAGTTTGTACAAATTGGGAGAATCAATAATGCATACACACATGTACATATATACGTGAAGAATCTATATGTTCATGTAAAAATTTTAAACTTCATTATTTTAAAAGTGTGTAAATGTACATATATTTAAAATTATATACATTATGTCAGCTTCTTACACAAATCAAAATACTGACACAAGCAGATATCACTCTAGACATTAACTTGATAACTTTTATTAAAAAAATATAAAGCGTTTACATGTTAAATACATCGCCATCTGAGAATACTCATTTAACTCATGAAAAACTATTAGTTTTTCATGTGTACCGCTACTACGAACGTCGTTTAGACGACACTCACAGAAGCGATATGAAACGTTGATGATATTTATTCGTATTTTAAATATATTGTTTTTTGTACCATTTAGCTACCTTTACTTATTTTAGTACATATTTTTAGTATAATTTATGGTGCAATTGTCCAATTCATACACTAGTAGCAAACCAATATTGGTCCAACGTTGCGCCAATATTTCATTTATTGGAAATATTGCTTTTAAAACGCCAATATTGCTCCAATATTGGGGTGTTTACATTTTGCCCTTATTTAGCCAATATTTGGAGCCAATATTATGCCAATGTTGACATTACATTGGAAATATTTCCAATAAATTCCCAATAGTGTTCAAATGTTGGAGTTACATTGGAAATATTTCCAATGAAACCCCAATGTTTAACCGATATTGGCGTTTTATTGTCAATATTTCCAATGAAACCCCAATATTGGCGTATTATTGGCTGCAAATATAGGCTAAATAAGGGCAAAATGTAAACACCCTAACATTGGAGCAATATTTTGACAATGTGCCAATATTGCTCCAAGATGTAACCAATATTGGTCCAATATTGTTTGGTTACTGGGATAATTACCTAAAAATTACTTAGGTCCTTTCAAATATGACTCTTTAAACACGTCGCGGAAGAACACAGACAGAGATGAATATTGTATTTAATGAATATTAGCTTGTAATATTCAATGTGTATTATAAGCATTAAAAAATTGAGAAATATTACTTCATTGAAGAAACAGCTGAGTGCCCAGATAAGCAAAACAGATTATGCACCTACACAAATTCCCGGAAACTATATTCCTTTCATTATTAATTGGTTATAGGGAAAAACTAGATTAGAGTGTACAAGCAATTCTACTTCGGTAAACATTGTCCATTCGTCAGGAATCATTTTGTACAGTGTATGAAAATAAGAATATAAATTCGGGTCACCCAACTAGTGAGAAGCGTCATAAAACTAGGGCATTACCATATGATGTCAAGAATAAAATGTAATCGCATATTGAAAATTTCCGAAATCTTGAGTCTTATTAGAACAGAGGAAACGCTAAAATACACATTTAGAATCAGAGATTAACTTACAAATAATGCATGATTTCTGTTTTCAGAAATGCGAAGAAGGGGAGCTAACTTTATATCCCGCTTTGGTTGGTAACAATCTACATTTAAATATTCTAACCGATATTAAAATGTTTTGGAAACTTAAAAAAACGCAAGCTTCTATTTTCGTGTATGTGAAATTAGATACAATGCTTTCATTATGTGAATAAAATGTTTTTAGTTTTCGTTATCTCTCATTTAAACATTCCGGTTATTGACTAAGATTTTTTCATTTGTATTTATATCGCTGTGATTACGCATTTTTTATTACTTTTTTCAGCAAAGTAATTTAATATATAACGGAAATTATGAACTATTTTTTAGAATTAATCTTAATTATTTTTTGTCAAAATATTTTAATTTATGCATTCACTGACAGAGACTTTCATCTGACATTGCAGTGTGCAACAGTAAATTATTGGCTTTTTGTTATTAGCTAATGTTATAAAATTGACGATTGGCGTGATTAAAAAAAATGGCGATTCCTGGCGCTTGGCCAACAGTATACTTGTCTGTCTATTCGCAGTTTTTTAGAGAAAAAAATAAACTCGTGGTTTTTGCTTTCGTAAGAAGTAAAATTTTAAGAAGTCAATCTATATCATAAATTACAAATGTGTGCGTCAGTAACGTTGACGTCATAATGGTGGGAACAAAAATAAGTCTCCATCTGTCGAATTTGATGAATGAAGTTGTTTAAAAGAATTGTTAGATAGAAGTTATAAAAATGGCACAGATGACATATAAGCACTGCACTGACGCCATTTTTTCTGATGCCAATTTGGCGAAAATCTCATTTTCGAATATCAGTTACATATTCTACTACTTACATATAGTTTTAACAAGGGAATAACAGTAAATAAAAAAAATAATAACCATAGAACAAAAACAATCACATAATTTTAAAAATGAAAATATAAATAAACCGCTTATTAATAAATAAGTAACAACATCGGGGTTAATATATCAAGAAAAACAAAGACACGTTGGCTTCAGTTATGTACCCCAGTGCATTTATGACATCTGTGCCTAAAAATAATTATAATAAATAACCAATCTTATATTGCTTGACTAACTCATAAAACAAATATTATTCATAACTAAGATCTATCTGTAAATTTCGCATTATTTAAAATTTGGTACAGATGTCCTTACGCACAACAGTGGAACATTTTTTTTTATTCGACGCTGACTTTGCGAAAACTTTTTTTTTTGAGAAACCAGTTATATATGTAACTTTTAATTATTTTCTGGTAGTTTAACATGTCATATATTATTAATAAACATACGCCTAAGCCCAATGTTAAGTTTTCCAGTTGCAATTTTGCAGCTGAATATCTGCATTGTTGGCTTTTGGTTCTACTTTAAGGTTCGGCAAAATCCAGAAATGTATGCCTCTTTAGACGTTTTCGTAATCAATTGCTTAATTTTATCAAAAGTAATACTTAATTTATTTTTTATTATGGTGTCATTTTTACTCATAGTAGTCCTCTGAAATTGGCGTCTCAATTAAATGGAGAAAAAAAGAAATATAGCACCTTTATGAGTAAAAATGCGTTTTTTTAATCGTGTCGTCATCTTCTATTCAAAAGTTTTGAAAAGGTTATAAAAGTTATGCATGTTTCTTCAAACATGACATTTTGTAATATTTTTTTAGGAAATTTATTTTGGTTTTTTATGAGAAAATGGCATCGATAAAAAAAACAAACTTTATTTCCTTTTCTTTTAAACAATGGAAGATTCAAACTCACATTGTTATCTCTAAGGGAAAATTAAAAGCCAACATTTTAGGGTGTTAATGTTGACGAATATTTCTGATTTTCCAATACTCGCCGAGATTTCAGTCGTATCGACCGACGTCCTGTTCATTTTTTGTGTCGATGCGATAAATATTTTGGATGCTATCGAGGTCACAAAAGTGAAATTACAGCCATTTTTTTAGTTATATAACAAGCACATTGTTTATGATAGAATGTACAATTCAAGATATGTTGAAATGCAGCACATTTTATTGAACATTAGGACTATTAAATTTATATTAAATTAAATAAATTATTATTAAAAATCATATTTTCAATTTATTATTTCAATTAAAATACTTACTTTATAGAAGATCGAATTTTCAAAAACTTTTTAAAATGCGGCATTTAGTAAAAATTATTTGCAATTTGTTACACATAATTTAATTATACCATTATGCCTAAGTATTAATATTAAGTTTGTCACAAACAGGCATTGCGTATATCTCAAGTGCTTCTGATATAATGTGATACATGTTTAATCGAGGAATATGATTTGAGACCTGCCCTATTGATGTGAACGTATATTAAGTCTGTCTGATATTAACTGCCAGACAACATATTGTATTGAATTCACCTTCAAGATATATTTAATAAACTTTGAAAGTTAATTACCCTTTGAGAAAAGACAAATATTTTAAAATTTGTAGTACTTTTCCTGTTTTTATTTCTATATGAATGAAAGTTTAATCTGCAAACATATGCTCTTTATTTGTGTGAAATATATGTAAAAGCACAAAAAATTGCACTTTTTTTTAAATTTAACAAAAAAAAAATTACAACCTTTTTGGTTATTGGAAACAAAAAAATAGAAAGTATAAATTGAACAAAGTTGTAAGTGTCAATGTTTGTAACGGATGTGTGCTCGTACTGGGTGTTGAATGCAGACATAACTCAGAATATAAGATAAAACCAGTTTATTTAAAACGGTTAGGGCTCAAGGGCAGTGGAGCAGTTCTTTAATTTTAATAACTGGTAACAATACTAAAAGATTAAACTCATACTCACAGCTCCTGCACTAACTCAATCGGGGCACTTCGGATTACTTCTAACTTAAACTTCAGCTAGACTGCTAGATAAAACTTTATTAGACAGCCCGTGGCTGTATATATACTCTTTATTAACTTCGAAATATTCAACGTAACTAATATTAACTCTTACCAACGGCAAACTTCCCAAATCGCTCTCCTCTGAATGAACTAACTGCTGGCGGCTCACTGTAAAACTCCTGGCAGACACACTCAGCTGGTTTTTGCTGCTAGACACTACTAGTTGGCTAACGCCGCTAGACTCACCCACACACTCCAAACTCCAAGCTTTTACATGCTGCAAACTGAGATACTACAAATTTACATATTATTTCTAACCGCGACATAACTGTAGAATCCGAGAAAGACACACACGCTCTAGAAAGTTAAAGTAAAAGAGAGGATAGATGTCGCTTTTACGCTTACACATGTTAAATAATTGACATCACGATCTCAAAAATGCTAGAGTGCCTTTATTACAAAGGTCACTCCCTCACATGTTAACTCTTCCAGAAATGACCGATATTGAAACAATACGATAGTTTATTACAAATTTTTGTTAGTATTTTTTTTTTATCAAAGCATTTTTTTCTACCATAATTTGTTAGTAATTTAAGAGCTGGTTGAAAGAAGAGATGTGCCAAAAACAGATTTGAAGTTACGAAGAAACAACCCTATTACGATGACCATTTTTCAAATGATTAGGAATATTAAAAATAATCCTATATATGATTTAAATGCTTTAAAAAACGTTATCTTCATCGTAAACAGATTTCGCTTTTAATGCTTAAGTGGAAAGTTATTATCTCCTTCTTTAGTAATTTAAATAAGATGTCTGTTTAATATTTATATTACTTTTTTTTGTAAATAGTTTGCAATAAACTTTAACTTAGACATATAATGGAGAAATTTATTTTTGTTTACCCTACTTAGTTCAATGCAAAACTAACAAAAAAGTGCTACTGAAACATTATTTTATAGTAAAAGATTTCAACATCAAACACGGCAAATATAATGAACATACTCTTTTAACGGCATAAACATACGCTTTTGACTGGAATATGTGTAACGAAGTTTCTATTACTTCAAATATTTATTTAAAATATATCCTAATAAAATTATTAATTTCTTTTGTTATTCAATAAGAAATATTTTCGCATTTCATTTTAAAAGAGAAAATGACATTCTTAGAAAATCTAATAATACTTATTGTTTCAACTAATGTCTCTTTTATCAACAAGCGAGTAACATAATATCCATGGATATAGAGATGTAAATAAAAATTGAAAATGTAATTATAATATCATAAATATAATTAAAACTTATTAAATTCTATCAATTATAACACCTCATATGGCATAAAAGAAATAGACAAAAGAAAAACTGACGTAATATCTATTTTAAAGTATTGGATATTCTCTTAGGCGTGGGGGGAAAGTACAAACGCACCACTATATTTTAATATAAAAGATTACATTATTACAATACGATGCAAATCATTTTCCATCCAATACAAAATAATAATTAATATTCTTAATGATTGCATACACAAATAGCATATAAATCCCAGTATTTCAATCTGTGTTATTATTTATGATTTATAGAGTCATCTTTTCTAGTAATGAATGGTCATTATCAGAAGTATGGAACAAAACTAAAGAAAAGATATGTTATCGAAAAATGATATTTTGCTTTATTTCGAAAACAACTATATTTATCTTAAGTATAATTTATTATGAAACAATTTACGAAATAAGGAGATTATTTTTTTTAATTTCAGTATGTCTTAGATAGTTATATAACATTTATTAATAAACATTTCTTTCAGATAATATAATGGAGTATAGCATTAGATAAATTAAACTTTTGTTTGGTTAGATAACTTTCATATTTATTATGTACATTTATAATAGAAAACATCAAACAGAAGTCATAAATGCATTTCAAAAATTCAGAGAGTAAGGTAGTTTCAACAAAAGTTAATTGTACATTGTTTAAAGTTATTATAAATTGTTTTCGATGTCTCAAAGAACTTTCTGTGTTTCTATTTCTGTTGGACCTTTGGGATTTCTTATGTAAAGTTCAAGCTAAATATTGGTGTTTTTTAAAAAAGCTTTTAAATTTCTTCGTATTTCATAAAACAGATTTAAGTTCATAAACAGAATATTAAAATATCTGTAGATCACGGGGGAATCGATAACATAGTTTTTATTGTTTTAATGGTAGATTATCACTTTTTAAAATCAAAACTGCAGGCCATACTGGAATATTGATCTATATACTATAGATATAGAGTATTATACTAATAGAATATTATAATACAAGTAAATCTTGCATTTATGTGTGTTTAAACAAATGTTATCTGAAAAATTCAAAAACGTGCAGGACAGAAGACAGGTAAAATGCTCCTAAATAAAACAACGCTCTAAAGAACTTCAGAATCAAACAAAAATTATACAATAAATATACTAAATGAACTCTATTTTTTACTTAGTTGAAATCAAGGTTCTCGCTGACTTTTGACCAATATTAACGATTTAGCAAGTAAGCAAGAAAAAACATTTGCCCAATGAAGACAAATGATAGCAAAATAGATTTGGTGGGAAATACTGAAAAATCTATCTTTGATCTATTGAAATCCCGTTATTGTATCAGTTTTTTTTAATTTGTTCTACAATAACCTAATTATTTATAATTGCTTATTAAAAAGATATTCTACCGTCCGCTATAGAACCTATTTAAAATAAGTACATTCTAAATGTATCTTAAATGTGTAAATAATTCACACATTGTTTTATCAGTCTAAATAAAAAATAAAACAGCTACCTTAGACTTAATCGTTGAGAAAATATTCACTAATAATTTTTATCAGATATCTACTCTAAACAGACAGCAAAAAAATGACCGGTCAAAATTACTTAATAATACTAAATAAAACTAATAAATGGTGTGGTAAATGGTTTATTAAAACACCGCATTCTATCAAAAAATTTCTCCACTCAGCGCATAATGCTGTTATTTTCTTTACGATTATAATGGTATGACTTTGGCGCATATAATGTTGATTAACTGGCAATAGAGAAAAACCAAATCGCATCATCTTTTCTGTGTGTTTAACTGTTGCTTATCTGAATTGGTATTAAATCATAAACATTATAAATAGATCAATATAAGTGGCACGGTGTTATTGAACATCCAGAGCAACATCAATCTTTCAGTAACGCGGCTCAGAATCTCGACTGTGTTGGTACATCACACATAGAAAAGCCCTTCCCCACGAAAAAAAAGAACAGAAATTGAGCATTCGCAGTTTCGCAAAATTGTTTGTTTGTTCTCTTGCCAAATGAAGTGCTTTGTCACTATTTTGCGCAAAAGCGAGCGGCAGCGACAATTCTGCTTGAAACTGAAAATTCTCTTAAACGCTTTTTTTAGGGTATCATTTTATCTGATCAAATCTTACCCGTGTCATTCTTTCATACACTCTTAAAACGAAAGAGCTGATTTGGCTTCTCATGAAAGAGCTGTAATTTTTTCGATCATAAAAGAGTTGTTTTTCAAACGATTAAACCTTCTTGATCTAAATTGGTTATTTAAATAGCTCAACTTCATTTAAATTGGTTAAAACTCGAGTTATTTCAGCTCTTTTTTGAGAAGCTGCCTTTCAACATTGAGATGAGTGGATTTCAGCTCAACTTGAGCTATTTTGTGGCTGACTTTTTAAGAGAGTATGTCTGAGTTCCATATGCCATAAAGTTTATTTTCAGATAATGTATCAGATATATCAAACTAGTATGCTAAATTATAAGGTAAAACTTAATTTGTAAATAATATTTCATTTCAACTTTTTATGTTTCACGTTTGTAAAGAGAGTTGTTCGTAAATGTTTTAAAAATAGACAAACATTATATTCTACATTTATATAACTATACAAATAATATTGGACTTCTAAATAACAATGTGTGACAAATCATAATAAGCAACAAACATTACATTTTAACGCATAACATGAACGTGTGCAGTCGTTTACAGACATCTGAGAAACAGAATAGCCGTTTTTCATTTCCCTTTAAATTAGAAACATAAAACTTGACATGTTATTTTAATTATTACATAAATTTGAAAAAAAAAGAACTGGTATTTTTTTAAATAAAAGTCATTCTGAGAATACAACGTATTACACTATAAAAATTGAAGACCCAAATTGGGTTGAAAGATTTCTGGGTATAGTAATGTTCCTAAAATGGTACAGTAAGGATTCTAAAATGGTAGAGTATTGTTCCCAAAATAGGTAACTTAAAATGGTTCAAAACAGAGCAGATCTTTATTAACATTAAATGAATCAAAATTTCTGAGGTATAATGTATATACTATTTAAGATATTTTAATTGTTTTAATGTCATTAAAAATCAGACTTTTTTTAAAACGATTTTGTGCTACAAACTGAACTTTCCAAATTGGAACAATGCTGTACCCAAAAATCTTTCAACCCAATTTGGGTATTTTGTTTTTACAGTGTAGGAATGTTTTTTCGTAACTTTTTTACAAATGAATTCTAAAATATTTATTAATTTTGAAATAACGATTTAATCAGCTAATATTTTGTTATTAATACCTCAAAATTATACACCAGTTAAGAATAGCACTGATAAAAGCGCTAGGTAGTGATTAACTAACATTAAGTAGTGATTAATAAGAAGAAACTTACCGAACTTTCCATAATAATATTCAGTAAGTATCAGTAAACAGGTCATTAATTAATCGAATATTTATCTTCGAAAGTCGACTTGATGTAAGTAAATAAGCTTACAAAAGTGAACTGTGTAAATTGATTTTGACAGCTTTTATAACTCCCTATAATCTCTTGAGTGTTAAATGGAATAACATAACACTTCACAATGAATGATTAATTGCCTTACGAGGCATTTAAGGATTTTAAGAATCATTAAAAATTAAGTGTAAAAAATTTATTAAACTTTAAATACTTAAAAGGCTGTATAATCGAAAGTATTTTTTAAACCAGTTCTTAGCATTTTTTTAAAAGTTTACAAATAATAAACAGTCGCTCTTCAAAGTTAATAGAATTAAAATGACTGTTAATAGGCTGAAAAATTAGTTGCATATTTTAAAGAAAAGTAAGTTTAAAAAATATCATTGTTTTTCCAAACAAAATTTAATAGCAAAAAAATATGTTTTATGGTGGTGAATGAAATTTCCAGATAGGCAACATTCCGGTAATTAAATGTAATGCTTACTAACTTGTCTGCTTTATGTAAATTATTTTTCTATTACAATTTATCATTGTTTCAAACATAAAACTACAACAATTTCATGAAAAATATCCCAAGCAATTGTGGACGTCCCCGTCACATTTCATTCCTATTGTGTAAGAGATAGTAAAATGGTACAAAAAATTACTTTCTAGAAATGGTATCACTTATGGCTATTTAATAAAACAAAAGTACATGGTAATATGAAAAGATATTTACATATCCGTGTATTACGTAAATAAAATTATTATTAATATAAGATTATTGAACGAAGATCTTTTTAAGAGGGCTCAGGGGTTAAAACTTTTTAAAAAATCGATTTTTTATGATCTAATTTGATTATTCAATTAATTCTTAACTCAATGCAAAAAACCGCATAAAAATATTAGCATTTTTAACAGAGTTATAAGCATTTATGTATCAATACTTACATAGCCGCATCCATATAATTTCAACTTTAAGTCGTGTTTTCTCAAAACTTGATATTTGACTACTAACACCAAGATTAAAAAAAAAACTATTTGATGGAATGGCTTAATTTTTTTTTGCATGCATATAACATCATAATCTACATTATGAATTAAGGATATAACTATCATTTAATAAAAACAGTATTAAAAAATCTCTCAAAGTTGAAAATTTAAAAAACCCATAAAAGATACAAATTTTTCCATTAAAAATACTGAAAATATTAAACTATCTAAAATATATTAATTCATAATCTAGATAATGATGTTATATGCATGCAAAAAAAATTTAAGCCATTCCATCAAATAGTTTTTTTTTAAATCTTTGTGTTAGCCATCAAAATCAAGTTTTGAGAAAACGCGACTTAAAGTTGAAATTATATAGATGCGGCTATGAAAGTGTTGATACATAAATACTTATAACTCCGTTAAAAATGAAAATATTTTTATGCGGTTTTTTGCATTGAGATGAATAATCATAATATAATTAAATAAATAATCAAATTAGATCATAAAAAATCGATTTTTTGAAAAGTTTTCAACCCCTGAGCCCCTTTAATAAGCTTACCATAATTGGATTATAAATCTTTTTCTATTGCATATTTTATTTATATATCCCTTTTTCTGTAGTTTAATTATAATAACGTTCGAAACTTTATGATTAATTACTGTAATACAGAATCAGTGAAGCACAGTATCGCATCTTTTTTTCATATAAGAATGACAAACCTTTACGTATGCTTACTTTGAGGTTTATTTTTATATTTTCAAAACAATATACAAACAATAAACTCATAAACAATCCTAAATACGTTCGCTAAAATATAGAAAACATATCCGTTAACATTTTCTTACATTTTGCCTAATTAACTTCATGATTCTTGCAAAACTTTTTCCAGATATGTTTTAATTTTATTTTAATAATACGATGTTTAAATTCAATAAAACAGACAATAACTACAATAAAAGTTTCATTTAAATACATCTCAACATTTCCGAAAGTCTTTCTTGCCCTTTCTTCTTTTAATTTTTATGAAATATTAATAACTACGGGAATTTTAAATTTAAAAAAAGGAAATTTTAAAATACAATAGTTTTTCGTTTTGAACAGATAATAATTCTTAAATAACTGTTAAATAATTGCTAAATATAAAAGCTCATAATCTCGTTCCTTAAAAATGTAACTGAATCAAAATATTATTCCAACTTCAATGTTAAACAAAGGTATTACCTAATAATTTAGCTTTCAATTTTTCGTACACTAAAAAAATATTAAGTAGAGTTAAGATCTATTCTTATATTTAGAATATTTATATTAAATATTAAACACAAATAGGATATCAAATTTATTGGAACCCTTTTTTTTCAGTTTAAGGGTAAACCAATATAAATCGTAACATAAAAATAATTTCCGCCAGACACTTAAATATGTTGTGTCGTTATGAATTTAATAAGGTACCCTGAGGTAATAACGCCACGTTAAGGTTCTACCAATTTTCACGGCTTAGTTTTAGATTGTATTTTTCAAACAAATATAGGATCTGATACAGCAACTCATTGACTATCTATATAAAGTAAAATAATTTAACAGATATGTATTCATAAAATGTAATGGCGTTTTTTCTTGACCAATGCTATTTGGCGTTATTACCCAACTATATGGGTAATAACGCCATGCAAACAAAACTATGAAATAAGATGAAATAATTGCATGTAGATTGCCCAATTCTAAAAATACAAACTCTACAAACTTAGAAATTGACAAATTGCATTCTAAGCTATTGAAAATGTTCAATTTTTTGTGAAAGTGTAAGAAAAATAAAGGTGTGGTGTGGGAGGGGTGGGATGAGGCAAAAGAATATCAGACCGTGAGCTTCTTTTTGCTTAAAAAGGACCGCTTAAATAGAAATATGAGAAACATTGCACAGTTTTAACTGTGTTTATTTGAATCAGTATTTAGGATGTATCTCGGCCACTGTAGGGAATCAACCGGGGTATTAATGTCAAGGATTGGCGTTATTACCCCGATATAGTTATTGCGCAGTACATTTTAAATTACAAATTATCTCGAGAAGATATCCAAAATCTTCAACAACATTTTAAAAGTACATGAAATGCTCTACACATTTATGTAATTAACAAAGCATTTCCGGATAAAAAGATAGTCTTCACATCACAAAACGTATGTCGCAAATTTTAGATCAAGCGTTAATTTTAGTTGTTTGTAAAAACAAGAAGACCTAAAAATGAAACAAATTAACTTGAAGCTGTTTTTTGCGATTTATATGACTCAAAACCCTTTTGCGCAGAGCACATGGGTGTCATTTACCTGATTATTTCATAATTATGCAAAACATAAGCACTTGGCGTTATTACTCCGCCTGGCGTTATTACCCCAGGGTACCTTACATGTTTCTGTTAATTGTCTTGGACAATAAACTGAAGATAAATAAAATAGAAGAAAAAATACGTATAAAGTAACCTCCAAGAAAATTGTTTAAGCTTGACTAAATTCTCACAGCTGATTCGTGTTCAAACATTAAGATTCCGTATCTGTACAAAGCGTTTAAAATCGGTTAAAATATATACATATATATATATTTTTTAAACCAGTTTTTTACAGATTTATATGAGTGTATATTGATGAGGGTTTACTCTGTATGGACATAAAAGCCAATTTAATTTTTTAAATACATTTCCAAGTTAAATTATTATTAATAGATTCTTTAATTTTTATTTTGGGTTTTCTTGTTCAAGAGCTGTTTTTATTTAACATGTATTTTTTCAAAAGAAGAGATTTGAAGAAATTGGAATATTTACAAAGACTAATTTATTGTAAATAATTCTTTTAAATTGCGAAGATTTTTTAAAACTTTCATAATCTTGAAAACGCTAAATACAATTTAACTAGATATTAGTAAGATTAAATAACTTATTCGGAAGTTTTCCTATTTATACATAAGAAAAAATATAAAACAATACGCAAACAAAAATTAGTTTTTTTATGAAAACTAAGCATGGCCTAATAACCCACTAATATGTGTAGATATACACTTAAAGCAAAATAAAGATTTAAAAGGCGGTTTAACACCCATGCAAAATTTTCTCGTCTAAGATAGTGGAGTTTGAAGTGCCCCATCAACGACCTATCAGGAAAAATGAGGTATGTTAAGACGTGTTTCAAAGAAAAAAAGTATAAAACAAGGATATTTACACGTAAAACACTATTATCAATGAAAATAATAATTTCCATAACCGAATATGAAATATTAATGAAATCGTTGAAAACATTCTACTAAGGCTTGTACTCTTATAGCAAAGATATTCTGTATTTATGTTTTACATGGCTTTCTTCCCCGTCATTATATAAGTTTATTCAACTTTCGATTATTTTATGCACTTTATCTCTGTTTTCTGTATTAAATACACATTTACTTTTTGTATATTTAATATCAGTAATAAGTGCACTAAAGATTATTTTCTGCAATGATTCTCTGTATTCTTAATATATATATGTAATAAAATAAAAAACATTTTGCGCCATTTTGCCCTCTCTGAGCTTTTAATTCTAACTATATGGAACATACTTTTAATCTTTGTTTCGTAATGTATTAATATTTTAACAGCTAAAGTTCGTTTTCTTATTTTATTGATTGTTTCTCAAAAAAAGCGGGAAACGATTTCGAAATCCTCTTTCAATGTAGAGCCTATTTTTCCCTTTTAGAATAATTATCGAGATTTTAATTTTATTTTTTATTAAGATCGTCTGCCGGTGTGTTCCTGCGCATGTGTGAACACGTTATTCTATTCCGCAACAGTATTAAGATCTTACGGAAGGACACGCCCCCGTCTGCCAGTAGGAGAAGGTGATGTCTGACGCCATAGCCTTGAAATTAATCCTAATTGAATCTTTAATTTTCTGACGCGGAATGGGGAGGGGCTAGTTTTTTCGGGGAGTCTCGGAAATTCATTCTAGGTTTTAGGAGCGTCAGAATGCAGCTGATTTTTAAACTATCAAGACGCCCGTTTCATTTTTCCTATAAATTGGAATATCGAATGATGTAGCATGGTTCACGAAGGTTGTAGCATTTGATGTGTGCAACACGGACTTCACTTATTTTAATAACTTCACTTATTTTATGTGTTCTAATAAAGATGAGTTCAAAGAGTGAGTGACATAAATTTTTTTACGGGGAAATACCCAAAGACCCCAATCCATTGCTTGCTAACTTACAATTACGGTTGCTTAACCTGCTGTTAGAATGCTGAATGAACGTATTGTACAGTAGTGTGGTGCAAAAAAACAGAAGTTTTTATTTCCGAATCGCTATAGTGCGGGAAAGTTGCAATTGGTAAATACAAAAAAAAAAAAAAAAAAAAAAAAATTTTTTTGAAATCGTACTTTATCTTCCGATCGCGCAAACCACCTAAAAATTCAAAAAAATTGAAAATTTCCGATTTTTTTCAGGATTTTTTTAAATTATTACATATACATATATTTTATCATTATAGTAAAAAAATATTTGCATATTGTACTGTTTAATAATAATAAAAAAAATAAGTTGCGTTTGGAGAATATCTTCCGATCCCGCAAGCTCATTAAAAATCGGGAAAAACTCAATTTTCAGTGATTTTGATGTATTAAGAAAATAAGTTCAGTTTGCAGTCCCTTGCTAAAATTTTAGTATAAATTAATACTATTGAGCATATTATGCCATTTTTGAATAAGCTATATCTTACCATGACGAGATCGCTGCAGGTCGAAAAGGTTTAGTAGTTCGCGCAACTCCTGTTAGTCACGTTGCAAAACACCGCTTGTGTCCCTACAGTGGAACAGCGCCCTACGTGTGCACACCCATCTCTCTCCACCCCCGTCCACTTGCACATTGTGCCATTTCGTATCAGTGGCCCGAGAACGAATTTAATTTGTTAATTGGGTGTATTGTGTTATTTTAAATACATTAACAAGTGACATTGATACGGATATGCATGCGTAGTTGACCAAGAAAAATACTAGACAAACTTTTCATTGTCCTATATTCAGTAATCCAAGAGATTTTCTGCCACATATTCTTCATACACGAAGATGTTCTTCGATGCTGCTTTGAGGAGTGGTTTCTATTACCAAGTAAAATCAACAACATTAAAGTGGCACAAATAATAAAATATGTTTATCAGAAGGCGTCAATCCCATAAGTTTCTGATTATAGAATCATTTAGATAATTAATGCCTGCTACGATAAATAATATAAACTAACGAAATCTTATATTCGAGACAAGGAAAAGCCAAACCTTATGAAAAAGATTGATGAATTTAAAAAACAAGGAACTCAACTATGTGATATTTCAGCCTGCAAATGCGTAATGAATTTATATTGCTCCTGTAAAAATTATCTAGATCTGAGGGAGAATCCGATTGAAACTAATTGTATGTCTGAAAAACACAACAAAATCCCAGTCATTGAGCATAGATTTATCTACCACCAGAGAAAGAAATGAATGGGAAAAATAGGTATTACAGATAAAAACAAGTTAGAAAAATCATGCGTTAAGCATAGATTATGAAGCATTTTCCAACACTTAAAGAAATCTTTAACAAAACTTTTTATTTAGGGAAATAATAGTGTATAGCCAAATATACCCAAATATGTATTCCAGTACTTTTGAACAGCTCTCTATTTCATATGTCAATTGATATAATGGGAAAATTTAGTTTAACAAGAAAACACACAGTAGCTTGAAATTTCTTTTTCAGCATTTCCTACTATTAGATGGAAACATACTTGAATACTTTTGTTCAGTCCTGCAGTTTACATTGTACCTTTATTACACGTCAGCATTAGGCTAAAATTTATTGTAAACTAAAACACTTTTAAAACAACTGAAATCACATTCTCATAAATTATCATTCATAGGCATCCATGTACCGAATTCTTTGCGTGGCCCTGTATATCCTTTTATCTATATTCTGCAAACATTTCTCAGTAAATTGAATGAAGCTCAGCGTAAAAATACATAGCTTATTTAAGAACCACGTTTAAATAATTTACGCTCATATTCAGTAACGTTGGTCAGCGCTTTTGGGTAGCCCTGTATATCAACTATAACATTTATACACACCAAATAATGTGCATATATTTAGCGAAATATAAAAGCGCATATCATAATTAAAATGCATTTCATCCCTCCATCAGCCATCATCGGACACATATACGGTACTTCGGAAACAATATGCTATTTGAAACCTTTTGTGTGGCCCTGTAAATGCTATGTACTTCATATTATGCAACACAGTAGCGTATAATTTATACTAAGCTTCAGTGACATATGTCAATTTTATTATACATGAAACAGCTTAATATATTTAAAATATGTCACACACAATTCCCCCTTTTACCATTTTCTAATGCAATTCTTTTGTGTGACCATGTAAATGAATAATAACTACATTTTCACATTATATTTTATAGAATGTATATTTTAATATGTTTGACAGGGTATAATATCTTTAAAATTCCTTTGAAACGATTTTTCCATGTAGGCCGTAATGTAATGGGAAAATTTTGATTCGCCCTGTAGATAAACTAATCATGGTAGAAACTTCATTTTCAATAGCGTTCGTGCTAGGGTAAACGTCAATAACGTCCTAAAATTTCATGGCAATCCGAGTTTATTAACGATTTTTCCCCATAGGCCGTAATGTAATGGAAACATTTTGATTCTGCCTGTAGATAATCTAATCATGGTAGAATCTTCATTTTCAATAGAGTCTGTGCTAGAGTAAACGTCAATAACGTCCTAAAATTTCATGGCAATCCGAGTATATTAACGATTTTTCCCCATAGGCTGTAATGTAATGGGAAACTTTTGATTCTCTCTGCAGATAAATTAATCATGGTAGATACTTCTTTTTCAATAGGTGTCGTGCTAGGGTAAACATGAATAACGTATAAAAATTTCATAGCAATCCGAGTATATTTACGGGAGTTAGAGTGCAGACAGACGGACAGACAAATGCATAAGCACTTTTCAACTTTGTTGGAAAGTGCTAAAAAGGCCCAAAAAAACTGAGTATAAGACATGGAAGACGAAACTATATATTAAAAAGACACCCTTCCAAATCTGTTGAAGTGGAAATAAAAGATATTGGGCATTTATGAATGAACTCAATTTTCAGTGATTTTGATGTATTAAGAAAATAAGTTCAGTTTGCAGTCCCTTGCTAAAATTTTAGTATAAATTAATACTATTGAGCATATTATGCCATTTTAGAATAAGCTATATCTTACCATGACGAGATCGCTGCAGGTCGAAAAGGTTTAGTAGTTCGCGCAACTCCTGTTAGTCACGTTGCAAAACAGCGCTTGTGTCCCTACAGTGGAACAGCGCCCTACGTGTGCACACCCATCTCTCTCCACCCCCGTCCACTTGCACATTGTGCCATTTCGTATCAGTGGCCCGTGAACGAATTTAATTTGTTAATTGGGTGTATTGTGTTATTTTAAATACATTAACAAGTGACATTGATACGGATATGCATGCGTAGTTGACCAAGAAAAATACTAGACAAACTTTTCATTGTCCTATATTCAGTAATCCAAGAGATTTTCTGCCACATATTCTTCATACACGAAGATGTTCTTCGATGCTGCTTTGAGGAGTGGTTTCTATTACCAAGTAAAATCAACAACATTAAAGTGGCACAAATAATAAAATATGTTTATCAGAAGGCGTCAATCCCATAAGTTTCTGATTATAGAATCATTTAGATAATTAATGCCTGCTACGATAAATAATATAAACTAACGAAATCTTATATTCGAGACAAGGAAAAGCCAAACCTTATGAAAAAGGTTGATGAATTTAAAAAACAAGGAACTCAACTATGTGATATTTCAGCCTGCAAATGCGTAATGAATTTATATTGCTAATGTAAAAATTATCTAGATCTGAGGGAGAATCCGATTGAAACTAATTGTATGTCTGAAAAACACAACAAAATCCCAGTCATTGAGCATAGATTTATCTACCACCAGAGAAAGAAATGAATGGGAAAAATAGGTATTACAGATAAAAACAAGTTAGAAAAATCATGCGTTAAGCATAGATTATGAAGCATTTTCCAACACTTAAATAAATCTTTAACAAAACTTTTTATTTAGGGAAATAATAGTGTATAGCCAAATATACCCAAATATGTATTCCAGTACTTTTGAACAGCTCTCTATTTCATATGTCAATTGATATAATGGGAAAATTTAGTTTAACAAGAAAATACACAGTAGCTTGAAATTTCTTTTTCAGCATTTCCTACTATTAGATGGAAACATACTTGAATACTTTTGTTCAGTCCTGCAGTTTACATTGTACCTTTATTAAACGTCAGCATTAGGCTAAAATTTATTGTAAACTAAAACACTTTTAAAACAACTGAAATCACATTCTCATAAATTATCATTCATAGGCATCCATGTACCGAATTCTTTGCGTGGCCCTGTATATCCTTTTATCTATATTCTGCAAACATTTCTCAGTAAATTGAATGAAGCTCAGCGTAAAAATACATAGCTTATTTAAGAACCACGTTTAAATAATTTACGCTCATATTCAGTAACGTTGGTCAGCGTTTTTGGGTAGCCCTGTATATCAACTATAACATTTATACACACCAAATAATGTGCATATATTTAGCGAAATATAAAAGCGCATATCATAATTAAAATGCATTTCATCCCTCCATCAGCCATCATCGGACACATATACGGTACTTCGGAAACAATATGCTATTTGAAACCTTTTGTGTGGCCCTGTAAATGCTATGTACTTCATATTATGCAACACAGTAGCGTATAATTTATACTAAGCTTCAGTGACATATGTCAATTTTATTATACATGAAACAGCTTAATATATTTAAAATATGTCACACACAATTCCCCCTTTTACCATTATCTAATGCAATTCTTTTGTGTGACCATGTAAATGAATAATAACTACATTTTCACATTATATTTTATAGAATGTATATTTTAATATGTTTGACAGGGTATAACATCTTTAAAATTCCTTTGAAACGATTTTTCCATGTAGGCCGTAATGTAATGGGAAAATTTTGATTCGCCCTGTAGATAAACTAATCATGGTAGAAACTTCATTTTTAATAGCGTTCGTGCTAGGGTAAACGTCAATAACGTCCTAAAATTTCATGGCAATCCGAGTTTATTAACGATTTTTCCCCATAGGCCGTAATGTAATGGAAACATTTTGATTCTGCCTGTAGATAATCTAATCATGGTAGAATCTTCATTTTCAATAGAGTCTGTGCTAGAGTAAACGTCAATAACGTCCTAAAATTTCATGGCAATCCGAGTATATTAACGATTTTTCCCCATACGCTGTAATGTAATGGGAAACTTTTGATTCTCTCTGCAGATAAATTAATCATGGTAGATACTTCTTTTTCAATAGGTGTCGTGCTAGGGTAAACATGAATAACGTATAAAAATTTCATAGCAATCCGAGTATATTTACGGGAGTTAGAGTGCAGACAGACGGACAGACAAATGCATAAGCACTTTTCAACTTTGTTGGAAAGTGCTAAAAAGGCCCAAAAAAACTGAGTATAAGACATGGAAGACGAAACTATATATTAAAAAGACACCCTTCCAAATCTGTTGAAGTGGAAATAAAAGATATTGGGCATTTATATGAAATACAGGAGAATTTTAATGCTAATGTAAAATATGTAAAATCTCATTAACGTGACCGATACATCCCATCAGATTTAAGAAGAAGAAATTACCATGGCAAATGAAAGTGGAGTTAAAATCTATATATTTTCATTACGATTGCAATGGTGTATCTGACCGTGCAGGTGCTGCTATATCTTTGACTATGCTAGAAGATATTGCTGTAATACTAAAACAGATGCTTCTAAACTTATTGACCTATACAAAATTAGAAGGGATAACAGCCGCACTAGAAAAAGAATTACGGCAAAGTCAAATATATTCAGAAGAACCAAATGACATATATTTTGATGGAAAAAAGGACGATACTTAGTTATCCCCCTCAGTCCTGAGACAAATATCACGAGGGACAACATATACCTCTTTAAAATTACTATAAAACATCTTCAAACTTGTATCATTCTACATATCGATGCTTATTATATGGATGCATTTATTGGAAAAGTCTAGAAGTCTTTTTAACAATTCTAGAAGCATTTAAATTCATTTAAAAAGTATTCTTTAATGTCTCTTATAGGCGCTACATTCGTGTGTATAATGAATATTTGGCAAAAAATCTCTTGGAAAACCGAATATAGGACAATGAAAAGATTTTCTAAAAATTTTCTTGGTTAACGACGCATGCATATCCGTTTCGATGTCAATTTTTAATGTATTTAAAATAACATTAGTATTAATTTACATTAAAATTTGCACTGCACTTATTTTCTTAATACATCAAAAGCACTGAAAATTTAAAATTTCTCGATTTTTAATAAGTTTGCGCGAATGGAAAATATTCTCTAAACGCAATTTATTTTTTATTATTATTAAACAGTACAATATGAAAATGTGTTTCACTATAGTGATAAATTATATGTATGTGTAATATTTTTTTAAAAATTCTGAAAAAATCGGAAATTTTCATTTTTTTTTTAATTTTAGGTGGTTTGCCCGATCGGAAGATAAAGTCCGATTTTATTTTTTTTTAGTTTTTCTTGTATTTACCAATCGCAACTTTTCCGCACTATAACGATTCGGAAATAAAAGCTTTTGTTTTTTCGCACCACCCTATTGTACAGCGAATGCAATACCGCCTTTTTTTTATCTCGTCACAATTGAAAATACTCATCTTTCTTTTCTATAGAACATTCTTTATCAAAATGTTTGAGTCATGAAAAAATATTCATACCCAGATCAAAGTCAAAACGGACAATATCAAGTTTATTTTCAGTCATTTTATCCTTCTTTATTAACCCAGATCTTAAAAGCATAGCAGATGTATAACTCATACGTTAAAATATCTAATTCTATAATTAAATACGATAAATAACTATAAAAAAAAACTCTTTGTTTTTTATATTAAGAATGTTTGCTCCCTTTGAATTCATGTGAAATAAATAATAAATAAATAAACATCACACTTTTCAAATACATAGGGAATAACAAACATTTTTAAGAACTTAAATAATTTCCTCTTACGTATCTATATTAATAAAAGAACAAAACGCTCTGTCTGTGTGTGTGTGTGTGTGTGTGTGTCTGCGATGGCTAGCAAAATCTGCAGCATGTAGGAGGCTCAAAATTTTTTTGAGAGTAGCCCCAAATCTCTCATGATGCACCTGAGCTTCAGAATTTCGAAATTCTATTTATTAACTGAGTACTTAATTAAATTCCAAAGATCACTCTCATAAAAAAATCACCTTTTTTCTTCTTTTTACCTTTCATTTAATTATGGTTAATTGGTTGCATAAAATATTCGCATAAATAATTAAAAAAGCTGGAACAGACCTTTAAAATTCATAGAATGGCAAACTGTCAGTTTAAATGATGATTTTTTATCACAGCGGTTGTAAACCATGGAGGAAAAAGATACGTGGTCGTGAAGAAAACCGAAAAAAGGGTTGCAATATTAAACCATTTATCGCTCAAATTTTAGTGTCCCAAACAAAAGCATGTGCAAGTGATTTTGTATTAATAAGACGAATTGAAAGAAATGAATTACAGCTGAAGCATATTTTACGAAGAAATAGTAATTTTTTAAAATGGTCTTCTTTCTATTATGTTATTTATTTTAATAAAATGTTTGCTTTTAAAATAGATAAAATTGATAAATTCGAAATAATTAAATGTCAAAATAAAATTAAATAAAATATTGAAAACATTTGATTTTAACTAAAAATTGTATTACTAAAAGTTTTCTTTTTTTTTTCTTTTTTTTTCAGAACTTTTTAATACTTTATAACGTAGATGAAAAATGTTTATGATTTAACAACATATTAATAATTCTATGTCAATATATAAAATATATTTATGAAAACATTCTTTTAAAATCATGCGCGAAAACTTAAATAACAAATATTAGTCTGAAATCTAGATTTCAGAGTGCAGACGATTTTAAGACATTAACGAAAGAATGTTACCTTTTCAAGCAAAATCTTAAATGATGCTTCTATATTGATATTTCAAAGTCATATGATAAAAATAATCACATAATTCTTGCTTATGATTGATATATTTGTATCTTTTATGCATTCCGATCGTGTATTACAGTCAATAATAGCTCAAAACATTATTTTACGGGTAAATATCAACACTTTAACACGAAACTAACGCAATCGTTGGATACATGTTCCCTCCCGTGTTTCTCATTGCTCATTTTAAGTATTTTTAGAGCTTAATATTAGCTGTTGCTTTTAAAACCGATTTTTCACAAAGTCAGCTACGACATATTTCAGGCAATGCATTTCTGCATGCTTCCAGTTAATGATAAAATCATACAAATTTCAAGTTCGTTTAATATTGTTAATACGGACCCGGGCAACGCCGGGCGGGTCAGCTAGTTGATAATAAATTTATCTTTAATACCACACGAAATAAAAAATGCAAGAATGAACTTTTTAAGAACAAAGTAATTCCATTTTTAGTACCAAGAACAAATTTAATTTTAAGTGAAATTTCTATGAGCAGAAAATTTCAATCGATAAATTAAGAACAAAAATTATTTTTTGATATCTGTAATAAGAATAATAAAATCAACAAAATAAATAAAGAAACTATTATTAAAATTTCGTAAACAATAGCATAGTAAAATAAATAATAAACAATAAACTTACAATCTTGCACTCTAAGAAGGAATAACGGAACATAAATTTTATTAGGGAAGGAAAAAGAAAAAAAAATTTTGGTATTTATTTAGTAGTTTCGGCAATTGAACAACATGGATGGAATAAATTCTTTATCAAAATGATGCTGTAATATTTCACTGCAGGTGTTGTTTATCTTAAATATTCAGTAAATGGTTTCGTAGATGTTAATTATATTTAAAAAAATACTGGAGGCATATTTCACAAGAAAGGAATTTCCCTCCTGTAGATGCCAAACATAATCACAAACAAAATTACAAAATTTCATATGATGATCATTTTCACAGAACTCCTACTTATCAAAAAGCACTTTTGAAGATCGCTTCAAAGATTGTGACTTATCTGAGATATTTTTTCTTTCGACATCATTTCTTGCACCACCAGTGGCAATACTTTGATGACTGTTTGTTTAAGGTCAGAAAAATCAGGACAGACATTTCAGCGACCAATCTCCAACTCTGTTAACATGGCGAACACACAATCATTGTTATGAAGAAACTCTCAAAAAGCCAGTCTATAGTTTCTAAGTTACGATACTTCAGCATTTCTCTCAAAAATATTACGCCGGTTCAATTTAGAATTTCAATTGTGACGAGATAAAAAAAAAGGCGGTATTCCATTCGCTGTACAATACGTCCATTCTCTTAGGCACTAACAGCAGGTTAAGCAGCCGTAATGGTAAGTTACCAAGCAGTGGATTGGGGTCTTTGTGTATTTTTCCGTAAAAAAATTAAGTCACTCAGCCTTTGAATTCATATTTATTAGAACACATAAAATAAGTGAAGTTATTTCAGCAGTCAGTGTTGCACACATCGAATACTACAATCTTCGTGAACCAAGCTACATCATTCGATATTCGAATTTATCAGAAAAATGAAACGGGAATCTTAATAGTTAAAAATCACCTGCATTCTGACGCTCCTAAAACCTAGAATGAATTTCCGAGACTCCACGAAAAAACTAGCCCCTCCCCAGTCCGCGTCAGAAAATTAAAGATCCAATTAGGATTAACTTCAAGGCTATGACGTCAGACATCACCATCTCCTATTGGCAGACGGGGGCGTATCCTTCCGTAAGATCTTAATACTGTCGCGGAATAGAATAACCTGTTCACATATGCGCAGTAACACACCGGCAAACGATCTTAAAAAATTAAATTAAAATCTCGATAATTATTCTAAAAAGAAAAAATAGACTCTACATTAAAAGAAGATTTTGAAATCGTTTCCTGCTGTTTTTGAGAAACAATCAATAAAATAAGAAAAAAGAAAAAATAATAAAATGTTAAAATATTAATACATTACGAAACTAAGATTAAAAGCATGTTCCATAAAATTAGAATTAAAAGCTCAGAGAGGGCAAAATGGCGCAATTTTTTTTTTTTTTGTTTATTACATATATATATATTCTGCGCATTCCTGTACGCATCAATTCTGCATACAGGAATACAAAAAACTTCAAAAACCTTGTATTTTATTGCACAATATGGAAACATTGAATTTTTTTCCAATGCACTTATCTTAAGCATTGGTTTAACATCAATATTTTTCTAAAAATTAACCAACATTAACAAAATTTTTAACATTATTTTTTTATATTATTACATAACTTATTAGCTTAAAAGTGTTAAATAAGATCGTAACCGAATAATTTTAATTGAAAGATTTATTGTTTTTTTTTATTTTAAAATGGCTTGAAAAACTGAAATTATACATTTCCATTTACTAGAAAAATTTTCTTTTAAATTTTCACATAAAAAACTAATGCAATACTCATATGTGAAATGCATAATAACTTCACAAAATACATATTTTGGAAGAACGTCTATTTTTTAAGCTTTATTTTGCTTTTAAAGTAAAAGATTCGCAAATGTTTCTCGAGGTTTAAGCTACACTTTATTTCATAACGCATTACTATTTTTTTAAGGTTTAGCTTTAACATTTAAATCGTTTAAATGGAAACTTCTTTGTTTCTCTTACGGTACATTACTTCCTTTCCCTCTTTCATCATAAATGATTTTGAGAACGGAAACATTTAATAACATGTTACACTAAAGCTGCTTTTGTTTCTCAAAGGTATTTTGCGATTAAATTGCCAGTATACATTACAGATGTATGTTACAAAACAATCTGAACAAAATAATTTAAAGTACATAAAATTTAAGCATATTTCTATAGCAGGCATATATATTTGTGAATAGTTAGAATTAATATAGTAATTATCTTTCTTGTTATAAATGTCAATGTACCCATTATAGTGATATTTTATAATACTAAACACAAAAATATTTATCCAGAAAAATCTTATTTTTACTTATGGACTATATATACATATATATTTTTTAAATGTCATCAAGGGTGCGAAAATTCTAGAGTTGCATTCCTGTTATACATCAACAAATTCTCAACAAGTTTTATTATCTTTAGAAATAAACACTATTAATATTTTTATATGCATAAAATGGCTTTAAAACTGAAATTATTTATTATTTCTATTTGTACAACGTACATTTCTTTTAAATTTATGCATGCAAAACTAATGCAAGCACGGGATTTTTAAAACTTAAAACACAAGACTACGTAAAGCTCAAAAAAAAAAAAAAAGGAAAACATCCATTTTTTTTTTTTTTCAAATTCTTTAAAAACTTTTTTTGCCTTTAAAGTAAAAGATTTTAAAAAAGTTTCTAGAGCTTTAAGATACACATTATTTTATAAGGCATTGCTTCTTTTTATTTTTTCATATTTCAGCTTTAACATTAAAGTTGTTTAAATGAAACCATCTATATTCTTCTTACAGTACATTATTTCCTTTTGTACTCTTATCATGAATGCTTTTGTGAACGAAAACGTTAAAGATGTAATACACGAATATTGTTTTTATTTCTCAAAGGTGTTTATTTTTTACAATTATATGTTATCTATTATAATGTGATGAATATTACTAAATAAATATGTATTAATTACTTTAAACCTTATCTTTAAACTTTATCCTTTTTAATCTTATTCTTACTGCAAGAATATTTATATGTCTGTGGAAGTTTAGAATTTGTAGAATATTTATCTTTGTTGTTATAAATGTTAATTTTACCATTAAAAATATTTATTTTATATGTTTCTTTTAAGAAAATATTACTGATGTAAAAACTTTTGAAATACATTCATAAACGGCATTAATGAGATTCTGTCTTTAAAAACAGTATATTATCTGCACATACATGCACATGCATATATATTTACACTGGTTTGCAAAGATTAAGAAGGAAGCAGATAAATTAAAAATTGAAAAAAGCAAAAAAAAAATGTTTTAATAATATTGATCCCATATTTTTCATAAATTGTAAATTTTATGGTAATGCTGTGATTTCGGTTAATATATATTATAATGTGATGAATATTACAAATAAATACGGATTAATTACTTTTAAAGGCATACATTTCTATAGCAGAAATATTATGTATAACGAAAGAAATGTAGAATGCAGTTCAAAACCAAATTTCTGATGTTTCCATCTACAATCGGAAAAGTATCCGATTTTTTTAGCTGCACAGTGTAGGATGTACCCTAATAGCATGCATGGTCACAGTGACGTCACAGTGACGTCGCTGTGAATCACTTTGGTCACATCACATCTGTGACCAAAATGCCACCACTCAGTGACGTCACATTGAGACTGAGATGTGACTTTCTTAAAAGTCTTTAGAAATTTATAAATATCCTTCAAAACATGTTATTTACTTTAAAAAACATGTTTCTGGCAATTGAAGTTTCTTCGCTTTTGATACAATTTCGTCACAATGTTAATGTCAAATTAGTCACAAATGACACATTTTCACAAATTTGTCACATTGTGACCACTTTGTGAAACGTCACAAAAGAGCTCTAAAACGGCCATAACGACTTCACATTTTAGTCACTGTGACTTCACATCGACGTCACATGACGTCACATCGACAATCGATTGTCACAAAGTCACAATGTGTCTTCACAACGACATTGCAGTGACGTCACCATGCTTTACGGGTAGATATATGTATATACTAACAGCATGCATTCCAAAATTTAGTTCATTTAATAGATAAGTTGAACATTCTCCTTCAGTGTTCTTATGTTAATGCTATGATTTCGGTTCTATGTGAAAAACTGAGGATGTTATTCACAAAACTATCTCGGCCATAATTTTTGCATTTCAGTATATATGTATACTGTTAAAAATTCGAACTTTTGCTGCATCTTCACTCCAATGCTTTTATAGAATGCAATTTATTCATTGTATTATGAAACATTTTCATTAGTCAAAATACAGATATTCTATAAAGGTGGTGGTGTAACGTTGCTGCTAAAGTTTCAAATTATTAATAGTGTGTGATGAAACTAAAATAACTTATAAGTTCGTAAAACCTACAGAGAAACCATTTGCGAAGTATTCCGTGTATGATTGGACTACATTTAAATATTCTATTATCTTTAAATGCTTGTATTAATAGTTGTTTGACTAAATTTTCAGTAATCTGTTATAAAATTGGAATATGTGCATTTAGAAGTAAACTTATGTATTTAAATATTCTATTATGTTTAAATGCTTGTATTAATAGTTGTGTGAAAAAAATTTCAGTATTAACTAATCTGTTATAAAATTGGCATACATACATTTAGAAGTAAACTATATCTATTAAGAAACTATTTTGATGATTTTCTAAACATATAATTAAAGAGATTGATTAAAGTCGCTATAAAGAGCGAAACATAATGTAACTAAAATGCTAAATTAAGATGTTAGAAATCGTCAAAAAGCTATGTTGCAAAAAAATGAAATTTTCAGTGCTCTAAGAAAATGTTTTCGTAAAATTACTTCATTTTCATATTATTAAAATACTGTAAAACCAGGTTCAGTCATTCGGTTTTAGAAACGAATTAATTAAATACGATGACATGTCTTACTAAATACAGGCAAGCGGCACATCTTTATTGTTTACAGTATTTAAATATTTTAACAAATTTTGTTGATTTAAAAAATTAAATTACAGTACAATACAAAAATAATTGTAAAAGACACATGAATTACGAAAACATAATAGATAATCGCTGAAATAATTTGAAAGGATCATATCATACCAATTTGAAAGGTTCAAATCATTGAACATACATAAAACATCTTTTATAATTACTTCTATTAATAATATATATTAATAAGCCTAGAAAGCGTAATTACCCCCAAAAACAATTGGCAGTTATTATGTTCTATTCTTAAATACCGGGTGTCCCAAAAATGGCTGATGGATTTTAAAATTCAATAACTCAAAAATTCTGAAATATATTTCTATAATCTTGTAAATATTTGAAAAATTCATTTCTAAAATCTCATTTTATTTCCGCTCAAAGATACAAATTTTTACGAAATCATCCTTAGCGAGAGGAGCAGCTTTGAAATGCTGACAACCTGACATTTATTATCTATTTTTAAGTGTTTTTACAGAGTTTTATTACAATTTTGCATAATAAATATACTATATATATATATATATATATATATATATATATATATATATATATATATATATATATATATATATATATATATATATACATATATATATACATTGGGTGTCCCAAAAATGACTGATGGATTTTAAAATTCAATAACTTGCAAACGGTGATAGCTATTTAAAAATTTTTTGCAGGAGGGTTATGTATAATTTCAGGAGTTTTTTTACCGAAATTTTTTATTTTAGTTCGCATCTCAAACAATAGGTGGCGCTGACGGCCATTGAAGGCCAGGTTGACGCTTCACTCAGCATTGATCACCTGGCCTTCAATCGCCGTCAGAGACACCTATTGTTTGAAATTTGAACTAAAATAAAAAATTACGGTAAAAAAAAAAAAAAAAAAAAAAAAAAAAAAAACTCCTGACATTGTACCTAACCCTCTTTCAAAAATTCTTTAAATAGCTATCACCGTTTGCAAGTTATTGAATTTTAAAATCCATCAGTCATTTTTGTGACACTCGGTATATTGACACTTTAGGATTTTGTTTTTGTTTTGTGTTGGGAGAAAGCATTAGATTTAGATTAAAAAAAATGAAAATAGCTACTGCTGTGACAAAAGTGCAGGTTTACTGGTATGTCATTTGCTAAATCATGTGACAATGGGATAAAGAAAAACTTATGCTTTTAAAATGCCATGTTATAGTAGTCAATTTAAGGAGACATACTGATGACTGAAATAAAGAGTTACAACAAAAATCAGTTACCAAATCTATTGACTCTGTTTTTGTTAAATTTGGGAACCTATTGAATAATGAATGAAATACAACGTTTTATAAGTCACAAATCAAAAAATTATGCAATGCAAATGGCCGATTCAAAGCCTTTAAGACCCCATTATTAGTGCGTGAAATACAAATTAAGGGGACAGTGGACCTTTATTTGAGCAAAATCATCCATAGCAAAATCGTCAAAAAAAGGTCTATTTCTGGAGTATAATAGTACCTAAACAGTTTTTTCTTATTAAAATATCATTTATGAAGAATTTAAGGAATAAATCATAAAGATAAATGTATTTATATACTTTTAAATATGTTTTTATCAAAACTAATTTTTCAGCGTTTTTAGACTTTTGATATGCTCCTTGCGTCTTAATTTTTGATCAATATTTATAAAATTGATAAGGAAGTATCCTGATATTATTTAAAAAGAAATTGTGTAAGCTTTTTAAAATTCGTCTTCATTAAAATAATCAAATTTTATTTTTTACTTATTAAAAGGCAAAATTTTGATGAAAATCGATAAGGAATTTAGAAAAAAATATGTAAAATATTAACTATTCAAGAGATTTAAAAAACCTTACACAAATTTGTTTATAGTATAGTTTTAAGTGAGAAAAATGCAAAAGCAAGAAATAATTTTAAAAATTAAGACACGAGGAGCATTTTAACATTTCGTTTAAAAATTTAAATTTTTGTAAAAAAAATTACAAATTTTAATAAGATTGGAAATTTTTTGAAGGTATTCTATACGCTTTTGGTGAAATGTATATGTGCACAAAATCTCATATTGCTATGATAAAAATTAATAAAATAAATTTTTAACTGTCCCCTTAAAATCACATTGAAAATTTTTAATTAAAAGGAGGTGAAGGCATAGTGGAGCTGAAAGATGTACATAACTTCGCAACTGTCAACGGAGAAAAATACACTTCCAGCAAAAAGAATCTTGACAGTAATAATAATAAAAAAAACATAAAAAGCCTTGTTTTAAAACCACTGCCGTAATTAAAACAAGTTGGAAATTGCACGTGAAGCGTAGTAAATAAAGTGCGTTCGTACGATAACGAAGTTTTAAAAATATTCAGATCTTGCTGGCATAGTAGATCGTACTTCGGATACTGTATAAAGGTCGACATTTTTGTGTTCCTGTAAATTTACAGGAGGTAAATTTTATTACACCTCAGCAACGTATATTAATTTCATAAAATATGAAATACTTTAATATAATTAAAACACGCCCCAAACAATGTTTCCCCGTATAGCATTATGTAGTGGAATACTTTATTGTGGCCCTGTAATTTAATAATAAATATTCTTCGCATCACAGATTGTACAGAATGTATATTTTAGTGCACATATATACTTCATTAGTTCATGTTAATTCTGTTATGTTCGAATGAGTGTAACACCATTAAAATAAATTTGAAACTTTTTTTCCATTGACCGTAATGTAATGGAATACTTTTGATTGTTCCTGTAATTGATCTATGCATCCGATTTTCATAAAATTTGACATGTCTCGAGAAAATTATGTATTAATTATGTATTTTAAATTTCAAATGATTCGGTTGGGTAGTTTTTGCGTTGTTATATGCGGACAAACAGACGGACAGACGGACGAACTGAACGACAACTATAGGTGCTATGTATTCAGATAATTACGAACGTACCTAAAAATGAGAACGCTGAATGTTCTCAAGCGGTTATGGTCAACACTCAACCTGATCAGGAAAGTAATATAAAATCTCTCGCTTGCCTCTTCTTCTTAAAGCTGAATAAAGTAAGGTATCCTGGGGTAATTACGCCACGTTAAGGTTCTACCAATTTTCACGGCTTAATTTTAGATTATATTTTTCAAACAAATATAATATTTGATACAGCAACTCATTGACTATCTATACATAACAAGTAATTTAACAGATATGTATTCATAAAATATAATGACGTGATTTCTTGACTAATTCTATTTGGCGTTATTACCCACCTATATGGGTAATAGCGCCATGCAAACAAAACTATCAAATAAGATGGAATAATGGCATGTAGATTGCTTAATTCTACAAATACAAACTCTACACCTCTAGAAAAGGACAAATTGCATTATAAGCTATTGAAAATGTTCAATTTTTTGTGAAAGTGTAAGAAAAATAAAAGTGTGGTGTGTGTGGGGGAGGGGGGCAAAAGAATATAAAATTCTAAGTTACTTTTTGCTTAAAAAGGACCGCTTAAATAGAATTACTAGAAACACTGCACGGTTTTAACTGTGTTTATTTGAATCAGTATTTAGGATGTAGTTCGGCCACTGTTGGGAATCAACCGGGGTATTAATGCCAAGGATTGGCGTTATTACCTCTGTATACTTATTGCGCAGTACATTTTAAACTACAAATTATCTCGATGAGATATCAAAAATCTTCTACAACATTTTGAAAGTACGTACAATGCACTACAAATTCAAGTAATAAACAAATTATTTCCGGATAAAAAAAATCGTCTTCACATCACAAAACGTATCTCGCAAAATTTAGATCAAGCGTTAATTTTAGTTGCTTGTAAAAGTAATAAGACGTACAAATAGAACAAATTAACTTGAAACTGTTTTTTGCGATTTATATGACTCAAAGCTCTTCTGCGCAGAGCACATGGGTGTCATTTACCAGATTATTTCATAATTATGTATAATATTAGCACTTGGCGTTATTACTCCGCCTGGCGTTATTACACCAGAACACCTTATAATAAAACATCTGAACAGTGAGATTATGGCTTGAGCGTCAAGATTTTTACAGCACTGCATTTATTTTATAAGGAGATATCTTATAAAGACGACTGCTATCAGCGTCAGTGGGTTTATCATTAGCGATGGAAGCTGACAAACTAAAAGCATTAACTAATGATTTGTAGAAATGTCCTGATATAAATTTTATTTACAGCAACAAATATTAAAAAAAAGAAACATGATATATGATAGGGAATAAACATTAAATCCTTAAAACGTGAATCTTTTTTCTTGTATATGCAATTATAAAGCATGATAATGCCATTAAAAAACAGGGAATAATATATTTTTTAAAATCTAACAATCATTATTTTTCTCTTCATTCGACTTATGTCATTTTTGTGAAACGTAAAGAAGCAAAATATATATAATAATTTTTGTCACCACTTAAACAATTCTAAGCAGATTTATTTTTCCCAACTGCGATCCTAGATATGAAATTAGCCTTGTAATGAAAAATAAGCTATTGAATTTTATTGGCTTCCTTATAGCCGTAGTTCTCAGTACCATTTTCTCTCACACAATAATTACTTTTATTCTGCTGTTGAAAATAAATTTATGTTTCAATTTTCCTTCGAGAATTTTTTATGTAACATTTTTGAAATTGCCTTTAAATAATAAATGAAAAACGGATTCCTTGATAAAAAAAACACATTGTGCTGATTTAATATTTGTGGAAGAAAAGCAAAATATATAAGATTTTTTTTTTTTTTTTTTTTTTTTTTTTTTTTTTTTTTTTACTTCAATAAAAATAACGTAATTTTCAATGCATAGTAAACGAATAGTTTAGAAAAAATGCTTGTATTTTCAAAATAAATAAAAAAGTAAAACAATAAACATGGTGATTAAAAAAAAAATTGGCAATATTTCAGATTTAAATGGGAGGTGTTAATGTATTTAAATTTATGTAACTTTCTTTAGAATATAATTATAGTTCGTAGTATATTTGCTCGCAAGATTTATGAATTCTACAAAGCGAAAAAAATATTTTAACTATTTTAGTATTTTTTTAATTACTTACCTCTTGTAGTCACTTTAAAATATCTTAAATGATTCTAAGCATAGATAAAAGAAACTAATATTCCTGTACGGTTTTTATAACATTAAAAAGTTATATGCAATGGATACATTTAAGTGCAATTTAATTTATTTTCCCATTTTTTTTCAAAACATAACACTTATTTTTCTTAATCATTAAAAGAGATAAAATAAAACAGGGTAATATTTGCTTGACTAAATACTAAGTAAAATATAGTAAATAAGTAATATTTTCTAAACGTATGTCTTATTTCTACACCACTATTTTTAAAACGGATTTTTCCATGAATGTTCTGTGTTTCTTTTTTCTGTTTTATAATATACTACCTCTGACAATAAAGTTCGGTGAATAGTCCTGTAACATTAATATAGATAAAATATTAACGAAAGTTGCCATACCATACTTCGAAATAGCCATCTCCTATAACTATGCACCGGTAAGATCTGTTATACATGTCCTGAGAAATTCGCAAGAAGTCTTCTTTTGGGATGGAGTTCAAAAGCTTCGTCACATTTCGTTGGATGTCAGCAAAATAGTCAAATCGCTTTCAAAGAGAGTTTGAGCGGTGAAAATAAGAAGAAGTCTGGAGAACTGAGATCTGGCGAATATGGTGGATGTTTAAAATGCGCCACCTATCATGAATTTATTTCGGTGTCTTGCAAAGTTTAAAACCAAACTTTAAACTGATCTTTTGTTCGTTCATTTTCCTGTTCTCAGTTAAGAACCGACACACTGAACAATTACTTAGTTAAGCACGCCTTACACAGCACATAAATGACACTGAAATAAACAAAGGTGGGGGAAGATGGTCAACACTTGCCTCTATGCAGGTGCAGCGGTTTGTTTCCCCAGTGTTTCCAGATCGGTCGTTCTGAATTCATTCACCGAACTTTATTGTCAGAGGTAGTAAATCGGAAAGCGGTGGAAACTGTTATATGTATAAATCTGAATATGCGTATCTAGTGCGTTAAATGTTTTTCTTTTTTATAAAAAAATATTTTTTGTGTTGTTTTTTAGATATTGTAAATGTACATATTTGTGGCTCTTATGAATATTATCTATGGGATTATTTTTTTTATATAAAAATTATTCACACGTGTGCAATTCAGAATTAACGGATTGTTACTTGTTTTTTGTGGTAATTTTCCTTTATTTATACTTAATTTTTATGTATAATCTAGAAATGAAATTGCCATCTTCTTAATTTTATTACTCAAATAAAGTACTGTAGCTAAGTATCATCCAACACTTGTTTTCTTTATAACACTATATTGTATGTATTTAAATTGTACATTGTATATTGTACGTATTTAAATTACAAATTGACTTTCAAATTAACTTAAAAAAATCTTTAAAAAAGATCTGTTTCATTGATTTATAATAAATATACAAAATTAGTTACAGTAAAAAACATATCTTATATTATATAGTCTAAGTATAGTTTTTTTAATATTGTATACGTATAGTCTAACTCTCAACCAAATAATATTTTATGCTAAAAATAACAAAATATTATAAAACTCAAGTATCCAAATTATTAAACGAAATAAAAACAAAATTCACCGAATTTTATAACAGACGATATTTTTACAAAAGTATGCGCATTTTAATTTCTATATAATTTTTTTTTTCAATTTTAAGAAAGAATGGAGTGATTCTGTTGCCACAAATACAAAACTGATTTTAAAAACTATAAAAAAAAAATATCTCCAAAATAAATTGCGATAAAGCTTTCAAAGACATTGCATATAAAAGTGCATTTTTTTCTCTATAGGACGGTGCAAAAATTAAAAGTCTGCGATGTTTAGAAGTTTAAAATTTGCAGTAGCGAAAATTGCAAAACTGAAATTGCAGGGAAAAGTGTCGTAATTCGCAAAATGACGTATGCGTTACGGACAGATAACTTTTTTCGTTTATAATATAGATACAGAGAAAGAAAAATGTTTATTATGTTTAAAAGTGATACCTACAGGAAAGAGAAAAATTAGCTGTATAAAAAAATAAAATATTTTAATGTCCATAACTGATCAATGTCATTTAGAGTATTATATTTCTTTTACAATTAATTTCTTTTACAATTATGCAATAATGTTTTATATTATAACTTAATATTTTTGTGTGTTTCATCTTATTCAAATTCTTAGTTTTACTGTATAGAGAAGCGCTTTCCGGATAACGATATATTGAAGGAAACCGACATGCAAAATATTTTTTTTTAACGAAATCTATTTTTAAGCTTTACATTCTAAAAATACAGGGAGGTATTTTTAGAAAGGTTCTGCTTTTCATTGAGCGATATATGTTTTTATTTATTTATTTATTTATTTATTTTTATTTTATTTTATTTTATTTTTATTTTTTTTTAAATTGATCTTTACAATAAATATTTTACATTTTAACATATTTTTAGAATATCCATTAACATATCTGAAAAACTTATTTCTTTAAGAACAGCAATTATTGGATATGTAAGGCTTTCCGGATAACAATATATTGAAGTAAACCGTCATGCAAATTATTTTTGCTGACAAAATCCATTTTTACGCTTCACATTCTAAAAACTCCAGGAGGTATTTTTAGAAAGATTTTGCTTTTCATCTTTTAATAATTGATAACTCCAATAGATATCATTCATTTTAATATATTTTTAGAATACCCATTAACCCTTTCCGGCGCACTACTCTTTAAAGTTGGAATTTAAAGAAAAAAAATTAGGCAATCTATTTAGGCCTATAATAGTACACAGGTATTCTTTTGTAAAGACTGCACTAACCATTTTAATTATACAGCTGTTGCCGAAGTGGTAACATCCCATAAGTAAAGCATTGATAAGCGCAAAGAGAAGAGCATTGCTGTGAAGCGCGTTTTACAGTAAAACATTTTACCTATTATTTAAAAAAAGTAGATTTTGATCTCTGTGGTGCTGCCATCTAGAACTAATAAGAAAGGTTTAAAGTAGCCATTAGAGTAGTTTTTGAAATTTTCACGGAATTTTTGTGTCTCTAAACAGGGGGATGTTTAGATGTTGCCGATCCGGCAACACTGCGCGTTAAGGGGTTAACATAACTAAAAAAAATATTTATGTAAGAAATATTAATAATGCGATCAAATAAAGTTTACATTCTGTAAAAGAAATATTTACCTATTGGTCGATATTTTTATTTCCTATTGGCAAAAATTTGCAATTAGCATTTTTGATTCGCCTCATTTCCTAGGTTTAAGTCCGAAGTTGAAATACATGTATTAAATTTGTATTTTATTTCTATTTTATACATTTTACTTATTGATTAATGGGTGTTTTAATTTTGTTATGGGTAAGAAGCTAAAAATAACTACTGAGCTGCTTATATTCATTTAATTTCAAATGAATTTGTTTTCACAATCTTCTCACAACCAATTGGTAGATTTAAAGAAAAAAAAACAAAAAAAAACCTTGATTTTTTGTAAAACAATAAATTTAACAAAAGTTTATTAAATTTTCAAACAAATTTAAATGAAATTAAAAAAATACATTTAAAGTACACATTTAAAATTTAGACGATGTAAAATTAACAAGTTGGAAATTGCACGTGAAGCATAGCAAATAAGGTGCGTTCGTACGATAACAAAATATAACTCTCATATATCAATTTTATACAATTATAAATAGATAATTACAATTAAAATGCGCACTGAACAATCTTCAAACCTATAACATTCTGTAATGAAATACTTTTGTGTGGCATTGTAAATTAATAACAAATGTTTTTTGCACCACATATTATGCAAAATGTATATTATAATATGTACTTTATTGATGCATATCAATTTTATTATGTTCGAATGAGTGTAACACCATTAAAATGCATTTGAAACATTTTTCCCATTTGACCGTAATTTACCGCAATACTTTTAATTGTCCCTGTAATTGATCTATGCATCCGATTTTCATAAAATGTGAAATGACTCGACAAAATTATGCAATAACAGTATATTTTAAATTTCAAACGATTCGGTTGGGTAGCTTTTGCTTTGTTATATGCGGACGGACAGACGGACAGAGGGACGCAATGAACGACAACTATAATTCCTGCGTATTTACATAATTACGAACGCACCTAAAAACATTCCTTTCATGCGTAGAGGTTTATCAAATTAAATATTGCAGTAAAACCGAAATTTTACCAGTTACTGTTGTAATTCACAAAATGACACCAACATTGCGCGTACAAAAGTTTTCCCTTAGCCCCAACTGTGTTTGTGAGATGCTGCTCTCGAAGCTGGTAAAAGGGTGGGGGGACTGAGTTCGAACCCAATTGCGTTCATCGGCTTAATTATTTTCTATTTTACATGTTTTTTTTCCGAAACCTTGGTTTTGATACATATATATATATAATATATATATATATATATATATATATATATATATATATATATATTGAAAGAATTCAACAGAAGTCAACATACTACTCTTATTAACATAAATGCATTTGTACATAGTTCAACTTATTACATAAAAATCTTGTTTCTAGATCTAAACTATTAATCTTTATGGAAACGATATAAATAATTAATTCGCCTTAAAAAACCATTTACTCCAATATGCGTAAACTTAAAAAGATGGCTCTAAATGAAAAACTTGAATTCTTAATTAAACTTTCGAATAATCGATTAATAATTACGAATAATAAATTTTCAATATTCAAAATAAAACTCATTTTTTCCTGTTTTTATCGACCCTTTTTAAGAAAGTCTTATTAAATTTATTTAAAAACCACGCCTTTCAAAAAGTAACATTATCTTTATTTTTTTTGTCTCCCCTTTCAATGTTTGATATTTCTGCGTCTGCAGGATATCGAATTGTGTGTTTGATTATAAATTAGTTAATTAATATTTTTTAATTAAAAATTACACTAGCCAACAAAAAAAAAAAAATTCTCAGTTTCCTGGTTCTGGATAGCCAATTCCTACTAATTTTGGTTTGAAAAAAACGAATACGTAAATGAAAATTTTTTATCAGCTCTTGTTTTGAAGATCCAATACAGCCCACTTTAGAAAGACACACAGCATCCCACACATCAATTTAAAGGCCAATTGAAGAAGAAAAAATTTCTTATGTAATAAATACAATACAATAGGCATGTTTCCCTAATTGATATTCTTTTTTCAGAAAGCAGTGTTTGGTTTTAGCCTATTCTTACAAATGTTTCCTTTTGAATTGACTATTGTATGTGAACGCCGAAGCATCTCTTGTAACAGTAGTCAGCCAGCATTGACTCATCCTAATGACCCTGATATCTGTGTTCTATTACATAGATATCTTTGTGCAACCTTTCACCGTGTTCACCCTTTAAACTCCACAGTTTTTAGAGAAGAAATCAAGATAGGAGTGGAGGAAATGAAGTTTCAGAGATATTTTGCATTCAAGGTCATGGTACTTTTGTAGGAGTTTTTTCAACAACTGTTGGTAGTTCTCGGCTTTTCTGTTGCCTAAAAATCCTCGTACCACACCTTCCCAGCAGGCTTCCCAAGCTGCTTTCTCTTTCCCTTCCAAAACTTTATCAAAAACAGGATCCTTCATTATTGTCCGTATTTAAAGGTCCATAAAAATTCCCTCTTTAACGTTTGATTCACTCAGTCTTGGAAATTTCCCTCTAAGGTACAGGAATGCCTCCCCATCCTTTTTCATGGCTTTCACAAAGTTCATTAATCCAAGCTTAATATATAGGAGTGTATGCAGAATGTTTTTTGGTTCAATTAGAGGCTTATTTTGGACGTTTCTCTCCTCGGGATTTAGATTTCTTTAAGGCCATTAGTCTTTTATGTAGTGAGAGTTTTTATCTCGACTATCCCACAAACACAGAAAACAGGGCCAATACTTTGTATAGCCTAATTGCATTCTCAGGAGTAAAGCAATCACTTTCAACTCACCACAAATCTGCCATTTATGATCCTCGTATTTGATTGACTCGAGAAGTAATTTCACATTCCCGTAAGTTTCCTGCATGTGAACGGAATCTCCAATGGGAATGGCAGGAATAATGTTGACCTTTTTTAGTAAGACTGCTTTCAAAATGAGTTTGGAAGAGTCTATAAATAACCTCCACTTCTGTGGATCATGCGTTATGTTCATTGAATTCATCAAACCATTAACTTCAGTACAAGCTACTACATGTTCTTTCTTCTCAAAGAAATGAAGATTCTTGTGAGAAGCACTGTATTCTGTGATTTTGACTTCTAGTTGGATTCTTCACAGAGAATGCAGTTGAGGGGAATTACAGCTATTAGGCGTACCAACTTTCAAACATTCGATTTCCCATATAACAGCCATAGTGAGATTTTTCAAGTTGGTTTTTATCTTGAAATCAAGAGCTAATCTCAACTTTTTATGTTGATTTTCATGTTTAGCGAGACAAAATACTTCAGAAATAACTATTTTTGAACCCGAAACATTTTTGATGTTGAATAGTGTTACCGTCTAAATGAAATTAATCTCGACGATGGACATGAATTCTGTTTACATGTGAAAATCATGGTTAGAGATTAGAGAAAGTTCTAGAAGCTTTTTATTATTGACTTGAGTGAAGAGGCACAGAGATGGATGGAATCTTTTATTCGATGTTTCCGGGTTTGAATGATTTAAAAGCTGGACGACTTTTGGAGCAGCAATTGTGTAATTTTCTAAAGTTTCTACGTTTATTACTTTACTCAATTCTTATCTCGCCTCTACTCCTGTGACATAACATGGGGAAACTTACAAATAATATTAATGGCTCCTATCTCAAATTGTCACAAACACACACACACATATATATATATGGATATATATATATATATACAGGGTGATTCTAAATTGTTTTTACAATGAAAGAGGGGTGATAGTACAAATCAAGACAAACAATAATAATTAGGAAACTAAGGGCCCAAAACGTTTTTCCAAAGAAGTTAGCCGCTAATAAAGTTTAGAGTCCAAACTTTCAAATAAACATAAGAAAGCAAAAATTTGTCGTTGGATTTGCATTTTTTACTAAAACTATTCTTTTTTGCCGTTATTTTTTGCATCTTATTAAATGTTTTCGTAAGAATAAACTTAAACTTAAATTTTTATCTCAAAAGCTGAATAGTTGGGAGCGGTTCAGTTGCACAAACTGAACTGTGTCTTCAGAGAGTTCAAATTTCAAATGATTATGAAAAACGGAAAAATTGGTCGAATCGTTTGTGGTTTTTCCTAAAACTACTCTAAATCAGTATTTTCTTGAAAATAAATTTTAAAGGTAAGTTTCACCAAATGGCGATAGAGGGCGAGTTAGACTTTGTAGTAGCTTTCAACTATTTTTAACCGTTATTTTTTTAATCTAATTAAATGCTTTCAAATGCTTAGACTTAAATTTTAAGCTCAAACTCTGAATCGTTGGGAGTGTTTCAGCAGCGCAAAATTGAACTGTGTTCGATTGGAGGGGGAGGGTAAATTTCAACTCCTGAACCCACTTTAGTTTGCTCTTCTTAAACCCTCCCAACGATTCAGAATCTAAATCAAACGACTCAAAATCTAAGTTTAAATCTAAACTTCCAAAAACATTTAATAAGCTTTTGCAAACATTTAATTAGACAAAAAATAATGGTTAAAATTAGTTGTGAGTTACTTTGAGGTTAATGATCCCCTCTATTTTTTTTTAATTTATCTTTAAAATTTATTTTCAAGAATATACTGACATAAAGAATATTTTTATTTTAAACCGTAAACGATTCGACCAATTATTCCGTTTTCAATAATTATTTGAAATTTGTAGTTTCCCCCTTCCCCCCATGAACGCAGTTAAGTTTATGCTTCTTAACCACTCCCACTATTCAGATTTTGAGTTCAAAGTTTAAGTTTAAGTCTAAGCTTTCGAAAACATTTAATAAGATTTAAAAAATAACAGCAAAAAGTAGTAATCCGTTACTCCAAAGTCGAAAGCGCCCTCTATCGTCATTTTTTGAAATTTATCTTTATAATTTATTTTCAAGAAAACACCGACATAAAGAATAGTTTTAGTGAAAACCGCAAATAAATCAACCAATTTTTCCGTTTTTTATAATCATTTGAAAATCGAACCTTTTGAATACAGTTCAGTTTTGCTTCTTAACCACTCCCAAGAATTTAGATTTTGAGCTCAAAATTTATTTTTAAGTCTAAGCTTCCGAAAACATTTAATGACATGCAAAAAATAACGGAAAAAAATAGTTGTTCGTTACTCCAAAGTCTCAAGCGCCCTCTATTGGAATTTTTTGAAATTTATCATTTATTTTCGAAACAATACTGACATAAATAATAATTTTAGTGAAAACCGCAAATCTATCGACCAATTTTTCAGTTTTTTATGATTATTTGAAATTTTGACCCTAAACTTAAATAGCGGCTATCTCCTTCGGAAAACGTTTGGGACGCTTGGTTTTCTATTTAATATTGTTTTTCTCGAAGTGTACTATCACCCATTTTTTATTGTAAAAATAATTTAGAATCACCATGTATATACGCAACTGAAAGTTTTGTATTATACACTAAGCTATTGTTGTTGTATGCAATAGTGCACGTAATGTGATTTTTAGTATTTCAGTTACTAAAAAATATTTTATGTGAAGATTCCCCAAAATTTTGAATTTGAATTTACATAAATGCCAACAATTGAAGTAGTTGATCTTTATTTTGTAATGATATTCACGTATTTTCATTAAACTCAAATTATCAAACTCTGTTTAAAATTTTAATTCACGCATTCTCTTTAAACTAACTCCTTGAAAAAAATTCCCATTTCGAAGCAATTCTAATCAATATTCTGGATCATCAAGTTCAGAAATTCCAAATATTACATTGTGAAAGATTAAAATGCGAAGAAACAACAACAACAACAAAAATGCATTCGAACTCCAACATATTTTTTAAACGTCTGTAAAGTGTGTGTACATTATATGTTACAAAATGATTTGTAAACTAAACTTTAACAAAACATATTTTCCGTTAAATTCTGAATTTCGAAAAATATGTAATATAGAGCACAATTTTGAGTTTTTTCAATTAAATATGAAGGAAGATTTGTGATATCTCATGTTGATAACTCATTATTAAATATTCATAAATTTATAAAAACAAATACAGTCGACTCTCGTTAATTCGAAATCGTATAATTCGAATCTTCGCTTAATCCGAACTAAATATAAAGTCCCGAAATTTTCAATGGCAGAATAACGTTAAAAATTTTCATTAGTTCGAACTCATTTTCTCTTGACTTTATTTTATTCGAACTAACGAGAATTCTGATTTTTCATTTTTCTCTTCTTTCTCGCGAATTTAAGATCATCAGAATAGTTTTCTTTGATTTTTATGAAAATTGTTCCGAACAAGTATACATATAATCCAATGCATCTGAAATACACTTTCTTAGTGCCCCATCTGTCCACCAGTGAAGCTTTAAATTTTTCTTCCATTGTGTTTGTTTCTAATCTTTTAATTAGTTATGTATTTATACATTCTAATTTAATATTAAGTCATATTCTTATGATAACAGTCGAAATGAATTTAACAAACACTTTAACATCAATTCGTTTCTAATAATACCATATTAAGCATGTTTTCATTTCATATTTTCCATAATTCGAACTTCGGATAGTTCGAACATTACTTGTGGTCCCGACAAGTTCGAATTAACGAGATCCGACTGTATTTAAAAAACTCATTAGAATGCAATTTATTCTGATTAATTAATTTTATCACAACCGCTCATGGCTACGTTCTTTACAAAAACATTTTCAAAACTCTTAAAGAAACGTAGACGATAAAAATTGCCATAATTAAAAGCATAAATACGACCGAACACCACATTTAAAAATTTTAAAACTAAAAATTTTAAAAATGTTTTTATTCTAATTCTGATGATATGTTTTATTACAATTTAAAAGATATACATATTAATGAGTAAATATTTTAATTAAACATTTGTTTTTTAATTAGAAAGAGTTTTTACTTTTTATAAGAGTATACACTTATTATTTTACATAAATTTAAATATTTTTATAGAATTTATGCTTGAATTGACCATAAAGTAAACTGGATTTCTAAAGTTTAATATTATTTTTGCTACTTTCTTTCGCAACTTTCATTATGTTTTATTTTATCGTTTTTTATATATATTTGTTCATTGTAATCTAAAACTTACAAAAATCTAAATAAAGAACAATGCACATTAATGGGTAATTACCATACACGCAAATAAATTGCGGAATTCGGAAATATTTAAATAAGGATTAAATGAGATCTTTGATTTCTATGTTTGCTCCATAAGTTTTAAATTGCTATCCTAATTGGGAATTTCTCGTGCAAGCAAATTGGGCGTAAGTAGAAATTGGCTTAGTATGGAGAAAAAAAAAGAAAACAAATAAATACGAAACGCTATAAGAAAGAAAGTAAATTCTATGAATTCAAAATAAATGTTCTGATTTATTAGAATTTTGGAAAATATAAAGTAATATAATTATGTTAAATGACATAAAACAATTATTTATGGACGATTGACTCATTATAGAGCTGCAGATTTAAAAAAAAAAAAAAGCATTTTTTTTTTCTCTTTCCTTTATTTTTTTTTTTAATTACTACTACATATTTTACGTAGGTAAAATTTTAGTTAAATAATTATATTTAATTTAAAAGAGAATACCTCTTTAAATTTATTTTTACTTATCTATGAAACTAAATAGGAAAATATAGACAGCAGTCGCATAAAATATGTATTTTTTTGTATGTGGAATATTTTGAATAGTGTCAAATTAGAAATTTTACTTGGAGGACTAATGCATTAAAAATATACTGACTCGGGATCCCTTATTTAGCGAGAGTATAGTCATTGTTTATTCTTCAAGAGGGCCATGTAAGCTAAGACAGTCTGTAGATCTCAAAGCTGCCAAAATCCGCACATTTTTAACACTATCCAACTGAGTCGAAAAGTGTTTATTCATTCGGTTTGTCTGACCGTCTGTCCGCGCACTAACTCTCATAAATATACCAGGATTGCCATAAAGTTTTTGGAACTTATTGATGTTTAACCTAGCACGAAACCTATTGAAAATGAAGTTTCTAGCACTACTTTATTAACAGGGACAGTTAAAATTTTTCCATTACATTACGGCCTTTGGGAAAAAAACAGTTTCAAATAAATTTTAGAGGTGTTACACTCTGTGAAACATATTCATATTTATATGCATTTAGGAATTGAGCTAAACTATGGATTCTTTATAGAATGCGGTGTAGAGAATAGTTATTATTATTTATTTATAGGGAAACACAAAATAATTCCATTACATAATGGTAAAGGAAGGAATGGTTTGCGATATATTTTAATTATATTAAACTATTGTGTGCGTAATAAAATTGATATAAGTCTCTGTGTCTTAATATAAGTTATTTTACACCTAACATGACGTGAATACCATTTACAGGGGTATACAAAAGATTTCAAACAGTATGTTCTATCCGAAGTACTGTATATTATCGATGATGAATGATGGATAGATTCAATGTATTTTTTTTAATTATGATATGGACATTAAAGCTTAACTAAGTGTATGCATATTATATGATGTGCATAAATGCTATAGTTAAAATAATGGGCTACCCAAAAGAGTTTACTGAACATGAGGGTAATATACTTAAAGGGGGTTTTAAAATAAATTATGCATTTTTACGCTGAATTTCATTCGGTTTACTAAGAAATGTTTGAAGAATACAGATAAAATAATGTACAGGGTCATGCAAAGAATTGTATACATGTTCGATAAATTCTGGAAATGATTTAAATAGTTTTAAGTGTGCATTAGTTTGAAATAAATTCTAGCTAAATACTGGCATGTAATAATGCACTAAGTAAACTGCAGAGCTGAACAAAAGTATTCAAGCATGTTTTCATACATTAGTATAAATTGCTGAAAGAACAATTTCAATATATATATATATATATATATTCATATATACATATATATATACATATATACATATATAATACATATATATATACATATATACATATATATATATACATATATACACATATATATATGTATATATATATATATATATATATATATATATATATATATATATATATATATATATATATATATATATACATGTATACATATATATATATATATATATATATATATATATATATATATATATATATATATATATATATATATATATATATATATATATATATATATATATATATATATACATGTATACATATATATATATACATATTTACATATATATATACATATATACATATATATATATATACATACATATATACATATATACATATATACATATATATATATATATATATATATATATATATATATATATATATATATATATATATGTTTATTTTAACTCTTAAAAAAATATTATTACAAATGTAAATGATAAAAATAAATAGTAAAAAAAAGAACCTTTCAAGCTTTAAAGATCTGTACAATGGTCACTCATCGATATCATTGTCAAATGAACATATTCACGTTCAACATATATATTCGAAATAAGAAGTCACTTTTAAGAATCTGTGATAGTTTATAGATGTTTATTTTAACTCTTGAACGAAATGTTGCTCTTTTAAATTTAAATTGAGTCTCAAGTATGTTGTAGACGAAGTTATTTTTAAATTGTGTAAGCTACTTATAACTCCTAATTACTATGAAAATAACCTAAGAAAATTACAGAAATCTTAGCGAAATTCATTCTGTAAACCGGGTTGTAGTTATATGAAAAATTATGGGCATACCAAATTCATAAAAAATCCTTAATAACTTCACATTTATTTTTATTTGCACTAAATAAGTTTGCACATTACATGATGTTCTGTGTTGCTTTTGTCATTACTCAAAACGTTCTAGGCATCCCAGTTTCCTATAAAATTCTTAGTAACTTTTTTTTTCTCACTGTCAACATATAAAAAAGGCCCCATTTATTAAATAAATACGAATTTGCCTACTGTCTTACTCTTGGATTTATTTCCCAAAATGAATCTTTTTTAATATTAAAGTTTTTATCATAAAAAAGATGCTTTCTTCTAATATTTCTTTAATTTTTGTGTGTTCAAAACCGTTTAGTCGTCCTCTTTTTATTTTAAGAATTATTCAGTTTTTTATGTTATTTTTAAGTCATGCAGTATTTAAAATTTAGATGGAAGTCTGGCTGTTTTTATTAAGCAATACAAAAAATTTATTTCTTTTGTATATTTGGACATATAGTTATAATATTCATTAGAGTTATAGTATAGACATATAGTAAAATAATATAGATATATAAAGTTCTAATATACATGTATATATACATTATTCAGTTAAAGTTCTATTTTAAGAAATTAATTTTCTCATTTTTTATGGAGTAATTGTAATTTTACTAAGCTTGTGTTGAATTCAATAAGATAACAGACGAATGACAATTTCTCAAATTTTGATCTTTATTCTAGACAAATAAGAATACAAAACAATCCTAAGATATTGTTAGAAGTTTGCAATCGTAATAGATAGTTCATTGCAAATATAAAAACACAGATGGGTATCATGGCAACTCATTATTATAACCTTCACTAATATAAATTTGTTTTACTCTAATCTTAAAAAATTAACCAGACATATCGACAAAAAACCATCATAAATATATTTTTCGGACAAATTTCTCTAAAAAACTCACAATATTCACTAAATAAAACTCACAATATGAAACGTCTATGTTTGACTCATATTAAACGGAAATAATGTTCAAGATAAGTTAACCCCTGACCTGCAATGGGGAAAAAATGTACCCTAGTAGCATGCATGGTCACAGTGACGTCACTGTGAGTCACTTTGTTCATATCACAAGTGTGACCCAAATGCAACCTCTCAGTGACGTCGAATTGCGACTGAGATATGACTTTCTTAAAAATCTTTAGAAATTTATAAATATCCTTCAAAACATGTTATTTACTTTAAAAAAACATGTTTCTGGTAATTTAAATATCGTCGCTTTTTTCACAGTTTTGTCACAATGTTAATGTCAAATTAGTCACAAGTGACACATTTTTCACAAATTTGTCACATTGTGACCACTTAGTGAAACGTCACAAAAGAGCTCTAGAACGGCGATAACGACTTCACCTTTTAGTCACTGTGACTTTACATTCACGTCACGTGAGGTCGCATCGACAATCGATGGTCACAAAGTCACAATGTGACTTCACAACGACGTTGCTATGACGTCACCATGCTTTACGGGTAACGTTGTTTTCTCCTTAATTTATTTTAAATGTTAATAAAAGAGGGGTTTTCTAACATATTAATTTTTTTTTGTAACGTATATACTTATAAGCCTTGAAACTATTAATCATAACTTAATTTCTTAAAACTGGATTATATTTGTAGAATTATATTAATTAAAAAAAAAAGCTTCAAATGCAGTGAAACCTGGAGTCTAGTGAACGGATAGATCCGGTCGCGGCAGTGGGAAGGTTAACTAAGAGATAAAAAGAGCTCAGACAGAGAGGTACCACACAGCGTATTTTCTTTGCTACACACTTGTAAAAAGATTCAATGCTTGCAACCACACATTCCATAAAATGCTTTTAAATACTGTAAAGTGTCGATTATCCGAACAAGAACATTGAAACTGACTCTAGTTCAGATAAGCTAAAGTTCAGGTTAATAGACAGGTAATTCAAGGGAAATCCCTGAATTTAGTAAACCTTCATACTTTATCCCGGGCTTAGGATTGCCAGCACCAGTTACAGCTGCCGTGCTTTAAAATTGTTTATCTAATAAATTTATAGTTATTTTTATTGGTTACTATTTTATCATTTAAAATTTTCTTTTTCTTTTTTTATTAACTTCTCAATTTCAAAGATTATAACTTAGCAAAAAAGCTTTTGATTGTTTTTAACTTTAACTCTTTAAAACCCAAGCTCAAAAAAATCAGAAACCTCTGAATCTCAGAAATATAGCCGACTTCTCGTTTTGTTTCCATCCTCCCTCTTTGCTTCCTCGAGGGCGAAAAGGACAATCTACTGCTTTGTCCCTTTCGTCAGTTTTCAACAACCTGTTACTCCCCTCGTCTGTTAATCCCCATCTCCTTATTTAGATAAAGGGGTTGAAAAACATGGATTTTTTTAAATTGCTAAAATGAACTAAGAGAAAAGCAAATTATAATGCATGTAATTTTGAATTTAAAAATAAATAAAAAATTAGGCTTTTATTTATCTTTTTCCTATTATTGAAATAATGTAAAATTAATTCTATTTAATTATTTTACTAAGTCATATTTTTTAGTACTGTACAAAAGAATTTTCAAGGTGTATTTTTTTTTTAACCAGAATTAAATTTTTTCACGCCATTTTACAATCTCACAGTTTTCAAAGATATTATTGATGCTATTTGTTAAAGAAAATGAATGTGTCATTTACATTTTACTTATTCTAGAAATCAAATTTAGATAAATATACAGAATATCTGAATTCCTTTATTACTGTAGAAATTTGCCTTCTTATTTTGCTTTCTGAAAATGTGAACCACATCCATCAGAGAACCACCCCCCCTGTCTCCGCACCCCAACTTACGAGGGAATGGAAATCGTTCCAGCTTGACTCGGCAGTAGAATTCTCGGCATTGGGAGGTTTCGGCTATTGTGGGAACAAGAGAGTTTAAGAAGAAATTATTTCTAATGGTTCCTGTTTAATTGTTGCTTCCTGATTGTTAAATAAGTTTGTTTAATAGGATCAATGTTCATCTGCCTCTCTATTCACTTCATATCTAGTTATATATTTTGTTATAATGTTATTTTTATAGTTTGATTGTGTTATAATGCTTAGTACCTAGGTACAGTCTGAAGAGAAAAAGCAAAACACATTTAACACAATAATATTATTCTGCATTGTGATTTTAATTTCATATACTTATTTATTAACATAACAGAGGTTTTGCATATATTTCATGTTGAACAAATACATAATTCCAAGTAGAGCTGTAACATTTAAATTGATGAAAAACATTGGCGAATAACAAGCGGATGACCATTATACACTGTAAAAAAAAAAAAAAAGAGGGTCGATCTACTAAAAAAACTTTAGTGATCCTTGTAATTACTAAAAAAATTTTGTAATCTTAGTCGGTTACAAAAAAATCTGTAAGAATTACTAGAAAAAAGTTAGCAACGGAGAGAGTTAATAGTTTTATATTTTTAATAACTATTACTAAAACTCACTTGGTGTGGCCTTGATAACATAGTGGTTATAGTAACTGACTATGAAATTAGTAAAGGGATGAATTAGTAAAGGGATTATGAAAATCCTGTCGGCGCAGTTAGTAATGTTTGTTGCTGCCATCTATTGCAGTTTCGCCGAAAATCTTCCGCTTCAGAAGTCTGGATGCAGCTCGGAGGAACCTCCTGCCCTTCGGGCGCACGTAATCGTTATTAAAAATAATTTTGGAGCTATTACTAAAATTTGCTTGGTGGCTCATACTAAAAATTTTTAAGTTAGTTGTACAAAAAATTGTGTTCAGTTTACAAAAGAAATGCTTGTTTCACTTGGGAAAAAAAGTTTGTAATGGTTACTAAAAAATTCTGTGAAATACAAATTTACTAAAAAATTTAGTAATCTCTTGATTTTTTTTTACAGTGTAGAGACAAATACACAATAAATAACAATAGTTATTATAGCAGCACGTAGACAACAGTAGACGCTATAGTGACAAATGTCAAAAGGAATATTAATTTTAAATTTCTAAACACACTAAAGAACTTTCTTTTTAAATTAAAATTGTTTAATATTAATCCTGGATACTATAGTCATTAAAAATTTAAGACTTGTAGATAAAATATATTTATCCATTAAAAAAAATGTGTCTAACAAAAAGTTTTATGAGAAAATGTTACTTATGATATAAAGTTTGTAAATTTAGATTAAGTATAATTGAATTTCCATAAACCATCAAACTTACGCCGAAAAGTGATTAAAGTATTGAATTTTTGCATCACGTCATTAATCAACAATTAGATAAAACATTTTTGAGTTTGATAATCTTTGCTTTATAAATTGATTTTATGGTTTAAATAAAAAAAAAAGAAAAAAACGGATTCCTAAAATCTGTTTATCTTTTAAAGCAGACCATCGGCCTGAAATTCATTTTTAAAAGGTTAGTCGGAGGCTGACATGAAGAATTAATTATCTGAACATGCTAAGTAAAATGACGTGATTAAACTAACTAATCCTTTGAACTGTTTCTAAGATAAGCATGTGAATAAGAAAGAAACTTATAATATTTTATTAATCTATTAGATTCCTCCCCCCCCCCCCAAAAAAAAAAGTTGGAAATTGCACGTGAAACGTAGCAAATGAGGTGCGTTCGTACGATAACGAAGTTTTAAAAATATTCAGAACTTTGTGTAATTTGCTTTGACACTTTGGAACTTTGGAACTTTTAGAACTTTGTATACATAACTTCGAATACAGTATAGTGGTCGAAATCTTTTGTGTGTTTTGATAAATATACAGGAAGTAACTTTTATTACACCTTAGCAACATATATCAATCTTATGAAATATTAAATTGTTAATTACAATCAAAACGCACAACAAACAAAGTTCTCCCTATACCATTATCTAATGCAATACATTTGTGTGGCCTTGTAAATAAATAACAAATTTTCTTTGCACCACAGTTTGTGCAGAATTTATATTATAATATGTATTTCATAGATGCATATACATTTATTATGTTCGAATGAGTGTAACGCCATTAAAATGCATTTGAAAATCTTTCCCCTATTGACCGTAATGTAATGGAATTGTTTTGATTGTCCCTGCAACTGAGCTATTCATCCGATTTTCAAAAAATTTGAAATGACTCAACAAAATTATGCAATAATTCTATATTTTAAATTTCAAGCAAGTCAATGGGTAGTTTTTGCGTAGTTGTATGCGGACGGACGGACAGATGGACAGACTGAACGAAAACTATAGTTGCTACGTATTTGCATAATTACGAATACGCCTAAAAAAAGAGAATGTTTGAGAAGCACTCAGATAATAATGATGCGTTAGTACATGCAGCATAAATATTATTCGTAGCATACATACTATTTAAGTTGTATGATTTTCGATAATTAGACCAATACTTCATTTAACAAATAAACACTACTACAACAGAAGACAATTATACAGTTAATGTTTTGCATTTCTGGGATGCTATTTATCATGCAGAATGTTTAATGGCACACAAAAATTGAAATTAACTTTTTTATTCTTAAATTTCAAGATAAACAAATTAAAATACCTAAGACCATTTTCATTAGTAGGAATATCTATAATTATGCAATCAATCATGTATGAATATTTGCAATATTTTTTTTGTAATAATGATGTAATAAAACACTAATATTAATATATTAACATTTGTAAAAGTAAATTTAATTTTTACACATTGGTCAATTATTTTTTATTTTTCCTAACAGTCTTTCGGAAAAGCAAATGAATTCTTTTTTTCATTAAATACCTAAACGAATGTAGAATTATATTGTTTTCTGAAATTATCAGTAAATTGACCAATATTAAAAAAAGGAAGATTGTAATTCTTCTAGATATGTTTTATTTAAAGTTTACATATTGTTTCATGAATTTTTTGACTTTAAAAGGAAGCATCCCGTGTATAATTCCACAGCTCTAAAAGAAATTAGATCTTTTGGTAATTCCCCCTTAAGAGCAAAATTTATTCGGTTTGCATCTAGCGACATATGAGATGTACGTGATGAATTAGTTTTCCTAATTACAAGTGCTGATGTGGATAGCAGGGTTAATTTTCGTTTTCACTGGTGATAGATTTTGAAACTTTGAATGTTTATTCTTATATATGAAATTAGGATAAAGCTGTCCATTTATTTATTTTTTAGTTTATGAATACTAATTGCATAAAAGCCCTCAAAAGCTTAGATTTAAAAAAGAAATTAATGGTCAAAATAACAATGTTTAGTGCGATTTTTATAAATTTTTCAAATTAGTCAATACTTTAATTAAAATTAAGATACCTTTCTTAAAACTTCATTACACATTAAGTTCCAATGCATTAATACATTTTCTAAAATTTCTTTATGTTAAAATTTCATAAAAAATTATATATATTTTATACGCATCAATTTGAGATATTTTATTGATGATAGAACATTTTTTTATTTGCAATATATTTTAAATTTGTTTTCCTTATTTTTGGAGAAGTAATTTCCATTATTTATTTCGGAATAAATATAAAAAAAATAAAAGCTTCAATAAATATAAACAATATATCAACAGTAGATGTGTAATTATTAAATAACGCTAATAAGCCGTTTATTGCACATAAGTTAGAAGATTTTTTATAAGCAATTTGAAGTGTGTCGGTAAGAGCGTCATTAATTTGACGAACCCTTTTATCTTGCTGAAGTCATCTTCAAGTAAGCATATAAGCTCATTAACGTAAACATTACATAATGATTTAGTGGGCTTTGAAAACATATTAGCATCAACTGTGTATCCAGCATTACGGAATAAATTAATGTGAAAAGATCGATATTTCATACGGCTGCTATTTTTTGACATGTACAAAACATTAAATTATAAATAATTAAAAGTAAGTAAACTGTTGTTTTATTTCCTCAATTAATCCAATACTTTTTTATGATAGAGATACTATTTTATTTAATTATTTCAGTAGAAGTATGTACTTGCTTAAAATATGAAAATGTTTTACACATAATAAATGGAAGCAGTTCTAATAGATTTGACCTAGATTTAGTTAATAGAACTTGTTGAATTTACAAATTGAGTCGGAGTTAATTTTCAGTAATTAAAATGTTTTTTTTTAATTCCACATATTCGAGGAAATTGGTTGAATACGTTACTTTTATTACCTTTTTAGATTTGTATAGTAACGAAGATTGACAAGGCATAATTGATAATGATAATTAAATTGTTAAATTATATTCGAATTAAAAAAAAAGTACATAGTGATTTGTTTAACTTACACTGTTAACTTACAGCACTTGAATGCGTTCATTAGGTGTGTTTCTGTTTAAGAAAATCCGTAGCACTTATAGTCGTCATCTGATCTGTCTCCGTAAAATATATTATATTTTTCATTTTATGCTATCATATAACACAATCAATTCAATCATATTTCATAGCAGGTATTGTTTCTAGGTTGTTAAGTTTAGGTCCTTTTTAAAAAGAATTTACATTATTTCCGCACTTTAAATTTAATGTAAATTATAATGATAACTCTTTATATTGAAGCATTTCTACTATATAGTATAACAGATATACCACAAAGATGTGAATATTTATATAAGTACTTATAGTAAGAAATCACTCATTCTCACATATAGCATTCAGATGTATACATTTCAGAACTCGTTAAATGTAAATGCACGAATTTTCTTGTCTGTAAGTGTTTAAAATCCCAGATTGGCGGATTTTCTCCACTTGTTTATTGGAGCTATTTTATTATAATTGTAATGAAACAGGTAAAATATCTCCAATTTGTCGATTTTTGAAATTTTACCAAGTACGGTCAAATTCCGCGGTTTCACCGATTTCCATTATAACAAAACGAAAATCACAAATTTCAGCCTTGTTTTAATTTTATTTTCTGTTTTGATTGAGTAATCTTTTAAGGTATCTCAGATTTAGGATTTTACTGAAAATTATTATTTAATTTATCAGTATGTCACACGTTTCAGTTCGTTCTAAGTTCGTTTCTAAGTTCCAATGAAACACAAACGAATGAAAATTTTACCATTGTTAGCACAATATTGAATCCATCAAACACAACTATTTCACTATTTTAAAATATTAACAGATATTTTATTCTTTTTTTTTATTTATTTTGATATGTATATTATCACTATTTCTTATTATCATCCACTGCCCACAAAAAATGCGGCATAATTTTTTGTTCTAAATTTGTTTCAAATATTTATTATTTTTTTTCATTTACTATTTTTTTTTTGCATTCATATTAGAATTTATTTGACGAATAAAATATAATCTTTTGGTTACAATAAGAAACAACGAAAAGAAATATTTTGAATAAATGAAAGTTTTTATAGTCATGTAGATAAGTTCTATGCATAAAACTATATAATTTGCAAATATATCCAGAAAAAAGACATTTTATTATAGATTCAAAAATGCTAAACCACTCCAAATTGTTAAAAAATATACATAAAATAAACTAAACACATAGGCCATTTCCACTGCTCTAAAAAATCTAATTTTTTACACTACACAAAGCTTTCGCCCATTTTCGACAATTGTACTGTCGAGAAACTGTTAGATGTCAAGAGATTTCATTTATGACCAAAGAAAAGTGAAAAACCATTCCGTTAAATGTATATCTTTACTATTCCCGTCTATTTTGAATTTTTATAGAGCGGAAATGTCTCTATAAAAGGAATTATAAATTTTTTTACACAAACTTTATGTTTCCTTTTTTATCCTGAAAGGAACAAATTAAAATGTTTCAATTTATTACTCTTTCATGAGACTAGTTACATTATTTAGAAAATTTTATTCTTCAAAACACTCGGAGTAAAAATTATTTGATGATTTCATAAAAAATGTATTTAGGACTTTTCTTGAAGAGAAATATTTAAAAATAAAAATGAGTGCTTCCTTGAAGCGAAAAATTGCGCTGCCAAAATAAAAGTTTCTACATGTACACAAATATTTATCCATATTTTTTAATGTTATTTATTGAAAAATTGCATTATAACAATAAATTATTTTTTATTAATCTACGAAATGTTTAATAAATTTATTAACAATAATATATAATTTACCTTTTCTGAGTTACCCATGATACTTAGAAATGCTCATTGCTCCAAGAAATCATTACATGTTCAATAAAACGGGAGGCAGACAATCACCTCATCAAGTATATGCATGATTAACTAGGATTAGTTAAACATTGATTCACATATTACAACACATATAGACAATCACCTCATCAAGTATATGCATGATTAACTAGGATTAGTTAAACATTGATTCACATATTACAACGCAATCGGACTGCTAAGTCATATCTTGGTGTACACTGTAAAAGATATGGCTATTTTGCTGTATCTTCGCTCCACCGCTTTTATAGAAAACGAGTACTTCAGGCTATCATGAAGCATTCTCATTGGCCAAAAGAGTGATATTCTATAAAGCGGGGGAGTGACGATCAGAAAAATAGTCATATTTTTTTTACAGTGTAAAGCACCCAAAAATTCAATTTTAACGATTTACTTGTAGTTTTTCCATTGTGCTTTCCTGCAGCCAAAAGTACACTGTAAAAAATATGATTGTTTTGCTGCATCGTCACTCTCCCGCTTTTATATAATATCACTCTTTTAGCCAATGAGAATGCTCCATGATAGCCTGAAGTAGTCGATTTTTATAAAAGCGGTGGAGTGACGATGCAGCAAAATAGTCATATTTTTTACAGTGTATGAAAACTTGGAGGATTGTGAGCGTGACAAAATTATGGAAAAACCTATCAGTCAACCAATAAAATCGAGTTTTTAGCTGTTTTACACCAATATATGACTTGGCAGACTGCTTGCATTTTAATATGCGTTTCTAGATTTAATTAATCCTAGATTTTTATCAGTGAAATCAATGTGTCTCTGCTGCCGCCTCCTGGTGTACAAGATTTAAGGGAAAAAATTAAAAACGTAATTTATTTCTGCTATCATTTTTTCCAGAGGTTTTTCCAAGTAGGTTTTTTTTCATATGTAAATATGTTTTCTTATACCGGAATAAGTCTTTTAATATACAATTTTAATCTTGATTAATCGTTCTCAGCTGCATATTTAAATTACGATGTTCAAGTGCAGAATAGTATTTTTTTTTTATATTAACGATGTTAATTTACTGTGTTTGACAGATAACCTCGTTTTTAGGTGCATTCGTAATTATGTAAATACGTAGCACCTATTGTTGTCGTTCAGTCCGTCCGTTTGTCCGTCTGTCTGTCTGTCTGCCCGTCTGTCTGTCTGTCCGCATATAACAACGCAAAAACTACCCAACTGAATCGTTTGAAATTTAAAAAATACATAATTATTACGTAATTCTGTCGAGTCATTTCAAATTTTATGAAAATCGGATGCATAGATCAATTACAGGGACAATCAAAAGGATTCCGTTACATTACGGTCAATGGAGGAAAACGTTTCAAATGCATTTTAATTGTTTGAAATTTTAAATACATAATTATTACATAATTTTGTCGAGTTATTTCAAATTTTATGAAAACCGATTGCATAGTTCAACTACATGGACAATAAGAAGTGTTCCGTTACATTACGGTTAATGGGAAAAAATGTTTCAAATGCATTTTAATGGTGTTACAAGCATTCGAAAGTAATAAAATTGATATGCATCTATAAAGTAAATATTATAATATACATTTTGCATAATCTGTGATGCAAAGAATATTTGTTATTGATTTACAAAGCCACACAAAAGTATTCCATTGCATTATGGTATAGAAAGAACACTGTTTGGTGCGCATTTAAATTGTTATTATTTACAATTTTATGAGATTGATATATGAGAGTGATATTTTTAAAACCCTGTTATCGTACGAACGAACCTCATTTGCTACACTTCACGTGCAATTTCCAACTTGTTTATCATGTGTATGTTTCTTCGGAATGAATAGCATAGCTTACAATTCATGTTTAGAAAATTGATTGTATTTTTCATTGCAATTGATTGCAATTTTCATTTCCTTTACCTTTAACAACTGTTGCTGTCACTGATGTTTGTTTTTCCAGACTTTTAATCTGTATCATATCATAATATCTTTAATATATTTAGTATAAACCCATTTATGATGAATTATGAATCCATATTAATCCATCATTAAATTCATTACCAATCAAAATTCAACGTATAAATAATAGGTATGCATTAAAATAAATAATTAAATAAATAAAAGTTGTGTTCAATGCGTCCTCAATATTCTTTAATTAACTTTGAAATTTATTCTTTCATATCTGATATAATTTAAGCAATTCAAATTTTTCAATTAAATTAAGTACGAAACTTTCAAAAAACCCATAACCTCAAGACTAATTACAAACTTTCAAATCAAATTTCAGTAAAAAATTATGCTTTATTTAATCATGATTTAGTTATATAAATGAATAAAAATCAACTTACCTCATTTATTATGCATTTTCATATGTTAAATAGAAAACAATTAGATCAAAAGTGATACATTGAGGTTTTAAATGAAAACAGTTCGTAGGAGTTGGGTGCTTCTTTTATTTATAAATAACATCATTCTTAAAAGTAGAATTTCAACTGTAGATCGCGTAACTTTCTATGATTAACCTCAGCGATACAAATAATCCGGCGATCCAAATATCGTTGCATTGAACTGTTCAATTTCAACAAATTCAATGCATAATGCTATGGGTATTTTTTATGAACAACTAAACCAAGCATCTCAATGAAACTTAAGACTTAATTTCACTTTAATATAATTTTGAGATGATTACGTCTTGAGATAAATTGCCCAACAGGTAGTGTTGCTATGCTGCATTATTTTGCAAAGACCTAGTTCCTGAAAAAGACTGTATAGTATTTTTCATTTGTTTGAAAAAGATAAATTGTCTTGGATTTTAACATATGAATTTAAAACAGTAAGATTAGGCTTGATATCTTCAATATAAGTAAAATATTTAAATACAAAAAAACTAAAAGTTTGATTAAAATAGTAAATAAAGCATTTGTGCAAAAATGTAAAAGGATAGAGAACCAACTATTAGAAATACACAAATAATGCATGAAAAGTTAGCAAACAGCCGTTTTGAATTTACTGTTAAAATACTTCATCAGTGTAGATCTCAGCGAGCAAGAAAAACAAAGAGTCAGCTTTGTTTTTTCTAGCTCGCTGAGTCTTACAATGTAACGCCTGCTTGCTATTAATTCATTAATTATTTGTGCATTTCTAATCGTTGGTTTACTATCCTCATAACAATTTAATTATATTTTAAGTATTGAATATTGTATATTGTGTTATAAGTACTGAATATTATACTATAAGTATGGAATGTTAATGCCATGGGGGATTTCTAAAAACCAAGACATTTGAACTGAATTTCGCATTCTGGGAAAAAATTACTTTAAGAAAAAAAATCATTAACTAAAAAAAAATAATAATTGTCCAAACTAATCGATTTTTTAAAGGGAAAACATTTACATTTTTTCTCAAATATAAATTAAATAAATATAGCATAATATGCAGAAAATACTTTTAACTGTCATAAAAACACAACAAATTAATGAACTATAATGTCCTATACAAAGTTAATTTTATTAAAATATAATTTTGTGTCTCACTCTTCAACTTTAAGATTATAAGAAATAAACGGGTCACTTCTGAACTCTTCTATTTACAAAATGTAGCAGCATTTCCACTGCCAAGCCACCTTTTTTAAAAAATAAATCTCAATTTCAAAAGAGCAAAGTTTTATTGTACGAATACTAATTTCACCCTGTATGAATCATATGTTTAAATACTGATCATCAAAAAATTCCTATAAATATATCGCGTTCCAGTTATAAATCTAAATATCTGAAAAAAATCTGAAAATATCTTTTAATATGTGTATACTTTATTGCATTATTAAAAAACATTTGCTTTTATAGTTGTATTTGAACGAAAATATTTTTGTAGTTTTGTATACATATATATATATACAGTGGCGGTCAAAAGTTTCCGGCCAGCAAAAATTTTTCAGTTAATTTGTAAATATACCCATATGAAGAGGAATCTCAAAGCGATACTTATACATTTTATTTACATATTAGTTAGGAACTTACTTATAGAAGAACGTGTAAATATTAATAAATTTAATTGACAAAATTAAGTATAAAAGAAAACGCATGTTCTCAAAAGTTTCGGCCAATTATCATTCTTTAGTTTTTTTTTTCTATCCGTAAAATGTTTTTCGTTTGTGATTATGAATGAATCAACGTGTATAGCATAGTTTGAATTCAAATTTGAAAAGTTCAACAATTGTTGTTCATAAATGAGTGATTAGTTTGTCGCTAAAAGGCCAATCTTCTCGAGATATTGCGGCTAAGTTATCGGTCGGTAAAATCGACTATAAACAATATTTAAAAATTCTAAAAAGATGGCCATGGCTTTCAGGACATTCAGAGGTCCGGGAGACCCCGGAAAATTAATATTCCTGTGGACAGAATTATCAGGGGAAAAACCATTGATAATCTGCATGAAAATTCCGTTGCAATATACTGCGATTTATGGAATCAAAATATTGCTGAAATAAGTTAGTCTACCGTGTTATGATGCTGGCGTGATGCAGAACTTTATGGAAGAGTCGGTGTTAAAAACTTTTCAGAGGTAAAAAAAAATACCGACGTACCCTACTTTCATTTTCCAAGGAACACAAAGTCTGGTCATGTGAATACTGGACAAAAGTTCTATTGTTCCATTAATGGAATTTGAAATTTTTTTGGTAGTGATGGCAGACACTACATACGATGACCTAACAACAAAAGGTGTGATTCGACCTATGTTATTCCTACAATGAAGCATGGCGGTGGACATGTTATGCCGTGGGGAGTATTTTCTTAAAAAAAGCGTCGGTCCGTTATTTGAAATCCACAGCCAGATGAATGATACAATGTATAAGGAAATCTTGCAATGCCATTTTTTGCCTTATTAGAGAAATACAATTCGGTCGCAACTATTTTTTGTAACATGACAGCGACATAAATATTGTATGCAAGTCTCGATAAGCAATAGTTTTCGCACAAAAAATTTCGTTTTTGAAATGGTCAGCCCAAACGCCAAACATGAATCCAATAGAAAATCTTTGGAAAGAAGTTGGCAAAGTCTGTGGAACTATAAATATTGCAACTCAGCCGAAATTTTGCCAAAATTGCAAGAAATATCGAAAAAATGTACCATAGACGATCTTTAACCGTTGATTGTATGAATGTCACGTTGCTGCGCCGCAGTACTTATTACTAAAGCTAATAAAATAGTAATACGATAAAATAGTATTTGTAAATATTGTTGATCACTGTAATTTTCTATTACAATACCACTTTTTTACGAACTTGTGAAGGTGGTCGGGAACTTTTGAGAACATGCGTTTACTTTTATACTTAATTTTGTCAATTAAATTTATTGATATTTACACGTTCTTCTATAAGTAAGTTACTAACTAATATGTCAATAAAATGTATAAGTGTCGCTTTGAGATTCCTCTTCATATAGGTATATTTACAAATTAACTGAAAAATTTTTGCTGGCCTGAAACTTTTGACCGCCACTGTATATGTCTTACAACAATGTGCTTTAATTCATTTTAAGTTTATTTACTGAACTTAGTATTTTATTAGATTATTAAATTATTTTGAGGAAAACGTTTGCTTGAAAATGAAAATCGGAAAAAAATATATTTTGGCATTTCACATTTCACAATTTTATAACTACACTGGGTAGTACACAATTGATTGTAAATGTGTTTCTCCTAAATCCGTTACGTTACATATTAGAAAAGTCAATAATAGACTTCCAAACACACATTATACTATTTACAAATATAGCAGTATCTATACTTCAAGTCATATCTTCTTTTCTTTCATAAAACATCCGTCTATTGCATTCTGTAACAAAATATTTCAGTCGCTCCATTAATGTTTCACACTATGTTATGGACATTATTTTTTCCACAGATGAAGGTATTTATCAGGTTAATATCCTTGGTTCTTCTTTTTCTTTCAAATACATCGTTACCACAAATCTTTTACAAGGAGTACAACGTTAATGGCACTCTTCATAGTCTATTAGTTCACAAGGCAAGACAAAACAAATGCTCGATGGACATTAAAGCGGTTGTTAAAAGAGTTTATTCTATTTTATAGACGTATTTTATATTTCATAATTATATTTCATATCACTACATTTTTCCAAACAAGCTAATTTTATCATTAACTAAATTTGTTTTTCTAAAAAATTAAATTTTACATATTTGTTCTACAATAACTTTAAACATGTATTTGAAAATGTTTAGAATAAAAACAAATCAAAACAAAAGTCATTTATAAGAAATATGACTATTTAACTGTGAGAACATTGAAACATGTTTTTATCATCTGTTCCACAGATCTTAGATTATGTAGTACTATTACCAAAAATAATTCTATTAAATTTATTTTCAGCATCTGTAAATATCGTTTAAACACCAATATTTTAGTTGCGCAAGTAGTTAACACTGCATCGGGCGCGGTTTATCTGAGAGATACATGCGTAAGAAATTCGTCGTTTTCGAAAAGAAAAGGGAGTTTCACGACCTTGACCTTCACAGTATCTGTTCTGTCATTTCCGTCCCTGGAATGCAGTGGTTTCAAATTTTGTCGATAAGCATTTCCGGTTTTGCGCTTTGTTAATGATTTGTAAAGGAAAAATTCGATCAATTCGAATTAAAAATGTATTGCTTTATTCCAATTCTATTATTTTTTTCTGTATTGATTAAATTGAATATTTCACATAATATGTTAATTTTGTTTTAAAAATATGTTCGTACGTTACCCATCATTATGCTATTGTATTTTAACATTTTCATTGTATGTAAATTGTGTTTTGTACTTAATTTAAATAAAGCGAAAAAGAATGGCGAGGAAAGGTCCAAGTGTAGAGGTGGTGGAGCCTGGAACTAAAAAGAAAAATAATATTTTAAAACTCAATTGTAAATAATATATGATGCTGAAATACAGAATGTATCTGTCAGATACAACGCGCCCGATAATGCAACTTTTGAGACACGCCCGACGGAGTGTTAAACATGTTTTTCAGAAAAAAAGTAATTTTATGAAACTACAAATTTTATTTCGTTTCGTATTAACACATTTTTATTTTAATACCAATTTTTATAAAGCAATTTTAAGAATGTTTTTGTATTTTGAATGTTTTGAAAATTTTATATTTGTTTTGGTATACAAAGATTTTATTAAAGAAAAAAGTTAAATTAATTTCTAGGTGATAAGTTGTTTTCATCAAACATCAGACTTAAAAATTGTATATAAAAGGTAACAGTTTCAAGAAACGTTGATGGACGCAATGTCTGTTAATAATTGTTTTTATAAGTGTGGTTAATTCCAATATTTGTAGACCATTCAAAAATGTTTTTTGTCAGAGAATATCAAAGAATTTCCATTCGCTTCCTATTTTTTTAAATAATTTTTTGTGTATTTTGAAGGTCTAAATTTACTATTGGTGAAATCATGCCCAATTTAGAAATACATAAATGTGCTCTTTAAACATACAAAAAACTCGAAAATAAGATTGCTTATTTTTTATAATTATGTACATATTGCTGAAAAATTTATAGCTGTGACGTATAGATTATTTTTATTTTATACATATAAACAAGCAAATATTTATAAACGCAAAAATTATTTCTGTAACGCGGACCCATTGGTGTACATACATGTTTTTAATATAAGAAAATGAAACGTGAAAAAAATTCAATTTTTGTAAATTAGAAAAAACTCTATTTGGAATTTTATCAAACCGAAACTTGATGATGATAAAATATGATGTGATGATGATAAAATATTCCGATTTTTGCGATGACGTAATACTTGGCTTCCAAAAATCGAGTAAAATATTATGCTAAATCAATAGCACTGAAACTTTAAACTGTATTTAAACTATTACTTATTAACATTATGTGAATTGAAGATTTATGTTATATAACGTTAAGTTATTTAAAAATTAAAAGTATTCTAAAAGTTTCCCAGGACTCCCTAATTGAAAAGCTGCTTTCTCCCTTTTTTAAAATAATGGTAAAAAATAGATACTAAAAGTGAAAAAAAAGTATAGCGATTCTAAAAATATGACTTTTTAAAACAAGTGTGTAAAAAAGCTAAAAAGTATAGTAGATGAATTAAAAATGTCCTAGAAAAACACCACAGTAGAAAAAATCTGAATAAAATCTTTTTTTTTTTTTTTTTGAAAAATCGGTAGTCAATTGGGTTATCAAAGAAAAAGGAATCTGCTGGTAATACTAAAGACGTCTTAGAAAATTCTGCTGATATTATTAAGGTAAAGCTACACTTACTGTAGATTTCTGTAGAATATCTGAAGAGAGTGGACATTTCTTCAATTTTAAGTTCATTTTTTGTGGGGCGAAAGAAACTGCACAAAAGCTATTAGTAGACATTTCTTGCCTTCACGAGGATGGCAACAAGAGAACAGTTGATTACGTCAAATGCGCAAAGACTTGTCGACGAAAATAAGTTGAAATGCGAAAAAAACATGTCATTTCAATTAGATGACTTTGAAAGCAGCCAATCGGAAAACGTGAAAGCTTGATTTCACCAGTTTAAAAGTCCGCGGTAGCATAAAAAATAGGGATTAAAAGTTCTAAACAGTCGAATCTGTTAAAAAAGTAAAAAAAAAACTACAAGATTTTTTTCAGTGACTAAATACTGTCATGTAAAATGAACTAAATAATTTTGAACAAAGGATCGGAGTGAAAAACAAACTTATCGTTTAACTGGTGTTTTTTTTTCAAATTAATATAAATTATTATCTTTCTATTGATTGTAAAAAGCTATGATAAAAATATATTTAACATTAGAACCGCGGAAAATTTTACTCAAGTTTTATGAAAATATTTCAGATCATAATTTTGATTTAAAAGAATTTACCTTATTTATTTTAATATTTTTTTCGCAGCTGATATTTAATGTTTGTGGTAAAAATATTTTCGGCTCAAATCGACATCAATTGATTTGGTACGTATCAAAATGACCTGTTACCGCAGTTCTAGTGTTAAATTCATTGGATTTTTTAATCACAAAAATTTAGGAACTTCACCTTTTATATGAACATATTAACAAAAAAAATTATATAACTTGAAAGTGGTGTTACAAAAAATTGAACAGGAATAACATTGACAACTTTCCCGGCTCCAATCTAATAAAAACCATAATCATAATGAAAATCAGTCACCATATCATGGTCAATACGAATGACAAGTGATAATGAGATAGAAACAAAAACCACGCGCTCTATTGAAAAAAAAAACATAAAAATTGAATCCATGATCTAAAAATAGACTCACGACAATAATTTGATACAAAACATAATTTCCGTCCCCTCATCAAAATATAATCTATTTTTATCACTTCAACAAAATATAGTACAGATAAGGCAGTGTTAGTAACACCAAATTTAATATCGGATTTATGCTCACCTTTTCTAATTCCAAGATTTCTGCCATTCAAGCCTATGTAACAATTAAAGTCACATTTTTTCTGTAATATAAGATTGTTCATAAACTCTTGCAAGATCTTTATGTCTTTTAGGGTATTTTAACTTCTCAAAACTGCTTTTCAAATATGGAAATAAAACTCTGTTACATTTTCTAGGAAGATCCCGCTCATCATACTTACATGAAAGTAAAGAATAGCACGCGCAGAATGATATATTTTTAATTGCGATTACCAACACTTTTATAGCATAAACCACATCAGAAAATAGATGATATCACATTCCCAAACGTCCAATAATTTATCATTGGACAATAACAAACGTTTTAAATGTACCCAGTGACAAATAGTTACGCCTTTATGACAACTTTCATGGCCTAAATATATTTTTTTAATTACAAAAAACTGCGTTGTATGCGTACTATATTATGTTCACAAAAGATTTTCCGTACTAAATCAATGTTTGAAATTTCTCATTTTTTCATTTCTGCATAATTTTTAAAATCGTTTCGCATTTTCTTCGCTTATTATTTTCTTCCTACAGTGCTTTGTAAGCAGTGCAATCAATTAGGGCGCTGTCGCGTTTTTGTACAAAGATATAATGTTTATCACTGTGGCTTCATGTGTTCGTTCAGAAATTAAACAGATAAAAAACACTTTACTCAACATCATTTCAAAATACAGGGTGGTCATAAAAAAAACTTTGCCGGTATATGGAGCTCTAACGGCCAGTCCGTTCAACCGATCGAGGTGAAATTTCATATATAGCTATTTATAGGTATGAGCTCGAGATTCTCTGAACGGCAACAAAATGGCGCTCACGGTTACGGTTATAGTTACAGAAACTCGAAATTTTCCAATGGCAACACCCTTTTTTTCATCGCAAAATGATCAGAGCGTGCGAAAACCCTAAAGAGCGTTGGAACCGTACGTGTATAGCCAGAAAGGACACGTTATGCACGCACAAAAATCTGTTCTGCGAATCGATCCCCCACTTATAAAAAACACGATTGGCGCGCAAGGAGTAAATTCGCATATGACCCAGAGTCTTTTTATCCGTTTTCTACGCTGACTATCTGGCAAACGACGTTCCGTGATTGGTATTTGTCTCTGTCATATTAAAAATTTTCTGCGTGCGCCTTGGTCGTGTTTTTTGGGGCCGTTCGTAGAGCTGACTTTGTGCAAGCATAACGCGTCCGTTTATTGCAATAACCATACCGTTCCAGCGCTCTTTAGGGTTTTCGCATGCGCTGATCATTTTGCGATGAAAAAAATGGGTGTTGCCATTGGAAATTTTCGAGTTTCTGTAACTATAACTGTTACCGTGAGCGCCATTTTGTTCGAGCTCTCGATCTCGACCTCTGAATAGTTATATCTGAAATTTCATCTCGATCGGCTGAACGGACTGGCCGCTAGAGCTCCATATATCGGCAAAGTTTTTTAATAACCACCCTGTATTTTATTCTTCATTAGTTTGTGAAGACCTTCATTAGTGTGTGAACTATTAAATAGTTTCTTCACATTTGAATCACTTGGAGTTTTTTCACAGCCTTTTTTTATTACAAATATTTAGATCTAGATTTTGTCAATGTAAAAGAAGTAATTAGTTACTAAAACATTCTGATTAATTGCTGGATCCATGTCGCCGAAAACGTATGAAACGCAATTTCAATGAAAATTGGTTCAATAAATATGCAAAAAATAAGCAATAACGTGCGAATAATACTCGCATACAGAGAGCTTTGTTCAATAAATATGTTAGGTATTAACTGGATTGTTATAAAAAATATTTTATTAAAATAATATAAAGACTTCGTAAAAAAATAAATACAACGTAAATTTGGTGTATAACTGTATATATCAGAAATGTTCAAATGGATACACCATGAAAGTTCAGAAAGAAATCGATCCTAAAAAATATAAAATATTTCTATTCTGTACAACACTTTTCTCAATATTATCCTAATTCATCTATGATGAACATAATTCGGTACTGACATAAAAAGTCGTGCATACTTCGTTTGGGGTATTTTATAAACCGGAATTCAGAGTAGTAGTGATGCTTTCTTTTTACGGTGTACTTAAAACAAAACCTTGTTTAAAGTTTAAACTTTGCATTGTGCTAAGCACGCTGCGCAGAAAGGTCGTAAATTTGCAACGCGCACCGCCCTAGTTTGTGCCGCGTTTATTTACATACGTTTTTAATACAGTTTTAAAGGAGGGTTGGCGTATTAAGAGAACCACTTCTGCTGCGATGGGTATTTCGAACGATTATCAATTCCTTTGCTAAACGGCTGAAAATGGAAATTTATGTGTGAGGAAGTTTTGAGAAAAAATAAGAAATTCTCAAAACCTATGGGACTAGAGTTATAACTATACTTTTCCTGCAAAGTTTAATTTAAGGTTTACTACCTATTTCTTTATATTATTTTTCAGTAGATTCGCAAATAGAGGAGGAGGGTTATATTTTTGCACTATATTTTCGACGATACCTCTGAAAACACAATGCGCAAATAAAATAATATGTTCGGCGTTACCAAAACTTTCATATTATATCTCACACAAGATGGCATGTAAACTTCATTTCCCATCTACATTTTCCCTAACAATAATTAATGAATGGTTAATAATGTATAAATATGTGTTTTGATAGTTAATCTTCATCCAATTTGAACAATCCGCATTTTATAGATTATGCGCAAAATGGCCGTCACAAACGGACAGAAAAACACAGGGTGACTTTATAACCATTCCGTTTTTATTTTTTTATATGGAACCCTAAAATTGAGTAAAATCCCACTTTATGCTGATTTACTCAATCTACTTCGACAATTTTTAACTATATAACTATCCACATAATCTATTTTAGAAATTTAAAGAGCAGAAAAATGTAAATTTAAAAAAAGTTTTATAATTTTTTTTAAATGAGGATTTATAGGTTTATTGTAGGTTGATTAGTGATATTTTTGGACTACGGTGAATTATATGAATGTCATATTTTATTCCACGATATTATAATAATCTTTTAATATAATACTTTTTCTTGCTACAATTTTTCTTTTCTGAAAACTAATGTCGGCATTTGATCTAAAAGTTACAAACAAAAAGTTATGTTTATTATTATTGCCTAATTTTTTATTAAGAAGTCACATTTACTGAGCTCTATTTAGATCGCCTAAATAGACTAAACTCGCTTCTATTTCTAAAAGGTGGTATATTGTCTGTTGATTATATGAGAGTTATTTTGAGGACTTTCTTATCGGGTAAATTTTATAACATTGTTATTGCATGTAACATAATAATAATTATAATTTAAAAAATGTGTCATTACAGGTATTTTTTGTTTGTATTAAAATGGGGTAAATAATTTATAAAATTATTTACCCCTTTATAAAATTAAGTACCAAGGAAAACAAAATCTATAAGTTTCTCTGAATTTTTAGACGTTTTTAAAAACGTTTGCATTTTAATATTCCAGTTTAATATAAAAATATTGCTATAAATATATTGTCCTATTGCTTATTTTTATAATAATTTTCTATTTACATTATTTTCTCTTTCTATTTTTCTATATTTTATTTTTTTATAAAAAAATAAATAATAATAATAAACTAGCAAAATCCGTGCTTTGTTTGGATTCGCGAAGCATTATTTCATAAGATAAATATTTGTATGTAACAAAATTTTTCATATTATTTTTGCATCTTTATTAAGCAATAACGTTAGCTCATGTTTTGGCACATTTAAATTTTAGAAACGTAAATTCAGCTACATAACTAAGAATTTCTTCGGAATTTTTTATTTATGATATAAGGCTGGTTTAAATAATGGAATGGGGTAATAAAGTACAAAATTCCATAGTATCTTGTGGGAAATTAATAACTTGCCCACTGTATCCAAGTTGACCACCTTTAACCTGATAAACAGTAATAATTTGATTCAATTAAATTATTCTTCAATCAATTAAAATATTCTTAAGTTATTCTTCAATCTCAATTATTCTTCAATCTTTCGATTCGGATACCAAACTTAATAAACGTAACAAAATATTCACTTTAAATACCAAATATAAGAATTAATTTTACTTGTTTACGATTCTTTTGCTGCCAGTTTACCAAAGTAAATACCTTAATAAATAAATCATAATGTAATTCTTTTAAAATCCGTAAGTATAAACTGCGTGAATAATTTTGGCAGAATAATGAAAATATATATTTTTTAATATATTAATCATGATTCTATCTATAATTACTTACCCCATGGTTTATTTTCCTTCTTAAAATAAAAAGATACGGGTTCAATTTTTTATTTGCAAAAATGCGTCTAAAATAGAAAAACATGTAGAATAAATTAATTATTAAAATAGTATTTTTTAAGGGTTATTCTGTAAAAAATAACATTGTGCAAATCTACAAATCATTATTTATTCTTATGTTTAATTTCAAGTCAAAATACTGAATAGTTTTTTTATAAAGTGTACGACAAAGTGTAACTTGAGTGGCCTAGTAGAGGATTCGCTTCGCTCACCCTAATAAATAAATAAATAAATAAATAATAGAAACAATAATAAATAAATAAATAAATAAATAATAAAAACAATAATAATAGATAAATAAATAAATAATAAAAACAATAATAATATAATATTACTATAAATATAGTCTCAATTGCTTATTTTTATAAATATTTTACTTTATAACTCTATTTTATTGTGAAAACTTAAGCAATATTACTCTTTTCCTGCAATATTATATTTTTGATAAATATTACTTTTATTGCTTTTTATATGAACAATGTTTCAGAGTTAGCATATTTTCCCGACATATTTCGTACGATATCTTCGGAACACTCACACCATCCATCAATTATGTTTGTTAAACATTTATCTTTGAACCCCAGATATTTTTGACATATTTCTAGGGAATATATATATAAAAAACGCAAGTAGACAAGTTACATAAAATGTTTTTGATAGCAAAAAGTAACAAAATTTAGGATTAAAAAGTGTGGGTTGTTGAAATTGTTTACCACTATAATAATTTTACTCAATAACAATACAAATTTATTGTTTACTGGAAACGATAAACTTTGACCCTTTATCTAAAATAAATTTTATCGAAATGCAATTATTATTTGTTAGATATAAAAAAAAAAAAAACTATGTTTGTAAATTTATAAGAACGGGAATAGTGGAATTATTATTTTCATAGCATATAAACAGTTTGAATATACATTGATATCCTTTTTTCGTCACCATTCTGTAAATGTATATGTGAACGATTATCGTATTGTTTCAAAGGAAAATAACAGCAGCTTTTATTCAAATGTAAAGACTGTTGTTTGTTAATATTAATTACTAAAAAATATTTATGAATGAATCTTTACAGGGTGCTCTAAAATACAGGCAAATTTTTTAAGAATGGTAGAGGAATTGTAAACAAACATTTATCTCCGAAAAATGTTTGAAAGTGAAATGATGCAATTTAAAAGCAATGCATAGAAAACAACATACGAGCGTGTTCGCGTCATAATAAAATGTTATAACGCGTCATAAAAATGCGTCATAATAAATAAATTCTAAGGCAATAAATGCTTTTTTGATCCCCTGTACAGTTTTTTGATACACAGTCGCATATCACCTTGTATATATTGTTAGATACATTAACATGCTATGAAACAGGTAAATGCATAGATAAATAGAGAACAAAGTTAGATTTATATACATGTTGCAAATAAAACATGTGCAACATGACTTATTGTTGCACATAACGAAACAACATATCATCCTTTGCTTATTACGATGTGTTGTTGTATAAGCACATTTTTATGCAAATATGTAAATAAGCATATTTTGTCGCGTATTGAGTGTTTGTTATTTCTTGAAGATATATTTATTACAATACATATTAAGTATTTTTTATCTATATTCATTTATAAGTATTTCCAAATATTTTTTATTAATTCTATGAATTTTTATTATTGAAACGTTGAATTAAAAAAATAAAAACCGAAATTAGTTTTATAATATTATTAACTAATTTTTATAATATTACTATAATATTACTTTTTTCCTTTTTTTGCAGAATTTATCCAAAATAATTTAACCAAAATCAAGCCGTCTTGGATTTGACGCTTATTAACTGTATTCAGCTGAAGCAAATGGTGTATTGGAGGAGGAGTACGGGATACAGTTTGTCTCGACATTTCTAATTATTATTTTTAATTTTTTTACACAATGAAGATAATTAAAATATGTTCATGTATCTCATAACATTTCACACAAAGCTCTGTCCCCAGCACCCCTCCGATATTTACAATGTAGAAATAGATTAGATCATAAACTACACTGTAAACAAAATCTGTGAAGGTACTAAACATTTTCTAGGAAACTGGGATTCCAAGAACTTTTCATGTAACGATAACAGGAAAAATTCGTGTAATCGATTCTGAAACTTGAATTTTTGCTGTTACCGTTACATGAAAAGTTCTTGGAATCCCAGTTTCCAAAAAAAAATTTAGTACCTTTGCAGATTTTTTTTTTACTGTGTATTATGCATGAACAGAAATATTCTTACTATAGATAAAAAACACCAGAATAATCATCTAAAAATATAAAGAGGAAATATGTACTAATACATATAAAAGTAATTTTATATGAAGAAAAAAAAAACCCTGAAATTTAACCTTTTGCCGGGCGCGCAAATTTTCATCGCATGAGCGTGCACGTGTTGTGAATTGTACAACAGGCAAAAAACAATCAATTATTGATGCTTTATTTTAATTTTACAAATAATTTTACTTACAAATATGATATAAGTTATCTCTGATCACAATTTATGAAACTACTCCGCAATACACTTATTTTGTTATAACATACCAAAGCAGAAGTTTAGATGTATAAAAAGCTACTTGCTACTACAATCACAAAGAACAAAAATTAATAATGAATTACAAAAGAATAATTAAGTGATTTCGGATTTACAGAATTAGTCCTATATTGCATATATATTCGTCGCTTCCCTTATCAAGCATAAGATTTGTTTTTTTCAAGGCTGTTTACAGGTAAACCTTGCGTAGTTTACGCACTATCAAAAGTTTAAAATGGCAGGAGCAGCTAATTGCGCAATTGTAAATACAAATAACTTTCAGGAACAGGATAAAGAGATCCAATAAACGAATACAAACGGTTATTAACACCCACTACTACTTGAACTTTGTTTAAAAGAAAAAAGAATGTGCATGTTTTACGTTTTACAACGGCGCTCAAGACGGAAAATTAATTGAAATACAGGTTTTTATTTAATAAGAAAGAATTAGAAAAACAAAATTTCCTTTATATTTTAATTTTTACATTATCATTATACTCGCTTTCTTCATCTGTTAGACTCATCTCTCTTGCCTTTGGTATAAGAATCAGGAATAGCATTATTTTGAATAAGTTTTTTCAAACGATTGTGTAAAAAAGTTTTCTTTTCTTTGTTAAACATCATTTCATAAAAGATTGTTTAATTAAGTACTCGGAATTTTTTTCACAAGCTGCTTCATCTAAAGAGCTATCGATTGATACGAATATAAAATTATCGATTAAAACTAAAGTTTGATTCGAAACAGATAAACATTTTCCAGACATCGTATTTCCTGTTCCCAATTGACTTAAATATAAATGAATATATATCTAAGGAGAGGGAGACTGAGAAAAAAATGAGTATTTATGTTTTTTTCCTTAAAAGAAAAAAATATTGTTAGAAAAAATAAAATAAATCAGTCGCCCGTCCACCAGTAGCGAAACCTCTTATTTTCCGGTATGTCGGTAAATACGATTTTTCCGCCATGTCGGTTAATGCGGGAGAATACAGTAAGTATATTTATTTTTCACAGTTGCGATCTTGGATATAAAATTTGCCTGCTAATGGAAAAAAAGGCTACTTAATTTTATTCATTTCCTTACAAGCGTGTTTTTTTCCTGCATCAATTTATCTCACACAATAATTACTTTTATTCTGATGTTGAAAATAAAATTAAGTTTCCTTTTTCCTACGAGAATTTTTTATGTCATTTTTTACTGCAACTGCCTCTAAATAATAAATGAAAAAAAATGATGCCGTTAAAAAAAACACGTTACGGTGATTAATTATCTCTGCATGAAACGTAGAATGTTTAACTTCAATAAAAATAACGTAATTTTGAATGCATAATAAATCTAGAAAGAAATGACTGACTTTTTGAGATAACTAAAAGTAAAACAATACACTTGATTACTAAAAAAAACTGGTAATATTTCAGATTAAAATGGCAAGTGTTAATGGATTTAATTTTTGTGTACCTTTCATTCTAGTATAAGAATTCGTATTACGTTTGCTCGAAATATTTATAAATTATAACTAGCAAAATATAATATTTGGTATTAATTTAATATTTTATAAATTTTTACCATCCATAGTCACTTTAAAATTTCCTAAATAATTCAATGCAGAATTAAAACAAAAATATCCCTCTATGTTATTTTTTACAACATAAAAACAATACTACGCAATGTATATAATTTAACCGCAATTTAATTCCTCTTTTACGTATATGCATTTTTATTTCAAAACAGAACAGTTGTATTTATTAATCATTAAAAGAAATAAAATAAAACAAGGGGCGTGACTAAAGGCTAGGTAACTTATAGTAAGCAAGTAACATTTTTTAAAATCTATGTGGCGTTTGCATAGCTCCATTTTTAAAGCAAACCTATTTTACAAATGTTTTGTGTTTCTTTATTCTTTTTTTTAAAACATTAATATTTTTAGGCGTTGAAAGTGTTTTTTCAGTAATTATTTTTGTGGTTTTATTTTCAAAAATGGTAATGGTACATATTTGTGGCTCTTATGTTTGACATTTGTGGGATTAATTTTTCATTAAAACTTTATTCGTATAAGTGTAATAAAGGGTGGTTATAAAAAATGCCGATATATGGAACTCTTACGACCGGTCCTGTCAACCGATCGATGTGAGTTTTCAGATGCAGAAATTCAGAAGTATGAGTTCGAGATTTTGTTATCGGCAACATTGCGTTGTTCACGGTTACGGTTACTGGTACAGAAACTCGAAATTTTCCAAAGCCAATACTTATTTTCTTTCACCGCAAAATGCTCCGCGCATGCGAAAACCCTAAAGTACTTTGGAACGCATATCGCAAGAAAAGGACTCGTTATGCAAGCACCAAAAACAACTCTTCAAACGAAAAAAAAAAAGATGTGAAAGCACGGTGGAAATTTGCATATGACACACAGTCAGTGCACCAATTACAGAAAAGAAAACATTTACTTTGATTACACATTTTCAACATGGGTGTTATCCACATGTATGTTATGAGTAAAGATAACTTATGGAATATTACTTTACTAAGTGTACACACAAGCTTACTTACAACCAAATGTAACATCGCATGTGGGATGTTTGCAATCTTACGCTTGATAGAATCATAGAATCTTTCAAATCCGACAAAGTTTGCGTATTGCACATGTACACTCTAGATTTGAGTTATCCTCACAACCGGAAATTCATAGGAGTGAGGTCAGTGGATCGCGGAGGGCTACTGAAATAGAAAATGACCTGAGATGACAAGGCCGCCAAAATGCTGTTCCAGGACCTTGCGAACAAACTTCGCTATATGTAGGGTACAGTATCTTGCAACCAAACGAATTCATTCTGTGCATTTCTCAGCAGAAAGTCTAGTATAATATAATTTTCAAGCATTTTCGTTCATGGGGAGCATGTTACACAGCAAGTTAAAAAAACCCGTTGATGTCACTCCTTCAGAGAAGTACGGCCCGAGAATATTTGTGCCTGCAATGCCACACCACACAGTAACTTTCACGTCATGTAAAGGTACTGGTGCCACAGTGTGCAGATTCATGCCTGTCCAATGCACACAATCTTTCGTATTGAAATTGTCTGTTAAAGTGAAATGTGCATCGTTTGTGCATGATATGCGAAGAGGCCAGCAGTTATCTCCATCAAATCAGATAAGAAATTCATTAGCAAAGTTGTTGATAGTCTCCCCTCTTCCAACATCTGAAAGCGCCGCTACCGGTAAGGGAACATGCTTATTACAAATAGCAGTAGCTTGTACCGTTGATTTCGGTATATCCAATACACGAGATGCAGCTCCTACAGTTTACATGTGTCCTGTAGTCATTATGTGATGACTTCCGTAAAACTATCCTCAGGAACAGTTGGACGTGCGGATCTCGGTCTATCACAGGTGTAGCATGATTCTTCTAATTTCTTTGCTAAATCATGAAGAGCCTACGGGATACATGGTCCACGTATTTGGTAATGGTCTCGACGGTAAACACGCAAAGTTTTCGCTGCATTCATCCCACTTTGATAATAGAGTTTTATCCATTTACCATAAACTTTCGCTGGAAGAGTCATTTCGTTGGTATGTGCGAGCTCCCGACTGAAGAGTTAACATTCTCCCACAACTTTTTGTCCGTTTTCTATGCTGACTATCTAGCAAACGGCCTTCTGTGACGGAAGTTTTGCCTCTGTCATATGCCTTCGTTAGCCCTTATCGATTTTTTTGGCCGTACGGACAGATGTTTTTGTGCGAACATAAGGCGTCCGTTTATTTCCACACGTACCATTCCAAAGCTCTTTAGTTTTTTTGCATGCGCTGAGCATTTAAACGAAAACAAATGGGCAGTGTCATTTAAATATTTCGAGTTTCTGTACCTATAACCGTAACCGTGAGCACCATTTTGTTGCCATTCACAGAATCCTGAGTTCATACTTCTGAATTTCTATATCTGAAATATCACCTCTATCGGTTAAACGGACCGGTCGCTAGAGTTCGATATATTGACAAAATATTTTTATGACCACCCTGTATGTAAATCAAAATTAACGTATTGTTAGTTGTTTTTCATTGTAATGTTTATCTATTTATACTTATTTTTTATCCATAATCCAAAAATAAAATTACTTAATTACTTATTACTTATTAATTACTTATTGATTTTATTATTCTAAATCATATTGTAGCTAAGTATCATTTATTTTTAATAAAACATATGATTATTTTTTATTTAAAATAAAAATTCACTTAACATTTCAATGAGTAAAAATCTCTTGCAGCTAAGTATGTTGATTTTTAAAACTTTTACAAATGGATTTATATGAATGTAAATACTGGCAATTCATATATTGCTTTGTTATTTAATTCACACCTTTTTACATCTACTTTCTTCTATCTTCAATAGAAGAAAGTATTGTAATCGAATTTTTTTCGACTTTCGGTTTTCGACGGATTTACACGTTTTAGGGGTCAGAGATTCCAAAAAACATGTTTTTACAAAATGTCTGTCTGTCCGTGTGTATGTTTGTCTGTGTGTTTGTATGTCGCCATTCTACCATCAAAAAGTGTATGAAGATATGCATAGAATTGAACCAAATATTTTGTGAATATTTTTGGCTGTGGCAAGCAGGTCCTCCTCCAGTTTTGAAATATTCCGCCGGAAGGGGGCGCTGCGATCGCGATTTTTGTGCCATTTTCAATATTGTACCGACCAAAAGTATCTAAATTTATGCATCGAATTTAACCAAATTTCTTGTGTAAGGGTATGAGTATGGCTAGTTGGTCCCCCCTGAATTTGAAAATAATCCGCCGGAAGGGGCCGCTGCAATCGCGATTTTTGTGCCATTTTCAGTATTGTACCGGCCAAAAGTGTATGAAGTTATGCATCGAACTGAACCAATTTTTTGTGTAAGTGTAGGCTATGGCTAGTTGGTCCTTCCTGAATTTGAAAAAATCCACCGGAAGGAGGCGCTGCAACAGCCAATTTTATACCATTTTCAATACTGCACCACCTAAAAGTGTATAAAATTAGTCCTAGAATCGAATACAATTTTTTGTATATGATTATTTTTTGGTAAGGCAAGTACGTCCTCCCTGAATTTGAAAAAAATCTGCCTATCATTCTATTGTCCATCGGCTCTTGTAGAGACGGAAATTCGTTTTTACTCCAATTAATTGATTGAAGCAGAAATTTAAGATGAAAACCAAAGTTCGTATGGTATTGAATTAAAATTATTAAAACATTAAAAGGAATAACAATTTTTTTTTTAAATATTAAAATGTACGTATGAGATAGAAGAAAGTTTTGGGATTGGCACATCCAGCTAGTTTTTAAAAAAATATCACCTTAAAATACATTCACAAATTGAAATATTTCTAATCAATATCTTGGATCATTAGAATCATAAATTTTAAATACTAACTTATGAAACGTTACTTTTCAATGTGAATTAAAAAAATAAAAAAATATTTTTAACTCTTTCGATAAATGTCTATAACTGGTACATACGCTATCTGTTTTTTTTTTTTTAAATCGTAAGATAGGCATTGAAAAATTAAATTCTGAATTTGAAAAAAAATATATTAATCTAAAGGATTAATGTTAACATTTTGAAAGTAAAATTGAACAAAGATACGTCATGTTATACTTAAAACTTCAAAGATAAAAATTTTAAAATATTGTTTCATTTAATTTTAATTATATCATTTCTTATAATATAGAAGATATACATGAAAAAAAATTAATTAATAAAATAAAATTATTTAAATTATAAAGTCCTTTTGTCTTTTATAAAATAATACATTTATTATTTTTAAACAATATTCATATCATTATTTTTAGAGAATTTATTAATTAATTTATGGAATTATTATAATTTAGAATTTATTCCCTATTGGATCTTCTTTTTTTACGTATTGCGCTTTTATTCGTTGAAATTATAAGTAAAAATATAAGAAACATGCATCTGTGTGCTTAACTTCACCATAAAGTAAACCGTATATCCCAACATTGAAATTAATTTACTACTTTCTTTAGTTTTTTTCGCTCTCTTTTATTTTGCTATTTTTTATATATTTGTTAAGTGAAAATATCCTATAACTTAAATTTTAAAAAATCTACATGAAAAACAATACACATTAATGGGTAATTACCCTGCACGCAAGTAAATTTCGGAATTCTTAAATCTTTAAATAAGGATTAAATGAGGTCTTTGATTTCTCTGTTTGCTCCATAAGTTTTAAATTGCTATCCTAATTGGGAATTTTCTTGTGCAAGCAAATTGTGCGTGATTATATTGTTGAAAGGGGCTTAGTAATAAGAAAGAAAAGAAAACCTAATAACTGATTACAAAACTTTATACATAGAAAGTGAATTTTTTGAATAAGAAATAAATATTTTCCTTTATAAGAATCTCGGTAGAAGTAAAGAAATATGTTTATGTACTTACTTAAGACAATTATTTATGGACGATTAAGTTATTATGGAGATGTAGATTAAATAAATGAGCAATACGTTCTTTTTAATTTTTTTCATAGTCATTGTTACGTATTTTTACATATAGAAGATCATATAAACATACTTAATTTAAATGTGAATACCAGTTTAAAATATAATTTGTATTACCTCTTAAACTAATTTATGTAAAAAGCTGAAACCGCTCATTAAATTTTGTATATTTCTTCTTTGTGCAATGTTTTAAAATGTGTCTTGGTGGAACTATTACTTTGAACTAATCGAATATTTAAATTCTTTAAAAAAAACTCGACTCGAGTTACCTTATTTATCTGGAATCAGGCAAAAAAGAAAATGATGCGCCAAGCACCGATTATAATACATTTTCCAATACTTATGTAGTTCAAAACTTCCAATAACGATATATCACTATTTAATTAATTGAAAACAAATACATCTAAAAAAACATGTTCAAAGAATTGTAACACAAATGAACATTCATGCTAAGTAATTATCGTCCTTTGTTTATAGGCTATTTAAAAATCATTTGACTAGCCTGATACATGATTTATAAATTAATGCAATATAAAATATATTCAACATGTATGCGAATCGCACCATCGACGCTGCCAGGATTATTACTATTGCTTGACAAAATTCTGATGAGTTATTGTAATCTATCAGATACAATGACTCCGTCAATAAACATTCCTTTTTTATCTTTCTTTTGCTTGTCGCTTGCGCAGATACATTCTTATTCAATAAATGATTGTTAGAGTATCCTTTAACTACCCTTGTCCTCTTTTTAGTTTATACATTTAGCACTTTCTACATTGAGTTTTTAAGCATCTTATATCCAATTTTACAGCTTTAAAACAAATTAGATATATTGATAATCTTGATGACTAAAGTCGAAACGTATGCGTTTTTCAATTAGTGGCTTAAGAGATGTACACAAATACTAATTTGTTAATTACAAGTACAGATAGTGATGTAGGTATGCTTTATTTTTCATTTTTGCTGGGGATAGACTTTAAAACTTTGCATGATTACACCTATGGGTGAAGCTTAGAACACAGCTAATTCTATATACATCATGTAGTGTTCGTTAATGCTTGAAAGAGGATTAGATAAATGTCTTAAAGTTGCACCATTGACGGTTTTAGTTAATTTACAAAAAGGCCCTTAACGACTTGTGTTTAAAAAGAAATATTTCGTGGAAGATGAAATTTGTGTTTCAATTTTTATGCAACTTTTCTTTTGATTTATACATTATTAAAATTAAGATATTTTCATTAAAATTTCATTAAACTGATATATATTTTATACGAATCTGTACGTGATATTTTAATTTTGTTAAAAAAATTCTGATTTTTATGCACGTGAATTCATGGAAGAAGAATTAATTTCCAGTAATAAAACATAATTGAAATAAATATAAAAAAACAAATATAAAAACTAAATTATGTACAGTATTAAACCAGTCGTTGTAAAGTTGTTAACCCTTAAATGCATAAGATAGAACGCGTTCCAAAAATGCGCAATTCAAAGAATCAGAATTCATACCAGAAAAATCTAAATAGTAAATTTTTCTTTATTTAATTACGAATGGTCTGTCTATAAGTAAAGTGAAAATTGCTCTTTTAAATTTCTGGTGAGAATACGGAATATGTGAAAATAACCCCCAATAAATCGGGAACACTTATGGTATCGAAAATGATACAATATGCATTTAAGGGTTAAATAACGGTTATAAGCAATTCATTACACATACCTTAGTAGCATTTTCGTAAGCGATTTGATGTGTATCGATAAGAGCGTCATTAATTTCAGGAATCTTTTTATCTTGCTGAAGTAATCCTCATGTAAACATATAAGCTCATTAACGTACACTTTATTATATGATTTAGTGTAATTTCAAAACATATTAGCATCAATTGTTTATCAATCATAACGGAATAAAAATATTATAAAAAGATCGATATTTCGTATGGCTATTATTTTTAATTTTATTTTGAGATGTAGAATGCATTAAAATACAAGAATTAAAACTAAGTAAATAGCTCTTTAATTTATTCCATGAATCTAATACTTTTTCATCTTTTATGATAAAAATACTGTTTTATTTAGTTAATTCAATAGAATTATGTATTTGTTTAAAAGATGAAAAAGTTAGCTTTCAGTAATAAAATGTTGGTTTGTGAATTCCACATACTGCAGGAAATTGTTCAAATACGCAACATTTATCACCTTTTCAGTTTTCCGTATAACCAAAGATTGGCAAGGCTTGATTATAATGATAATTAAATTGCCAAACGACACTAAAATATTTCATAATGGTTTAGTACACTGTTTAACTTACAACACTTGTATGCGTTCATAAGAGTGTTCGTAATAGTCTTCATCTGGTCTGTTTGCCTTTCCGAATATACCAGTGGGTTGTAATTTATTATATAAAATCTTTATTCAGTGTTATCAAATAATTTAAAACTTTTAACTATAAAAATATATGAGGGGATGCAACTTTCTCCTTGCTTTTAAAACAAAATATATAATATGGATTTTAAAATGTTCAAGTTTACCTAAAATGCGAAAAATAATCAAAAATAGATGTTAATAGTTATATCTATTTAAAAACATCTCAGTATTTTCAAGCCTTAATCATGTTCTTCCTCAGAGAATATATATATATATATATATTAATATATCGGACTATCATGAACATACGAACAAATGGATGAATCATATCTCGGAATACATCGGAAAAACCAATAGAAAACTCAAAAGAAAAAAAAGAAGAAGAAAAGAACATAAAGCAGATATAAAATTTTGTCGCCAATCCACTGATCTCTCTCGTTTAGATCTCAATTAGAATATCACAATAGTTATTTTGATCATACAAAAATCCTATTTCCAACATCCAATAATTATTTATCCATTATCAGAAAATCCATAGAAATACGATGCAAAAAGAATCAAGTGTGTAACGACGTCTATTTTATAATATATTGTGTTTATGGTTTAACATACTGAAACTAATTACCGGCAGTTTTGGAAAATGACGTACTAAAACTTGTTGTACAACAGTTAAATATTTCTTTTTTTACCATTCATCTCAAACAATACTATTTCAATCTTCAATTAAAAATGAAGACAAAGTATAATAATAAAGTAAATGGACTGCAATTATCTTCTCTCATAAGGTTTAATAAAAAAAAAAAACTACTTCTACTTTCAACTATAATACACTCGTGTCAATAAATTAAGGATAATGCCAGTACCAGCAAATAAAAGTTCGGAAACAAAAGAAATGTGACTTATTCGTCAAGCCCATTTATTAAACAAAAGAAAAAGGGCAAAAACAATGGTATATGTATGATAACATTCACAATATCTACAATTGTTGCTCCCTAGAGCAATTACAAAAAGTACCCCTCCTTAAAAAAATTTTAACATTATATGAATGGTATGAGGATTAATTAATTGTATTTTTCCAGACTACGAAATGCAGTCTGCACAACGCCTAAGCATGCTGAGTATCAAATTATCAAGCTGATCTTGGGGAAGATTACTCCACTCAGCAAGCAATGCTCTCCGATGTTCTGGAACACATGTAGCAGGTGGTTGACGGGCTGCAAGCAGTCAGTCAAGCATGTCCCATACATGCTCTGTCGGATTCAAGTGAGAAGAAAATGCTGGCCAATCTTTACGGGTGATATCTTCAGCTTGAAGGCATTCATTTACGATGTTTGCTTGGTGAGGACGGGCATTATCATCCATAAACACAAATTCTTAGCCCATGGCACCCATAAACAAACATACACGTTGTTCCAGAATGATGTCTCGATAAATTTGGTCTGACATGGTTCCAGTTTGAACGTGTAGATCTATTCTGGAGCCCAGTATAACTCCACCTCAAACGAACAATCATACACCACCGTAACGAAGTCGTTCAATGATGTTGTTTCTGGGATAATGGGTGTCTGGCGTTCTCCATATGAAAGTCCGAAGTGAATCAGACTGCAATCTAAACCTGTATTCGTCGAACAAGCCCACTGTGATGATGTCCACATTGCACGTTCTCTATTCCAGGCTAACCGCAGGCGACAGTGAGTTGCCGTGAATGGAACACATCTAACAGGTCTGCGAGCATATAGACCAATATTTCCCAAGCCTTGAAAGAGTCATACCCGTGGCTGAAGATAGCTGACGAAACAGGTCTGATGCTGTGTTCCGTTTCTTTTTGCAGTTGCTCCCAAATAACTGGTTTCATCCGTGTTTGTAATTCGAGGACGACCTGTAATGTAACGTCTACTGACATTTCCATCATCTTGGAATCGTTGCCAAAATCTAGAGATTGCACTTTGGGCGATTCCAAGTTCCTCGGATACTTCCATCTGAGTACGCCGTATTCCAAACGGCCGATAATTCTACCAAGTGAAATATCATCCACATTTGTCCTCTGTGTCACAACTGTACGGTTTTGCCACTGAGAGGCTTAGAAAATGCTTGTTAACAGTTTTACATCTTTGCCACCGTTGATTATGTACGCTTCTCTCACACATTCGTCATTCTGACGTACTATCGGTGTCAACTAGTGGCTTTCTGAAATTTGCATGTTAGTCTTGAATATGTGTGTGATAATTCTGCAAGTAAAATTTTTACTTTAGCGTTTGATTTTCATGTGATTCTGAATTATCCTTAATTTATGGACATGAGTGTAAATATTGCAATTATATTGTCTCGTTCATTTTCAAAATGAAATAATGCATTTATATAAATAAAGAAAAATACTCTCTAAGGAAGAGCCTGATAAGCTGTAAAGTAGAAAAATGATTTTAAATGAAATTAACTATTCACATCTCTATTTGATTATTCTAATCGCTTTTTAAGTAAACCTAAACATTCTAAAGTTCATATTATATATTTTAAGAAATTATAACTTTAAAACACATTTCTCCATTTTTTAAAATCGTACCGTATAATTAATTGCACTGCATAACTGGTAATGATTCTAGATTGTTAAAGTCATTATGTTTTTTTTAAACATGGAGTTGTGTTATTTCCGTATTTTAAATTTAATGTATATCATATTAATAATTCTTCGTATCCATGCATTTTTACTACTTAATATAAGAGATATTTTACTAAGATCTAAATATTTATCAAACATCTTAAATACGAAAACATTCCATTTCTGACGTATAGCGTACGTTTCCTGGCTGATTAAATCAAAATGCACGAATTTTCTTTATCTCAGATTATCTGAGTTTTTGCATCATAATTTTAAAGAAAAAAGTAAGATTCCGCCATTTGTCGATTGCTGTAACACCAAATTTGTCAATTACAAAAGTCACCAATTTTCACCTAGTTTTAACTTTTTTTAAACAAATTATTATTTAAAGATAAATTAGATTTAGTTTTTCACTGAAGATTATTTTTTAATTTATTAGCATGTCACTTTTCGTTTCTTTTCTAAGTTTCAACACAAATGCATAACATTTTTACCATTGTTAGTACAATATTTGCTCTATGAATCACAACTAATTTATTAATATTTCTTATTTGCATCCAATGCATGCAAAAAATTTGGGAAATTTTTTTGTCCAAAATTTCTTTGAAATAAATGTTTCTTTTTTTCATTTACTATTTCTTACTTTAATATTAGACTTTATTCAATGAATAAAGTATAATCTTTCTGTTGCATTAAATGACAACCAAAGAATATATTTTGAAAACATGAAAGGTTTTTAAAGATTTTATGTAAAGATTTTATGTATTTAAACTATATAATTCTCAAATACTTTCAAAGAAAAAAAATATAATTTTCAAAAATACTAAACCACTCCAAAAAGGGGTATGCATATATACATAAAATAAACTAAACAAATAGTTCATTTCCATTGCTGTAAAAAAGCTTCAGTCTCTACAGTGCACAAAACTCTGACTAATTTTCGACAATTGTACTATTCAGAAACTGTTAGTTGTCTGGAGATTTCATTTAGACCAAAGAAAAGTGAAAAACCATTCGGTTAAATGTATATGTTTACCATTCACGTCTATTTTGCATTTTTATAGAGCGGAAATTGTTCTATAAATGGAATTACAAATCTTTTACATAAACTTTATATTTTCCTTTTTATTTTGAAAGGAAAAAGTTAAAATGTTTCAAATTATAACTTACTACGCTCTTTCAAGAAAATAGTTATATTATTTAGAAAGTTTTATTCTTCAAAAATACTCGGAGTAAAAAATATTTGAGGATTTCATTAAAACACATTTACAACTTCTTTTTAAGCAAATATTTGAAGAGAAAAATGTGTACTTCTATGAAGCCAAAAACAATACTGCCAAAATGAAAGTTTCAACATATACACACATTTAAACAGAACTTTCTTTATATTATTATTGGGAAAATATACTATAAAATGAAATTATTTTTTATTTATCGACGAAAATCATATTAAAAAACACTCTACGACTAAAAAAACGCTCATTGCTCCAGGAAATCATTATAAATCATTATATGTTGAATAAACCGAAAAGTACAAACAATCACTTTATCAAGTTAATGGATGAAAATCTATGATTTCTGTAAGAAGTTAAATGTCCTTTCACATATTAAAACGCAACCGGTCTGCCAAGTCACATCTTAGTGGAAAACACGTAAAAATTATATTTTAATGGTAGACTCATAGGGTTCACCATTGTGCTTTCATGCACCCAAAAACAGGAAAATATGGAGAATTGGTAGTAGGAAAACATAACGTTAAACATATGACACAACCGCTAAAATCCGGTTTTTAGGTGTTTCTACCAAAATATGACTTGGCAGACCGATTGCGCTTTAATACGCGAAGCAATATTCAATCCTAGATTTTCATCCGTGAACTCTGTCTTAAAAAAAATTAAAAACGTTATTCATTTTTCTATCACTTTTTTTCGGAAGAATTTCTGATTACGTTTTTTTTTCATATAAAAATCTATTTTCTTATTCTTTTTTTAAAATTTTCTGCTGCGTAATTCAATTTAGACACGGAAGTGTATCAAAAATAATAGTATTTTTTTAAATGTTAACGGTATTGATTTATTATGTTTTACAAAAAAATCTTTTTTTAACAATATAGTATTTACTTGGGAATAAATAGCATTGCTTATAATTCATGTTAAGACAACTGATTACATTTTTACACTTTTTGTTTCCGATATCTTTAAAAATTTGATGTTTCTCTTTTTAGACGTCTTTTCTGCATCATTTTATAATTTCCGTTAGTCTTTTTTCTTTAGTAGGTTTCATAATTAACCCATTATAAATCAATTTATACTGAATTATGAATCCATAGTAACACATTATTAAATCCATTATCAATAAGAAATAAACTTAGTAATTATTAACAAAAAAATGTGTCCAATGCGAACATATGAACTTATTTTAATTTTTATGCATTTTCATATTTTTAGTTGGAAAAAAATTAGAACAAAACAGTTAATTTTAGGTTTAAAATCAATACATCTCGTGGAAGTCAGATGCTTCTTCTAACCACAAATTATGCCATTCTGAGAAGAAGAAATTCAGCTGTAGATGCATCACTTTCTATGATTAATCACAGAATTTCAGCGGTTCATAACAACAAATCTAATGGAGTAAGTATTAAAGATACAGAATTTTTCTAAAATATTGAAAATAAATGTAAATTACCAAAAGTAGGGTAAGAACTAATACTATATAAATGAAGAGCTAAATTATGAAAAACAACATATAAAAATAAATTGCTAAACCATAAAAAAAAACAATCATTTAAATTTAATTTACATTGAAAATCGTTACGATATGAACTAAACTCGTGTTCGATCAATATATTAAAATAATAATACATTATAATTTAATTTATTGCGACTATAAGAAAATAAAAATGCACGGCATAGAAAATCCCTTTGCAGTCAGTTGGTTGCGATTAACTGCAGTGTTAGTAGGCGGGGTAAGCTATATTTTTTGGTGTTTTGAATTTCTGAACTACAGGGTTAATTCATTCAAATAAAACTATATATCTTGGTATACTTATTTTATATTTAAAACTAACAACTGATTTAAAACGAACAACAACGATTTCAATCAGTTATTTGAAATAAGAGATTTAATTTTGATTTCAATCAAGCTATTTTTTTAATCAAAAATTTTTATAAATGCTTTAAATGACATAAAATTATTAAAATCTAAGATTAATTTGAAAATTTTTACAGATATTGAAATCTATAGGAAAAGAAATATTTTGAATGCATAAAACGTTTTTATAGTTATGTGGATAAGTTATGTGCATAAAACTATGTAATTTGCAAAAAGTTATAGAAAAAATAATATTTCCTTAAATATTCATAATACTAAACCACTCCAAAAAGAAAAAAAATACGTAAAAAAAAAAAAACACATAGGTTACTTCCACTGTTGTAAAGTAAGCCTCAGTTTTGCAAAACTCTGATTCATTTTCGACAATCGTTTTATGAAGAAAATAATAGAGTCTGGCGATTTTATTTATGAACGAAGAAAATAGAAATACCATTCAGTTAAACGCATATCTTTACCATTTACGTCTATTCTGCATTTTTATAGAGCGGAAATAGCTCTATAAAAAGAATTACAAATATCTCACAACTGTACATTTTCCTTTTTGTCCTGAAAGGAAAATGTTAAAATGTTTCAATTTATTGCGTATTACGCTCTTTCCTTCAAATATTTATGTTATTTAAATTGGTTTATTTTTCAAAAGTAAGCAGAGTAAAAATTATTTGGACATTTTCTTAAAATATATTTAGAATTTCTTTTGAAGAAAAACATTTTAAAGAAAACATATGTACCTTCTTGAAACGAACAACAGCATTGCCAAAATGTAAGTTTCTAAAGATGCACGTAGACATATTTATACATGTTTTTAAATGTTATTTATAATATTATACAGAAATTGTACTATAAAAAGAAATCATTTTATTAGTGTATGAAAACTATAACATAAACACTAACGAATATATATATTTCACTTTTTTGAGTTATCCATGATCGCTAGAATTGTTCCAAGAAATCCTTCTGTATTCAAAAAAATCAGGAAGCGACAACTCAGACAATCACGTTATGAAGTTCATAAAAGAAAATTCTGGATTAGTTAAACCTTCATCCGTATATTAAAACGCAAACGGTCTGCTTCATCGGTCATCTTGGTGAACGGTCATCTTGGTGAAAAACACTTAAAAATTTAATTTTAACGGTTCACTTGTAGATTCACCATTGGACTTTCTTGCACCGAAAAATATATAAATATGGAGGATTGGGAACCGGAAAACATAGTCTTAAAGCTCTGAGTAAACCACTAAAGTCGGGTTTTTAAGTACCACCAAGATATGACTTGGCACACCGATTGACTTTAAAATCATAATCGAGATTTAACTAACCCTAGATTTTCATAAATGAACTCGATGTGTGATTGCCTATGCTGCCTCCTACCTGTCTGCAAGATTTAAGGGAAAGTATTTAAAATGTAATTTATTTTATTATCACTACTTTTCGGAAGTGTTTTCGAATACGATATTTTTCCATGTGTAAAGTTATCTTATACCGGAATAAGCCCTTTAATATACAATTTTATTTAATCATTTTCAGCAGCATAATTAAATTTGGACATGAAGGCGTAACAAATTAATGGCTAATTTTCTAATAATGACGTTAATTTATTATTTTTGACAGAAAAAACATATTTTTTATTGTAACATGTAAATCCATACATGTAAAATCATACATCATGCAATTGAAGAATATAGGATTATCAATACTTCAATTCATACCTTCTTTTCTTTCATAAAACATCAATCTATTGCATTCTAAAAGAAAATATTTTAGTAGTTCATTTAATATTTCACACTGTGTTATAAGCGTTTTTTTTTTCTCTGATGAAGGTATTTATCAGGTTAATATCTTTGATTCGTCTTTTCTTCGTCCTTACCGAGAATATTTCGCAAGTAGTACGTCGTTAATGGCACATTTTCTAGTCTATTAGCTCACAAGGAAGAACAAATGCTTCATGAACATAGAGGGTCTGTTAAGATGGTTTATACTCTTTTTTATGTATTTTATATTACATAATGATATTTCATACCACTGCAATTTTCCAAAGATGTTTATGTTAACAGTAAGAGCATTTGTTACTTTACAATTTTAAATTTTACACATTTGTTCTACAAGGCTTTAAAATATGTATTTCGAAATGCATCCGAAAAAATGAAATTAAAAGACATTTAACAAAATTCGCACGATTTAACAGCGAATACTACAAACATATTTTTATCCGCAACATATCTATATATCTTACAGACATATTTATATAACAGTATTGGATTAAACTAAGTGCTGTAAAATATACAGCACTTAGTTTAATGCAATACTATTATTCTGTTATTTGTATTACATTTGTTTTTGGTATTTATAAATATCGTTTTAGGGATAAATAGGCATGTTTTTCTGACAAAGATAATTTTATGAAACTACAAATATTATTTCGCACCGTATTATTACACGTATGTAACTATGATTATACAGTTTGCTAATACAACTGTTTAAATTATTAAATGAATTAATAATTTAGAAGCAATATCTATTAGGCAAAGTTAAGGATGTAATATTTTGAGATATAATTTGTTATATTAGGCTTTTATCAAAGGAAATAGTTAAAATAGTTCTCAACAGATAGGTTGCAGTAATTCATCTTTGCCTTTCAAGCACGTCGTTATCACGAATCATTCACAAGGAGTGTTATGTTAATGACAAATTTCGTAGTTTATTAAGCTCATAAGAAAAAATAATTGTTCCATGGACATTAACACGATTCTTAAGAGAGTTTATTTCCTTTTATAGATGTATTTTAAACAACGTAATGATATTTCATATCACTGCACTTTTCAAAACAAGCTATTGTTATAAGTAATTGGATTTGTTTCCTTAAAAATTTACATTTTACATATTTATCCTTATATTCATTTAAATGTGTATTTTGAAATCTGTTCTAATAAAAAAATGAAAATAAAAGTCATTAAAGAAAAATATCACGATTTAACATTGAAGGCACTGAAACATATTTTTAGCATCTATTTCGCAGAACTTAGATAATGCCGTACTGTTACCGATGTTAATTTGATTAATAGTATTTTTAGTGTTTTTTAAATATCGTTCAAACATTAATACTTTTCTTTAGTTTCTCGAGTACTTAGGCTTGTTTGTCAGGCAAATATAATCGTATGAAACTACATATTTTTATTTTTCGCAATGTGAGATTAAATATATCTAACTATGGTTATACATTTGTTATAATGTTAAGACAAACAGTGATAATTGCTTAAAAAATTGATTAAATTATCAAAATAAATACATTAATATTTTAAAATCTAGGTTAAGGATGTAATATTATGAGTTATATTTTTGTATACTAAGCATACATCATTCAGCATAGTTAAAATAATTCCAAGCTGATAAAAACTAAACGGTGTTTAAAGTTAAACTTTGCATTATGCGAAGCGTGTGCTAAGCGTGTAGCAACGCCGTCTGTGCCGCGTTTTTCCAGTTACTTTTTTAATTATTTTTAAAGATACGGCTGGCGTATTAGGAAAGCCACTTCTGCTACAATGGATATCTAGAAGGGTCCTCATGACTATTATTAAACGACTGCAAATCGAAATTTAAGTGCAAGCAACTAAATCTTAATTACCAAAAACCGATGAGACCCAGAGTATTAAGTTTAGTTTTCCTAGAAGGTTAAAATTAAGTCTACTACTTATTTTTTTGCATAATTTTTCAGGAGATTGACAAACGGAGGCAGGGGGGATTTTTTTATACTACACTGTAAAAAACATTTTGTAAACGCACTAAACATTTTCTAGGAAACTGGGATTCCAAGAACTTTTCATGTAACGATAACAGGAAAAATTCGTGTAACCGATTCTGAAACTTGAATTTTTGCTGTTACCTTTACAGGAAAAGTTCTTGGAATCCCAGTTTCCTAGAAAAAGTTTAGTACCTTTACAGATTTTTTTTTACAGTGTACATTTTTAAAGGTATGTTTGAAAATACAATGCGTAAAATTATAGTTAAAAATAATATTTTTAAGTTTAAAGGCGTTAACAAATTAATTATTAAAGCGTTACTAAAACTTTCACATGACACCCCACAAGATATATATACATATAGATAGATAGATAGATACATGTATATAGAGTTTTTCTTTCAATAAACTTAATTAACTTCTCTGCATTTTCCCGAAATACATTTAAGAAAGGTTAATAATACTTAAATAGGTGTGTCGGTAGTCTTTATTATTTCTTGCTATTCTAACGCTTCATATTTTATAGATCCGGAATAAAATGGCTGCGACAGACGGACAGACAAACGCAGTGACATTATAATCATTATTCTTTTTACTTTTTCTATATGGAAATCTTAAAATGTAGAAATGTCCATATAATGCTGATTTATTTAATTTACTTTCACAATATTTTAAAATATAACTGTCTACATAATTTATTTTGGAAATTTTAAAATACAAAAGAACATAAATTTTACAAAAGTTTTATAAAGTTTAAAAAATGAGTATTTTTAATTAAAAAAATTATATTTAGTTTATAGAAACTAAGGGTTTAGAGCCTTATTATATGTTTATTAAAAAACTAAGTTTGCTGGTATGATGCTGGATGGTCATGGCTTTTAATTGCCGTCAGCGCCACCTATTGTTTGAGATGCGAACTATATAAAAAATACGGTAAAAAAACTCCTGACATTATACATAACCCTCCTGCAAAATTTTTTAAATAGCTGTCACCGTTTGAATGTTATTGAATTTTAAAATCCATCAGTCATTTTTGGGACACCCTGTATATATATATATATATATATATATATATATATATATATATATTTATTGTGTCTGTTGATATGAAATCTCATCTACTGAGCTCTATATATGTGCCTAAAAAAATAAACCCGCTTCCATTGTTTAAAAGCGTCCATATTGTCTATATATCTATGTCTCATATGTCTGACATTTTCCTGGTCGAGCTAATAGAATGATATAAATAATAAACGCAAAATAATAGCAAATATAATAAACTTTTTTCGTGATTTCAGACATTTTTTAATGTACTAAACCTATAATAGGCTTAGAAGTATAAGTTAAAAAAATCTATAAATTTCTCTTTCTATTTTAGGTGTTTTAAAATACGTTTGTATTTTAATATTCCATTTAATGTAAAAAATGCTATAAATGTGTTGTCATATTGTTTATTTTTTTAAATATTTTACTTTTTATCTCTATTTTGTTGTAAAAACTTACATCTGATGATTTTAATGAAATATCATATTTTTTGGCAAATATTACTTTTATTGATTTTTATATAAACTACATTTTAGAGTTAACATACTTTCACGATATATTTCTGAAGATATCTTTGTATACACAGCATCCATCAATTAAGTTTGGCAAACATTTATCTTTCAGCCCCAGATATTTTTGACATATTTCTAGGGAAAATATATGAAAAAATGCAAAGGGACAAGTTACATAAAATCTTTATGATAGCAAAAATTAACAAAATTCAGGATTAAAAAGTGTAGGTTGTTAACATTTTTTTACGATTATAATAACATTATTCAATGACAATACAAAATTTTAGTTTACTGGAAACTGCAAACTTCGGTCCTTAATTTAAATAAATTTTAACGGAATGTAATTATATTTGTTAGATTCAATTAAAATAGAAAAAAATAAACTTTTTGTTAAACTATAATTGTAAATTTATAAAAACAGGAATTATAAAATTATTATTTTTTTAGCATATCAAGAGTTTTAATTTAATTTAATATGCTTTTATTATCACTATTCTATAAATGCATTTGTAAATATACATAACCGATAATTATATATTTTTTAAAGAATAATGTATGCATCTTCTATTGAAAGGAAAAGACTGATAATTGTTATTATTAATTACTAAAGAATATCAGTTATACATTTCTAAAAATATAAATAAAAGAATCTTTACAAGACAATCGAAGAAACTGCCGAAATTTTTATTGATGGTAGAGGGATCATAAATAAGCATTCATCTTCGAAGAATGTAAGAAAATGAAATGATGCAATTAAAGACAATATATAGAAAACAACATACCATTTTGTACGCGTCATAATAAAATACTCCTTTGTATGACAATAAATGCTTTTTTTATACCCGTAGAGATTTTTAAATGTTTGATATAATGTTTAAATGTTTGCCGCATGTATATCAAACTTGTAAATATTGCAAGATAGATTGACATGCTATAAAGTAAGTAAATGCATAGATAAATAGTGTACCTAGAGATATGAAAAAGAGAGGCGTAGATTTATATACATGTTGCAAAGAAATCGTGTGACATGATATATTGTTGCACATGACGAAACGATATGTCGTCATGTGCTAAACGACATATTGCCGTCATATGTACATTTTGTATGCAAATATGCAAATAAACATATTTTCCCTTATATTGAGAGCTTCTTATTTCTTAAATAGATATTTATTATAAAAAGAATTAAATAGTTTTTCTATAATTCATTAATTAATATTTCCAAATATTTATTATTAATTCTATGAATTTTTATTCTTGAAACATTGAATTAAATAAAAAAGAAAATCTTAAACTAGTTTTATAACATTACTAATATTACTTTTATAATATTACTATAATATTACTTTTGTATAGAGAATTTATATTCTAAAGACCTAAATCAATCGTGTTTAATATAACGATTATTAGCTGTATCCAGCAGACGTGAATGATGTAATGGAGGAAGAGTTCAGGATAGAGTTTGTCTCCAATTTCTAGGTATTTAATTTGCTTTTTACACATTCAAGATAATAAAAAGGTGTTTTATATATCTCATAAGATTTCACACAAAGCTGTTACCTCAGCGCCCATCCGATATTTACAATGTTGAAGTAGATTAGATGCTAATCTATTATGAATGAACAGAAATATTCATATTATATATAAAAAAGAACGCTAGAATAATTATCTAAAAAAATCAAGAGAGAAATATGTGTTTACCATTTTATAGAAAAAGTAATTTTACGTATATGATAATTTAAAAAAAAAACATGAAATTTCATTGAAATCCGGATTTTCATTTAATAAGAAACCTTTACTTTAAAATTTTTACATTATCACTACACTAGATTTCTTGGTCTGTTAGACTAATTTTTTACAGTGTCTGGAATTTGGTATAAGAATTTACTAATAACATTGTTTTGAATAAGTTATTTCAAACGACTGCGTAAAAAAGTTCTCTTTACTTTGTTAAACATCATTTCATAAAAGATTGTTTAAAATAAAATAACAATGGAAAAAATAACATACAGGAATATATTGTGGCTTTAATTTTGCATTGAATTATTTTGGAAATTTCAAAGTGACTGTAGATGGTAAAGAATTCAAAGATATATTAAAATAATAATAATATTATATTTTGCTAGTTAGAATTTATATTCGATACGAATTCTTATTATACTCGAATGAAAAGTACACAAAAATTAAATCAATTAACACTTTCTATTTGAATCTGAAATATTAAAAATCTTCTTTTAATAACTAAGTTTATTGTTTTACTTTTTACTTATCGCTAAAAGTCAGCCATTTTTTTCTAGACTTTTTTCAAAATTACTCTATTCAAAATTACGTTAATTTTTTTGAAGTAAAAAAAAAACTTACACATTACTATTTTTATGCAGAGGTAATTAATCACTGTAACGTATTTTTTTAAGGCATACATTTTTGATTTATGATTTAAAGTCAGATGCAGTAAAAATGACATAAAAAACTCTTGAAGGAAAATGGAAAATTGACGATTTTTCCCGAAGCTGCGTTTATCCAGAAAGGTATCTTTTGATACGAAGAAAAAACTATCAATTAAAACTAAAATTATATTCAAAGCAGATCGACATTTTCCAGACATCGTGAATACCTGTTCCCTATTCATTTAAATATAAATGAATAAATATATATATATATAGAAAGAGACTGACAGAAAAAATAAGTATTTATGTTCTTTTTTTTCCTTAAAACCAAAATATATTGTTAGAAAAAAAAAATCAGCCGCCCATCCACTAGTTGAGAAACCTCTAATTTTCTGGTATGCCGGTAAATAATTTTTTTTCGGCATACAGGGTAATGCGGGCGAAAAAGGTGAGCAGATTTTTTTTTTCACAGTTTTGATCTTGGATATAAAATTTCCCTGCTAATGGAAAATAAGCTACTAATTTTTATTGCTTTCCTTACAGGCGTTTTTTCCTGTACCAATTTCTCTCACACAATAATTACTTTTATTCAGATGTAGAAAATAAAATTAAGTTTCTATTTTCCTTCGTCATTTTTACTGCTACTGCCTTTAAATAATAAATGAAAAATTTGATGCCATTGTTGAAGTGAGTAATTACCTTTGCATGAAACGTAGAATGCGTAAGTTTTTCTATTTCAATAAAAATAACGTAATTTTGAATACATAATAAACGAAAAGTCTAGAAGGAAATGTCTGATTTTTGGATATAAGTAAAAAGTAAAACAATAAACTTGGTTACTAAAAGAAAATTGGTAATATTCCAGATTCAAATGGGAAGTGTTAATGTATTTAATATTTGTATACATTTCATTCTAGTATAATAAGAATTCATATTACGTTTACTCGAAAGATTTATAAATTCGAACAAGCAAAATAATATATTAATAATTTTTTAATATATTTTTTTAATCTTTACCATCTATAGTCACTTCAAAATTTTCTAAATAATTCAATGCAGAATTAAAACAAACTAATATTCCTGTATGTTTTTTTTTTTTTTTTACAACAGAAAAACAATGTTAAACAATGAAAAACATTACATAATTTCAGCGCAATTTAATTCATTTTTTACGTTTATGCAGAACAGTGTTATTCCTGAATCATTAAAAGAAACAAACAAACAAAAAGACAATTTTTGCGTGACTAAAGGCTGGGAGGTAACGTATAATAAATAAGTAATTTTTTTTCAATCTATATCGTGTTTGTATATATCCATTTCTAAAGCAAATTTCTCCACGAACGTTTTGTGTCTCTTTTTTTATCACTTTCCAACAAAGTTGAAAAGTGCTTATGCATTCGGTTTGTCTGGCCGTCTCACAGTGGGGCAAAATCCCGAAAAGCTGGCCAAAATATGAAAATGTTATTCAAATTGTACCAAAATTCGAATACAGGTGTTTTTCAGGATGCTAAGTAAGAATACAAAATTAAAATTTAAAAAAATGGCGGATACAATATGGCGGAGCAAAAATTAAAAATGTCTCGAAAGTTGTTCAATTTATATGCAATTTTGTAAACTTTTCAGGATGCGAATTAGGATTCAAAAATTAAACTTTAAAAATAAATAAATAAATATTATTAAAGATTAAAAGTAAAAACAATTAGATTTAAATAAAATTTAAAATTTCGAGGGTAAACTTAAAAAGCAATTTTCAAAAAACCAAGGCATATTTAATCGAAATTTAAGTACGTTAATGGAAAGTAAAATATTAGACTATTTAATTTTTATATTATTAAAACAAAAACGAAAATATATTCCAGAAATTCACCTTCAGTATCAACTGTTGTAATAATAAAAAGATTCGTCAGAGGTCAAAGTGTCGAAATAGTTAGCAGAACTTGTTGGCGGTATTGGAAGATCCTGTGACTCTTTGGATCAATGATTTTAATTTCTTTTACGATAATTTATCTAAACTGGAAATGAAAGAATCTAATGACATTAAAAGATGTAAAAATATTTTTTTTTCTCGCTACTGCATCTTTGCGATAAATCTTCTAGATAATTTTTTATTAGTTTGTTGTGTGATTCTTGAGTATCTTATATCATTTGACAAATTGGCAGTAAAGAAGATAATGTTATTTCTTTGTCATTAATAAGTAGTTTGTGTACTGAAGTAGGCATATAGAGCCAGGGGTGCAGCTCAAATCTACGGGCTATTTGTAAGGAAAAGTCTACGAAATTTATCCAGAAAATGACATGACTACAAGAAATTACTTATGATATAGAATCGTTTAATCAAATCTTCGTATACGATAGTTATAGAAGAACATATAGTTGAGTTTTCAAATAATCGTTGAATTGCATTGCCATCATTTCTGCTTCCAAATCTGGAATTTAGTTTCTCGATGATAAGTCTTAATTGTAAACAAAATATTTTTTTGCATATTTTATTTTGCAATTTCAGTGTTTTTCTTTTCGTGCAGAGTACGAGCTTTTCATTTTTTCTATCCAGTTTGTCTTCCAGGTGTAAGCCCTGTCTAAACCTTTTTGCATGTAACTTAGATATTCTGAATTCTAAATTACCTCAATCCAATTTTAATAAAAAATGTCAGATCGGTAAGATGCTGTTTTGATGCTGTCTGAAATAGGTAGCAACGTTGAGTATTAGACTAATTCGTTCTTGACGACTATTTCTTCTGTTATCAATGATTGTATTAAATGAAATAAGTTGATTCTCCTGGTGTTTAATACAATCCACCTCAATGACATTCATTGACAGTAGCATCTGTATTTCTTGAAAAAGAAAAATGGATCTTGATTGGCCCGATAAAATCATTGAAATGGAAATCTCGGAATTTTGAAATTGATGATTCATGAATTTTTCGCAACATTTATGTGTTCTAGTAGCACGGGAGAAAAGATAAATATATTAGACCTCCTGCAATCTTCATAGCTAAATATTTGTTTAAATGTACTCAGAATAGATGTTCCATCACATCCTCACTTGCAAATCAAATCCAAATTACTAATATATTCTAAAGTGATATTCATAATGATTTTTACTCGCAATAATGAAATACGCTCAGTAGTTTGATCTACAAATATTGCCATTCACAAAATAATTCTTCTAATTACAATAGAACAAACAAAATTACTACCTATAAAGATAAGAAAATGTTATTCTACCGGATTAATAATAGAGAATTATTTTCATTTTTTCATTACTAAGCTTACTTATCAAATTAATATAATTTTATGATTATAGTACTTATTTACAATATAACAAGAAATAAACTATAATAAAATTGAATTATTCAAAAATTTGAAAAATATTTATCAGCTAAATTATGTGAAAAGTAGTCAATTTCAAAATTTTTGAGGCGGAAGAAAACGTGGCATTTTACTTGCGGTAACTAAAATATGCGTGAAATGCAGAAAGGCAGTTTTAGGCAGCTGGTTTTCATGAATCACTAGACAATAGCCCAAGTTATTATTTCCATTAAATTTCGTTGCGGAACACTGTGGAACATTTAAACTTTTTCATGTTTGAATGTAAAAAAATGAAAAAATATCTAAATTTTTTTATCAAAAATGACAATGAATTTATTAATTTTTATGTGCTCCATATAAATTTTGTAATACATGCAAATAAAGTGCACACTATCATAGTGTGAATCCACTTCAAATCATTAAAATCGGATAATATTATAAAATGTAGCACGCGTTCAGAGAAACTGTTGTTTTGCTGTTTTTGTTCGCTCTATGTGATATCCCTTCAAGCATCATTTTCGAAATAATGCTGATTGTAAGGGTAAAGTAAAAATCTTTTTATAAATACAGATCACGACTCTCCAAACATCATTCTATCCAACTGTACAGTCAAAATTCCCTAAATCGTAACTTCATTTTTCGACTTTTGGCCAGCTTTTTGGGTTTTTGCCCCACTGGGCGTCTGGCCGTCTGTCCGCGCTCTAACTATCGAAAGTATACTCGGATCGTCATGAAATTTTTGGACGTAATTGACGTTTACCCAAGCACGAACCCTATTGAAAATGAAGAAATTTCCATGATTAGTTTATCTACAGAGAGAATCAAAACTTTCCCATTACATTACGGCTATGGGGAGCAATCGTTAATATATACTCGGATTGCCATGAAATTTTAGGACGTTATTGACATTTACCCTAGCACAAGTCCTATCGAAAATGAAGTTTCTACCATGATTAGTTTATCTACAGGGCGAATCAAAAGATTCCCATTACATTACGGCCTATGGGGAAAAATCGTTAATATACTCGGATTGCCATGAAATTTTATGACATTATTCACGTTTACCCTAGCACGAAACCTATTGAAAATGAAGTTTCTACCATGATTAGTTTATCTACAGGGCGAATCAAATGTTTCCCATTACATTACGGCCTATGGGGAAAAATCGTTTCAAAGGAATTTTAAAGATGTTGTACCCTGTCAAACATATTAAAATCTGCATTCGATAAAATATAAGGTGAAAATGTAGCTATTATTCATTTACAGGGCCACACAAAAAATTCCATTAGATAATGGTAAAAGGGGAATTGTATGTGACATATTTTAAATATATTAAGCTGTTTCATGTATGATAAAATTAATATATGTCATTGAAGCTTAATACAAATTATACGCTACTGTCTTGCATAATATGATGTACATAGCATTTACAGAGCTATACAAAAGATTTCAAATAGTATATACTTTCCGAAGTACCGTATATGTGTCCGATGATGGCTGATGGAGGGATGAAATGCATTTTAATTATGATATGCGCGTTTATATTTCGCTAAATATATGCACAATATATGGTGTGTATAAATGTTATAGTTGATATACAGGGCTACCCAAAAGAGCTCACCAACGTTACTGAATATGAGCGCAAATTATTTAAACGTGGTTCTTAAATAAGCTATGTATTTTTACGATGAGCTTTATTCAATTTACTGAGAAATGTTTGCAGAATATCAATAAAAGGATATACAGGGCCACGAAAAGAATTCGGTACATGGACGCCTATAAATGATAACTTATGAGAATCTGATTTCAGTTGTTTTAAAAGTGTTTTAGTTTACAATAAATTTTAGCCTAATGCTAACGTGAAATAAAGGTACAATGTAAACTACAGGGCTGAACAAAAGTATTCAAGTACGTTTCCATGTAATAGTATGAATTGCTGAAAAAGAAATGTCAAGCTACTGGGTATTTTCTTGCTAAACTAAATTTTCCCATTACATCAACTGACATATGAAATACAGGACTGTTCAAAAGTACTGGAATACATATTTGGGTATATATCGCTATACACTATTATTTCCCTAAATAACAAAGTTTTGCTAAAGGTTTCATTAATTGTTGGAAAGTGCTTCATAATCTACGCTTAACGCATGATTTTTCTTACTTGTATTTTTTAAAACATAAATCGAAAAGCAGTGGAAGCTGTTATGTGTATGAAACTGAATATGCGTATATAGTTTTGTCTATAATTCTTTAAAATTATAATTAATTTGCGATAATATTTTTTATGCGTTCAAAGTGTTTCTTAAGTTTTTTTTTATTTATTTTTTTATTTATTTATTTATTTTTTTGTTATTTTCAGAGATTTTAAGGGTACATATTTGTGGCTCTTATGTTTGACATTTGAGGGATTAATTTTTCTTTAAAACTTTATTCGTATAAATGTAATACAGGGTGGTCATAAAAAGCTTTGCCGATATATGGAGCTCTTACGGCCGGTTTCTTTCAACCGCTTAAAGTGAGATTTTAGATATAGTAATTCAGAAGTATTAGTTTGGGATTCTGTGATCGGCAACAATGTGGTGCTCACTTTCACGGTTACAGGTACATAAACTCGACATTTTCCAAAGGAAATGACCATTCTTTTTCGTCGCAAAATGTTCACTACATGGGGAAACCCCTAATGAAAGTTGGAACTGTACGTGTATCTTAAAAAATGGACTCCTAATGCACGTACCAAAAACAGCTTTTCAAAAGGCGAAAAAAAAACACGATCGGGACGCCGCACGGGGGAAATTTGCATATGACACAGAGTCAGTGCACCAATCACAGAAAAGAAAACTATTACACATTTTCCACATGGGTGTTATCGCAGGCAGTTACACATTCTACGCCGGCGACTGTTGACAACATAGCTAAATGTAACATTGCATGAGGGAAGTTTGCAATCTCACGTTTGATAGAATCATACAATTTTTCAAAACCGGCAAAGTTTGCAGATTGCACATGTATACTTTAGATTTGAATTATCTTCACAACCAGAAATCCATAGGAGTGATGTCGGGGGATCGCGGAGGGCCACTGAAACGAAAAATGACCTGAGATGACACGGTCGACAAAATGCTGGTCTAGAAACTCTGCGAACAAACTTTGCTATACGTTGAGGTGCAATATTTTGCAACCAAACGAAGTCATTCAGTGTTTCCCTGCAGAAATTCTAGTATAATGTAATTTTGCAGCATCAAGGTACAGCGGGCGCATGCTACAGAGCGAGTTAAAAATCCCGTTGATGTCACTTCCTCAAAAAAGTACGGCCCGAGAATAATTGTGTCTGCAATGCCACACCTCACCGTAACTTTGACGTCAAGTAAAAGTACTAAGTCACAGTGTGCAGATTCATGTCTCCGCAATGCATAAAATTTTTTGGTATGGATGCTGTCAGTTAAAGTGAAATGTGCCTCGTCCGTCCATAATATGCAAAGAGGCCAGTCGTTATCTCCATCATATGGGATAAGAAATTCATTAGCAAAGTCTATAGCTTATTGATGGTTTCCCACTTCGAACTTCTGGATGAGCTGGTAAGGAAATATGCGGACTGCAGTACAGAGAGCAGTAGCTTTAGGATCGTTAATTTCGGTATATCAAGTACACGAGATGCACTTCTTGCAATTTACATGTGTACTGTAGTCATTATGCGATGCATTTCCGTCACAGTATCCTCAGGAACAACTGGCCGTGCGATCGCAGTCTATCACAGGTGAAGCCAGTTTCTTCGAATTTATATACTAAATCACGAAGATCTTGCGGGATACATGAGCCACGTATTTAGCAATGGTTTCGACGGTAAACACGCAAAGTTGTCGAAGCATTCATCCCAATTTGATAATAGATTTTTACTAATTCACTACGAATTTTGGCTGGAAGAGTCATTTCTTCGACATGTGCGAGCACCCGACTGAAGAATTAACATTCTCACACCAGTTTTTAGCCGTTTTCTATGCTGACTATGCGGTGAATTGCATTCTGTGATTGGTGTTTTGCCTCTGTCATATGACTTTGTGAGCCCTTATCAAAATTTTTTTGGCCGATTAGACAGCTGTTTTTGTGCGAGTATAACGTGTCCATGTATTTCGACACACGTACCGTCCCAACGCTCTTTAGGGTTTTTGAATGCGCTGACCATTTTGCGACGAAAAAAATGTACGCTGTTGTTGAAAATTTTCTAATTTCTGTACCTATAGTAAAAAGTGGACATTGCCATTGGAAATTTTGGAGTTATTGTTCCTGTCACCGTAACCGTAAGCACGACAATATTGCCGATCACAGAATCCCGAACTTAAACCTCTGAATTACTATATCTGAAATGTCCCTTCTATCGGTTGAATGTACCGACCACAAGAGTTCGATATATCGGTAAAGTTTTTTTTTATAACCACCCTGTATGTAAATCAAAATTAACGGATTTTTAGTTGTTTTTCAATTAATGCTTTTTCTTTATTTACTCTCATTTTTTTTATTTATAACCCAGAAATAAAATTGTATATTCTTCATTTTATTACTTTAAAAAAATGTAGCTAAGTACCATTGAACATTTTTTAAATATGATTATTTTTTTTATTTATTAAAAAATTAACTTTAAAATTGACTTAGAATTTGAATCAGTAAAAATGTCTTGCATCCATGTATGATGATTTTTCAAACTTTTACATATTTATTTATATGAATGTAAACAAGTGGCTATTCATGTATTGTTCTGTAATTTAACTAACATCTTTACTTTAAATTAACATCCTAGAATATATTTACAATTTGAAATATTTTTAATCGATACCTTGGATCATTAGGATCATAAAATTGAATTGCTAACATTACTTTACATTGTGAATTAAAAACAATTAAAGGAAATTTAACTATTTATAACTACTTCGAATTTCTACAACAGGTTGATACGTTATCTGTAAAAAAAAAGTAAACTAAGTTTTGGGATATAGTATTAGGTTTTGTTGACATTTTGAAATTAAATCTGAACAAAGATTTTTCATTCTAAATTTAAAATTTCAAAACTAAAAATTTTAAAATATTGTTTTATTCTAATTTTAATAATATATTTTCTTATAATATAGAAGACATGTATGGAAATAAAAGAAATATTTTAATAAAATAAAGTTATTTAAATTATGAAGTCTTTCTGTCTTTTATAAAAGTGTACATTTATTATTTTAAATAACGTTCATATTATCATTGTTATGGAATTTATTGTTTAATTTATGGAATTATTATAATTTAGAATTTATTTTCTATTTGTTCTTCTTTCATTTTTACGTATTGCGCTTTGATTCATAGACATTATATGTAAAAAATATAAGAAACATGCATCTGTGTGCTTAACTTCACCATAAAGTAAACCGTATATCCCAACATTAGCATTAATTTACTACATTGTTTCGTTTCTTTCGCTGTGTTTTATTTTGCTATTTTTTATACATTTGTACAGTAAAAATTTCTTGAAACTTAAATTTAAAAAAAATTCTAAATAAAGCTCAATTCACATTAATGGGTAATTACCTTACACGAAAGTAAATTGCGGAGTTCGTAAATATTTAAATAAGGATTAAATAAGGTCATTGATTTTTCTGTTTGCTCCATAAGTTTTAAATTGTTATCATAATTGGGAATTTACTTGCGCAAGCAAACTATGCGTGATTATATTGTTGAAAGGGGCTTAGTAAGAAGAAAGGAAAGAAAATCTAATAACTGATTACAAGACTTTATACATAGAAAGTGAATTTTTTGAATAAGAAATAAATATTTTCATTTATAAGAATCTCGGTAGAAATAAAGAAATATGTTTATGTACTGACATAAAACAATTATTAAGAACGATTAAGTTATTATGGATAGGTAGATTAAATAAATGAGCAATAAATTCTTTTTAGTTTTGTATATAGTCACTACACTGTTAAAAATAAAGGTGACAAACCAGTTGCATTTGGCACCAAGGGGTGAAAAGGAGTTACCATTTGACACCCGCAGGCTTGAAAATGTATTTGGGGTGCCGTTTGATCCCGAAATGGGTGATCCACGCTAAATAAGGTGCCGCGAAATCCATACCGTTGGAAGATTGTCACCCCTTAGTCATTTGCGCCTTCCCCTTCAACTCGCCGTCACTGGTGGATCAAAACAACAATTTCTCCCTACAAAGACTATCACCCATCGTTCGCTATCCCAATTTCGTTTAGAACTTCGAACGTGTTGCTCGTCTCAAAAGGGTTAATGAAAGGTTTTTAAAAACGTAATTTATTCTACTATAACTATTTTTCGGAAGTGTTTTTGACTACTTTTTTTTTCCATATGAACATATGTTTTCTTATACCGGAATATACCCTTTAATATACAATTTTACTCTTTGAAACATTTTCAGCTGCGTAATTCAATTTTGACACGGAATTGTAACAAACAAAAGAGTAATTGTTTATGTTAACGAAATTAATTTATCATGTTTGACAGAAAAATCTCTTTTTTTTAAACATGTGAATGTATACTTGGGAATGAATAGAATTGCTTATAATCCATGTTAAGAAAACTGATTGCACTTTTACACTTTTTGTTTCCTGCATCTTTAACAACTTGATGTTTCTTTTTTCAGACATTTTATCTGTATCCTTTTATATTTTTTGTTAGTCTCTTTGTTTTAGTAGGTTTCATAATTACTCCATTATAAATCAAGTTATAATGAATTATAAATACATACTAACGCACTATTAACTCCATTATCAATAAGAAATAATCGTAGTAATTCATAGTAATCCATTGTTAAAAAATGGAAAAAAAAAATGTGTCAAATGCGTACAACCCTCAATACTCCTTTCTTACCTTTGAAATTTGATATTGTATATCTGGTCTAATTTAAGCAACTCAAATTTTCCAATTAAGGCCCCACACTAGGCACATAAAAAAAACCCGGATGATTACGTAAAGTCTATGGGGGCGTTCTTTTCAAATATCGCGCTCAAATTTCAATATTTTACATGATTGTTTTGCACAAGATAGTTGAGTACGATGCACATCCGGCCTAGTTTTTACTTTTTCGATTTTGCTTATATATTTTTTATATTAAGATATTTTCAATTTCAGAACCGGTTTAAACCGGTTTCGAAAGTTAAAGTAATTTTTAAAAAAAAATCTGAAGCCAAAATTCAAAAAGTAAAACCTAGACCGGTTGTGGATCGCCCTAAGGTATCTTGTGCAAAAACATCATGTAAAAATATTAAAATTTGAGCGCGATATTTGAAAAGAACGCCCCCCATAGACTTTACGTAATCATCCGGGTTTTTTTTTTTTTGTGCCTAGTATAGCGCCTTTTAAGGCAAATGCGAAATTTACCGGAATTTATGACTTCCAGACTAAGAACAAACTTTAATGCAATCGAAATCGTGTAAAAAAATATGCTTAATAAACTCGTGATTTAGATATGTATATGGATACATATGAACTTACCTTAATTTTTATACCTTTTCGTATTTTTAGTTTGAAAAAGTTAGAACAAAACAGATAATTTTATGTTTTAAATGTATGCAGCTCGTAGAAGTGGGATGCATCTTCTAAACATGAACTATGCCATTAGAAGAGTAGAATTTCAGCTGTAGATACGTAACGTCCTATGATTAACTCTTTCCGGCGAACTAAACCTTAAAGTTTGAATTTAAAGAAAAAAAATTAGGCAACCTATTTAGCCTAGAGGAGTACACAGGTATAATTTTGTACATTTTAAACATACAGCTGTTGCCGAAGTGGTAACATCTTGCAAGTACAGCATTGATAAGCGCAGTGAGAAGAGCATTGCTGTGAAGCGCGTATTAGAGTAAAATATTTTACCAGTTATTTAAAAAAAGTAGAATTTGATCTCTGTGGTGCTGCCATCTAGAACTTACAAGAAAGATTTAAAGTAGCCATTACAGTAGTTTTTGAAACACTCACGGAGTTTTTGTGTCTCTAAACAGGGGGAACTTTAGGTGTTGCCGACCCGGCAATACTGCGCCGGAAAGGGTTAACCAGAGAATTTTTTAGCGGTTCATAACAGCAGATCTCATACGGTAAGTGTTAAAGATACATATTTTTTTTTTAATATTGAAAAGAAATATGATATACAAAAAGTAAGGTAAGAAATAATGTTACATAAATGAATAGCTAAATTACGTAAAACAACTTGATCATAATATTAATACAATAATACATTATAATTAAACTAATTGCGACTATAAGAAAATAAGAATACACGGCATAGAAAATCCTTTTAAGACCAGCCGGTTACGATTAACTGCAGATTCAGTAAGAGGGGTAAGTTAAATTTTTTGCTGCTTTTGATTTCTAAATTAGAGTTGTAATCCAATCATAAAAACTATGTATCTTTATATATTTATTTTATATTTGAAACTAACAACTGATAACAATATCGAATAGTGTGTCAACGGTTTTAATCTGTTATTTGAAATCAGTTATTGAATTGTGATTTCAATTAAGCGATTTTTTTAGCAAAATTTTTTATAAATGTTTAAAATAACTTAAAATTATTAAAATCTATGATTAATTTGGAAATAATCTAGAGGTATTGAAATCTATAAGAAATGAAATATTTTGAATATATGAACCGTTTTTATAGTTATGTGGATAGGTTCTGTGCATAAAACTATACCCCAGTAGCCAAACAATATTGGACCAATATTGGCTACATCTTGGAGCAATATTGGCACATTGGCAGAATATTGGCATGAAATATTGCTCCATTATTGGGATGTTTACATTTTTCCCTTATTTAGCCAATATTTTTAGCCAATATCATGCCAATATTGGGGTTTCATTGGAAATATTGCTAATAAAACACCAATATTGGTTAAATATTGGAATTTCATTGGAAATATTTCCTATGAAACGCCAACATTTGTATCAAATGAAACCCCAATATTGGCATAACATTGGCTGCAAATATTGGCTAAATAAGAGCAAAATGAAAACATCCCAATATTGGAGCAATATTGATGTTTTATTGGCAATATTTCCAATAGATGAAATATTGGCGCAACGTTGGACAAATATTGGTTTGCTACTAGGGTATAATTTGCAAATACTTCCAGAAAAAAATAACATTTTTTAAAAAATTCATAATACTAAACCACCCGAAAAAAATAAAAATAAATAAATAAATAAATAAAGTAAACACATAGGTCACTTCCACTGCTTTAAAGAAAGCCTCAGTTTGTAAAACATTGATTTATTGAACATTTGATTCATTTTCGACAGTTGTTCTATCGAGAAAGTCATTGACTCTGGCGATTTCATTTATGACCAAAGAAAATAGAAATACCATTCAGCAAAACGAATTTCTTCTCCATTATGTCTATTTTGCCTTTTTACAGATCGAAAATGGCTCCATAAAAGGAATTACAAATATTTTACATAAACTTTATATTTTCCTTTTTATTCTAAAAGGCAAATGTTAAAATGTTTCAATTTATCGCATATTATGCTCTTTCCTTCAAATATTTACGTTATTTAAGATGGGATTTTTTTCAAAAAAAAAAAAAAAAAAAAAAAAAAAAAAAAAAAAAAAAAAAGCAGAGTAAAAATTATTTGGAGATTTTCTTAAAATATATTTGGAATTTCTTTTGAAGAGAAACATTTGAAAGAAAAAATATGTACTTCCTTGAAACGAACAACAGCATTGCCAAAATGCAAATTTCTACATATGCACACACACAAATTTATACATATTTTTTTATGCTATTTACATTATTATACAAATTGCACTATAAAAAGAAATTATTTTTTATTAGTCTACGAAAATTGTAACATAAACACTTGCGAATATATATGATTCATTTTTTGAGTTACCCAATAGAATTGCTCCAAGAAATCAACCGTAAAGCATGGTGACGTCACTGCAACGTCGTTGTGAAATCACATTGTGACTTTATGACCATTGATTGTCGATGTGACGTCACGTGACGTCGATGTGAAGTCACAGTGACTAAAATGTGAAGTCTTTATGGCTGTTTTAGAGCTCTTTTGTGACGTTTCACAAAGTGGTCACAATGAGACAGATTTGTGAAAAATGTGTCATTTGTGACTAATTTGTGACGAACATTGTGAAATATACACTGTGATATAACATTGTATAGACACTGTGACATAACATTGTGACGAAACTGCAACAAAAGCGACAATATTTAAATTGCCAGAAACATGTTTTTTAAAGTAAATAACATGTTTTGAAGGATATTTATAAACTTCTAAAGATTTTTAAGAAAGACACATTTCAGTCACAATGTGCCGTCACAGTGACGTCACTGTGACCATGTATGCTATTAGGGTATGTAGGTGCCCTCAATCGCAAGCTGCATCATGAAAATGCACCGAGCTCACAGCTGTTTAGCATAAGTGACTATTAATCCTTTTAGTGACAAGGAGCGCCGTCGTGCTGCTCTCGCTAGTTGTGAAAAATACCAGCATCGCGAGAGCGCTCCTTTTCACAGTTCACTTTTGGCGCGCGCAGTGTTTGATAAAGTGCTGTTTAAATTTATTTAATTTATTGCCGCCTAGCAACAGAAATACCAAAATGTAAGAAGTTTTCTAATTGTAAACGATAAACTGTGAATGAAAGACATTATCTTTTTATTTCTGCATTTTTAGGTGCGTTCGTAATTATGTAGATACGTAGCACCTATTGTTGTCGCTCAGTCCGTCCGTCTGTCCGTCTGTCTGTCCGTCTGTCTGTCCGTCTGTCTGTCCGTCTGTCCGTCTGTCTGTCCGCATATAACAACGCAAAAACTACCCAACCGAATCGTTTGAAATTTAAAATACATAATTATTACATAAATTTGTCGAGTCATTTCAAATTTTATGAAAATTGGATGCATAGATCAATTACAGGGACAATCAAAAGTATTCCGTTACATTACGGTCAATGGGGAAAAAAGTTTCAAATGCATTTTAATCGTTTGAAATTTAAAATACATAGTTATTACATAATTTTGTCGAGTTATTTCAAATTTTTTGATAATCGGGTGCATAGATCAATTACAGAGACAATCAAAAGTATTCAATTGCATTATAGTCAATGGGGAAAAAGTTTCAAATGTATTTTATACGTTTGAAATTTAAAATACATAGTTATTACATAATTTTGTCGAGTTATTTCAAATTTTATGAAAGTCGGATGCATAGATCAATTACAGGGGCAATCAAAAGTATTCCGTTACATTACGGTCAATGGGGAAAAAAGTTTCAAATTCATTTTAATCGTTTGAAATTTAAAATACATAGTTATTACATAATTTTGTCGAGTTATTTCAAATTTTATGAAAATCGTATGCATAGATCACTTACAGGGACAATCAAAAGTTTCCGTTACATTACGGTCAATGGGGAAAATGTTTCAAATGCATTTTAATGGTGTTGCACTCATTCGAACTTAATAAAATTTATATACAATATAAAGTACATATTATAATATGCATCTTACATAATTTGTGATGCAAAGAACATTTGTTATTGATTTACAAGGCCACACAAAGGTATTCCATTACATAATGGTATAGGGAGAACATTGTTTGATGAACGTTTTAATTGCAATTCACTATTTGCAATTTTATGAGATTGATATATGAGAGTAATATTTTTAAAACTTCATTATCGTACGAACGCACCTCGTTTGCTACGCTTCACATGCAATTTCCAACTTGTTTTCTAAGCTATGAAAAAATATCTTTTCTTGTTGTGATATAATTTTAAACATTGGATAAACATAGTGACGGCCGTATTACCATTTTCGTATTTTTATTCATTATATTGCATTCTAACTATCTTCGATCCCATATTTTTATATAAACATCGTTATTGTTATTTATTTAATATTTCTAATTCTGATGTGTCATTTGTAACTAATTTGAGATTAACATTGTGACGAAACTGTGACAAAAACGAAGGTATTTAAATTGCCAGAAATATGTTTTTTAATATAAAATAACATGTTTTGAAGGATATTTATAAATTTCTAAAGATTATTAAGAAAGTCACATCTCAGTCACAATATGACGTCATTGAGTAGTGGCATTTTGGTTACAGCCCGTAAGACACGGTGACGTCGTTGTGAAGTCACACTGTGACTTTGTGACCGTCGATGTGAAGTCACAGTGACTAAAATCTGAAGTCGTTATGGCCGTTTTAGAGATTGTTTGTGACGTCACAATGTGACTAATTTGTGAAAAGTGTGTCATTTGTGACGAAACTGTGACGAAAGTGACAATGCTTTCAAGTCACATTGTGACCAATTTGTGAAATATAGGGTGAGTCCAAAATCACGGAACAAACTTTGAGGGGGTGGTAGGACTCACTGTAACAAATAATGATGGCACAGAAATATATGACCGGAAGTGACCCGTCAAGACGCTATACTAGTCACTAAAAAAGACCCGGATGATAATGTTAAGTCTATGGGGGGCGTTGTTTTCAAATACCTTACTCAAATTTCAATATTTTACATGATATTTTTTTCCCATAGGATAGCTGAGGACGATCCACAACCGGGCTAATTTTTACTTTTTTGATTTTGGTTATATATTTTTTTATATTAAGATAGTTTCAGTTTTAGAACTGGTTTAAACTGGTTCTGAAAGTTAAAGTATTTTTCTTTTAATCTGTAACCAAAATCAAAAAAGTAAAAACCAGCCTGGTTGCAGATCGTCCACAGCTATCCTATAAGAAAAAAAAAATTATGCGAAAATATTAAAATTTTAGAGAGATATTTGAAAATAACGCTCCCATACACTTAACATTATAATCCGGGTCTTTTGTGATGACTAGTGTGGCGTTTTAACGCGTCACTTCCTGTCATAGATTTCTATGTCATAATTATTTGTTATAGTGAGCTCTACCACCTCCCTCAAAGTTTGTCCTATTATTTTAGACTCAAGCTGTAGATCATTTGTGACAAAATTTTCGTTAACACTGTGATAAATCTGTGGCGATTTAACTTTTCTTAACGGTTCTCTAACAATTTAAAAGAAACAGGATCAGCTGAAACTATAACTCCACGCCATGTTCCTGTTAAAATAGGGTTTGAGTCCTGAAATCATATATTGAAAATTTAGGAACAAATACTATATAATATATAAAAATAGTTACCTGCAGTAAGGAGACTTTCTTCTAAATTAAAGTTAAAAATTCGATTTACCTCACATGTCTTACAACTCTGGTGTTGTTTTCAAAATTTAAAAATATTACCCTTCAAAAACATTTATATATTTCCCCTCCTCCCACATGCTGAAAATTGCATAGCTTGAATTTTATTTATAACTGACACACATTTTGTAGTATTCTGTTCAAACTGTTTAATCTTTTTGAAGCTTTTTAAAAAAAACTTTTACTCGCTTTAATATCTACAGGCATCAGCACACATGTAAAACTGTACAGCTTGCTAATATTTCTGACCAATAATCCTGATGTCTATAAATATATATATCTTTTTGTAATTTTCCAACTGATTGCAAAAGTGTCCAGGTCAGGATTCGAACTAAGGAGTCTTTCGTGCAAATTGCCAATACTTTGTCGATTGAGCTATCCTGAAAGAATCTGGCAAACACAATTCACACAGTGAATACGAATGCATACTTATTATTATTATATACACCCTATGTAATAATAATATAATTTTTTTTTCAAGCTACCCGTATGAAAAATGCATACTATTCGTATGAGTATATAATGTGATTTCTCCGGGTGAATTGTGCGTGCTAAGTTGCTCTGTTGGAAGGGCATTTGCAGCATACGTCGAGGGTCTCTAGTTCAAATACTAACCTAAACGCTTTTTTAGTCATTTTGGAAAATTAATATTCATTTGATTAATTTACCAATTAAAATCATTAAGTTAAATATAATGCAGAATTATTTTTCAATAAAATTACGTGAAGTTTATGATCAATATTCGTAATATACAGATTTCATTTGAAAATAGAGTACAAATGAAGATGAGGCAATTAGTTCTAGTATTACGCTTAGTAATTTCCTTACTATAGTGGACTGTGAACATGTATGATTACACCAAGGTTTAAATTCGTAGTTAAACTCATATATATATACATATATATATTGAATGTGTCATAGAATGTAGATGTGCCGGCAAAGGACATCCTTAAGGAATTTCTTTAAAAAAAGTTTCCTTATTAATAATTATAATTATTAGATTTCATTTTTTTCGTATTAGATGAATCTGTCTATAATATTTAAGTATTCTCACTCTCATTTCCCAATATTAGACAAAATTTTATTGAAAATAATAGAAATACATCAAACACTAAAAATATCAGCAATGTACATCCCATAAATAAAATACATGTAATTGTTTTTATGACTATTTAGAACTAGGATTTAATGAACACATATTAATGAAACAAAATTGTTATTTTCAACACAATTTAACAATTAAGATATCAAAAATTAATAAAATATATGCGATAATTACTCATTTTTTAAAACCGAAAATTGTTATTATCACAAAATCAATATCTTAATTATTTTAGATTACATGGTTTAAAATAATAAATGTCATGGAATTACAGTTATCAAATTATTGGGATTATGAGAAATTTAGAAAGGTAATAAATAAAGAATACTACCCAGTTAAACTGATGGCATTGAGCTCACAGGCTACAATTACTAATTGTACATTAAAGCCTTATATTTTCAAGGGTTAATTCCGTTCGAAAAAAATTTAAGAAGGGGAAAAAAGTCTCCCCTTTCCTCTTTTTTTATACTTTCTATCATTGAACTTCCTATTCTATCAAAGACATGCTTTATCATATAAAAAATATCTATATCCAAAATTCAGAACAAATAAGATAATTCTTAATAAAAACCCATTTAGCATTTATATAATTTAAAAGGAGTTATCCCCCTCTTTTATACTTAACCATTAAACTTCCAAAACTATTCAGAGATTTGAACGAAATCTGAAAATTCTGCTTGAAAAACACATTTATATAAATTAAGGTGGGAGGCATTAGAACCCCTGTTCCCCCTATTTATACTTATTCAATGAACACCTAATAACAGTCACGGAATTGCCTCATCAGAATGATCCTAATCTAAATTTTGAACTAAAACTTAATTCTGCATGAAAATCCCATTTATATCAATTAAGGGGAGGGGCATGAGCCGTCCGTTCCCCCTCTTATACATATCGAATCAACTCTAAAAACTAATCAGGGAAGCGTCTTGTCAGGATATACCTACATACAAAATTTCAAGTAGATCGGATATTTGTATCATGAGTTATCGCGTTACGCACGAACGAACATAGAGAACGGACGGGCACTCAGGCTATGATAGCCTGTGAGCTAAAAACCAAGATTCTGTTACGTAACAGATAAAGAATGCTGCCCAGTTAAACTGATGGCATTGAGCTCACAGGATACAAATACTAATTGTACATTAAAGCCTTATATTTTCAAGGGTTAATTCCGTTCGAAAAAAAATTAAGAAGGGGAAACAGCTCTCCCCTTTCCTCTTTTTTTATACTAAATCATTGAACCTCCTATACTATCAAAGACATGCTTTATCATATAAAAAAAACTATATCCAAAATTCAGAGCAAATGAGATAATTCTTAATAAAAACCCATTTAGCATTTATATAATTTAAAAGGAGTTATCCCCCTCTTTTATACTTAACCATTAAACTTCCAAATCTATTCAGAGATTTGAACGAAATCTGACAATTCTGCTTGAAAAACCCATTTATATAAATTAAGGGGGGGGGGCATTAGAACCCCTGTTCCCCATATTTATACTTATTCAATGAACACCTAATAACAGTCACGGAATCGCCTCATCAGAATGATCCTAATCTAAATTTTGAACGAAAACTTAATTCTGCATGAAAATCCCATTTATATCAACTAAGGGGAGGGCATGAGCCCCCCATTCCCCCTCTTATACATATCGAATGAACTCCAAAAACTAATCAGGGAAGCGCCTTGTCAGGATGTACCTACATACAAAATTTCAAGTGGATCGTATATTTTTATCATGAGTTATCGCGTTACGCACGAACGTACGAACGTACATACAGAACGGACGGGCACATAAGCTCTCAGGCTATGATAGCCTGTGAGCTAAAAAGTTTTAAAAAAAATTTGTTTTTGCAATATTAGTGCATAAATTAATATATTCATCACTATTTTCAACAGTTAAACAACTCAAAACTCCTATGTATAAACTATGTATTAACTATGTATTAACTTTTGATTATGTATATATTTTCTAATTTATTAAAATGCAATTTTAAACATGTAATTAAAAAAAATGTGATTAAAGTGCATTTTAAAAATAATGTTATTAGTTTTTTTTTTCAAATCGTTGACATGCTGTTCCGTGTTTCAACAAAATAAACGTTAAATTTATTGAATTGATTGATATTGAAGGTAAGTGAATTCAAAAAAGTTAAATTAATATATTTACTCCTTTTATAACATGTTTTTTACGAAATTAACAGAAATCATTATAAAAAAGCAGGAAAAATAACTTTTTCTTACCTCTTTCTTATCAACATTATCTTCTAATTTCAGTTTGATAATTTAAATAGGGAAGATAATTTCGAAGTCGGAATGTCCGAATAAGGTACAATGACATTGGCGCGCTCATATTAACAAAACGCCACTGAAATTGTATTTTTTCGGACAGACATTTTATATAAAATATAACCTGATCGTATTTCTACATAACTTTTTAAAATTTTTCAACTTACGTACTAAATATGCACATAACATCCTAACACAGCTACTAGAGCAGCTGCAAATATTCTAAAGAATAAATACACTAGTGTCAACTATTCTCAGTGTTGCCAGATTGTCGAAAGACCTTTTTCCCCAAAATTTCTGAAAATTTCCCCAAATCAGGCCTTTTTTCAGAAAAAGTCCCCAACGCAATTTGTGCTCAAAAAGGCAAGTTTTCAATTTTCAATTTTCCATTATAATTTTTTTTTAACAAAGTTAAAGTCAATTTTTTCCCCAAATCAAGCATTTTTTCAAAAAAATTCCCCATTTACAAGAAAAAAAAAAAGGTTCAGCGTTTAAACTTAACAGAATTCTGCATATATATTCAAAGCTAATTGACCACAACAAGAAATACATTTTACAACGACATAAGCTCGTTTTACACATGTTATTTAAATTGTTGCGAGACGATGATGCTGGCCTATCTTTACATTAGCACAATCTACGCTCAATCTTTTATACCAATAACTTTTCAAGGTTTTGACCATCTCTAGTTGAGGTTTGAATGAATCAAAGATGATGTTGACATTATGTACATTTATCTGACTTAGCTATAAAACATGATTTTCAATTTTTGTCATTCCTTCTGAAGCACTTATCTAATGTAAAGCATCTATATTGTATTAATCGCTGTGATTTCGTCAATAATAAAAGAAATATAGCTGCTTTTAATATTTTTAAAAAGCACATCAAATGAACGTTTCGCACACGTCCTGAAGATTTAGTTATGTAAAGGTCTAAGTCATTTAAGACCGCAGAGTTTCAAGTTTCTTATAAAAAGTTCTAGAAGAGCTGCTGCAATAGTATGCAATTGGAGGTCTTGCAATTGCAAATATCTCTATGGCATTCCACGAAACACAAATTACACAAGCATTAACCAGCAACAAAAAAAAGTTATAAAATTGTTTCTATTTTTGTAGTATAAATCTATACTATTAAATGAAATGTATTTCTGTGCTTCTGTGTCCGATCGCGATGACAGCAAAGTTTATCTCACTAACTTATCTGAAAATTCAGGTGGAGGATAGTCCAAGGCAGATCGTGATGAATCAGTAGTACCTGTAAATGGTAAGAAAGACCGTGAAAAATAATGATTTATATCTATTATTTCTGTATTTTATTTTCGTATTCCAAATCAAAATCGAATTTGAGACAGATCCAGTACTGGAAAACGTCTGAAAGTAAAAAGTCCTTCTGGCAATGTCGGGAGGAAGAGGTAGCTTTCATATACTTATATATTTATTTATTTATTTTAAAGTAAGTTACATTGTTCAAGAATACTAAGCTCAAATTAGTGGAAATAATCTTGAATACTAGTTTTTGTCAAGACTGAATATTAATAGGAATTTTTAGAAATTAGTCATCTTTTATTCAATTTGGTTTTATTTTAAGCGATTTAAAGAATCACCAAATCCCACGATATCATAAAGTGTATGCCGTTTTAAAGCAACATTGTGGATCGTTTAGATCAGACCGTTTCAAAATGTCAGCCATAAGCAAAATTCAAAGTGCTATAACTCAATCATTTTTTAAGATATATACAAAATAAAAAGTGTTCTGGAATCTTTTTTTTAAGTTCTAACACGTAAAGGAAAAATATTTTTTCACTTTTAATTTTTTCGCATTTAATTTTAAATTAGGTAGCTTTCATTACAAAAAGTAAAAAGCTACCTATTGCAGCCGTCCGGAGGAAAACACTTCCGGAAAATTTTGGTATATTTTCACCGATCATGACCCCCAGACCCCAAAACCACCCTCCGTTCAAATGTTGACATATATATATATATATATATATATATATAACCATATATATATATATATATATATATATATATATCTGATTTTTGTCATGCGATAACTAACGTATTTATGAACCGATTTGAATGAAACTTGGTATGTACATAGTACATACAAATGTCTCGACCGAGTTCGTTGGTCAGCATCATCCGCCATTTTGTTTCAAAATGGCGGCCATTTTAAATTTTTTAAAAAATTTAAAATTTAAAATTAAATGCGAAAAAATTAAAAGTTGAAAAATATTTTCCTTTTACGTGTTAGAACTTAAAACAAAGATTCCAGAACACTTTTTATTTTGTCTATATCTTAAAAAATGATTGAGTTATAGCACTTTGAATTTTTCTTATGGCTGACATTTTGAAACGATCTGATTTTTGTCACGTAATAACACGCATACTTATGAACCGATTTCAATGAAACTTGGTATGTACATAGTACATACAAATGTCTCGACCGAGTTCGTTGGCCAGCATCATCCGCCATTTTGTTTCAAAATGGCGGCCATTTTAAATTTTTAAAAAAATTTAAAATTTAAAATTAAATGCGAAAAAATTAAAAGTTGAAAAATATTTTCCTTTTACGTGTTAGAACTTAAAACAAAGATTCCAGAACACTTTTTATTTTGTCTATATCTTAAAAAATGATTGAGTTATAGCACTTTGAATTTTTCTTATGGCTGGCATTTCGAAACGATGAGTTCTGATTTTTGTCACGTGATAACACGCGTACTTATAAACCGATTTCAATGAAACTTGGTATGTACATAGTACATACAAATGTCTCGACCGAGTTCGTTGGCCAGCATCATCCGCCATTTTGTTTCAAAATGGTGGCCATTTTAAATTTTTTAAAAATTTAAAAATTTAAAATTAAATGCAAAAAAATCAAAATTTGAAAAATATTTTTCTTTTACGTGTTCGAACATAAAACGACGATTCCAGAACACGTTTTATTTTGTCTATATCTTACAAAATGATTGAGTTATAGCACTTTGAATTTTTCTTATGTCTGACATTTTGAAACGATCTGATTTTTGTCACGTGATAACACGCGTATTTATCAACCGATTTCAATGAAACTTGGGATGTACATAGTACATACAAATGTCTCGACCGAGTTCGTTGGCCAGCATCATCCGCCATTTTGTTTCAAAATGGCGGCCATTTTAAATTTTTTAAAAAATTTAAAATTTAAAATTAAATGCGAAAAAATTAAAAGTTGAAAAATATTTTCCTTTTACGTGTTAGAACTTAAAACAAAGATTCCAGAACACTTTTTATTTTGTCTATATCTTAAAAAATGATTGAGTTATAGCACTTTGAATTTTTCTTATGGCTGGCATTTCGAAACGATGAGTTCTGATTTTTGTCACGTGATAACACGCGTACTTATAAACCGATTTCAATGAAACTTGGTATGTACATAGTACATACAAATGTCTCGACCGAGTTCGTTGGCCAGCATCATCCGCCATTTTGTTTCAAAATGGTGGCCATTTTAAATTTTTTAAAAATTTAAAAATTTAAAATTAAATGCAAAAAAATCAAAATTTGAAAAATATTTTTCTTTTACGTGTTAGAACATAAAACGACGATTCCAGAACACGTTTTATTTTGTCTATATCTTACAAAATGATTGAGTTATAGCACTTTGAATTTTTCTTATGTCTGACATTTTGAAACGATCTGATTTTTGTCACGTGATAACACGCGTATTTATCAACCGATTTCAATGAAACTTGGGATGTACATAGTACATACAAATGTCTCGATCGAATTCGTTGGCCAGCATCATCCACCATTTTGTTTCAAAATGGTGGACATTTTAATTTTTTTTAAAAATTTAAAATTTAAAATTAAATGCGAAAAAATTAAAAATTGAAAAATATTTTTATTTTTCGTGTTAGAACTTTAAACAACGATTCCAGAACACTTTTTATTTTGTCTATATCTTATAAAATGACTGAGTTATAGCACTTTGAATTTTGCTTATGGCTGACATTTTGAAACGGTCTGATCTGAACGATCCACAATGTTGCTTTAAAATGGCATACACTTTATGATATCGTAAAATTTGGTGACTCTCTAAATCGCTTAAAATAAAATCAGGTTGAATAAAAGATGACTAATTTCTAAAAATTCCTATTAATATTCAGTCTTGACAAAAACTAGTTTCAATCTTATAAAATCACTAATTTTATAAGATTATTTCCACTAATTTGAGCTTACAAGGAAGGTCTCCATTGGGGGCATACTCAGAATTTTTTGAAAAAAATACGAATTAAACTACTCATGTAGGTAATAAAGGATCAGTGAAAATTAGCGGCGGAATTACATTATTAGATATGTAAAAAAATAAAATAGTTTGGAATAATTGGCGTGAAAATCTGAAAGCGACGCGGGATTTGGCGAGCAGTGCATTTCCTCGCCAAAAGCAGACGATTTTAACGAATCTGAAAATTGATTTTAATTGACTTCACTGTTAAAAATCTGCAGCCTTTACTGCAACGTCACTCCACTACTTTTATAGAATATCTCTCTTCTGACCAATGAGAATGCTCTATAGCAAGGTGAATTGACCGTGTCATACACTTTAAAAATTCTGCTGCATTTTGTTGCAACTCACTCCACCTCTTGTATATAATATCTCTATTCCAACCAATGAGAAAACTCCGTTTCACGGCCAAGTAACCGTTTTCTATACAAGCAAGGCAGTGCGTTGCAACAAAATGCAGCAGATTTTTAACAGTGTATTTTTCAATTTGGAACAATTTTAATCAATTTAAATTGTGTTTTAAATGATAAAATATATTAATTTTATTTTGTTATAAGTACATATAAACGTACATGACAAAATTAAACTTAAAGTAAAGTAAAAATGCAAAATTAAAATTACTTAAACTAAACTTATTTAAATAAATTGAACATAGAAAGTTTTTTCTTTAAAAAGTATTCGAAGCGTAAAAGCGTATTTTTCAAAATTTCGTATTTTCGCCAACCGGAGATAAATCGCCAAATAAACGAAATTATTATTTTTTTTTACGGACGTTATAAGGAGGTTCCGCCGAAATTTTTTTTATAAACATATATAACTATATGAGAAGAACATTCTGTAATTTTTTCAGATTTTTCTGAGTATGCCCGTATGGAGACCTTCCTTGTTAGTGTTTTTGAACAATGTAACTTACCTTAAAATAAATAAATAAATATATAAGTATATGAAAGCTACCTCTTCCTCCCGGCATTGCCGGAAGGACTTTTTTAATTTTTTTTAAAAATTTAAAATGGCCACTATTTTGTAACAAAATGGTGGATGTTGCTGGCCAACGAACTCGGTCGTGACATTTGTATGTACTATGTACATACCAAGTTTCATTGAAATCAGTTCATAAATACGCGTGTTATCACGTGACAAAAATCAGATCGTTTAAAAATGACAGCCATAAGAAGAACTCAAAGTGCTATAACTCAATTATTTCGTAAGATATAGACAAAATAAAAAGTGTTCTGGAATCGTTGTTTTATGTTCTAACACGTAAAAGAAAACTATTTTTCAAATTTTGATTTTTTCGCATTAAATTTTAAATTTTAAATTTTTTTAAAAATTTAAAATGGCTACCATTTTTAAACAAAATGGCAGATGATGCTGGCCAACGAACTCGGTCGAGACATTTGTATGTACTATGTACAAACCAAGTTTCATTGAAATCGGTTCTTAAATACGCGTGTTATCACGTGACAAAAATCAGATCGTTTCAAAATGACAGCCATAAGAAAAATTCAAAGTGCTATAACTCAATCATTTTTTAAGATATAAACAAAATAAAAAGTGTTCTGGAATCTTTGTTTTAAGTTCTAACACGTAAAAGAAAAATATTTTTCAACTTTTAATGTTTTCGCATTTAATTTTAAATTTAAAATTTTTTTAAAAATTTAAAATGGCCGCCATTTTGAAACAAACTGGCGAATGATGCTGACCGACGAACTCGGTCGAGAAATTTGTATGTACTATGTACATACCAAGTTTCATTCAAATCGGTTCATAAATACGTTACTTATCGCATGACAAAAATCATATATATATATATATATGGTTATATATATATATATATATATATGTCAACATTTGAACGGAGGGTGGTTTTGGGGTCTGGGGGTCATGATCGATGAAAATATACCAAAATTTTCCGGAAGTGATTTCCTCCGGACGGCTGCAATAGGTAGCTTTTTACTTTTTGTAATGAAAGCTACCTAAAACTGAAATTGGGAAAACAATTCCCCAAGTTTTTCCCCAAAAATGTTCTTTGTCCCCAAACATGTCCCCAAGAATTACTAGTCCCCAAAAAATTCCCCTGGAGGTTCAAAATTCCCCAAATTGGGGACAAAATCCCCAATCTGGCAACACTGACTATTCTGGTCGTTGCCAAACGATATTTTTTAAGCAGGTAATTTTTTGTTATTATTGTTTGTTTGAGCTTCGAAGATTTGTAAGTTTAATGCGCATGCGCATTAGTTTTATAAGAGTATCCCTAATTAAAATTTTGAGTTAACTTTTTTTTTTTTTTTTTTTTTTTTTTTTTGCGCATTTCTTTTTTATTTTCAATTAGTTTTGAAATACAGTGAAACTTCAATTTAACGAAGCCCATATTTAATGAAATTATCTACTTTTTAATTTTCTGTTGAACCTTCATTTAGAACGCCTTTAACATTTAAATTAATATTCATATTACAATATTCAAAAGGATAGATTGCTGTTGAGATTGATTGGTGAATATATTTCAGCGGATTGTATGAAATGAAATTATGTATTTATTTTATCTTTTAAATAAAAAGGAAAAAATGCGAAAAATTTTCGATATGCTAAGAAAGGGATTCCAGTTCCACGAAAATATTATAGGTCCATTTTCTGAATACTTAAAAAAGATGCGAAAGTTTTTATGAGCAGTGTATTTTTCATAAGAGATCGCCACAAAGTAATATTCCGATTTATTTTTAATTTTTCGATTTGAAATACAAGAGAAAACGAGAAATAGAACGCTGCGAGTCAGTTTTTGTTTCCCTTCCTTTATTATGTGGTTTTTTAGATATTATACTAATGAATTTTTTCTTATGTGGCTCTATTGCATAACAAAAATTACTATCCAAATTAAAATACAGTTTTAAAATATTTCCATTTTTATTTGTAGCTTACTATACAAATTTCATGAATTTTCGTGAATTTCTATTCAACGATATTTTTTTTCATAACGAAGCATTTAAGTGTAACGATGGAATTTCCTTAAATAGAAGTTTCACTGATAGGTTCATTTCTGGGTGCTTAGTTTCATATGATGGGAGGTTTATCTCACATATGTGATATGACGTACACGTTACATGCAGTGCATGTAACGTGTGACATAACAGCGATTGCACAGTATTCTTCTGAATTGCCACGTTTTTTACCAGTAAATAACATGGTTTGAAGAATTTTTGTAATTTTCTAAAGTTTTCTAAGAAAGTCACATCTGAGTCACAATGTGACGTGACTGAGTGGTGGTAATTTGGTCACAGATGTGATGTGACCACCGTGACTCACTGTGACCATGCATGCTATGAGGGATGTTTTGAAGGATATTTATAAATTTCTAAAGATTTTTAAGAAAGTCACATTTCAGTCACAATGTGACGTCACTGAAGGGTGGCATTTTGGTCACAGGTGTGACGTCACATTTCAGTCACAATGTGACGTCACTGAGGGGTGGCATTTTGGTCACAGATGTGACGTGACCACAGTGACTCACAGTGACGTCACTGTGACCATGCATGCTATGTGGGAGATGTGATGTGACCAAAGTGACTCACAGTGACTTCACTGTGACGTCACTGTGATCATGCATGCTATTAGGGCATTATATCTTCAACAGACCGGGAGATGACAACTCAGATTAACTCTTTATCAAGTTCATGGAAGAAAATTTTGAATAAGTTAAATCTTGATTCACTTATTATAACGTAGTCGGACTGCCAACTCATATCTTTAGGAAATCACTTAAAAATTCAATTTTAACGGTTGACTTGTAGATTAACCATTGTGTTTTCCTGCACCTAAAAATACATAAATATGGAGGATTGGGAGCAGGAAAACATAATGTTAAACCTCTGAGTAAACCACTAAAATCGGGTTTTAAGTCCTTACCACCAAAATATGACTTGGCACACCGATTGCGTTTAAACTGAGAATCGAGATTCAACTGACCCTAGGTTTTGATGAACGAACTCGATGTGTGATTGTCTGTGCTGCCACCTCCCGGTCTGCAAGATTTGAGGAAAAAGTTAAAACGCAGTTTATTTTATTACTATCACTACTTTTCGGAAGTGTTTACAAATACCATTTTTTTACATGTATAACGTTTCCTCATACGGGATTAAGCCATTTTATATACAATGTTAGTCTTACTTAAATATTTTCAGCTGCATAGTTAAATTTAGACATAGAGGCGTAAGAAGGTAAAGGCTATTAGATTAATTTAAAACACGATTATTCAATCGATAAACTAATTAAAGCACATGTAAATTTTCTAAGTTAGGGGAAAATGTCCGGACCAGGATTCGAACCAGGGATATATTGGCCGAAGCCACCAATGCCTTTGCAATTGACAAGGAAGGTCACTATACTGGGCATACTCAGAATTTTATGAAAAAATACCAATTAAAATACTTATGTATGAAATAAAGGATCAGTCAAAATTAGCGGCTGAATCACTCAAGAAAGTATGTAAAAATAAAATATTTTCAAATATTTAGAGTGAGAAAGCGAAAGAGTCACTCTATTTGGCGAGCAGCCCTTTTCCTAGCCAAAAGCACAAGAATGCGTGTAAATGGTGTTTAATGAATTTAAACATAAACCATCGGGACCTTAATATATTACATACATATATATACATATTGTATTGCATATATATATTACTTGTTGAAGTAGTTATTTAATTAATCACTGGAAAAAACATCATATTGAAAAAAATCATCTTCATACATTTAAGCGTATTAAAAAATAAAAGCCAGCCATTTCCATAGCAACAAAATCTAATCGACAATGCTCAATTGGACTTTGAGCTTGAAGTAAATTTAATTAATTTAAATTGTGATTTTCGTTTTAAATCTCAAATTTTGATGATTAAATTTAAATATAATTACGTATAAAAATCGACATAACAAAATTATACTTAAAGGAAACTAAAACTTACAAAAATAAAGTTATTTAAATTAAATTTATCAAAACAAGTTCAACAAAAAACTTTTTTTTTTCTTGAAGCGTATTTGAAGTATTTTTTGAAATTAAATTCCGTCGCCAACCGACAATAAATCGCGAAATACCAAAATTGTAATTATTTGTTTTACTGATACTGAATGGAGGTTTACCGAATATTTTTTATAAACGTATATACCCACACATGAAGAACATACAGTATTTTTTTAAGATTTTTCGTGTTATGCCCGTCTGGAGACCTTCTTTGGGAATCATCCCGTACAATCACTGGGGGACTATTTCACCCAAATAACCTCAACGTTCGTTGAGGTCATTTTTGTGCAATAGTGGAACTTGGAAAACTGATATCTGTTATAAAATAAAGGGTAGTTTTCTAATAATGACGTTAATTTATTATGTTTAACAGAAAAACATGTTTTTTTTTACTGTAACATGTGAATATTTACTTGAGAATGAATAGCATAACTTACAATTAATGTTGAGAAAACTGATTAATACATTTTTACATGTTTTTCTTCCTAAGTTTTTAAGAACTTTAAGTGTCACTGTTTTTTTTTCAGACTGAACGCGTATCATTTCCTAATTCTTTTAATATATTTGTTTCTGTAGGTTTCTAGATTAACCCATTTTAAATCCATCTATAACGGATTATTTATACATAGTTATTCCTTATTAATTCCATTATCAATCATAAATAAACCTAGTAATTTATAGTAATCCATTATAAAAAATAGGAAATAAAAAGTTATGTGTCCTATGTATGCAGCCCTCAATATTCCCTACTTTTTTTTGACATTTCTTATCGCATATCTGGTCTAATTTAAGCAACTCAAATTCTTCCAATTAAAGTAAATGCGATATTTAAAAGAACCCATAACCTCACGATTGAGAAGAAAATTAAATGCAATCAAAATCGCGTAAAAAAAATATGCTTAATAATATCGAAATTAGATATGTAGAGGAATAAATACAAACTAACCTAAATGTTTCATTTGTAGGAAACTATGTCTTCCTATGATTAGCCACAGAATTTCTATTCAATTTCGCCCAATCCAATGCATAATTTCCTACATTTCTAAGTGGAATAAAGTGGACACACACACGCACACAAATAGACCGATGGACAGACAGGTAACAGATAAAACATTTAAAAGTCTCGAAAGCAAGAAATTTTTGAAAACTTCGATCAGAATATTTCCATTTATTATAGCCAGAATAAATTAAAACAAAATAATATATTCTAAATAGAATAGTTGAAAAACACCAAAAGCATTACACTGTGCAGATTGGCCTAATACTTATTTTTTGTCTAGGGCATTTTCTGTTCTTGCTCTGTCATTCCTTTGAATATGAGAGTTTAAGTGGTTCCCAAATACAAAATTCTTCAAAAAAGAAAAAAAAAAGAAAAAAACTTTATCGCATTAATTTTTTTCTATTTTTTATGCTTAAAATGACGTTTAAATTACGCTTTGTCTTATTTAGAAGAGTATATACTATATATGTGTGTGTGTGTGTGTGTGTGTGTGTGTGTGTATTGGTATTAGGTTATTTTCAAAATCTATCCTCAAAGCAATGGTTATCATGGAAACAATTTTTTGCGAAAATGCAATTTTATTCATGATAGGTTTTTCTTTAATTTGTCGGGTGTAAATTGTTATAACTCAAAAACTGTTCGATATAAAGGCTTCAAATTTGAATGCTATAATCTTCATTTGTTTTATTTCAATTTGGATTGAAAAAATTTGAAAAAAAATTACTTTTGAAAATATGTTTTTTAATATAAAAATACATCATTTACTTTCAAATTTTGAATTAAATTAATATTTTTACAAATTCTAAATTAAAATTAAAATTTAGATATTTCGGTTTATTTAAATGTTTAAAAAAAGAAATTTCACAAATAATTATTTAACGATTAATTATTTAAAAAATAATTATTATTACACAAATAATTATTTAACGATTTTTTGTTATTCCATTTTTTTAACAAATTCTAAATTCTATTTTTTGTAATACGAAATCGTGTGATTTCGTTTACAAATGATATGGTTTACCATGACAAAGAAATTCAAAACTATCCAATCAATCAACAACTCAAACAATATCAAATTATTTTAAAATGTACCCCGGACGCATATTTCAGATGTGTATATTGCTGGGACGATTACTGTTTCTAAACCAATAGGAGAGCGTCATTATCACGGTCAAGTACACGCCCACACAGTTTGATTGGCAGGAACTCGTGGACAATTGACGGTGCTAATTATAACGATAATCTGTTGCGGATGAAAGTGAGCTGACTGGCTGAATGGTTAGAGCGTCGAGCTTGAAACCGGAGGATATGTGTTCGAGTCCATCGCGGGCCGAGAGTCCGTTGGTGATTTTTTTTTTTTTAATTATTGGAGGCTGTCTTTTATTAATAAATAAGACATTTAAAAAAAATATTTCAAACCCTTTTAATATTCTAAATATCGTTCCAAAATGATTTATATATATATTAAACAAATGGGAAAAAAAGTATTCTGCGAAAATATCCGTATAAGCAAAATTCTTACTTTAATTTTTATTTATTTATTTATTTCAGGATCAGAGGAAGTATAATTTCTAATTGAAATAAATAAAATTCAGTCATTTTGAAAAAAAAAAATCTTTCGTACCTTTAATTTTTAATTACCGAGTACAAATTCAAACAATCAGAGTACAAATAAATAATAAACACACACGATCAATTGTCCACGAGTTCCTGTCAATCAAACTGTGTGGGCGTGTACTTGACCGTGATAATGACGGTCTCCTATTGGTTTAGAAACAGTAATCCTCCCAGCAATATACACATCTGAAAAATGCATTCCGGACCCACATAAGATCAATTACATTGTCAGAGGGAGGTGCGAGGTATACTTTTTAGGCGTTTGTATTTATAAATTTCATATTAATATTTTCAATAGAAATATATTTTCTGCAATATTTGGTGCACATGCAGAAATAAGAATTGTGATAACATATGCATGATATAGGGTGTTAGCGAAAGTTTAATGAGGTAAATACTAATGATACACACACACACACATATATATATATATATATATATAAATATTGTAAAAAATGGAAATTACGAGATATACAAAGTAAGGTAACTACTAATGCTATGTGAATGACTGGTAAATTGTTTAAAACACATAATAAAACAATGTACTAAAATAACAAAAATTAAATTAACTCAAAAATAATTTACACTGAAGATCGCTACAATATAAATTAAAATCGGCTTTAAATATAATATTAAAATAATAACACACTCCAAATATATTAACTGTAACTGCAAGAAAGTAATATACTATGAAAATAGATAGAGTAGGTTCATTTTTTCATACATAAATATGTTTTCTTATACCGGAAGTATTAAAAGTATAGATATAAGTATAAAGTATAAAGTATAGATAGAAGTATTAAAAGAAAGAACATATGCTAGGTAAATGAATAGCCAAATTTTGTAAATAACAAACAAAAAACTAATAATCTAAGTATAATTTATGTTGAAAATCGTTACATTATGAGTTTCAATCGTATTTGACTCTAGTACTAACATAATAATACCTTATAAATAATTTTTTTGTAACCGCAAGAAAATAACATGCCATGCAAATAGATTTTTGCAAGGAACGTTTATCGATTTCGTCTCATGTGTCCTATGAATATTTATCTTTTATTTATGGTATAGTCAGTCGATGCACAGCATGCAAAGACCTTTTGAAGTCAGTCGGTTAGAATCAATTGCAATGTCAGATCCAGGCGTGAGCTACAATTTTTCTTGTTTTGGATTTCTAAATTACAGTATTTCTTTAAATTATTTTTTTCTATTTATATTTAGTTTATTAGTAAAAAACAACTGGTAACAATACCTTATTTTTTGTTTTTATTAGTCCCTATTTCCCTATTGTTATTAGTTTTTATTAGTTCTGGCAACACAGAGAGGATATTTTAAAACTACTAAATATTTAAAATATAGAATATTGTCAAACATTGGAAATAAATGTAAATTACTTATTTTAAATAAGATACTGAGTAACAGTTTTTTAATCATATAATTATGACTTTATTTATTTTTATTTAATTTTTAAGGATACAGTAGGACCCTCTGAAATTCTCTCGAATATTTATCTTTTCATTATGATATCCCTAGTCGATGCACAGTATCCAAAATCCTTTTGAAGCCGGTCGGTTACAATCAATTGCAGTGTCAGAACCAACCGTGAGCTATAATTTTTCCTGTTTTGTATTTCTAAATTACAGCATTAATTTCTTCAAGTAAAACTATATTTTCTCATATATTTAGTTTATATATAAACTATATATTTAGTTTATAATTAAAAAATAACTTTTGGGACTAGTCACGGGAATTTTAAAAACTACAAAATTTTGAAAATATTGAATATTATCTAATATTGAATAAAAATGTAAATTAGGAACTTATTTTTTTTTTAAAGATATAGAGTAACATTTTATCAGTTATATAGCTGTGACTTTATTTTTAAAATTCTTACGCTCATAACATTTTAATATGTTTCTTTTCGATCGTCTTGGACAACAAGTTAAAGTTACCGGAGTATATTTAATATATATTAATTTTGTGTGATTTTTTATACTCTATTTTGTACGTGTTTTATGTTTATTACGATATCCCACAAATTTACTTTTCATATTTGTATATTTTTCTGTTTGACTATTTTGTACGTGTTTTATGTTTATTACTATGTCTCACATATTTAGATTTTGCAAAATTTTCTGTTTGACATTGTCCAATGTAGCATTCAATTTAAAAATAATAACATATACATATTTTCAAATTCACTTGCTTCTATATTTACTAGAAGAAATTACCGGCCTCTATAAATCTGTCTGTCTTAACCAAGATATTTAATTGGATTTAAGATTCAGTTAGACTTTTATAGTAACTTATTAGACTTTTTAGTGATGATTAAGTCTTGAGGTAAATGGCCCTCAACGTGGTACTGGTATACTACAATGTTTTATAATTACATTTTTCTAGCAAACGACCATAGTATTTTTCATTTATACGAGAAAAAGATGAATTTTTCTAAGATTTTAAAATATGGAGTTATTTTAGTAATAATAGGTTTGTTATCTTGAAATAAATATAAATAAACTAAAAGTTTAATTAGATTTTAAAGAAATATATTGAATGAAAATTCTACGGGAAATATTTAAAAACTACTTTTGAACTCAATTTCGCTTTGTAAGAAATAGTTATTTTTCAAAAGAGGAAAATATCATTATCTACACTGGTTTGTTTTTAGCGATTAAATAGAGAATATATTTAAATTTACTCGTGAACAGAATATGATAAATATGTCGTAATATGCAGAACATATTTTTTAATTGTAATTTTCAAAAATCACTTTGATTTAATGAACAAAAATGTTATATACAGAAATAATATGTATTAAAATATATTTTTTTGGCTCATTGCTATACTTTAATTTTATGAAAAATAAACGCGATCATTATCTACACAAATTTGTTTTGACTGATTAAATAGAGAATATATTTACAGTTACTCGTAAATAGAAATAAGATAAATATGTCATAATATGCAGAAAATATTTTAAAATTGTAATTTTTAAAAATCACATTAATTTAATAAACTCAAATGTTCTATACAAAGACAATTTTATGAAAATATATTTTTGTCGCATTGCTCTACTTTAAGTTTATGAAAAATTCATGTGATCAGCACTGAATTCTCTTATTTACAAAGAGTACCTGCTATTACGTTGTCAAGCTACTTTATTTAAACATGTCAATTAGAAAATTGCAAAGTTTTATTACACGACTAATGATTTCCTTTTATACGTATTATGTGTATAAATTACTATAACGCCCAATCCACGAAAAAATGGACATGAGGATGAAAATTTAAATATCTTTAAATATGATTGAAATTTTGCATATTAACTGTTAAGAGTGTACTATATCATATTTTATCAAAAAAGAATTAAATTTTTGTCATTAACATACTTATTTTAATTAATAAAGTGACACTATGACTTTGTAAAATAGACTGCGGCAAAAATCTTTACATTTCATGGTCTCGTACAGCTGAACAAACATTCTGAAAATCTCCAAACTTGGATATATATGATCTGACAGCTATTATTGAGAGTTTTTGTCTGCAGAGAAGTGTTCACTAATCTTCATTACAAAAGGTAAGCATATTTAATTACTCTTAATTATTGTGTCACACCCGCAACAAAAAGTTACATTTATATCTCTGCAGAAAAATATTTTTGATTTAAAGTTATGAAACTTTATATTCAAAAATAGTTTATTAAGATACTTTGAATTACAGACACAAAAGAAATTAATTAATATTTTAATTATAATTATTGAGCGTTGCGGGCGTGACATGTCCCTGTTGCGGGTGTGATATTTAATTAAAGTCACACCCGCAAAGTCTTTTAAAATTGATTACAAATGCATATTTGAACAACTTATATGTAAATTTATAAAAGAATAATATGCTGGAAAACATGTACTTGGCAGCTTTAACTATACCCTTTGATTTAATAGAGGGAATTCCAGTTAATAAATAAAAATTTGCATCATCTGAGCATGTGATACTGTGTGCAGTTGATTTATTCAGTTTGGATTGATAAAATTGTTGCTTTACTGCAAGAAAATAATTTTATTAGTGATATATCATTAAGAAATTAATATAAAAGGTAAGATTTTTATAGAAATTAAAAAAAGAAAATTACGAAACAATATTTTAGCAATTTTTTTTAATTTGTTAATTTTGTTTTGTTTTTTACATACATTTTTTTAATTTTGTTATTTGATAGTATTTATCTAATACATATATATTTAGTTTTTAAAAATAAGTAAATCAATATTAGGAGAAGACTTTTTTTTTCTCTTTTAATTCAAATTAAATAAAAAGTAGACGTAATAATAATAGAAACTGTTAAAATGTTTATTAAGTTAACATAAAATGTATATAGTCAGTTTGAAATTAACCAAAATTTAATATAATTAACTCTATGTAAGATTAGAAATTTCAAGGGATAACTATTAAAAATTTGTTAAGCTTATATTTTTGGACTGGAAGTACTATATTTATTCAGTTTACACATTAATTTCTTCTCTTTTGCAGAGAATGAAGAGTACAGAAAGATCACGATATCATTGAAAACCCTTTTAAATATGAAGGATATCTACAACAAGAGAAAGAAAGAGACAAAGCAAGGAGAGTAAAGAAGAGACTATTTTTAAAAAATCACGGTAAAGGATGGCAATCCTTTTGCATTTCATCTCATGGTAAAGGAGTTGTCGATGGGGTTGGTGCAGTTGTCAGGAAGATGGTAACACTAGCAACGCTCTGCAACTATAAATTCAGCTTCAGATTTTGCCATGTGTCTAGAAAAAGTCCTAAAAAATATAAAAGTACTTTGCTGAATGTGAAATTTTAGAAGATATGGTGAAAATGCTTCATGAATGCTGGCACCAAGCACAATCGGAGCTCAACATTCAATCGATACATCATGTTGTTTTTATTGACGTAGGAACAATTAATGTAGCAATAACTTCAAAATGTGATCAAAAGAGAATTTTTTTGTTACCATATTTTGTCAAAAATATAATATCCAATGATAAGAGTTCAGTTGGATATTTTGTAGAAGTTGTTTTATTCTCCACATTAAAAAAAAGTGAAACTTTTGTTGGAAAAATAAGACAAATGAATGGGGATATTATGGAATAAGAGTATTGGAATAAAAATCAAGAAAATGTGTATATTAGGCTCAGTCAGTTAGATATATCCATACTTTGACAAGGATATAATATCCAACGATGAATGTGCAGTTGGAGATTTTGTAGAAGTTGTTTTATTCTGGACATTAAAAAAGTGAACACTTTGATGGACAAATAAAACAAATGGATGGTGACGATATAGAATTAGAATGTTTGAAAAAAATTTAAGAAAACGTGCGTATTTGGCCCAGTCAGTCAGATGCATCCTAGGAAAAAAAAGAGCATTTTTGTAAAAAGGCTACCACCCCCCAGAAATTATAAATTCAAGATTGGAAATGAAATTTTTTTTATATTTTACTCTCTAGATATTATAATTGTAATATTGATTAAATCTTTAATTAAAAAAATCTGCCTTGAAAATATGTGTATGTCATTATTTTATTGGCTAAACAAGTCACACCCGCAACGAAAATTTTGAATATTTTCCACAAAAGCGAGAATTGAGTAAGTAATTTAATTTTTTCATAGAATAATTATTTAAGTATTGCTGTTTAATATATAAAAATATCAATTCACTCAGTTGTCATAATTCACAGAGTTTTGCATTTTTGCACTGAAAGATGAAAATGCATGTCCTTTTTATGTCACACCCGCAACAAGCGGAAATAATTTTTTTTTTTTTAATAAATAAATGATACATCGGACAATTTTCGGATTTGTCTAAATGTATGTGTAAGTGGTCTACATTGAAATTCATACAAATTGAAACCAATGCTCAAAAATTTTTTTGCTAGTGACTAAATTAAGTTGTGTAAATGTCACACCCGCAACTTTGGATTGGACGATAAATAGTTTTTATAAATATTTCTCATTTCTTTTTTGAAGATAAATAGCTGGAAAAAACTTAATATTCACAGGCATATAAGTATTCCTATAAATTTTAGACAAAAATATTGCTTTTTTTTTTTTTTTTTTTTTTTTTTTTTACGACAAAGCTGACAAAGCTTGCAAAGATGATTTATCAACCATGCAAAACATTTTAAAAAAATATTTAATGGCCATCTGCGTATTTAATTGCATTATTAAAAACATTTGTTTTTATCGTTTTATTTGGACGAAATCCTTTTTCTAGTAATGTATGTATCTATAGATATATATACATAAATATCTATCTATACATAATATTACACTGGTCAACAGCTGTTTTGGTGCCGGGGTATTTTTACCTGATTTTATATGAATTTGATGTCCTAAATTCAAATATGGAATTAATTTTACTCTATCAGCTCAGTTTTTTAAGATAAACAACTTTTTGTGAAATATATGTTTCATTATTTTAAGGTAAATCCATGCATTAAAAATGTATGTAAAAATAAAATAAATACAGGATTTTTATTTTTTATAATATACAAATGTTAGTTTTTATTATTATGATATACACATATTCAAACAATAATTTTTTAAATTATATTATACAAATATTTTTACTCACAAAAATAGAGAAAAACGTCACCGATGAAACCGATACTCATTGAATGCTTCGGAAGCTTTTTTTCCGTGACATTCTGGAATATATTTTAGAACAGTGTCTTTTTAAAATCAAACTGTAATCTGAAACCCTTTGTATATCTCATCTTTTTTGGTAGCGGTCCTCTATAGTTTTGATATTGTGGTGAAATCTTTCGGGCTGTTTATCACTTGTGCCTTCTTTATTTTCAAGAAAATGCTCTAAGTGGCAATGTAAATAGTGCACTTTAATGCCTCTAGTACACCCAAGAGATTTAAAACTATTATGCTTTTCATTTACCAGTTCTACATAGATTTCTCCTTTGCATTTACCCGGAATGTTTTTGTGAACTGCCACAAAAGAAGTCCAGGCTTTTTATTCAGCCTTATTCGTTGAATTTACGAAAGCAGGATCCTTAATCAGTTGTCTTATTTGTTGTCTGTTAAATATTCCTGCTTTAATATTTTCATAACTCAATTCGGGTGTTTTTACCTTATATATGCAAATCATGACCCGTTCTTATGGATAATTTACACAAACTGCTTCATAGGCAGAGTTTGATATGCAGTGCTGAAAGTATGATTTTCTTTCGCCCAACTAAAGTGTTTTAATGACATTCCTTTCTCCAACATCCATATTTTCTTTATTAGGCCTCTCTTTTCTAATCTAGTAGTGTGTTTTATCCCTGCTATCCCAAAAACATAAAAACAATAGTATTTTGTGTAATTTCTTTGCTGGAGACCAATGGTTTGGAGTTTTCTCCAAACCATTGGTAAGCCGAATTTGAGACTTATTCTTTTCCGTCAGCTCACTGTCATAAATGTTCTGTACAAGTTTTACAGACCTGTTGCGGTGCGCAGATTTTATCCTGATCACAAGTCTAACCCCAAAGTATCCACGATAAGCTCTCTTTACAAAGTCAGTAACATATTTTCTGTGCTCTTTCAACTTTTATTCTCCGCATATGTAGCAAAATTTATCTGGATGATTTATACAACTTTTTCTATTTGAACTCATTTATATTCCATTCTACAACGCAAACACAATAATCTACAACACTACGAGTTTTACGTTAAATTGATACGAATTCTACCTTAAACACAAATATCATGGAAGTTCAAAAACTTTAGAAAGTCAAAGAAAGCCAGTTTTGTTTCCATGGAGCGAACTCTGAAACTAACCTTATCTCTTGGAGGCTTTTACATTTGGCTTTATGGATGAGCGGCGCGAAATCATAAGCATGCACAGATCCTCAGTTTTGCTTGCAAATTTGTTTTTTTCAAGATCTTGTGATATTTCAACGTACTTCAAATCGCCTTGAGCGTCGTTACAGGGCTATGTATCATAAGGTCACTTTAAGTGTCCAAGGTCACTTTAGTTCTAAAAAATATTTAGTTCGCTTTGCATATCTAAAAAAGTAGAGCTGATAGAGAAAAACTGATTGCATATTTGGAATCAGCGTCCCAAAAATATCCAAAATCAGTTGTAAAATTTCAGGCACCAAAAAAAATTTTTTTTTGTAGGCCTGTGTTATAAATATCTATCTATACATAATATTAGGTATATACAGAGTGATTTTTTTTTTACAATAAAAGAGGGGTGATAGTACACATCACATCAAGACAAACAATATTAAATCGGAAACCAAGGGTCCAAAACGTTTTCCAAAGGAGATAACCGCCATTAAAGTTTAGGGACCAAAATTTCAAATAAACATAAAAAACGGGAAAATCGGTCGAATGATTTGCAATTTTCACTAAAATTATTCTTTATGTCGGCATTTTCTTAAAATTGAATTATAAAGATAAATTTCAAAAAATGCCGATAGAGGGCGCTTTAGACTTTGGAGTAACGAACAACTATATTTTGCCGGTATTTTTTGCATCTCATTAAATGTTTTCGTAAGCTTAGACTCAAACTTAAATTTTGAGCTCAAAATCTGAATAGTTGGGAGTGGATAAGTTACACAAACTGAGCTGTGGTCAGAGGGTTAAAATTTCAAATGATTATAAAAAACGGAAAAATTGGTAATTGATTTGCGGTTTTCACTAAAACTATTCTTTGTTTAAGTATTTTCGTGAAAATAAATTATAAAGATCAATTTCAAAAAAATGCCGATAGAGGGCGCTTTAGACTTTGGACTAACGAACAACTCTTTTTTGGCGTTATTTTTTGCATCTTTTTATATGCTTTCGTAAACTTAAACTTGAACTTAAATTTTGAGCTCAAAATCTGAATAGCTGGGAGTGGTTAAGTAGACAAACTTAGCTGTGTTCAGAGGGTTCAAATTTCAAATGATTGTAAAAAACGGAAAAATTGGTTGATTCGTTTGTGGTTTTCGCTAAAACTAATTTTTAAATCAGCAATTTCATGAAGATAAATTTTAAAGATAAATTTCGCGAAATGCCGATAGAGGGCGCCTTAGACTTTGGAGTAGCATATAACAATTTTTAACCGTTATTATTTTTTTTAATAATCATTAAATGCTTTCAAATACATAGACTTAAATTTTGGACTAAATTTCTGAATCGTTAGGAGTATTTAGGTAGCGAAAAACTGAATTGCGTTCGAGGAGGGGGAAGGATTAAATTTCAACAGCTGAATACACTTCAGTTTGCGCTTCTTAACCCCTCCCAGCGATTCAGAATTTGAGCTCAAAATTTAAGTTTAAATCTAAGCTTCCGAAAACATTGTATAAGCTTTTGCAAGCATTTAATTAGAGCCAAAAAATAATGGTTAAAATGAATTGCTGGTTACTCTGAAATTTAAGGAGCCCTCTGACGGAATTTTTTTTAAATTTATCTTTAAAATTTATTTTCAAGAAGATACATATTTAAAGAATTGCGTTATTTTAAAACGCAAACGAATCGACCAATTTTTCCATTTTCTATAATTATTTTAAATTTAAACCTCCCCCTCCCTCTTAAACACAGTTCAGTTTGTGCAACTTAACCACTCCCTACTATTCAGATTTTGAGCTCAAAATTTAAGTTTAAGTCTAAGCTTCCGGAAACATTTAATGAGATGCAAAAAATAGTTATTTGTTACTCCAAAGTCTAAAGCGCCTTATATCAGCATTATGTGAAATTTATCTTTGTAATTTAATTTCAAGAAAATGCCGGCATAAAGAATAATTTTAGTGAAATCAATCGACCGATTTTTCCGTTTTTTATGTTTATTTGAAATTTTGGTCCCTAAACTTTAATGGCGGCTATCTCCTTTGGAAAACGTTTTGGACCCTTGGTCTCCTATTTAATATTGTTTGTCTTGATGTGTACTATAACCCCTCTTTTATTGTAAAAAAATTAGAATCACCCTGAATATCATTATTATGTAAGTATATTTACATCATGTATATATATCCATATATACATAAATATCCATCTGACAACCAGCTTTAATTTGTTTTTAGTCTGTATAGTGAATTTACTATTTCATTAGATTTTAAATTATTTTTTGGGAAACTTATATATTAAGATAAAAATAATAAAAATTTATTTTGGCATTATATATTTCACCATTTTATTACTACAATAGAAAATACACATTTGGTTGTAATTTTCTTTCTTCTAATTACGTTACATTGCATTTGAAAAAGGGAATAATAGACTTCCAAACATACATAATACACTTTAACAATGTAGTATTCATACACTTCAATTCACTTCTTATTTTCTTCAATAAAAAATCAGTCTAATCCATTCTGTAACAAAATATTTCAGTCGTTCCATTAATATTTCACACTGTGTTATATACATTATTTTTTCCACTGATGAAGGTATTTATCAGGTTAATATCCTTGGTTCGTCTTTTTCTTTCAAGTACGTCGTTACCGCGTATGATTCGAAAGGAGTACGATGTTAATGGCACACTTCCTACTCTATTAGCTCACAAGAAAAAATGCTTCATGGATATTAAAGCGGCCGTTAAGAGAGTTTATTCTCTTTTATAGATGTATTTTATACTACATAACGATATTTCATATGACTGCATTTTTCCAAACAAGTTTATGTTATCAGTATGTGGATTTGTTACTTTGAAATTTTAAACATGTATTTCGACATTCTTTTGAATAGAAAAAATATTTCGCACCGTATATTACACGAATGTAACTATCGTACTACACGTATGTACTATGATTATACAATTTGTTGGTAAAACTGTTTAAATTATTAAACGCATTTAAAAGCAATATTTATAAAGCAATGTTAAGCATGTAATTTTTGAGGCATAGTTTCTTATATTAGGCTTTTATCAAAAAAAAAAAAAAAAAAACAGTTAAAATAATTTTCAACTGATAAGTTGTAGTGATTCGTAGTCTACTATCTCATAAAAAAATAACTGCTCCATGGACATTAAAGCAGCTGTTAAGAGAGTTTATTCTCTTTTATAGTTGCATTTTAAACTACATGTTTCATATCACTGCACTTTTCAAAACAAGCTAATATTATCAGTAATTTGACGTGTTTCTTTACAAATTTAAATTTTACCCATTTATCCTACAATACATTTAAATATGTGTTTGGAAATGTGTTCTAATAAAAAAAAATCGAACAAAAATCATTAAACAAAAATATCACGATTTAAGAGTGAAGACATTGGAACATAATTTTAGCATCCATTTCACAGAACTTAGATTATGCAGTACTGTTACTGATGTTAATTCTATTAAAATTATTTTTAGAGTTTGTAAATATCGTTTAAACCAAGCCGCCGTTATCATAATATCAAGGCCTCGCATTCAGGAGAAAATCTATTGTTGAAATTGTCCCTATAATTGTCAACTTATTATATGACTTTGTCTCGTAAGTAACGCCACCTGGTGCATACTACTGCTAATAATCCCATAAGAAAAAATGGAAAACATTTCAGTTTCTCACATTAGATGGCGCTACCAACGAGAAAAGCATGTGGTTTCAGGGCCCCCTGTACTGCGGTCAAAGGAAACTTGGCGAATGACAAGCCATGATATTATGACAAGGTAGCCTTGGTTTAAACATTATTATTTTACTTTAGTTGCTCGAATATTTAGACTTGTTTATCAGGCAAAAATAATCGTATGAAACTACAATTTTTTTTTCTCAATGTAAGATTAACTATGATTATACATTTGTTATAATGTTAATACAAACAGTAATATTTGCTTATAAAATTGATTAAATTATCAAAATAAATACATTAATTTTTTAAAAGCTAGGTTAAGGATGCATTATTATGAATTAAATTTTCGCATACTAGACATATTTGATAGTTAAAATAATTTCCAGCTGATAAAAACTAAACAATGCTAAAAGTTAAACTTTGCATTATGCTAAGCATATGATTGCAACGTCCACTGTGCCGTGTTTTTCCATATACGTTTTTAATTATTTTTTAAAAATACGGCTGGCGTATTAAGAGAGCCGCTTCTGGTACAATGATTATCTCGAACGATCCTCATGACTATTATTAAACGTCTGTAAATCGATATTTATGTATAAGGAAATAAAACTGAATTACTAAAAAGCGATGAGACATAGGATAATAAATATATACAGGGTGATTCATAAAAGATGGGCAGAACTTTAAGGGGTTATAGTACACTTAAAGACAAATAATATTAAATAGGAGACTAAGGGTCCCAGACGTATTCCCAAGGAGATAGGGGGCATTAAAGTTTAGGGTCCGAAATTTCAAATGATTATAAAAAATGGAAAAATTGGTCGATTCGTTTGCGGTTTTTGCAAAAAATTTTCTTTATGCCAGTATTTTCTTGAAATAAAATTTTAAAGTTCAATTTCAAAAAATGCCGATAGGGGGCGCTTTAGACTTTGGAGTAACAAACAACTATTTTTTAACGTTATTTTTTGTATTTCTTTAAATGATTTCGAAAGCTTAGTCTTAAACTTAAATTTTGATCTAAAAATCTGAGTCCTAACGAGTAGTTAAGTAGCGTAAACTGAAATTTGAAATTTGAAACCCTTCTCCCCCCAGAACAAAAATCAGTTATTCCCGATCTTTGTGTCGTAGATTAGGCTCTAACTACTGCCACGTTTTGCTAAAATTATTCTTTATGTCAGTATTTTCTTGAAAATAAATTTTAAAGAAAATTTTCAAAAAATTCCGATAGAGGGCGCTTTAGATTTTTGAGTAACGAACAACTGTTTTATACCGTAATTTTTGTGTCTCATTAAATGCTTTCTAAAGCTTAGACTTAAACTTAAATTTTCAGCTCAAAATCTGAATCGGTGAGCGTGGTTCAGTAGCGAGGGGAGGGGGTTCAAATTTCAACTTCTGAACATAGTTCAGTTTGCACTACTTAACCATGCCCAACGATTCTGTGCTGTGATACGAGGCAAAAATACAACTTTCGTCAAGGACTGCATAGTCGGAATTCACTCATAAAGGCACTGGCACAGTTGGAAACGTCGCTCATGCAAACGTTAAAGCTCCATTCCTGACGCTAGTCACCGGGTGAAGAAGGAGACAGAAAGTATGCAAATGTCAAATGGGGAAGAAGAAGAACACGTATGCAAAATTTCGACACGATTCAGGCATAAAAACCACTGAACAGTGAGTCAAGTGTAAGTCGCTGTAGTAATGAATCGGAAGATGGTGCCCTTCACGAATAAGGAAAAGGCTGAGATGCATTTAATTTACGGAGCGGCAGATGGAAATGGTGCAGAGGCACAACGAATGTACGGAGAGCGATTTCCCAACAGGCGGATGCCTAACCGCAAAACTTTCGAGCGCTTGCACAGACAGTTGTGTGAGACGGGATCATTTCTCGCTTCCCGGTCGAATGCAGGTCGTGCAAAAAAGGACGAATCAGTAGTTGTTGCAGAAGCCATTCTGGATGTAGTAGCGGCGCAGCCAAGTACAAGTACACGAACAGTGGCTAGGCAGGTGGATACCTCACAGTCCATGACTTGGAGGGTACTGAAGGATGAACATTTGCTCCCGTTTCATGTGCAACGAGTGCAGAAACTGTCTCCAGGGGATTATCCAAATCGTATTGAATTCGCCCGCTGGTTTCTGCAGCAGAACGCGCTAAATCCACATTTTGGACGAACTGTGCTTTTCACCGATGAATGCACCTTCACACGTGAAGGTACATTTAACACACACAATGCACATGTATGGGCGGATGTCAATCCACATGCTACGTATCCACATGCTCATCAGAGACGCTTTTCCATCAATGTTTGGGCAGGAATCCTCGGAGACCACCTAATCGGACCGTACCTTCTTCCTGAACGCCTCAACGGTAAAACATACCTCACATTTCTGCAACATGTGCTGCCAGACCTGTTAAACGTTGTTCCTCCACGCATCCGGCGGGTCATGTGGTTCCAGCACGATGGAGCGCCAGCCCATTACGTACGAGACGTCCGCAACTATCTGGACATCACATTTCCGAACAGATGGATTGGTCGAGGTGGTCCTGTTGCTTGGACTGCTCGCTCGCCAGATCTTTCACCTCTCGATTTATTTTTTTGGGGACAATTGAATGCTCTTATGTATGAGACAACCATTGAATCCCCCGAGGAACTGGTCGCCAGACTTTCCACCGCTGTAGGGGAAGTGCTCGAAAAGCCTGATGTTTTCGCGAATGTTCGCCGTTCCATTCTTCGCCGTTGTTCTGCGTGCATAACCTCTGGTGGTCACAATTTTGAACATTTATTGTAATTACATGTTAATAAATATGCTTTGGTAACATAATCCTAATTTGTGTCTTTTTACCTCGCATCACAGCACACAATGTGTGGACATGGTAAACTGAACTGTGCTCAGGAGTAGAAATTTCAAACCCCTCTCCCCAGAAACTTAACCACGTCTAACGATTCAGATTTTGGGCTTAAAATTTAAGTCTAAGCTTTAGAAAGCATTTAATGAGACACAAAAAATAACGGTATAAAATAGTTGTTTCTTACTCCAAAGTCTAAAGCGCCCCCTATCGGCATTTTTTGAAATTGAACTTTAAAATTTTATTTCAAGAAAATACTGGCATAAAGAAAATTTTTTGCAAAAACCGCAAACGAATCGACCAATTTTTCCATTTTTTATAATCATTTGAAATTTCGGACCCTAAACTTTAATGCCCTCTATCTCCTTGGGAATACGTCTGGGACCCTTAGTCTCCTATTTAATATTATTTGTCTTTAAGTGTACTATAACCCCTTAAAGTTCTGCCCATCTTTTATGAATCACCCTGTATATATATATATATATATATATATAAATATATTCCTAGAAGGTTAAAATTAAAACCTACTACCTCTATTTTTCGTATAAATTTTCAGTAGATTGGCAAACAGAGGAGGGGGGGGGGGCTTTTATTACACTACATTTTGGACAATATGTCTGAAAATACAATGCGTAATATTAAAAGAAGTATATTTTTAAGCTCGACGTTACCAAAACTTTCATAAGATATCCTACAAAAAATATATATAGAGAGAGAGAGAGATAGATTGATAGATAGATAGATAGATAGTGAGATTTTCTTTCAAGTAAACTTAATTTACCTCTCTACTTTGCCCCTAAATACATTTATGAAAGGTTAATAATACTTAAATAGGTATGTAAATAATCTTTATTACTTCTTCCAATTTTAACGCTTTTCATTTTATAGACCTGGAGTAAAATGACTGTGACAGACTTACAGACAAACGCAGAGTGACTTTATAATATTTCCCTTTTTACTCCTTTATACAGAAATCTTAAAATTTAGGAAAATGCATATAATGCTGGTTCATTTAACCTACATTTACAATATTTGAAAATATAACTGTCTACATAATTTAATTTGGAAATTCAAAGTATAAAAAGACATAAATTTTACAAAAGCTTTAAAAATTAGTCTTTTTTAATTAAACAATATTTAATTTATAGGAACTAAGGGTTTACAGGTTCATTATATGTTTTTTAGAAACTAAGACTTTCTGGAATGGTGAATTATATGAATGCCATATGTCATAGTGCTATAAAAATAACCTTTATTTGAATATTTAAAAAAACCTTTTAATAAATAAAACTTTTATTAATAAATTATTTTTTTTTAAATAAACCTTTTATTTGAATATTTAAAAAAAAAAAAAAATCCGATATCTCTATTTTCTGTAAGTTGTAAAACATCTTCCTAAAAACTAAAATTGTAATTGAACTGAAAATAAGAAACAGATATTTATATATATATATATATATTTTTAATTTGTTAATATGAAGTCTCATCCACTGTGCTTTATTTATGTGTCTGAAATAGAGTAAACCCACTTCCATTTTTTAAAGGATGCACATTGTATATGTCAAATATTATGTCAGTTTGGAGATTTTTCTGATCGGGCTAATAGTATGATATTGTTAATAAACGCAAAATAATAGCAAATATAATAAACTTTTTTTTCGTGATTTTAGATATTTTTTAATGTATTAAACCTAGAATAGGACTAAAAATATAAGTACAAAAAAAATCTATAAAATTATCTTTCTATTTTTAGTTGATTTAAAAAACGTTTGTATTTTAGTATTCCATTTTAATTTAAAAATGTTGTTATAAATGTGTTGTCATATTGTTTATTTATTTATATATATATATTACTTTTTAACTCTATTTTATTGTGAAAATTAAAAGCTGGTGATTTTCCCGAAATATATTTTTTTTTTTTTTTTTTTTTTTTTTTTTTTTACAATTATTACTTTTATTACTTTTTATATGAACTACATTTTAGTGTTAACATATTTTTCCGACATATTTTAAAGGTATCTACGGAAAACACGCCATCCATCAATTATGTTTGGTAAACATTTATCTATGAACCCCAGATACTTTTGACATATTTCTAGGGAACATATGTGAAAAAATGGAACAATCTTTATAATAGCAAAAAGTAACAATATTCAGGATTAAAATGTGTGGGTTGTTGAATTTTTTTTCATTATAATAACAATATTCAATGACAATACAAATTTCTAGTTTACTGGAAACGGCAAACATTGATGCTTTATTTATATACATTTTATCCGAATGCAGTCATTATTCATTAGATTAATTTAACATAGAAAAATAAAATTTTTGTTAAATTATATTTGTAAATTTATAAAACGGGAATGATAAAATTATTATTTTTATAGCATATCAACGGTTTGGCTTTAAATTTATATTCTTTTCTCGTCACAATTCTATAAATGTACATGTAAACAACTATTGTAAAGGAAACTATCAATAGCATTATTCAGCATTCAAATAACAATACAAGTGTTTGTTAATATTAGTTACTAAAAATTATCAAGTTTATCTTACCAAAAATCTTCACAGGGTAATCGAAAAAAAAAAACAGTCAAATATTTTAGGAATGGTAGAGGGATCATAAAAAAGAATTTATCTCCTTAGAATTTTAGAAAATGAAATGATGTAATGAAACCAGTGTATAAAAACAACACATAACGCTATACACGTCATTAAAGGATACCCATTTTATGACAAAAAATCCTTATTTTGATCCTTTTTACCACATTTCAAAAAATTTTGGTGAAAATTCATATCACCTTGTATTTATTGATAGATACATAGACATATTATGAAGTAGATAAATGCATAAATAAATAGAGAACTGGGAGAGAGTGAGAAATAGAAAAGGAAAAACATAGAGAGAGCAATATACATATGTATAGGGATTATATATCATATTCAATTTCCTTTCCATTTGCAAACAGTGGATTTTTTAACCTCCTGACTGCCGCTGGCTAATTTTTTAGCACACTAACCTGCAGGTGTCACTGCAGCATAAACGATATTTAAATTAATATAAGTCTACAAATAAAACCCAGTTTTGAAAAAATAAGTTAGTAATACTCTCAAAGATTATACACCTCTACATAATAACATATTTTGTATCAGGTTGGAAAAAACATCTTTTTTCAATATTTTTAATAAAGTACAGAGAAAACAACATTACAATTTTACCCTTTTGCCGGGCAGTCACGGGGTTTCATCATAAAGGTTTTTTTAACTAACTGGAATCATATTTTTTAAAGAAAATACCCAACATAAAAGCTGTAAAAAAACCTATTGATTAATAAAAACGGTATAAACCATGTAAGCAGTATCTACCAATTGTATCTACTCTAATAAACGATTTTTTCATCATCCCAGGAACAAACTATATTAATTACAATTTTTTTTGTAAAAAAGTAACAATATCAAATTCACGAAAAAAAAAAAATTAATCAAGATCTTACTGATAAATAATTAAGATTGTTTAAAATAATACCTTTTAGGCATGGATAAAAATAACCGTCGGCTATCTAGTTGTACATTCTGGGAAAGCATTTCAACTCCTTCACCAGACGCACTCCAAATAACGCGTATTTTTTTTCGAGCACCTTTGTCGCTAAAAGCCCAAGCTCGCACTCTGATTGGTTATTGCTCTCGGCACTGTTTTCACGTAACTTGGCGATAACCATACTTGGCGAAAAATACTTCTCTCGTAAGTGAACGAGTAAACCTAAAACCTAACCTACTCATTATTATTCTTCCTTCTAACGAAACGAATCCTCGTCGTCTTGTTCTCGTGTGTGTAAAAACTTTTAAAGAGTACAGCTTTCAGTAAGACACGTTCCATCCAATCCAATGCTGCAAGAGAAAAGTTACTTTGTACTCGGTACGGAAGGAAATCAAACTCGACGGACGGAAGCATCTATCGCTACGCCAAGTATAATTATCGCCAAGTTACATGAAAACAGTGCCGAGAGCAACAACCAATCAGAGTGCGAGCTTGGGCTTGGAACGACGAAGGCGAAAAAATTTTCGCCCAAATAAGTCGCTTTGATCTCTGCTAACGTCAACAGACATTGTCTTTATAAGGTCCAAACACATTTCACCACTACTTGAATTTCTTTGTCTGCTCATTTGATGTGGCGTCGTGGTGTTTTTTTATCTTAATTATTTTTTTCTGGAAAGGAATGGTTGCCCGGCAAAAGGAAAAATTTTCCGCCAAGTAGAGTGGATTCTTTATCTCCTGACTCTTTTGTTCGGTCCCCTATTTTTTATTATGAAGAAACCGCAAATAAATCCAATACAAAAGACCTCCCCACTTTTTCCAAGAATTCGGTTGAAGGGAAGAATATTGCAGTCTGAATCCAGCCTTAAAGGGGCTCAGGGGTTGAAAACTTTAAAAAAAATTGATTTTTTTATGATCTAATTTGAGTATTCATTTAATTCTTAACTCAATGCAAAAAACCGCATAAAAATATTTGCATTTTTAACGGAGTTATAAGCATTTATGTATCAACACTTTCATAGCCGCATCCATATAATTTCAACTTTAAATCGTGTTTTCTCAAAACTTGATTTTTGATGACTAACACCAAGATTTAAAAAAAAAACTATTTCATGGAATGGCTTTTTTTTTTTTTTTTTTTTTTTTTTTTTTTTTTTTTTTTTTTGCATGCATATAACATCATTTTCTAGATTATGAATGAATATATTTTAGATAGTTTAATATTTTGAGCAATTATAATGGAAAAAAACTTTGAGAGATTTTTTAATACTGTTTTTATTAAGTGATAGTTATATCCTTAATTCATAATCTAGATAATAATGTTATATGCATGCAAAAAAAAAAAAAAAAGCCATTCCATCAAATAGTTTTTTTAAAATCTTGGTGTTAGTCATCAAAAATCAAGTTTTGAGAAAACACGACTTAAAGTTGAAATTATATGGATGCGGCTATGTAAGTAAATTGACACATAAATGCTTATAACTCCGTTAAAAATGCTAATATTTGCATGCGTTTTTTTTTTTTTGCGTTGAGTTAAGGATTAATTGAATAATCAAATTAGATCATAAAAAAATCGATTTTTTGAAAAGTTTTCAACTTTTGAGCCCCCTTAAGGCAATCTTGACTTGAGAAACAGGTAAATGCCGTTGTGGGCAAATCAAGACTGTAAGCTTACAAGGGAAGCATTACGAAGGCGTCCCGAGCTTAACACTTTTAGTGCCAAGGAGCACCGTCGCACATACGGGTATTTGCGTAATATAGGCGGCCAAAATTATTTTATTGCATACAGGGTGTTTCAAAAGGTCGTTTACAAACTTAACATGCTGGTCTGTCATATCATGATGAACAATATTAAATAGGAAACTAAGGGTCCCAAACGACTTCCAAAGGAGATATTTGCCATTAAAGTTTGGGGTCCAAAAATTGAAATGATTATAAAAAACAGAAAAATTGGTCGATTCGTTTGCGGTTTTCACTAAAACTATTCTTTATGTCAGTATTTTCTTGAAAATAAATTATAAAGATAAATTTCAAAAAATGTCGATAGAGGGCGCTATAGACTTTGGAGTAACGGTAAACTAGTTTTTACCATTATTTTTTGCATCTCATTAATTTTTTTTTAGAAGCTTAGACATAAACTTAAATTTTGAGCTCAAAATCTAAATCGTTGGAAGTGGTTAAGTAGCGCAAACTAAATTGCGGGAGGAGGTCCAAATTTCAAATGACTATAAAAAACGGAAAAATTGGTCAATTGATTTGCGATTTTCACTAAAATTATTCTTTATGTCAGTATTATCTTGAAAATAATTTATAAAGATAAAATTCAAAAAATGCCGATAGAGGGCGCTTTAGACTTTGGGGTAACGTACAACTATTTTTTCCATTATTTCTTGCATCTCATAAATTTTTTTTAGAAGCTTAGACATAAACTTAAATTTTGAAATAAAAATCTGAAACGTTGGTATTGGTAGCGCAAACTGAACTGTGCTTAATGGTTAGGGAAATTTGAACCTCCCCACATGGGGAGGTTCAAATTTCAAATGCTGATAAAAAACGGAAAAATTGGTCGGTTTTCGCTAAAACTATTCTTTATGTCAATATTTCCTTGAAAATTAATTTTAAAAATGTCTTTCAAAAACCTCCGTCAGAAGGCGCCTTAAACTTTAGAGTAATCAACAACTATTTTTAACCGTTATTTTTTGTATCTAATAAAATGCTTATAATAGTTCAAAGTTAAATTTTGTGCTCAAAATCTGCATCGTTGTGAGTAATTAAGCGGCCAAAAATTGGACTGCGTTCGAGGGGTGGGGAAGGTAACATTTCAACTCCTGAACGCAGTTCAGTTTGCTCTTAACCCCTCCTATCGATTTAGATTTTGAGCACAAAATTTAAGTCTAAACTTTTGCAAACATTTAATTAGATTTAAAAAAAATAAAATAAATAAATAAACGGTTAAAAATAATTGTTGGTTTTTCTAAAGTTTAAGGCGCCCTGTAACGGATATTTTTTAATTTATCTTTAAAATTTATTTTCAAGGAAATATTGACATAAAGAATAATTTTAGCGAAAACCGACCAATTTTTTCGTTATTTATAATCATTTGAAATTTGTACCTCTCCACCCCCATTGAACACAGTTCAGTTTGCGCTACTTTACCACTCCCAACGATTCAGATTTTCATCTGAAAATTTAAGTTTATGTATAGCTTCTAAAAAAGATTTATGAGATGCAAAAAATGACGAAAAAAAATAGTTGTACGTTACTCCAAAGTCTAAAGCGCCCTCTATCGGCATTTTTTGAATTTTATCTTTATAAATTTTTTTCAAGATAATACTGACATAAAGAATAATTTTAGTGAAAATCGCAAATCAATTGACCAATTTTTCCGTTTTTTATAGTCATTTGAAATTTGGACCTCCTCCCGCAATTCAGTTTGCGCTACTTAACCACTTCCAACGATTTAGATTTTGAGCTCAAAATTTAAGTTTATGTCTAAGCTTCTAGAAAAGTTTAATGAGATGCAAAAAATAATAGTAAAAACTAGTTTATCGTTACTCCAAAGTCTAAAGCGCCCTCTATCGACATTTTTTGAAATTTATGTTTATAATGACTTATAAATTATAATAATTTATAAGTCTTTTAAAGAAAATACTGACATAAAGAAAAGTGAAAACCGCAAACGAATCGACCAATTTTTCTGTTTTTTATAATCATTTGAATTTTTGAACCCTAAACTTTAATGGCGCATATCTCCTTCGGAAGACGTTTGGGACCCATAGTTTCCTATTTAATATTGCTCATCATGATATGACAGACCAGCATGTTAAGTTTGTAAACGACCTTTTAGGACACCCTGTATATCTATTCTATATGGTACAATTGAAAGAAAAAATACATTTGTTAAATTTATAAAGACGATTTATTAAAATAATTTCATTTTTAAACACTAATATTCATTTTCTTCACTCTCTGAAGAATCATCACTAACATTGGGATTCGCAGGTAACAGAAGAGCAATTGTTTCTGGAAAAAAATAGTTCATTTTTCTACCAATGACTTTTCTCATGCTATTTAAAAAGGGTCTGATGTTAAAAGTAGCCGATTCAAAATATCTTCGTTACAGCTTTCCCTCGAGAATTTTCGCGCGAAGTCTTGGCGGTATAGCCTAAAATGCTTATTGCGCGCTTCTGCGGGGTTCTTCTGAAAGTTGCCCAATGGACAATAATGCATTTTTAATGATAGTTGAACCATAAATTGATGTTCTATGCATAGTTGGAGACATTGGATGCCACTGTTACAAATCTACATATAAGCGAGCAGTCTCTAATGCACATTTCTCGTATTTTTGTGGATAAATTATATGTCCGCTTGAAATTGTCTCTAGTATGACTTTTAAGCGATATATTAAGTCATAACTAATGCCTGTTATGACAGAAGCCAATTTCGGATCTTCAAAAACCTCCCACTTGTATTACCGTCATTGGTGTTGCCAATATTTGCTTTTGGCATGTCTACCACTAAACCTGTTTCTTCGCGAAATCTTTTCTGGATTTCAAATTTTTTTTACAGCTCAGTTTTTTTTCCTCAGCTTCAGTCTTCCACTCTCTATATTTCTTTACTGGCAACTTATAATCTATATGAAGAATGCTTTCAAAAAGTCTCAAATTTTTCAAATGTCAATCTGAGCATGTAAAATTGAAAGACCAAACTTTAGAATTAATTTCTTTCTGAATATCAATTTTGTAAAAGTCCTTAGAAGTTGCACCGTATATGTGGCACTAACTTGTGGATTTTATGCCAGTCGCAGCGTTGAAGACCATTCCATCTTTGTCATGATGAAGACATGACTGATTGAGAACCTGTTCCCATTTGAATTAACCACTGTGGCGTTTAGTAACATCGCAGAATTTTTTATAAAGTTAATTTCTTCCTCCGTAACATCAGTATTTTCTTTTACAAAGCGAAATCTTATAGGACGGCAAAATCGAGGGGATGAAGGTGTTGGGTTTTCCCATAATAGCTTTTCGCTTTTACTACCAGAAACTAATTGTAAAGGGACGAAACTACTTTGGAATATGTTCGAATCAATGTCGGAGTCATTTACAAAGTTCTGTTTAAATTTTGCTTGTTGTGAACCATCACAACCCCATTTTGAAATTAACTTTAAACTCTCTCGTTCTTGCTATTTCACTGTTGTTAGAACCCCTTCCAGGAACATGGGTAAACGCTTAACTGTATGATCAACCAAATACCATAAATCAGTTTCGGGGTAAGTACTTGTTACTCTGCATGAATCTGGGGGTGGACAGCATTCTTGTTTCGCTTTTTGCAGCAAGGTATAACAAGGAAAGAATTTCTTGTTGGTATTCCTCACTATTTCATACTGTCGAAGAGTTAAATCGGCTTTACGAACATGGACAATGCTTGTGTTGGCGTGAGTAAGTCATTTTTTTTTTGTACTCTGATTTAGAAAACGCCTTTTTATATTTTGTTAAACGTTTCGGACTACTTATGATTTCTTTGAGTATTTCAGAAGCATCTCGTTTTCCAGATTTCTGCAACTCAACCTGAGCTGCACGAGTTATTACTTCTTTTTCTAGAGAATATCGTACTTCTTCTGTTTTTCTCCTCTTAGTTCTCTCACTTGATTGTATAAATAATTTAGATGGTCGTCCAGGCCAAGATTGCGGTATGACAGGCATATCAAACGTTCCTTTTAGCCAAGATTGATTGCTTTTGACAAATATGTCTTCTTTCTTATGTGCTTTTATTCATCTCTTTTTAATTTGTGATTTAAATCGTGAAAAATCGCGTTTTAATTTCTCAATTTGGTCGTCTGTGTAATCTTCATTCGATATCAGCTGATCATTTAAAAAATTTAATTTATCTTCAAAATTTGACAAATCAAAACTCTGTATTCTATTAAACAAACATTTATGGGTCACAACTCTTACTCTCGAGGTATCTTGTGAACCTACAATAAAAATATTTTCTTTTAGAATGCTATATGCGATAGTAAATTTTTTTTAATATTTCGTAAAAAAATGTTCAAAGTACCACAAAATACACATCCCCGCTTTTCCGCGGCAGTTTCTTTAATTTTTCATTACTCAAAGCTTTAAACTTTCGATTTAGTTACAAATTATAACAGGATATGCCTGGGTAATACAACAAAAACTCGATTAAATAAAATATTTTAGAAATAATCTTACTCTAAAATGAGGGTATCTTAAAAGTGCATCAATTAAACTTCTTAACAATAAAACAATTAAAAAATATAATAAACTTTTGCATTATCACCTGCTGTATCAGGATCAATCACAAGCACTTCCAAAATAAACGTAAAATAATATATAGTTCATTTCAAAGGTAACGTCTCTACACGAATGCCAAGAACAGATGCAAACAACAAGTTGAATGACTAAAGTTTTAACGAAATGCGTTGGCCGGGGAAAAGTTGAATGGTTGGTTACTGTTCACTAAACTGTCCTTTAACTCAGGTTGTCATTCATTTAACAATTTTAGTACTTTAAAAATTTGACTTTTGGCCGCCTAGATTGGTCAAATACCCGTATGTGCGTCGCGCTGCTCTGAAAAGTGCCAAGGAGCGCCGTCGCCCTGCTCTGTCGTCGTGCTGTATCTGAAAATTCACTTGTGTCCGACATTTTGAAATCAAAATTAGAAATATTAAATAAATAACAATCACGGTGTTTATATAAAAATTATGGCATCAAAGATAGTTAGAATGCAATATAATGAATAAAAATACGAACACTGTAATACGGCCTTCACTATGTTTATCCAATGTTCAAATTATATCACAATAAGAAAAACAAAGATATTTTTTCACAGCTTAGAAAAAACTGCAGAAATAAAAAGATAATGTCTTAATAAAAAAATTGTTTAATAAAAATTTGCTGGAGTTTATGAAATACCTTATATTACTGAAAATGGTGACTTAAATTATTACATAGGCATGACTGGGAGAAAGTTTGGAATTAGAAAATATTAATCTTCTGAATCGAATCTGAATCTTCGAATCTGATATTAAATTTGGACGTACTCACACTGCCTTATCAAGAACATATTTAAATGAGGAGATAAAAATATTGTTTAGTGAAAGTGAATTATGTTTCATATCAAATTGTAGTCGTAAATCTATTATAAGAGAGTCCATTGAAATTTATACGCGTAAAAATATGGTTTGCAATGATACCGTTTCTTTTATTATTCCTAAGTTATGGTTAGAATTAATGAATAAATTCGTCGTGAGAGCTTGAATGGAATGAACCATGTTGGAAATTCTTTTAGATCATGGTCTATATTTTAATTTAATTTTTTACAATAGAGCGCGTGTTTTTTGTGTTTTTTATGTCTCATTTGTTTTTTATATCTCATCGCGTATTGATAGTGAGATATTTTAAAATTTTATTTTTATTTATATTTTAGATCATGGCCTATATTTTAATTTTGGGTGTTTGTGTTTTTTTGTTATTTATATCTCATTGTCGTGTTCATTTGTATTGGCCGTGAACTATTTTGAAATTTTATTTTATTTATATTATGATTATGGAACTTATTTGACGGTTCCGGAACATGTCAATGACTTTTATTTTTATTATAACACTTTTCTTAAGTAAAATTAAAATTTTTATTAAAATGTTTATATAAAAGGTGAATGTTTTAAAATCTGGTGGTTTAAAAAAATCAATTGGATTTAATTAACTTTTTACCAAAGATAATGTCTTTCATTCACAGTTTATCGTTTACAATTAGAAAACTTCTTACATTTTGGTATTTCTGTTGCTAGCCGGCAATAAATTAAATAAATTTAAATAGCACTTTATCAAACACTGCGCGCGCCAAAAGTGAACTGTGAAAAGAAACGCTATTGCGATGCTGGCATTTTTCACAACTAGCGAGAGCAGCACGACGAGGCTCCTTGGCACTAAAATTGTTAATAGTCACTGATATTAAACAGCTGTGGGCTCGGTGCATTTTCATGATGCAGCTTGCGATTGAGGGCACCTACATCTAAACGTTTTCTAACTCATGGCTAAATTATCCACAGTCTATTTCTTTTACTTTCTCCAGAATTTCATGTCATACACTGTAAAAAAAAGGGATCCATCTACTAAAAAAACTTTAGTGATCCTTGTAATTACTAAAAAAGTTTTAGTAATCTTAATCGGTTACTAGAAAATCTGTAAGAATTACTAGAAAAAAGTTAGCAATGAATAGTTAATAGTTTTATATTTTTAATAGCTATTACTAAACCTCACTTGGTGTGGCCTTGATAGCATAGTGGTTATAGTAACGGACTCCAGGCTGAAAGATCCCGGGTTCGATGCTGGACACAGCCAAATACGCCCCGAATGTATGTAGTGTAAGTACTCGTTAATAAAAGGGTTATGAAAATCCTGTCGGAGTTGGCAGCAATGTTTGGTGCTGTCATCTATTGCACTTTTGCCGAAAATCTTTCGTTTCAGAAGTCTCGATGCAGCTCGAAGGAAGCTCCTGCCCTTGGGCTCACGTAAAGGTTATTAAAAATCATTTTGGAGCTATTACTAAATTTTGCTTGATGGTTCATACTAAAAATTTTTAAGTTAGTTATACAAAAAATTCTTTTGTTCAGTATACAAAAGAAATGCTTGTTTCACTTGCAAAAAAAAGTTTGTAATGGTTAGTAAAAAATTATGTGGAACACTAATTTACTAAAAATTTTTAGTATCCTCTTGAATTTTTTTTTACAGTGTAGTGTTGTTCGACGGAAGATTATTATTTAGTACTCTCCAACAAAGTTGAAAGTTGTTTATGCATGCGATTTGTCTGTTCGTCTGTTCAATTTTTAACTCCCATGAATATAGTCGAATTTTCGTGCAATTGATAAAGTTTTTTAGAATATCTAAGGCGTGTTTGGTATTGAATATGAAGTATATATTATTAATGGTTCATTTACAAGGACACTCAAAATAATTCGATTACATTGTGGTATATTGAGAAAAATCGTTTGGGGAGTATTTTTATAATACTACCGTGATTCATGTGTATTGAAACTGATATAAACCACTAAATTTTAATACTATCACGTTAAAACACAGAATTGATAGCATTTTTTATTAAATACACACAAAATAAATCGGTTATATTACTGTCTTTGCGTAATAATTACTAGAGAATACGTTTAAAACTGAGGTATGTGCTTTTAAATTTAATTATTTTTTGCATATTACTCTTTATATATAAGTTGTATACCTCATTTACAAGGATGCACAAGGATATCCGCATATCAATTCTCCTTATTAGAAGAAATTGATGAACGGAAATTTTCTGAAATGTATATATCTCTACAATAAAATAACTTTTGGAACGCATGTTATAAAGAGATACAAATCTTTATACCATGCTCTATATGATGCTGTATTTTTGATAATTTTCCGATTGCAGATGAGAACAGTTGAAGTTCGTTTTTGAAATGCATTATACTACCTCTGACAATAAAGTTTGGTGAATGAATTCAGAACGACCGATCTGGAAACATTGGGAAACAAAACGCTGCACCTGCATAGAGGCAAGTGTAGACCATATTCCACAACCGTTGTTCAGTTCAGCGTCATTTATGTTCTGTGTAAAACGTGCTTTAGTAAGTGCTTGTTCAGTTTGTTGGTTATTAACTGAGAGCAGGAAAATGAACGAATAAAAGATCAGTTTAAAATTTAGTTTTAAGCTTTGCAAGACACCGAAAGAAATTCATTAGGGGTTGTGCAAATTGAACATCCATCATACTTGCCAGATCTCAATTCTCCATATTTATTCCTATTTTCACGACTCAAACTCTCTTTAAAGAAATTTAACCATATTCCTGACATCCAACGAAACGTGACGAAGCTTTTGAACTTCATCCCAAAAGAAGACTTCTTGCGAATTTCCCAGGACTTGTATAGCAGGTCTCAGCGGTGCATAGTTATAAGAGATGACTATTTTGAAGGATGGTATGGTAACTTTCATTAAAATTTAATCTACATTAATGCTATAGGACAATTCACCGAACTTTATTGTCAGAGGTAGTACATTTCCATATGGTGAAATGAAAGATAATGTTTTAATTTTTTAAACGGAACAGTTATATTACATTATTCTGGATTTGTTGGGAAAAGTTTCATAATCTAAGCTTGATGCATGATTGTTTTCATTCTTATTTTCAATTTAAATGAGCTTAGAGACAGGGGAAACTAAAAATATTATACGGACCATACGGATGCTAATAGGCAACTGAGGAATGGCATGTACTGTAGTCGACATTTGCCTCAGTGTACCATGTTTTAAACATGCGTGCTGAGACATATAGTGATATTCTTACAAAAATAAATTTAAAGTCATAAAAAAGTAAATATATATCCTTGATAGAGAGAATTTGCACAAGGAAAAAATGAAAAATATTACTGCTGAAATTAAGGGATAACAACTTTATCGATAAGAAGTAGTTCAATAAAACAATACAAACGATCTCCAGACTGTCTATATGTTGTGTATTAATTACTGTTTGTGAAATATATTTTTTTATAAAGTTTTAACATTCGCTGAAGGGTTATTTTGCTAGTTTCTATAGTGATTTTTTTCATTCTAGTTTTTTTTTTCTACTAAACAGTAGACAGTATAGCGTAGCTTATCAGCCTTCGATAATTTCCTTGTGTTTAAAAAAAAAGTTATGTCCTGAAATCATTATCCATCTTAGTCCAAAATGATCATTTTGAAATTTGATTTCATATTTTTATGGGTACTGTTAAAGGTAACCAACCAATTTATATTTTTTATAATAATATTATTTTCCTCTCATTAAACATTCGTTCATTCTTTTCTTTAGTACAAAGCAACTTTTAGAAACTTATTCATGGGCCATTTGCAAACAAATGAAAATTCAGCCAATTAAAAATTATTGGAGTTAAAGATCAAATAAAGAGTTCGTTTATTCTTTATTTAAAAATTCGTAAAGTACAAAGTTTATTTGAATGTGTGCCAGTTATCTTTTAAGAATCAAAGCTTTTCATTAAAAAAAATTCCTCAACATTAAATTTTAATGAAGGAATTCTTTTTAAAACGCCAATACATATGAAAACACAGATAAAACTAGTCAAATTTGGCAATTCCAAAAAATTCCGTCTATTTTATATATGCTAATACTTCGAGGAAAAAAAACATTGCAGCTCCAGCGGTAAGGTGGTTTAAGCCAAAATCTAGTAAGCAACAACTTATGTTAATTTTTAAAGGGATTTTATGAATCTGAAGTTTTATGAAAATCCGTGCATTAGCTTTTGAGATAGAGCTATTTCAAAATCTTATAAAAAATCTGAATAACAGAGCAACATGTTGCGTGATGTACATCAAAAATTTATTAGGATATTTTTTTTAAATCAGATATTAACTGAATCTGAAGTTGAGTAAAATCTATGCATTAGTTCTTGAGATACATTTATTGCGGAATCGAGAAACATGCGCCATAGCAGCACAATTTGTAAGGCGATTTACACTAAAAACTGAGGAAAACTAATCTATATCAGGGACTAAATTAATTAGGAAGCTTCTGAATATTTCGTGCATTAGGTCTTAAGATAGAGCTATTCAGGAATGACCACGATGATCACCATTGCATTGCCACCTGTTATGCGATTTGTACTAAAATGTAATCACATCACGTAATATCAAGCACTAAGAAAATATACAATTTTATGAAAATCCATGCAGTACTTTTAGAGATATGGCTGTTGTGGAAATCGTAAATAATGCAGCGTAGCAGTGACATCTGTTGAGCGATGTGCGCCAAAAAACTAATCAGATCTAGTTTATATCAAGGTCTTACAAAATCTATAGCTTTGTAAAACCCGTGCATTAGTTCTTGAGAAGGAGTTATTGCAATATTCTTAAATAATGCACCATGGCAGCGCTCCCTGTTGAGCGATTTCCTCTACAACGTAATCAGCACCATGTTAAATCAGGTACTAACTAAATATAAAGTTTTGTAAAAATCTATGCCCTAGTTCTTGCGATATGGATATTCTGGAAATTGTGAATAATGAAGCATAGTAGAGCCACCTGTTGAGCAACATACATCAACACCGAATCAAATCTTGTTTATATCATATTTTAACAGAATCTAAAGTTTTATGAAATTCCGTGTATTAGTTCTTGACATAGAGCGCCCACAAATGTTTTGTCACATACAGACAGATTGACAGACATTTTGTAACACACAGACTGTTTGTAAAAACATGTTATTCGATTTCTCTGATCCCTTAAACGTGTATATCTGTCAAAAACAGGAATTCCATTCTTACTTCTTGTAAAGATAAAAAAAAGTTAAAATGAGCTACATAAATGTCTTGCGATAATTTGTCTATGATAGTGAATAGAGCTTACAAATTACCATTGCATATCATTTTTTATACATTTTTATATTTATATGTAAAGCAAATAATGACGGCTACAAACATACAACCTTACACTTGTCAATTTTAAATTAAGTACCGGTACCATGTCAAATCTATCTGTATACCATATTAAATCAACTCTGTAATCCAGGCTGTTGTTTAAAAATTTAGATTTCTTGATTTGCACAAATTTTCTGAAATGGTAAAATTCTCTTTGTATTCGCATAAAACTCAATGCCAAATATTTATACCTATATATATGTTATTTTTATTTAAGATAGGCATTTCATGATTACATAAAGAAAAAAAATCTTCTTTAATAATTTCCGGTATGAAATCGACATTTTTGAATTTTAAAAAACGCAAATCTGGAACATCTGTCAAAATCCGGATATATAAGAAAAGAAATAGGAATGGCATTTTTTTTATTAAAAAAGTTTTATTTCACACCGAAAAATTTTTAAAAAGTGTTTTTTCTTTATATAATCATTACATGTCTGTCTTAAATAATGAAAAGTATAATGCAGGAATATTCTGGTATGAATGAGAAATTTTGAAATAGAAAGAGGGCCAAATTGCCACTCCCGATTTGTACCTCATCTCATCAGTTGCGTCTATACACTGTAAAAATTGTCAGATGTTTCTTAATATTAAAAAATGTACTGTAATCAAAAACTAAAATACAGCTCATATTCAAAATATTAGAATAATTACCTTTTTTTTAGAAATTGAAAATATCGTTTGGTAATTAAATGTCTTTTAATGAAAATATGCAAACGATATTTTTATTAAGAACTTATTGTTGATTAAACTTACTTGTTATCTTAAATTTAATATCATTTTTGAAAAGATTAATTGCAAAAAAAATTATTTTGAAAAGTCAAAATATTAGAATATTTATTCAAGTGGTTCAAAATATTAGAATATTTCACATTAATTCTCCTTTAATTATTACCAATTCTTAACTGGTGGCAACATTGATTAAATTCAGACTATTTTATTTAAAATCAGTATTCTTTTTTGCAGTTTGTTTCTTTTTCGTCTTAAAATGGGCCGTGTGAGTGATATTCCTGAATCTACTAAACTTCGTATGGTTGATTTGTATCGGCACGGTAAAAATCAATGTTTTATAGCGAATTATTTACATTGTTCGCAATCGAGCGTTAGTAAAATACTAACACAATATTCAAAAATTGGAAAATTTCAAAATAATCGCCGAAATGGTGGCCGAAAACCAAAAACATCTGCTAGAGATGGCAGGAAACTGAAGCGTATAGTTAAGAAAAACCGTTTTAAAAGTGTGCGATTCTTGCACCGAAAATGGATAGAAGAAAGAGTTGAAGTTTCTACATCGACAACATTAAGACGTCTCCATAAATTTAAATTTGAATCTCGTGTACCGAGAACAAAACCTCTCATGACTGCAAGACAAAAGCGTATAAGATTGAATTGGTGTAAATCAAGACGTTTATGGAGCAATGAAGATTGGAAAAATATATTATTTAGTGATGAAAGTATGTTTTGTGTTTTATATGGTAATCAAGGTATTCGAGTTTGGAGAATGAAGCAAGAAGCATTTGATAAAGAATGCCTTAAACGTTCCGTAAAATTTGCTGCTAGTGTCATGGTTTGGGGTTGTATGAGTGCAGAAGGACCTGGAAAGTTATGCATCGTCTACGAAAAGGTTAACTCTCTGATATATCAAGAAATTTTAGAATATTACATGATTCCATCATCAGAAGATTTATTTGAAGATGATTTCATCTTTCAACAAGATTTAGCGTCCCCGCATACCTCGGTGTCAACTAAGAATTGGTTCCGCCAACGCAACATTAAGGTACTTCCTTGGCCACCAAATTCACCAGATCTTAATCCCATCGAAAACTTATGGGTATAATGAAGAAAAAACTTCAAGAAAATCCTCCTTCAAGTAAAACTGAGTTAGTGGCACGTATAAAGTCTATTTGGGCTTATATTGATAGAAATGTTTGTAAACACCTTGTATATAGTATGCAAGATCGATTGTACGCTGTTATGAAAGCTAAAGGGGATGCTACAAAATATTAACTACCATTTATTTCATATTCATAAGGTAATAGTGTTGCGTAAAATAAAATATTCTAATATTTTGAACCAATCTAAATTTTATTCTAATATTCTGGTGTGTTTAAGGAAGGTGTATACCTAATTTATTGTGCTGTATTTTATACTTTATAAATGTTAAAATCTTATCTAAACATTCCAGATTTAATTTATAAGAAATTTAATTGAATTTACTTAGTATAAAAAATAAATAAATGACAAATATTTTTTTCTAATTACTTTTTCTCAATTATTCTAATATTTTGAATATGAGCTGTATACAGTAACCTCTTCTAACTCGCCTAAGGTTTCGAAAACCGTTCCTTTGTCTTTAAAAATCCCAAAAACTATTTATTTTACAAATTTAAATAAAAATTTATAAAAAATAATTTTTATTAGCTGCCAGTACTTTTCGGAAACGTTTCTAAGTAGCTTTTACAGTACAATAATCAATTTTCTCAAATCAAAATATCACTTTTTCGGATGCTGCCAATTCATACGAAAATATTTTGATATTCAGAGAACATGTTTAATAGACAAACATACAATTTTAACAGTATTAACATTAATATGAAAATTAACATTGTTTTGCTACAATTGCATGAAAAAATCAGTTACACAGCTGAATATGTTAACTTGAGAATTGATAGAATCCAAAAAAGTGATATTTTGATTTGAGAAAAGTGATTATTGTACTGCAAAAGCTACTTAGAAACATTTCCGTAAAGGACGGGCAGCTAATAAAAATTAATTTTTATAAATTTTTATTTAAATTTCTAAAATAAATAGTTTTTTGGGATTTTTAAAGGTAATGGAACTTTTTTCAAAACCTTGGGTGAGTTAGAAGAGGTTACTGTTTATTTTCGTTTTTGATTATAGTACATTTTTATACATTCAGAAACATCTGATTTTTTACAGTGTACATTCCTATGCAATAAATGATTGTTACAGTACCTGTACCAACCGTTAAAAATTGTACCATGACGATGAAATGCACTCTATATGTAGTTTGATATTACGGAAATAACGGTTACACTACTGTCACGTAATCAACATGGCAACAAATATTGTTGCCTATCATAGGATATCATTGAATTAAAAAATAATAATATTGAATAGAATGAAGAAAAATGGTATTATAATTTTTTTTAAATATTCATTCGATTTTCATAAATATTCACAAATATTCAAATGGCTCAAAGAAATTTTGTAATGATTGTTTATTTTAAACTAGCTGACCCGCCCGGCGTTGCCCGGGTCCGTATTAACTCGTTACATGCAGAAATGCATTGTCTGAAATACGTAGCCACTGACTGTGTGAAAAATCGGTTTTAAAAACAACTAATATTAAGCTCTAAAAATACTCAAAATGAGCAATGAAAAACGCGGGAGGGAATATGTATCCAACGATTGCATCATTTTCGTGTAAAAAAGTCGATATTTACCCGTAAAAATCACTTTTAAGTCACGTAACTAATTATTATTTTCACATACAAATCCCAAGTGAAATATTTTGAATTTCAAACTAATTATATCACTCTTAAATCCGACTATACCATGAATGAAATCGATACACGATGGTAGCTAAAACGTTGGTATATAGTACTATAATTTCAGAGCTATTTAACAAAAGTAAGTGTTATTTTTAATCAAATCTTGCGTATAGGTTCACTCTGTGTATAAATTCCTAACCTTAAACTTTTATACCGTAACCAAAACCTGTCTGTAACCTAACAGCGACTTAACAGTACACTACCGTAAATTAAATATAACAGAAATGTAACCTAGCCTAAATGAATTCACTTTATTGTAACATATCCTTATTCTAACCATAACATAAATGCAATTTAACTTTAACCTAACTTTAACCTAAATAATATAATGGAAAAAAACCATTTTAAAAAATTACTATTTCTTCGTAAAATATGCTTCAGCTGTAATTCGTTTCTTTTAATTCGTTTTATTAATACAAAATTCCGTCCTCGTGCTTTTGTTTGAGACATTAAAATTTCAGCGATAAATGGTTTAATATTGCAAACCACGGAGTAAGACACTTCTTACTCCGTGTTGCAAACCTTTTTTCGATTTACTTCGCCTCCACCTATCTTTTTCTCCATGGTGTACAGCAACTGTGATTTAAAAAAAAAAAAATAAATAAAAAAAAAAAAAAAAAAAAAAAAACCTCATTTAAACTTTACAGTTTGCCAGTCTATGAATTTTAAAGGTCTGTCCCAGCTTTTTTAATTATTTCTGCGAAAATTTTATGCAACCAGTCAACCATAAGAAAATGAAATGGAAAAAAAGCGAAAAAAGGCGATTTTTTTATGAGAGTGAGCTTTGGAATTTACTTAATTATTCAGTTAATAAATAGAATTTTGAAATTCTGAGCTTCAGGTGCATCAGGAGAGACATTGGGCTACTCTCAAAAAATTTTTGAACTTCGTACGTGCTGTAGATTTTGCTAGCCATCGCAGACACACAGACAGACAGAGCGTTTTGTTCTTTTATTAGTATAGATTGGAAGTCAAATGATTGGATAGTTTGATGTACAGACAGACGGATGAACCAGAACCATAGGCGCTACGTGTTTAGATAATTTCGAGTTCACCTACATAGAATAATCTTGATGCATAAAATGTACTTTTTTTGAGAAATATATTAACAGTCATACTAAAGACGAACTGTTTAAATTAAAATGGCTTCTCATTTTAACACGCATGTTTTTTCTAAAATCCATTTCCTATAAAATTTATTTTAAGTCAAATAAAAATTCTGTGATATTGTCATGTATTATGTTATACTTTTGTTGTTCATGGAAAAAATAAGTTTCAATTATAAGCATCAATAAAAATCCTGTATGGTAAAGGGGGGGGGGGTCGGTACTTTCCGTACTTTACGGTATAGCTCAAGCAATAAAGAATTTTTTTGTAAAAGCTTCAGAAGAATTCAAATAATCTGCATAATACATTAATTATATTAGAAATTACGTAATAAGTAATAGTCTATTTTACAGGGGATATTCAAATAATTAAAAAAAAAACATGTAATTGACTTAATGATCTGTAAACATAAAAAAGGTGTAAAAAATATGCTGTAAAAATCTACCATTTAATTAATTTTTTTCCCACAAAATAAATGAGCAAATAAATTGAAAACTTCTACGTTGCTACATGAGAAGAAAGAAGGCATTACATATGCACTCAGTGGATAAAATTTATTTTATTTAAACATTTGCTCTTTTGAAAATTTGAAATATGTACTAAATACTGGAGTATAAACTTAGAATTTTTTCTGTATATAATAAGATTTCCTACTTATTTACTTATTACTTCTTTCTTACATAAAAATATCCTTTTTTTTAATTACGTAGGATGAAATGTTGTAAAAGTTATGACACTTGTAATGTTAAGAAAATATTTCAGTATAATGGTTTATTTTAAGTAATAATACAACATACGAGTTTACTTTGAAAGTTGTAGAAAACTATTTTATTGATGCAGTCTTCAGTTAGTTTTCAGATTGAGATAAATGAAATAGGTTTTTACAAAATGAAATAGGAAATATGATAGTAGATGATAAAGCATAGTAATAACAGTAACCAGAGCTTTATAAAATTTTGTTTTGTAAATATATCACATTTCTCTGCTTCTATAAACCGGTGGATATCATCTAGAATATTTAATGCTTTTTAAAAATCTAAAGGATATGAAAATGTTGCTTAAATTTTAGAGTTTTATTTCCTATGTCACATCATTATCATATCATTCTTTTTGTTTCATTATCTACACTACTATTCTTTTTTTTACGTATACACACAAAGGGTTACATTAAATAAACACAGGGTAAAACGTTTTAACTTTGCTTTGTACCAAGCGCGTTTTGAAATGTTCGTCGCTAAATTGCAACGCGCACAGGTCGCTTTGGTCCTGATTTTTGTACACATTTTTTAATCTATAACTCTGTTTCTACCAACGATTATTTCCTCAAATCTTTATCAATAATCCATAGATAAATCTGCGTGGATACGTACATCTAGCGCTCCCCCCTTCCCCTGATCGACGCTCATACTCGCAATTAAAACAAATTTTGTGTGTAATAGAAAAATGCGATTTTTTTTAAGCAAAATCACTTAGTGTAACAGCTGTCGCTATACTAAGTTATACTACTGATTGCTGAAATAAATACACACTACCCCCCATTTTTTATAATTTTAGTTTCATTAGATTCATAAATAGGGAAGAGGGGGATATTTTTTGCAGTACATATTTTTAACTTTATCTTTCAAAATATAATAAATAAAATTAAAACAGATATATTTTTAAATTTCTCTTTGTCAAACCTTTCGAACATAATCTTTTCCACAGAATGTAAAATTACACAATAACAAATTATCATACAAATTATATCAGACCACCTAATTATGATACATGTGTTTTCGTAAAAGAATTTGTGGATGAGTAACTATCTATGAATATTTGACTCAAAAACTCTGGCAGTTTAAATTTTTACATGTTGCATATAAGCTGGTAGGAGGCTACACATGCAGTCATCTGGTCGAGTTCACAGATAAAAATTTTGTATTAACCCTTAAATGCATATTGTATCATTTTTGATACCATAAGTGTTCCCGATTTATTGGGGTTTTTTTCACATATTCCATACTCTCATCAGAAATTTAAAAGAGCAATTTTCACTTTACTTAATGACAGACCATTCGTAATTAAACAAAGACAATTTTACTATTTAGATTTTTCTGGTATGAATTCTAATTCTTTGAATTGCGCATTTTTTGGAACGCGTTCTATCCATGCATTTAAGGGTTAATTAAATCTCTATCGGCATACTGAAAAGCAGCCGATTTGCCAAGTCATATCTTGGTGGAAAACTTTGAAAAACTCAATTTTTGTGGTTGGCGCATACAATTAACATTATGTTTTCTCGCTCCCAATCTTCAATATTTTTCTACATTTAGATGCAGGGAAGCATAATGGTAATCCTACAAGTCACAAGTTTTACGATGTTTACCACCAAGGTATGACTGGCAGATCGGCTACGTTTCAATATGCAAATTTAATATTGAATTTATCTTACAATTATCATCCAAAAACTCGATAAGGCGCCTCCCGCTCTTATCACTCAAGAAAAAGCAAACAGACAGACACGCTATTGATGTTATAATAGTTGATTTTTGTTTTTTCATTACAGAATTCTAACAATGACATAATACGAGGGTAATTCGGAAAGTAGCCTCCGTTTATGAATTAAAAAAAACTAATGAAAGGAAACAAGTTTTATTACTTACGAATGAAAGACACGTTCTTCAGCTACTTCTCAACATAATTGCCGTATTAATTAAAACAATTATCATAACGGTAAATCAGCTTTGAAATTCCATCGCCACAGACTTCCGCCGCCGGCCTATTCAACTGCGATTATTTTTAAATTCAACTTGTCGCGGACAGCTCCCTCTGTTTCTCTTTGTAAAGACTGAACGCATCTCCAAACGATTTTTAATCGAACTTTAACTTTTGTATGAATGCAGAACTTTTTCCCTTTTTTATGAACTGAAATGAACTGATAAAATTGTTTTTTCTTTAGAATGTTTTTTCCGATGTTGCTATGGATATGTAGAAGAATTGTTTTTTTTGAACGAAGCTGTGACTTCGTATTTAATGAAAATATTCGAATTTATTGTTAAACAAACGTAATGCTGTAAATAACTGTAATATAGTTGTATATAATTTTTAAATTAATGCCTGCATCCTTTTTTGAGTTTGTATTTGAATGAAAATCAGCCTGGCGCGGACTCGATTTTACGGAACCGAAGCAGCCCGAACTTACCTGACCAAGAGAGGGTAAGTAGAAGATTTTGATCTTTATTTTTAGCTGCTAATATATTTGAAAAAGAGTTTTAATATATAATTTCATGGCGCCCGAACAGGGACGCCAGGTGGTTTCAATTAAATGAAGAATTGAATATAGAAATAAATAAGTGTTAAATGCTTAATTCTGTTGAAGATAATAATAATAATAATATTGATATTTAACGTATTTTGAGAACAAGATTATTTTGAAAGTTATTGAATTGTTGTATTTTGAAAAGTATAGTATTTCAAATTATTGATTAAAAAATGTCTGATCTTGAAAAACTAAAGAAGAAACGTACGGTTTCTCGAACAGCAATTACAAAATTAATTAATACTTGTGAAGTGTATCTTTCACAAACAGAACATGAAATTTCCGTTCTTACGGAACATATTGATCAGTTAAGTACGAAATACAGCAATTTAATGGCTTTAGATGAACAAATTCAAAATTTAATGAAAAATGACAGCGATCTAGAAACTGAATTTGAAACTGCTGAAAGTTATTCCGAGAAAATAATTTCAATGAAATCGAAATTAACTTATATTGTTAAAACGAAAGTTGATCCTGAGCGTTCTGTTAAGAAACCGAATTCAGTGAATGAGAGTATTTTAACTGAAAATTTAGCTGCTTGTTCTCATTCTAAAGTGAAGTTACCAAAATTGAACATTGATAAATTTAGTGGAGATCCCGCTCATTGGTTAACTTTCTGGAACCAGTACGATAATGCTATTCACCAGAATGACAGTTTAAACGATATTGATAAATTTAATTACTTACATTCTTTTCTTACCGGAGCTGCTGCAAGTGCAATTAGTGGTTTTTCGCTATCAAGTGAAAATTATACAGCAGCTATTGAACTACTTAAAAAACGTTTCGGTCGTAAAGACTTGATAATTAATGCTCATATGGGAAAATTACTGAATTTAGAAACTGTTAAGAATGTAAATAACATTTTCGCACTACGGAAACTTTATGACAGTATCGAAACACAAATCAGAAGTTTGAATTCTCTTGAAGTAACTTCCGGTACATATGGTACGTTACTTACCCCAATTTTACTGAAATTAATTCCCAATGAGTTAAATTTAGAATTTCAGCGTAAACGAAAGTCGCAGGAAAACCTTTTTGAAGTTAATGAACTACTTGATTTTTTACGGGCCGAGATCGAATGCAGAGAAAACGCGATTCAAATACAAGACAGGCTCATTGTTCAAAATCCACCCCAAGTGCAGAGGGATAGAAAAATAAATAAATTTAAAGTTCCTACTGCTGCTTCATTGAAGGTTACGATTAATCAGTGTATCTTTTGCGGAGATTCCGCTGAATCAATCAAGCACATTTCTGCAGCTTGCTCTAAGTCCGTAGCAGAAAGGAAAGCATATTTAAGAAAAAATGGAATGTGTTACCTCTGTATGAAAAAGGGAAATCATTTAGCAAAAGATTGCTTTTCAAAAATAAGATGTGAACATTGCAGTGGAAAACACAATTCTTTAATTTGTGATAAGGGTAATAAAGTTAATGAGAAAAAAGAAACTAATGAGAAAAATTTCACTTTGACGAATAAAACATGTACACAGAAAGTTTTATTGCAAACTTTAATTGTAAAAATTTGCGGAAATGGTGAAGATAAGTTTGTTAGATGCTTAATCGATTCTGGATCGCAAAAAACCTACATTTCAAAGTTTGTTGCTGAAGTGATACAATATGAAAGTTTAAGTGAGAGTAACATTATTCATAGTTTATTTGGTGGAAGGGAAATGTCTGAAATTCATAAACAGTTTGTTGTAAATCTGAGTAGTGTAAAAGGTGATTACAAATGTAATTTTAAGGCTTTTGATCAAACTAAAATTTGTTCTGATGTTCCACAAATTGATGTAAGACCCCTGTTAAATGAGCTCAAAGAAAATAGAATCTTTTTGAATGACACTATTCGTATGAAAAATAAGCTATTGTTTGAATCTTCGCCAACTGAAATTCATGTTCTGATAGGAGCAGATATTGCGGGAAAGTTACTTACTGGCAAGATAAGAAAATTAAGATCAGGTTTAGTATGTGTCGAAACTTATTTAGGATGGACTATTATGGGAAAAGTTCCTTTAGAAATAGAAAATAAAATTGATAACTCATTTACCTTTTCTATGTATGTATCAGATTATAAAATTGCTGAATTATGGAATCTTGATACTCTAGGCATTTTAGATCCATCCGTTAATGAATCTAAAAAGGAATTGCATGATCAAACACTGCAACATTTTCTTTCGACGGTAAAAAGGGATGAAGAAGGCAGATTTGAAGTCTGTTTACCTTGGGTCGAAGGCCACCCCCCACTCCCTAATTATCGAGAAATCGCTGAGAAAAGATTAAAGAATACAGTAAAAAATTTAAGAGACAAGGGTTTCTTAGAAGATTATGAAGCGGTTTTCAAATCTTGGGAGGAAGAAAAAATTATAGAAACTGTACCTGAAAATGAATATGATAATTCTTGCCATTATTTACCCCATCGTGCCGTTATTAGAATGAATTCCAAAACAACCAAAATAAGACCAGTATTTGATGGGTCGGTGAAAATTAAGGGGTTTCCTTCAATAAATGATTGTGTAGAAAAGGGGCCTAATTTGATAGAAACTATTCCTGCAATTATTAACAGATTTCGTGAAAAGTCAATAGGTGTAAGTTCTGATATAAAAAGAGCCTTTTTGCAAATAGGGCTTAACCATAATGATCGTGACTTTTTGAGGTTCCTGTGGTGGGAACAAGGGAATCCAGATCAGTTGAAGATATATCGACATAAGAGGGTCGTTTTTGGAATATCCAGTAGTCCTTTCTTATTGAGTGCTACTTTAACAAAATTAATGAATGATGTTCCTGAACATCTCAGAGCGACGGCTAAGAAACTTTCTGAATCTTGGTATGTTGACAATTTAGTCACAAGTGTAAACAATGAAGATGAGTTAAGTAAATTCAAAAATGATTCGATTGGAATTTTGGCTAGTGCTAAATTCGAACTGCAAGATTGGGCTTATAATTTGCCATTGACGAACCAAATTGCCTGTAATGACAGCTTTTCGAAAATTTCATCATCTGATAATTCAAAATTTGAAAATTTTGACGATCCTAATGAAAGGAGAACAGTCCCTATTCTTGGTCTCATTTGGGATTTGTGCGATGATACTTTGAGTTGTGATATTAGAAGTTTAAACGAATCTAATAATAAATTCATCACAAAAAGAATTTATGAGGAAGAGAAGGTATCCAAGTTAGAATCAACAAAACAAGATAATCTTCTCTTAAAAAATGCTGTTGAACCTCTCTCTGTTGTAAATGATGAACTAAAGAATGCCAATATTTTACTCAAAACAAAACTGGAATTTCCTGAAGCTTCTACAACTGTCTCTCATCAAGCTGAATCTGGAACAAATGATGAAATTGAAAATCTGAAAAAAGCTCATCAAGAAGAAATTAATGAACTAAGTGATTCACTTGAAAAGCATAAAGCTGAAGCTAATGAAGCTAAATAAATATTAAAATCTGTTATAAAAATCCTTGCAAATTCACAAGAAGTCATTGAAAAACAGAAGAAAGAAATAATATCAATAGGAGAAGAATGTACATTATTAAAAGAACAATTATCACAAGTGCAATCTGGGAAGAAAGATATGGAAGTAAAATTGCAATCTTTAACTGAGAGCCTTGATCTTGAGAAACAGAAAGCATCTGAGTTAGCTAATGAATTAGAGCCAGTTAAAGAAAAAGTTGCAAAATTTAATTCATTAGAAACAGAATACTTGGCCTGCAAGAATGAAATGGCTACTTTAGAAAAGGCTAGCCTTGATTTAGAAGAAAAACTTCTTCTTGTTTCTAAAAAGTCTGAATGTGAGATAAGCTTTAAAGAACAGTTAGAGAGTAAGAGCAAAAAGTTAGAAGAAGCTCTTAATACCATCGATTTACAAAAAGATGAAATGAAAAAACTGAGAGGTGAGAACAGAAAGTATTCTGAGGAATTTGTTAAGTTTAAAAATGCGAAGAAAAATCTTGAGGATGAATTTAACAAAATTTCTTCTCAAATTGAATCTGAAATGAAGCTTAAAGAGCAACTGGAAAAGGAATGCAGAAGATTAGGAGAAGCTATTAATACTGTCAATTTACAAAAAGATGAAATTGAAAAACTAAGATGCAAGAATAGAAAATGTACAGATGAATTAATTGAGCTTAAAAAATTGAACAGCGATCTTCAAAACAAGCTTGATTGTGTTCAGAAAGCAAGTTTTCGCATTTCTCAAAATGATAATGTCCATGAGTTAGTGAAAGTACTTGAAACATGTGAAATTAAAGCAACTCATAATATTGAAGAAATACAATCTAATTTGGGACTATTGAAGGAGAAACCTGCAAGCAGTTCTATAAACCATGAAAAGGAATATGCTGTCTTGCATCAGTTGATTAATATCTTAGAAAAGTGTGAAGCATTTGCTAGCAACAAAATAAAACAGTTTCATTCTACCGGCATCAAGTATGTTGAACAGATTATGGACTTAGAAAGTACACTCAAAACAAAAGAAAAAGTTATTGATATGTTGAATAATGATATTAATGATTTGAAAAAAAATTATAAAGACTTACAAACATCTTCAAAGAAACAACAAATAGAAATACAGAAGATTATGTCTAAAAGTGAGAAAATGGAAATGCGACTGACAGACTATAAAAAATTTAATGAGTCAGTAAAGTGTGATCTGGCTAAGCTTGAAGTTGGAAAGGAAAAACTTGAAAGTGAATACAAAAATTTGAAAGATAAGGAAGAAACAGCAAAAAGAATGAATTGGTCTCTAGGAAAAGTTATCCAGTTGTTTACAGGAAAAGATGGTGTAGTACGCTTAGCAAAACTACGAACCAAGTTTGGGGAGATACTTCGTCCTGTACAAAGATTATATCCGTTGGAAGTAAATTTAGAATCTAATGACTTTTTCCAGAAAAATGTTGAGTGTGCTCCTCCTACTGAACCTAATGATAATGAGTCACCCATTTCTGCCAAAGTTCGAGAAGACTCTCCTAGAAAGTCTAAGTATGGACGTGTGATTCGAACCCCAGAACGTTTAGACCTCATGAACTTGACCTCGACAGTGATTGAGTTTCAACATGGTAAAACTCAAGGGGGGGAGTGTGTCGCGGACAGCTCCCTCTGTTTCTCTTTGTAAAGACTGAACGCACCTCCAAACGATTTTTAATCGAACTTTAACTTTTGTATGAATGCAGAACTTTTTCCCTTTTTTATGAACTGAAATGAACTGATAAAATTGTTTTTTCTTTAGAATGTTTTTTCCGATGTTGCTATGGATATGTAGAAGAATTGTTTTTTTTGAACGAAGCTGTGACTTCGTATTTAATGAAAATATTCGAATTTATTGTTAAACAAACGTAATGCTGTAAATAACTGTAATATAGTTGTATATAATTTTTAAATTAATGCCTGCATCCTTTTTTGAGTTTGTATTTGAATGAAAATCAGCCTGGCGCGGACTCGATTTTACGGAACCGAAGCAGCCCGAACTTACCTGACCAAGAGAGGGTAAGTAGAAGATTTTGATCTTTATTTTTAGCTGCTAATATATTTGAAAAAGAGTTTTAATACAACTCGCACCACTCTTTCAATCCAAAGAATATTAACATATTCTTTTATTCTTATTGAAAAATTCCGAATTGCTCTCGTAATATTTTACTTGACCCACTATTTTTTAAAACAGTTTTGGTAGTACATTTATCAGCAAATTATATAGAAAAATATGTTAAAATTCTTTTGGTTTAAAAGAGTGGTGCGAGTTGAATTAAAAAATAATCGCAGTTGAATAGGCCGGCGGAAGAAGTCTGCGACGATTGAATTTCAAAGCTGATTTACCGTTATGATAATTGTTTTAATTAATACGGCAATTATGTTGAGAAAAAGCTGAAGAACGTGTCTTTCATTCGTAAGTAATAAAACATGTTTCCTTTCATTAGTTTTTTTAAATATCATAAACGGAGGTTACTTTCCGACATACTCTTCTATATTTATATAATAACTGAAAATTTTTCAAATAGATTTAAAAGTGTTCAAGTAAAATCATTTTGAAGAAAGTTGTTCTATTTTTAGTTTATTTAAAAAATGTTTCTTATAGAATGTGTCTTAATCCCCTGATAGCCGAGCAAAAGGGCAAAATTGTAATGTTTTTTTTTTCTTTAATTTATTTTAAATGTTTAAAAAATAGAGTTGTTCAAATATGGTATAATTTTTTTTGTTACATATATGTTTATAAGCCTTAAGAGGATCATAAACAACTTAATTTCATAAAATTGAATTATATTTGTAGAGTTATATCAATTTAAATAATGATTTAATTGCAGTGAAACCTGCAGTCTAGTGAACGGATAAATCAGGTCGCGAAATAAATGAAAAATCTGCGTTTATGTAATATTTCGAAGAAACAAATTCATTTAACAATCGTATTACTAATTAAATATCTTTCAAGGGTGTATGATGCGGCGATGCGTATTAACTTAATTAATAAATTGACATGCTTTAGTAGACTGTCATCCTTTATTTTAAGACATAGCGAAAGCGTTACTTACTCTTAGCAAATCAAAACAACAACTAACAAAAACACAGACAATTTGCGTTTCTTTAGTTACATACATTAAACATTAGCGAACTTATGTGATGCCACATTTCAAAGATAAATTACAAATAACTCTAACATACCCCCCGACATTGAAGGGTCAACTTCAATAAATTATACAATACAAATATTAACATTACAAATGCTTAAGTAATATGATACAATACAACAATCTTCTTTTAACAATGAAAAGATACAATTACGAATATACAACAATAGGAAAACTAAAAATAAAAAGACATAACAAAACCCTTTTTTTTTATTTTACATTTCGTAATTATTTTTCTGAGACTTGTTGTGGCAATAACGCAATTTTTGAAATACTTCTTTTAAGTATTCCCCTATCGGTTTTTACATCTACAACCCTAATCTTACCATCTGCACCTGGGAAAATATTTATAATTCGTCCTAATAAGTATTTATTTGTAGGGAGGTCATCTTCCTTTATCAACACTAGGGTTCCTATGTTAACATTATTTTTTTCAAATTGCCACTTGGAGCGTTGTTGGAGCGTATTTAAATACTCTTTATTCCAACGATTCCATATCAGTTGAATGTATTTTGTTATTCTATGCCATCTAGATAGTCTATTTTCGTTAACATTAATTAATTCTGGTTCAACGATGGCTGTCATAGGCCTTCCGATTAAGAAATGGCCTGGTGTTAAGGCCTCCAAATCATTCACGTCGGAAGACAATGGAGTGATTGGCCGTGAATTTAATATAGACTCTATTTGAGCAATTACAGTTAATAATTCTTCGAACGTTAGCCTTGCATTACCTACCGTTCGCTTTAGATGATATTTTACCGATTTTATTCCTGCCTCCCACAACCCGCCAAAATTAGGTGCTCTGGGTGGAATAAATTTCCAAATAATATTCTCTTCTGACAAATAATTCGCTAACTTCTCCTCAGGATGTCTTAGTAAATTATGGAGTCTCTGTAACTCGGCGTTAGCACCAACAAAATTTTTTACATTATCCGAAAAGATTACTGCGCACCTTCCGCGCCTAGCAATGAACCTTTTTAAGGTGGCAATAAATGCATCTGTAGTCAATTCTGACACTAGTTCGAGATGCACATCCTTAGTTACAAAGCAAACAAAGATTGCCAAATACACTTTATTAAGAATTCCCTTTCTCTGTCCTTTATATTTTATGAAAAAGGGGCCACCAAAATCTGTTCCCACGTAATTAAATGGTGCGCTAGGACGTACTCTCTCAGTGGGTAGGGAACCCATGATTTGTTGTATGGTTATGGGGTTGCTTTTACTACAAGTTACACACTCATGCGTTATTTTTCTAGCTAAATTTCTTCTCTGTAGAGGCCAGTATTTTTGCCTCAAGTAGCATAACAATGCTTGTGCACCTATATGAAGATATTTTTTATGATAGTAAATTGCAATTAGGCTACACAATTTACCCTTAGCTGGCAGAATATATTGATGTTTTTCAGCAAATTTTAGGTCTGCATTATCTAAACGCCCTCCTACTCTTAGCACATTATCTGCATCTAAAAAGGGATTTAACAATCGCATTTTACCTTTCTTAGAAATTTGCTTACCTTCTAACAATGCAGTATATTCTGCCTTAAATTCAAGTTTTTGGATTTCCCGAATTAAAAATATTTCTGCTCGTGATAATTCTTCCATACTTACGTGTCCCTTTCTTTTTTCATCTAATTTTCTTATGTTATCTAAGAACCTGAAAATATAACTTAAAACACGTAATATTTTAGTATAATTATTGCTGATACTTAAAATTTCATTTACAAATTCACTAGAATTTCAAATTATTAGTGCTGTACTGTTTTTCAATTTTAATTCTGATGAAAAGTCTATATTGTTTTTCACTTATTCTAAATCAATGTTCTGTTTAGATTCATTGTCTCTTTCTCTCAAGAAGAGAGGACCATGCCACCAAAGTTCGCAATCAATTAATTTGTCGAAATTTAGACCTCGAGACACAAGGTCTGCTGGATTGTCCTCTGAGCGTACATGTCTCCATTGAAATGTCTGAGTCAATTCTTGGATTTTGTAAACTCTGTTGCCCACAAAGGTTTTAAGTAGATGAGGAGGAGTCTGAATCCACGCTAAGACGATGGTTGAATCACACCATAGTATTATTTTACTGATGTTCAACTTTAGTACAGTCACTATCTTAGATACGAGTTGAGACAATAAGGCAGCTGCGAACAATTCCAATCGTGGGATTGTCAAAGTTTTCAATGGTGCAACTCTAGACTTGCTGCACAGTAAATTTGAAGATGTATTAAATTTTGTGAAACAGCGTAGATAAATGGCTGCTCCATATGCGAGCTCGGAGTCGTCGGAGAAGCCGTGCAGTTCAACTTCCGAATGCCCTTCGTTTAAAACAAATCGATTGATTTTTAAATTATTTATATTCTGAAGCGTTCTGATAAAGCGTCGCCATTCATCTTTAATGTCATCTGGAAGTGGATCGTTCCAATCTAGCTTTAACAGCCACAGTCTTTGTATGAAAATCTTCGCCTTAGCTATTCCAGGACCGAGTAATCCCAATGGATCGTAGATACGCGCTATGTCGGATAAAACAGTTCTTTTTGAGTATACAACTGGTTCCTTAACTGATGAATTAAACGAAAAGCAGTCATGAACTGGATTCCATAACAATCCTAGAGTTTTAGTGCTCTGGTCCGCATTACGATCATTGAATGTATACTCTTGATTGCTAGTTGCGATTTTCAAGAGTTCGGGGTGATTAGCACACCATCGGTGCAACTTCATGCCACCACGTTCAAGCAATGCGATTAATTGTGCTTGCACTTGTTGAGCCTTATTTAAAGTGTCAGCTCCTGTTAATACGTCGTCCACGTAGAAATCTTGAAGAACTACACGTGATGCTAGCGGAAAATTGTCTTTTTCATCAATTGCAAGCTGATTCAGAGTCCGCGTGGCAAGATAAGGTGCATTCGATGTACCGTAGTAATCGTCTTTAACTTAAATATTTTGACTGGTTCTTCTTCATCAGTTTTCCACAAAATTCGAAGCAAATCTCTCTGATTTTCCAAAATTAATATTTGACGATACATCTTTATGATGTCAGCAGTAAAGACGTATTTATGAGTTCGAAATCGACAAATGATATCGAAGAGCTCATCTTGGACTAATCCTCCGTTTAATAAAACATCATTTAAACAAACACCACTGGTAGTAGCTGCACTAGCATCGAAGACAACCCTTAATTTCGTGCTTGGTTTTTCGGGTTTGTATACCCCATGATGTGGCAAATAATATGAAAATTCGGGCTTATTTTCCAGCAAGATTTCTTCTAAGTGTCCCAAATCATTATATTCGTTAATAAATTCTTCGTATAACAATTTCATGGCTGGATTGTGCGCAAATCGCTTAAGTAGGTGATTTAATCGTTTAAGTGCGTTTTCCTTTGATTCTCCTAAACATGCAAGCCCACCAGATTTAATTGGCATTTCCACAATACACCTACCATCTTCTCTTCTAGTATGCGTACGCAAGAAATGTTCCTCACAATACTGCTCTTCTTTACTTTTTATTGGGTTTTTATCATGGACCTCTTTAATTTTCCAAACTTTTTGCATAGCGTTGGATAAATCATCCACAGATCGAACGAGACCACAATAATTATTAAAATTATGTTGGGGCATAGACGTAGAACCACTGGCAACATAGACAAAAACAGTTTCTTGAAAAACCAAATTTTGCATATTTATTTTATTTTGTCCGATCAATTTAAAAAATACTTCGTTTGATAATAAAACATGTATTGGACCTGGTTTATCAAATTGTGGATCAGCTAACTGAAAAGTTTGTAAATGCTTAATAGGCATGATCTTTAGATATGTAGCTGGTGTTATGCGCGTAATTTTAGGAACAACAAAAAATTGCAATGTTTCATTAAAACTTCTGTTTTTATTTGCTATGGTTGTTATAATACCTTCCCTTATATTCATAACTGAACCATTTAGCCCTGAAACTGATGCGTTTATTTTTCTTCCTTTCAAGAACAATAACTCAGAACATTCCTTCGTTATAAAGTTATTTTGCGATCCTGAATCTAACAATGCTCTAAGAGGAACTAATTCTCGTCTAGCATTTTGTACATATATTATCGCAGTTGAAAGCAGTATTGTTTACTAGAAGAAGATGTCATACTCATTACAGTATTGTTAATAGTTGAATGCGTGTTATCAAATGAATGTGTATTTTCACCCAAAGCGGTAACAGACATCTGATTATTTGTGTAACTATGAGGAGTAAATGCGTTTTCGGTTGGCGATAAATTACTACTAATATTATTTTCATCTTGGATTGCTATAGTCTGATTAATATCAATATTTTCCTCACCGCGTTGCAGGTGGATCAATGTGTGATGCCGTTTGTTGCATTTTCTGCACGTGCTTGAACTTTTGCACTGGCTAATGTTATGAACAGATGATAAACAGTTGAAGCATAATTTTTTCATTTTAACAATATTAAACCTTTTTTTTGCAGGTAAATTTAAGAATTGGGAACATCTCATTAAAATGTGATTGCCTTTACACATTGAACAAATGTGTGGATTTTCTGCTAACAAAGTCAATGACTTAGAATTAAATGAACGTTTATGATCCTTTCTGAAAGGTTTAACAGACGTGACTGTATGAATATTTTCCAAATATTGAGATCGTTTTTCTAAAAATAAAAGTAATTCATCTAACTTCGGAACTTCTTTTGAACTTATCGTCATTTCATAATTTTTTCGGGTATCTCTATCTAACTTTTGGAGAATGATGTTCAATATTAAAACATCTGAAAGATTATTTCTATTATAATTCAAAATCTTCAAGGCGCGAATGCTTTTTTTTACATTATCGACTAGATTTGATTTCGAAGATCTTTAGCGGAAGGCTGTGTAAGTTTATCTGCGTTTAAGAGTGAATTGATGTGTATTTCTGTTACTACTCTATCATTTTCGTATCTGTCTTTTAATGCTTGAAATAAAGATGAAAAGGTGTTTTCTGTGCTAATCGAAGCTCTTGCATCACTTATTAATGCTGCTGATAAATAATGCAACTTTTGCGCATCTGATAGTTGCTCATTTGAAGTTATTAAGTTGTTAAATTGTAATTTAAATAGACCCCATTCATCTGGTTTTCCGGAGAATTTCGGAAGAGATATATCGGGTAATTTAATATTTATCGCGTTGTTTATTTGAGTAGAATTTGGTTGAATTTCATTGGAAACTTTACTTTGTTCTAAATGTTTAAGTTGCTTTTTAATTGGAAATTTGGCCTTTATAATTTTTTCCTGGTATTCTTCGCTAGCACTAATGTCAATTTCATATTCTTTTTCTAAACTAATACCAGATTCTATTTCTTCATTTAGGTTTTTTAGAGTTTGTTCTCTGTCATTTAATTGTTCCGAAATTTCTAAATAACTATCAATATCATTATTTTTATCGTTTATCAAGGCTTCTAATTTACTAATTAATTTCGTAATTGAAGTGCGTAATGTTGCACGCTTCTTTTTTAATTTATCAATATTTTCCATGTTCAAAAACTTATATTAACAGCAAAAGGAATAATAAATTATTCATTACCTTGATTGCTGCGGCAGACGATTTTCTTTCGTTCTTTTTTTTTTACCAGTCCAGCTTGCGGAATAATGTTCTAATAAAATTCAATGATGAAAACAGTTCATTATTTTCGAACTTTTCTTTTCGAAGTGAAGAAAAAAAATATATAGACTTTGGCTCGACGTAACCATATGTATGATGCGGCGATGCGTATTAACTTAATTAATAAACTGACATGCTTTAGTAGACTGTCATCCTTTATTTTAAGACATAGCGAAAGCGTTGCTTACTCTTAGCAAATCAAAACAACAACTAACAAAAACACAGACAATTTGCGTTTCTATAGTTACATACATTAAACATTAGCGAACTTATGTGATGCCACATTTCAAAGATAAATTACAAATAACTCTAACAAAGGGAACTGCTTTTGATGTTGCTCGCAACTAGCATTGAGACTAAGTATACAATAAAACCCTATATTAGGAAGTTTTAGAGTAATTTGTTTTCTCTTAAAGTCATATTTTTTTGATTTTGCAACAGAATAAAATTCTGAAAATGCTATTTTCGAGGTTACTTATCGGACAATTAACATAAACTGTAAAAAATGTCAAATGTTTCTGAATATGTAAAAATGCACTGTAATCAAAAACGAAAATATACAGTGACCTCTTCTAACTCACCCATGGTTTCGAAAAAGTTCCTTTACCTTTAAAAATCCCAGAAAATTATTTGTTTTCGAAATTTAAAGAAGAATTTATAAAAATTAATTTTTATTAGCTGCCCGTCCATTTCGGAAACGTTTCTAAGTAACTTTTACAGTACAATAATAACTTTTCTCAAATCAAATATCACTTTTTCGGATGCTACCAATTTTCAAGTAAACATTTTCAGCTGCTTAACTGATTTTGTGCATGCAATTGTAGCAAAATAATGTCAATTTTCATAATTATGTTAATACTGTTAATATTGTACATTTGCCTATTAAACGTGCTCTCTGAATATCAAAATATTTTCGTATGAATTAGTAGCATCCAAAAAAGTATTATTTTGATTTGAGAAAAGTGATTATTATGCTGTAAAAGCTACATAGAAACGTTTCCGAAATGGACGGGCAGCTAATAAAAATTAATTTTTTTAAATTCTTCTTTAAACTTCGAAAATAAACAATTTTCTGGGATTTTTAAAGGTAAAGGAACGTTTTTCGAAACCTTAGGTGAGTTAGAAGAGGTCACTGTATATTTTCGTTTGTGATTACAGTGCATTTTTACATATTCAGAAACATCTGCCATTTTTTACAGTGTAGTTTTTGTTTAAGAAAAAAATTCTGGGATTTTTAAAGGTAAAGAAACATTTTTAGAAACCTTAGGTGAGTTAGAAGAGGTCACTGCATATTTTCGTTTCTGATTACAGTGCATTTTTACATATTCAGAAACATCTGCCTTTTTTTACAGTGTAATTTTTGTTTAAGAAAAAAATTTAAAAGTATAAATTAGTCAATCATAAATATAATACATTAACCTCTTCGCTACTGGCGATTATTACAGTATTTTTTATTATTACTGAATTATTTATTTTTCTCGTTTGATTTCAGAGTGAGATTTTTGTTTTATTTTCATTAGCTCGAATCTTAGAATTCGAAACATATTATTTTTATATCGAAATTTCATTTATATTTGAGTATCATAAATAAAATGGAACAAAACTGATGTACCCATTTGGGTACTCAAGGACTGAAGAGGTTAAAAAAAAAGTTTAAAAATTCCTTCAAAAAACTACAACTTTGGTTTTGAAATATTATAAAATTGTATTCACATTTTTGGAAGGAAAAAAGTTGGCCTGTTTTCAAACATAGACCTTTTCTGCTATTCTGGCCGAATGTCATAGCCCCAAAAAAAGGCAAGCAAAAAATTCGTTACGCAATATTTGGTAACTTATTTCACTTTTCGCGTGAAATAAACAAATATTCAAGTAATAAAAAATTTAAAGTATAAAAAATGATTAAAATATGATTTTAACACAGAATTTCCATCCCTTCTCTATCTTTTATGTATAGAGCTACAAAAATGCATCAGGTGTCGATGCAAGATACAGCACCAGTAGCCAAACAATATTGGGCCAATATTGGCTACATCTTGGAGCAATATTGGCACATTAGCGCAATAGTGGCATGAAATATTGCACCAATAATGGGGTGTTTACATTTTGCTCTTATTTAGCCAATATTTGCTGTCAATATTATGCCACTATTGGGATTTCAATGGAAATATTGCCAATAAAACGCCAATATTGGTTAAATGTTGGAATTTCATTGGAAATATTTCCGATGTAACGCCAACATTTGTACAACATTGGTGTTTTATGGGAAATATTTCCAATGAAACCCCAATATTGGCATAATATTGGCTGGAAATATTGGCTAAATAATGGCAAAATGTAAACATTCCAATATTGGGGCAATATTTTTGTTTTATTTGCAATATTTCTAATAAATGAAATATTGGTGCAACGTTGGACCAATATTGGTTTGTTACTAGGGAGCCGTCACCAAAACTAGTTCTCTCGTCAGTAGTAAATATGTGAAAAAAAGTCATTTAGCACGAAACGTAGTACAAAAAATCCCGTAGAACAACATGTCGGCACTCATTAATTAAACTGAAACTATTCCATGCTATAAAATTCAACAGAATTTATGCAGAAGAAGAAAAAAACTAAATATATCATACGAACAGAAAGGCAATGGAATCCAATAGAGAGCTAATAATAAATCATGATTGGAATATTGATGCCCGTACGTGCTACGGTCAAATTATGATTGGCAAAAGCACATTGCCTATATGAACCTCGTAGCATGCATGGTCACAGTGACGTCACAATGACGGCACTGTGAGTCACTTTGGTCACATCACATCTGTGACGAAAATGCCACCACTCAGAGACGTCACATTGTGACTAAGGTGTGATTTTCTAAAAAAAATTTCACAGTTCGTCACAATGCTAATGTCAAAGTAGTCACAGATGACACACTTTTCACAAATTGGTCACATTGTGACGTCACAAAGTGGTCACAATGTGACGTCACAAAAAAGCTCTAAAACGGCCATAACGACCTCACATTTTAGCCACTGTGACTTCACATCGACGTCACGTGACGTCACATCGAAAATCTATGGTCACAAAGTCACAATGTGATTTCACAACGACGTTGCAGTGACGTCACCATGTCTTACGGGGATATACGGGAAAATCAGGGAAACGGTGAATAATACGGAGATTCCTTCAAGTGCAATTCACAGGTTTTGAACATTTGTGAAAATGCTTTCGATCATATTACTCAGACAACACAGGCTTCAAAGAGACGTGTCTTAAATTTAGACACACATTTGTGACCGAAAAAAGTCTTGATTTAAGATACATTAGTTTGTTAGTATCATCATGGTATAATTGAATCCCGAAATATAATGGTATTATATGTGTGGATTATTTTCTGTACTATATTGAACAGCCAACCAGATCAAGATTTGTGCGCATGTCTTCTATGGCGTCTTTATGAGCTTAAAACACAAGTAGCAAGAATGCACTTTCTATGGTATTTATTTTATTGAAAAAAAAATGGATATAATTTTTTATATTTATGGAGTGTAACGGTAACTCGTATTTAATTTTATCTTTATATTCCAATATGTTTGCATCTTGTGTATATGAGTTAAGCAGTTTTCAAAAATTGATCTCTTTTTTTGCAGTTTCATGTTAAATCTTTCGTCTGCAAGCTGTCGTCTGTGAACCTTCTTCATGTAACGGTATGAAATATACCGTAAAATCACGTTAATACGCCCTTCCCGATCAAACGCCCCCTCCCTACTTTATAAAAAATTTTAAATTTTCAAAAAAACCCGAGAAAGCACCCTCATCTCTCCCTATTCTCAAAGGCTATTGAGAATGAGATGAATCATTATGAAAGAAATGAATCATGAATATTTGATGAAATTTGCATTTTTTCGAAATTTTTTAATGATTTCATGCTTGTTTTGGCCTTTTTTTACAAATTTCTCCTTTTTTCTGCATTTTTTCGAGAGATGTTACGTTTAAAAAAAAAAAACAAATTTTTTCAAGTATCAAAATTCATGATTCATTCAACGATTCATTCATTTCATCATGATTCATTCCTGTAAATTTTGTTGAACGATCGCGAAAAATCCCGTGTAAGCCCCCCCTCTAACTATTGTACGATTTTTCGTCACGTTTGTGGGGGGGTTAGCGGTATTTTACGGTAATAGTTTTGAACATTGCAAAGCATCATTTCGATTTGTTTGGTTTCCATATAAACAAAAGAGTTTAATATTCATTTATAAAATGATGTGACTAATTTCTCGTTGCTCAAAAATAAAATGTGCAACATAGGTTTGAAAGGCTCAATGATTCATGGTTCCATTAAGTGGGGATAAAAACGTTAAATTCAAACCATTTGAAACTGTGTTTACTCCTTGATATATTTCTTCTACATTCATATATTTAAAATATCGTCTTAATATATATATATATATATATATTTGTTTTCTGATTTTATCATATGTGAGAATTCCTTTCATGTCTTACTTGTCAAAATATTCCAAATATATAAGCTTAATTTGATATTTTATATGTTATATTCGCTGCAAGAATATAAGGGCTGCAAGTAAAATTTTAGCGGTTCACGTAAAAAAAAGTATATATTTTTTTAAATATTAGAAGAACAGAAAATTTAAAAAAAATTACACAGAAAAAAAAAAAATAATAATAATAATAATAATACTTTCACAGGGAGATACTTTAAAATTAAGAATGCTTATCACAGTTGTAGCTTTAACATTAGCAAGAGACTTTAAAGTGACTTACTGACAGCTTGTAGCTAAATATATTCATTTGTTGAAATGTCTTGATCTAAGTTTAAAATATATAAAGAAAAATTTTTTACGATTGATAAGCTGTAAGTAGAAAAATGCATATAAAATAAATGATAAAAAGGTTCCGAAATCATACGAATTACAAAATCGAATTACAAAAGATGATAAACAAATTACAAAACCAGGCAGTAATAAAATACAAAACTAATCTAATTAGCATTCTATTTTATTCACATTCGAGTTACAGAGTTTTATACAGCTATAATAATTCAAACGTAACGGCATGATTTTCCTATATCTCTCACACTATAATTACTTTTATTTTGCTGTTGAAATTAAAGTTATGTTTTTTATAAGGAACTTGTACCCATTATGGACAGTGCTCCCAATATGGGCACCCCTAATATTTTTAAAAGTAACAATTTTGATAGAGAGATCGCACTGCATGCCCCTGAAGAAAAGTAATTGAAAAGATAATTAAGCAAGAAAAGTACAAAAAAGCACTCTGTTCGCCATTTAGAAGGAAACTTGTTGTTTCGTGGTGTGCTGATCTTAGTCACAGGTAAGTTTAAATTCTTATTAAATACTACAAAATTACTTTAAGTATTGAAAAATGGAGTGTTTTAGAAAGCTTTTAAAACATATTTTCGACTGCTATTCTTTATATTGCTTAAAAAAACTTTATTTATTTATTTATTACAAGATTTAATAAAACTACTCCCAATTCCCAATATGGACACCTTATGTCCACATTAAAAGTACAGCAGGTGAATCTTCAGATTCACAAAAATTAAAAAAGCAAAACCATCTACATTATTTCATAATATTTTTTAGTAACTGTGATGCTCTGTATCGGTCTTCGAAGAGCCAAAACCGAAATTGACCCCCCCTTCTAAAGTGTATGTTCTGAAGATATTAACCGTGCCCTCCCCTCCCCCGCAATACTATAAGATATAATTTTTATCCGCTCTCCTCTAAAATTCCATAGAAGAGTGGCTCTTCCATACACCCAGTGTGGTAGGTCAATAAGGAGCCACCTGTCCATAATAGGGACTGGTGGTTCCTTATATGGACAATTGTAAACTTTTTTTTTGTTTTTATCATTTAAATTAAACCGGAATAGTTACAACGTCGCTAATTTTAATAATGATAGTCAACAGTGAAGGGATCATGGTCACATATTTTTGGTGACCTATCACGTGTACATAGGGGTGGAAAAAATTAATTTTCCTTTGGGTGTCCATAAAAGGCACAGGTACCTTATCACTTTTTTATGTAAATGTCCTTAAATAATACATGAAAAAAATGACGCAAAAAACATCCTTGAAAAAAACACATTGGGGTGATTTATTATCTCCGCATATGAAATAAAATGTATAAGTTTTCCTACTTCAATAAAAATAATGGAATTATAAATGTATAGAAAATGTCTTGAAACAATGTTCGTATTTTTTAAATGAGTAAAAGTAAAAAAAAAATTGCGAAGAAAAGTATTTTGATGATTAAAAAAATTTTTCTATGTAATTTATTTTATGTATGTTTGTTTAGAATACATATGTAGTTCGCAATGTATTTCCTTGCACGATTTATGAATTTTATGTATAGAAAAAATACTATTATCAATATTCCTTTAGTACTTTTTTTGTGTGTGTTTTCCGGCCATTTAAATAGTATTTTTTTTATTATCCAATAATAACTAAAGAACTACATTGCCTTACCTCCTTTTCCCAAACACATAAATAATAATAATGTAATGTACATATAATTTCAGAATTTTTTTCCGCTTGGGCAAATTTTGTTTTAAACATAACATTTATAAATCCTAATTATAAAAAAAAAAAAAAAAAAACTAAAATTCAACAATTTTTGTTGGCTTTCTTCAACAATTTTTGACTTTAATTTCGCTTTTTATTTGAGTAAGTAACATTTATTGAAATATATGCTAGTGTTTCTAAAAGAACGTTTTCGAAGTCATATTTTCAAAAAATGTTTTGGGTTTCTTCTTCTTTTTTATAATAATAATTAGAAAAAAGAAGAAAGTATTTTTGTTTACATTTACTTAAGATTGTAATTAACTAGCTTCAATATTTTTTGTAAGTTATACGTGCGTGTTCAAATGGAAGTACTGATTTTTTATCTGAGATTCAAATCGGATTTATCCTTATTATTGAATTGAAAAAAAAAAAAATACTCTGCCTATGAATCATCCATTATTTAATTTTTAAAGATACTTGAATTTTATTTATTTATATAGTTTATTGCCCTATAAAATAACACAGGGAACGAATTAATTTGGAATATTTAAAATGTAAAGAAATGAAAAACATTTTAGTTACGTAAAATAACAAAGTATTTAAATTCATTTTATTGCATAGATGCCTATATAAAAATGTGTAAACATCTTTTGAAAAATTAAAATCTGGCAGATCATGTAAATTATACATATTTATAGAGAATTGTAATTGAAATATTTGGTATAAAGTTGTTAATAAAAGCACTAATACTGAAATTATTAGATTTATTCATACCAAGAGCATATGAATTAATAAGTACTTGTGAGTTCAAGTTATATAGATATTCTAGGAAAATAATAATAAGATAAATCTATAAATAAACGTCTACGTAATTAAGTAAATACGTCATTTTCATTTTCATTTACCTTTTTTTGAAGTGTGATATGTCCAATAAACTTTTACAACAAGTGGAGAATGTAACCATATTTGTATATTGAAGAAAATTATATTACATTTACTTCGATAATTTTCTAATAATTTTACTTCGTGTTATGTACATTTCTTCATTTGTGTCGAAAAATTTGAAAGTTTGGCTGTCTCACATAAGAAATTTGGTTTGATATCTACACTGTAAAAAAAAAAAAAAAAAAAAAAAAAAAAAAAAAAAAAATTCAAGAGGTTACTAATTTTTTAGTAAATTTGTATTCCACAGAATTATTTAGTAACCATTACAAACATTTTTTGCAAGTGAAACATTTTTTTTTTTTTTTTTGTAAACTGAACAAAAGAATTTTTTGTATAACTAACTTAAAACTTTTTAGTATGAGCCACTAAGCAAATTTTAGTAATAGCTTCAAAATTATTTTTAGTAAACATTACGTGTGCCCGAAGGTCAGTAGCTTCCTTCGAGCTGCATCCAGTGGGTAAAAAGACCGACTTCCGAAGTGGAAGATTTTCGGCAACGCCGCAATAGATGGCAGCACCAAACATTGCTACCTGCTCTATTTTGACATGGTTCTAAAGGGGAGGGAAAGTCCAGAGATAGTTACCCATGGTAACTGCTACGACAGGATTTTTATAATTCCTTTATTTAACGAGTACTTACTTTTCATATATTTGGTGCATATTGGTGGCGTCCAGCATCGAACCCGGGTACTTTCAGCCTGGATTTCGGTGCCATGACATTAGGCTATCACGGCCACTCTAAGTGAGGTTTAGTAATAGCTATTAAAAATGTAAAACTATTAATTCTATTCGTTGCTACCTTTTTTCTAGTAATTCTTACAGATTCCTTGTAACCGAGTAAGATTACAAAAAAATTTTTAGTAATAACAATGATCACTAAAAATTTTTTAGTAGATCGACCCCTTTTTTACAGTGTACAATATGTTTTTTAAGACTCTTATTATGTAATTTTAATCCGATATTATATAACTTTATTTACTGTAAGCAAACAAAACAATGGAAAACTTAATTTCCGTTAGTAAGAAAAAATCTAAGAAGCTATTTATTACTATTGGGGTAATCCGTAATACGTGTTTTAGTTATGTCATTCTTCAAAAAACGATGGGGTAAATGGGACATTGGTCTTCAATTTGAAACATTAAATAAATGTGTATAGATGCATAATATTATGAATGCAAATATAAGTCTAACGTTTATAAAAAAAAATATTCTTAATAAAGTTACATAGGGATCGAAGTACTTCAATAAAACTGACATTATCCCGAAATTTTCGAAAACCTCTTACAGAATAGAGTTATGAATGATTTGACACACCTGTTTTGCGAAATACGGATTAAGGGATATTGCTCGCAAAATGTAAATCTTAAAAGACATGAGTGTTTTTTTTATTAATAAAAGAGCCTATGTCTCAGTAACCTCGTGAACGCATTTGTTCAAGCTAATAATACATATGTATATAAACAGATTATGCATGCTTAAATTCATCATAAAGTATATCGCACTGCCAAACATTAATATTAATATGACTATATTCTTTTTTTTATTTTTTTCTTTGCTTTAAAGTTTTCTTTGAATATTTGCTGACTAAAAATGTTTTAAAATGTATATTCCAATAAAATTATATATGGAAAACAATGGATTTTAAGGAATAGTTAACCTACACGCAAGAAAACTGCGGAGTTTTTGAATATTTGAATAAGGATTAAATGGGGTCTTTGATTTATTTGTTTGCTTCATAAGTTTTAAATTGCTATCCTAATTGGAAATTTCCTTGTGCAAGCAATTTGTCCGTGAATCTATTGCTGAAATTAATAGAGAAAGAACAAAAGGAATTTAAAAAAAATAAAAACAAATGTTTATAAAATGAAAAATAAACTCTCTGAATCGAATATAAATATTTTGTTTCCTTAGGATCTTGGCTTTTGAAAAGTAATATAAAGCAATAACAACATATTATAAACAATGTTGGTTGAGTAAATGATCAAAAAGGCTTTTTTAGGTACGTTCGTAAATACCTAAATACGTAGCAATTATAGTTGTCGTTAAATCTGTCCGTATGTCTGTCTATCCGTTCACATATAATAGAGCATAAACTACTGAACAAAATAGTTTGAAATTTAAAATATATAATTGTTCAAAATTTAGTCAAGTCATTTCAAATTTTGTGAAAATCGGATGTATAGATTGTTTACGGGGACAATCGAAAAATCAAAATATAACTAGATTCCAGAACTGAAAACATAACTAGATTCCAGAGAACTTATTTATTTCGACTTTCAGGATAGAGTCCTTATTAGTAACATTTAAAGTGGAACCCATGAGAAACATATGATTTTGAAGCTAATATATAATCAAGCGACTGCTGCATACACTGTAAAAAATGGCAGATGTTTCTGAATATGTAAAAATGCACTGTAATCAAAAACGAAAATACACAGTCACCTCTTCTAACTAACCTATAGTTTCGAAAAACGTTCCTTTACCTTTAAAAATCCCAGAAAATTATTTGGTTTCGAAATTTAAAGAAGAACTTATAAAAATTAATTTTTATTAGCTGCCCGTCCATTTCGGAAACGTTTTTAAGTAGCTTTTACAGTATAATAATCACTTTTCTCAAATCAAAATATTACTTTTTCGGATGATACTAATTCATACGAAAATATTTTGATATTCAGAGAGCACGTTTAATAGACAAACATACAATATTAACAGTATTAACATAATTATGAAAATTGACATTATTTTGCTACAATTGCATGCACAAAGTCAGTTATGCAGCTGAAAACGTTTACTTCAAAATTGGTAGCATCCGAAAAAGTGATAATTGATTTGAGAAAAGTTATTATTGTACTGTGAAAGCTACTTAGAAACATTTCCGAAATGGACGGGCAGCTAATAAAAATTAATTTTTATAAATTCTTCTTTAAATTTCGAAAACAAATAATTTTCTGGGATTTTTAAAGGTAAAGGAACGTTTTTCGAAACCTTAGGTGAGTTAGAAGACGTCACTGTATATTTTCGTTTTTGATTACAGTGCATTTTTACATATTCAGAAACATCTGACATTTTTTACAGTGTATGTTAACTCTTCACTTCCTCGTCTGCTACACTGTTAAATATTTTGCTCTATTTTGAACCAAATTTTGGTGCTAAATAGCTGCCACCATGAGAAGGTGAAATCTCCTATGAACATTTGGAGCTTTCTATTTCAAACTTGCTCAACAATTTGAACTATGCTTTAAGCCGGGAGAACTCGCTGCATGGTATTTTCTTTTTTCGTCGTATCTTTTTAAAACTCTTATTTAAAACATTTTTCATTTTAATAAAATTTCAAAATGTGATTTCGATTACTTTAAGGGAGACCCGTACCCCATTTTCGGCCAAAAATCATCACAAATTCATTTTTTTTTTTATCTCAGAAAACGAAAAAATACATATTTGCGAGCAACCATGCAAAATTTCAGAAGTCGGGGACATTTGGAACAGGTAGAAAATGAGCTTTTTTAATTGTACTCACTATAGAGTTTAAAGGACTAGCGGCCATTTAAAACGTGTTTTCCTGAAAATGATTTTTTTCATATTTTGCCTAAGTTCAAAGTACTAAGGCTCAGTGGTAAAATGATTTAGAAACAAAGTGTTTATGTTTTTAGAATCTTTAAACAATTTGTAATAAAAGTAAGGAGAGATATTTTTTAAAACTATTTCCGAAAATTTTATATAAATTGGTAAACATAAAAAATATAACGAATTTAAGGAAATTTACCATGCGTATTTTTTTTTTTAGCCGATTAAAATAGAAAATTAAAAATATCTCTCCTTAGTTCTTTTCTATATACTATAACACTATTTAAGAAATTTTAGTAATACCAAAATATTGAAAATTGAATGAGGAGTAGTAATTTTAAAAAGTGTATTTTTCGACAAAAAAATATCATAAAAATCCCCATAAAAAATGTACTTTTTAATAAAAAGTGAATTTTTTTGCTAATTATTCCTTACAAAAAGATTCTTAAGTATTACACCAAAATTCATTACTTTAAAATCAATAATAAAAATTTTGGGTTTTTTCTACGGGTCTCCCTGACCTCTGTTGTGATTAAAAGTACTAAGCCAAACAAAAAAGTTGATAATAAGTGAATGTAAAGTAAAAGAAAAGCAATTGTACACCTTTGGAGAGAAATTCACATTAGCGAGTTCTCCCGGGTTAACGGGAACTCTAAATATTGGTTTAAGATTTCACCATCTTACAGTGGCAGCTATTGATCACCAAAATTTGGTTCAAATTAGGACAAGATTTTTAACAGTGTACATCTGGCATCTTCAAAACACTTTAATTCTTATTATGTGGTATTAATTTGAACAATACCCAGTTCGAAATTCATGCTGGTATTTGTTTGCTAGACAAGCACCAAGTGCTGTAACCAAACAAGTAAAATAGCATAAACTAGCATTACACATTGCTGGTTCCAGCAGAATTTCAAGCAATTCATGGTGTGTATTGGCCCACTTTGCTGAAAATAAGCATGATTTGCTTGCATATAGCTTGACGTGCTTTTGTTGTGCAAGCTATAGATATAGCATGTGATGCTAGCTAGCATATAATAGCATGGAAATCTAGCAGACATAGTAATACCTACCAATAACTAGCGTATTTTTGTTGCTGGTACAAGCAAAAATTTTGACCTGGGTAACATTGCATAACTGATGAAAAACAGCCCAAGTAATGGAATATCAAATATTTTGTCCATATCAGATGGCTGAAATTAACGAAAAAGTGAAATATGTTCGTTGAAAACAAAAAAAAATATCATCAAGTCATTCCGTCAAGCTATTAATTCAAAATTCACTTTTTTTTTTACCGGATACTTAAAAATGATTACATAAAAAAAGTTTGCAGAACGATAAAATAATTCAAATTAAGGCCGTTTAATTGCAAAATATAGCAACACAATATTTAGAAACCATAATTGTGTATTTAGAGTACACGCCATAAGATGTCAAACTTAAGCTGAAAATTGGAAATTAATTTAATTGTACAATTTTCCCATTATTAGACTGATGTATAGATTTATTTATTTTTTTTCATAAAAATAGGAAAAAGTCGTGCAGTGAAAGGTTAAATCTGCCAAAAAATGTCTCGTTTTCGCGCGATTTTTTTCTTATATATTAGATCTCTTTACATAACAGCTTATAACTTGGTGTAAAACAAATCATTTTGTCTAGTCAAGTACATTGTTATAATGTTCATTTACAGCATAAATAATTTTCTAACTGAATCTACATTCAGGCTTAATAAAGTAAAGTAAAATTAACGTTACAAATATTAAACATACAATTTAGTTATAATAAATTTAATATACACAATAAATTATTATTATTATTATTATTATTGTTTTTTTTTTTTTTTTTTTTTTTTTTTGAAATACAGAATTGAACAAGTTTGTAGCATGCATTTTTAAAGTTTATCTGGGATAGTTTTCAATAAATTATGCAAAGTAACTTTGTTTCTAATTACTAATAAGGTACCCTGGGATAATAACGCCAGTCGGGGTAATAACGCCAAGTGCTTATATTTTGCCTAATTATGAAATAATCAGGTAAATGACACCCATGTGCTCTGCGCAGAAGGGTTTTGAGTCATATAAATCGCAAAAAACAGCTTCAAGTTAATTTGTTTCATTTTTAGGTCTTATTGTTTTTACAAACAACTAAAATTAACGCTTGATCTAAAATTTGCGAGATACGTTTTGGGATGTGAAGACTATTTTTTTTATCCGGAAATACTTTGTTAATTACATAAATTTGTAGTGCATTTCATGGACTTTTAAAATGTTGTTGAAGATTTTGGATATCTTCTCGAGATAATTTGCAATTTAAAATGTGCTGCGCAATAACTATACCGGGGTAATAACGCCAATCCTTGACTTTAGTACCCGGGTTGATTCCCTACAGTGTCCGAGCTACATCCTAAATACTGATTCAAATAAACACAGTTAAAACTGTCCAATGTTTCTCATATTTCTATTTAAGCGGTCCTTTTTAAGCAAAAAGAAGCTCACGTTCTGATACTCTTTTGCCTCATCCCCTCCTCCCACACCACACCTTTATTTTTCTTACACTTTCACAAAAAATTGAACATTTTCAATACCTTAGAATGCAATTTGTCAATTTCTAAGTTTCTTGAGTTTGTATTTTTAGAATTGGGCTATCTACATGCAATTATTCCGTGTTATTTCATAGTTTTGTTTGCATGGCGTTATTACCCATTTAGGTGGGTAATAACGCCAAATAGCGTTGTTCAAGAAAAAACGCCATTACATTTTATGAATACATATCTGTTAAATTATTTTATTTTATATAGATAGTCAATGAGTTGCTGTATCAAATCCTATATTTGTTTGAAAAATACAATCAAAAACTAAGCCGTGAAAATTCGTAGAATCTTAACGTGGCGTTATTACCCCAGGGTACCTTATATTAATCTAAGCCCCAATCTCAAGAAAAATCTCAAATGCATTTAATATACTTACTTTTTACTTTTAAGACACATGTATCGTTAATCTTAAGTGATATAGCCATTAAATTTCCAATAATTATAGATAAAATATTTTTACTTTATTATAATATAAGAGAATGTGTCAAACAAAAATTTTATATGAGCCAATATCTCTTTAAATATACTGTTTGTAAAATAAAGTTATTTGGGATTAAGTGCAATCGCTTTACCATAAACTATTAAAATTAAGCAGAAAAGTAATTGAAGTAGTATTGACTTTTTGCATCACGTTATCAATCCGCAATTAGGATGAAAGTTATAATTTTACTAATCTTTAGTTAATAAATTGATTTTATGGTTGTTTAAAAAAAACCTACCAATTTTTATAATCCGATTATCTTTTAAAGCAGCTGATCGTCCTAAAATTCATTTTTAAGAAGCTCGGTTGAGGATGAAAGATCAATTTAATTACCTGAACTTTCTAAATAAAATAGTAGGATTAAAATAACTAATCTTCGAACTGTTCCTGAGATAAAGATATGAATAATAACGAAACTTATAATACTTAAAAATCGATTATAAATACCGAAAAAGGTAAAATATTTTAAAACAATCAGATGATTATATACATTAGTACATTCAGCGTAAATTAAGTGTAGAAGAAGTTATGCGTTACTAGCAGTCTTCGCCCGCTACACTGTAAAAATGTCGGATGTTTCTGAATATATAAAAATGCACTGTAATCAAAAACGAAAATATACAGTGACCTCTTCTAACTCACCAAAGGTTTTGAAAAACGTTTCTTTACATTTAAAAATCCCAGAAAATTATTTGTTTTCGAAATTTAAAGAAGAATTTATAAAAATTAATTTTTATTAGCTGCCCGTCTATTTCGGAAACGTTTCTAAGTAGCTTTTACAGTACAATAATAACTTTTCTCAAATCAAATATCCCTTTTTCGGATGCTACCAATTTTCGAGAAAACATTTTCAGCTGCATAACTGATTTTATGCAGGCAATTGCAGCAAAATAATGTCAATTTTCATAATTATGTTAATACTGTTAATATTGTATGTTTGTCTATTAAACGTGCTCTCTGAATATCAAAATATTTTCGTATGAATTAGTATCATCCGAAAAAGTAATATTTTGATTTGAGAAAAGTGATTATTTTACTGTAAAAGCTACTTAAAAACGTTTCCGAAATGGACGGGCAGCTAATAAAAATTAATTTTTATAAGTTCTTCTTTAAATTTCGAAACCAAATAATTTTCTGGGATTTTTAAAGGTAAAGGAACGTTTTTCGAAACTATAGGTTAGTTAGAAGAGGTGACTGTGTATTTTCGTTTTTGATTACAGTGCATTTTTACATATTCAGAAACATCTGCCATTTTTTACAGTGTACGCTAGTCGGTAGTTCTGGAAGAATCGTGAATCAAACAAAATTTATCTAGTTAAAAAAATAATATTTAATCAACATTTATAATGTCTTATTCGTAAAACCTTACATTATCCTATACAGAATCAATGTTGAGGACGTAATAGGCAAAATAGCTGTAAAATTACTGAAGTACCCGTGTTTAACTATTTCTTTCTTAGTAAGCGTGTGATCTCGAATTCTCAGCTTCTATCTAAACCAGCTGCTGAGATAGGGCGAAATATCCTAAAAGTGCAAACATTCCCTTAAATCCGCTTAGGTGGGTATTTCTAAAATAGATAAAATGCTTATAAAGGATTTTAATAAACCCATGGAAAATAAATACGGATGGAATTTAAAAAAAATACACAGAAGAATATCTAAAAAGGATCTACATTAGTCGAAAAGTCATGTGACGATATCCCCTGGTTTCAAAAAGTAGAAAAGGCGCGAGTATATTATATAAGAAAATATGTTTAAGTATAAACAAATTAGAATTTTTTGACAATTAGCAACAAAATGGCCAAAAAAATAGGAATTATAGGGATCGCTAGCGGCAGCAACAAGAACTAAATGAATGGTAAATGAGATCAACATTTTTTATTAATTTTCCTACGTTATTGAAACCAATTGTATAATTTTCCCATTATTGGAAACACTTCTTATTGAATACGATAATCGCGCTCGCAGAGAGGGCAAAGTTGAGGGATAGGTACGGGAAGTGCATAAGATGACTAAATGGTCACAGGTCATTCCAATGATATATCACATGAGGGTTTTCAGCTAAATTTTAAAAAATTCCCCTTTCCCTATGCAGGGATAAACAGGTGAGTCTCGGGAGGTTGCTTGAAATAATTGTTAGAGAGCTTTTTAATGCTATATCACATGAGGGATGTGCGCCTAATTTAGAAAATTATATCCCAGAGTTTCAACAACCACGCCTCATCCCTGAATAAATCCTTATTCTCTCTTTGAAATTTTTATATGTTATAAATAATATTTATAAGAGGACCCTGTAAAAAAAATCCTACCTAGATTGACAAAACACTGCGATTTCAAAGAATTTCGAAAACTGTCCCCTCATTCGAGAAAAGTTTTGGGCAGGAAAAAAAGGTTTAAAATATGAAAGAGTAGTCAGATGACTTTGCGATAATGTGTTACATGACGAGTCTAAAAAAATTGGAATTTTTCGACCCTATCCTCAAGTTCTTCGGGGTGGCAATTTTAAAATCAAACAAATAAGTGTTTAAATATTTTTTCATAGATTCATTTGCCGCCGTTTCAAGCTTCTCTTAAAACGACTGCTGAGATGTGTCAAATATTCTAAATTATTCGACCCCATCCCCTTCAACCCCTTTGGGGGGAATTTCTAAAATCGCTGAAATACGTGTTTCAATTTCTTTTTTATGAGATTAATTTTCTGAAATTTCATGCTTCTACCTTAAACGGCAGCTCAGATATAGCAAGATATTTCTGAATATTCAATCCTCGAGTTTGCACCCTTTATGGGGGAGGGATTTAAAAAAATCCATTTTAGTACACATTTATGTTATAAAAAGTATTTTCTTCCCAATTTTCGTGTTTCTGTGTTCGTAGTTTGGACTGTGCGACGATTATGACCTACAAGGAAGGTCTCCATACGGGCATACCCCGAAAAATCTGAAAAAGTTACAGAATGTTCTTCTCGTGTGGATATATTCGTTTATAAAAAATTTTCGGCGGAACCTCAATTCAGTATCCGTAAAAAGATAATGAAAATTTCGTTATTTGGCGATTTATTGTCGGTTGGCGAAGGAATGTAATTTCAAAAAAATACTTTGTGTCAAATATACTTCAAGAAAAAAAAAGTTTCATGTTGAACTTGTTTTGATAAATTTAATTTAAATAACTTTAATTTTATAAGTTTTAATTTGTTTTAAGTATAATTTTGTTATATCTATATTTATATGTATTAATATTCAAATTTAATCACCAAAATTTGAGATTTAAAACGAAATTCATAATTTAAATTAATTAAATTTGTTTCCTGCTCAAAGTCCATTTGAGAATTGTCGATTAGATTTTGTTGCTATGAAAACATGTGGCTTTTATTTTTGAATACGCTTAAATTTATGAAGATAATATTTCTCAGTATGATTTTTTTTATCTATGAAAACATTTTTTCCAGTGATTAATTAAATAGCTACTTCAATAAGTAATATATATATATATGCAATATAACCCTATATTGTTCATATATATATATATATATAATATATTAATGTCTCTGATTGTTTATGCTTAAATTCATTAAATACGATTTACACGCATTCTAAATATCTAAGTTTTGAGTTCTATAATAATCGTTTGCTTTTGGCGAGGAAATGAGCTATCCGCCAAATCGAGTGACTCTTTCGTCTTTTCACGCCAAAAATTCGAAACTATTTTATTTTTTTACATAATTACTAATGGGATTCCGCCGCTAATTTTGACGGATCCTTTATTACATACATAAGTACTTTAATAAGCATTTTATTCATAAAATTCTGAGTATGCCCAGTGTGGAGACCTTCCTTGCTTGTCAAGACAAACTATACTAGTTTCAAAAGCTAAAATTTCATAATAATTTATTTAAACACACGTACACCACTCAAATATTTTCTGAAGCAAACTTTTAAATGCATATATTAATTTTTTTAAGATTTTGATGTTGATTTTATTTTTTTTTTAAATTTCAAATCCAAGTTAAGTTAATTAGCACTTGCATAAGAATTAAACTTAGAATTTACTATTTTTCCCTTCATGATGATGATAATAATAATAATGATAGTGCAAGGTTAATAAAAACAACAATGTGTTTAAAATAACTTAGTTATTAATAGATGTGTTCATTAATAGATGTGTGAATTAATAGATTTGTTCAAATAACTTAGAATTAATTAGAATTGTGTTAAAAATAACTTAGTGATTAATAGATGTGTTCAGTAATAGATGTGTGAATTAATAGATGTGTTTAAATAACTTAGAATTTACTATTTTTCCCTTCATGATGATGATAATAATAATAATGATAGTGCAAGGTTAATAAAAACAACGATGTGTTAAAAATAACTTAGTTATTAATAGATGTGTTCATTAATAGATGTGTGAATTAATAGATGTGTTCAAATAACTTAGAATTTACTTAGAATTGTGTTAAAAATAACTTAGTGATTAATAGATGTGTTCAGTAATAGATGTGTGAATTAATAGATGTGTTCAAATAACTTAGAATTTACTATTTTTCCCTTCATGAAGATGATAATAATAATAATGATAGTGCAAGGTTAATAAAAACAACGATGTGTTAAAAAAGAAATTGATGCATTGATTATAATAATCATATATAATTATTTGTAATAAAAATTAATGACAAATAACTAGATAATGCACATAGCAGTAGCGATAAAAGTTAAGAGGCAATTAAACAAACGACGTTATAAGTACAAATGTCTAAAGTAAGATTAATTGCAAAATTATAAAACACGTTTGAAAAAAAATAAATTTGCATTTAACGAACGTATAGAGTTAATCGTGAATGCTATAAAAATTAAAGTATTAATAAATTGTAGATGAAATACATTTACTCGATTAAAAATAATCAATTTGTCTACGAAATATTACTTTGTATAATGTAGGATGATTATAACTTTATACTTTAAAATGGTCACAAAAGAATAATTGGACCAAACTTCTGGTACAAATGTTATCGAATTCGATAATAGATTAAAAGAGGGGGGGCATAGGAATTTATTTACAGCCAAAAAATACAAATCAAATCAAAGATCAAATACTCACCACCAATGAAGAAATGAAATTGTATGCAAGGCTTTTGTACGAAATAAAGCGATGAAGAAATCGCTTTAAAATGTGTTTTATTGTTTCTGAAACTTCTTAACCACGTTCAATGTCGCATTCAATGTGTATTCAGTTTTCTTCTAGTTGTCATAAGCCAATTACAAGACATTGCGGTTTTACATCCCCCCACAAATGTTTTTTTTTTTTTTTTAGAAACGATTAAAAACATTTTAAACCGATATATTCATCATAATTCAGAAGTCAGGCTTCAAAAATCACCAATAAGCGATATGAAAGAAAACGATTTCCAGAATGTGCACACATGTGATTTACGATCTGAAATTTTGTAATCCCTAATTTGTGGTTTGAAATTTTAAAAAAAACGAGCTGAATTTATTCCACGGACGGCGGTATTCCCATTTGTCACCTTTAACGGGTTTAAATGGTAATGTTATTTTTGTCAATGTTTCTTAAGTGTTCAAAAAGTGTTATATCCGTGTAATAAAAGGTTAAGTTAGAGTCCGACCCTTATTTCGTTTAATAATATTAATAACAGCGCCATATTCCCCATGATGGTGTGTATTTGACCTTTTTTACTGGGAAATAAATTGTTATTGCCTCCTTTGAACTAGTATCAATTTCTATAAAGTTTGGTCCAGAAATTTTCATTTTATGACCATTTGAAAATGAAACTTATTGCTGCCATGCATATTCTTTTTAAAATTTAAATTAACTGATATTAAGTCTAATGGTTTTTTTAAGCCATTATAATTACGCAGAAAAATTACTAACATATTGAATTTTTGCTTTACATTATCAATCGACAATTAGTTAGAAAAGTACAATTTTCATAATCTTTGCTTAATATATAGATTTTATGGTTTATTTAAAAATAATAATAATAACACTAATTTCTAGTATCCGTTTATCTCTTAAAACTGGAGATCGTCTAAAATTTTTCCTTCTTTAATCAAATGGTTGAAGGACGCTGTAACAATTAATTACCTGAACATGCTAAGTAACATAAAAAGATTAAAACAATTAATCCTTTAAAATGCTTCCAAGAGAAGCATATGCTTAAAAAAACACTTAATATTTTAATAATTGATTAGGGCCTCCCAAAATTATAGGTTTTTGTGAAATAAAGAGATTATTATGATTTAATAGTAAATTCAGAACAAATTAAACGTAGCCAAAGTAATAGAATATTTGATTTGTATCATTTAGATTGTAATTCTGAAATTTAATAATAATTTTGTAATTGAATAATTTTAAAAACTAAGTAATTAATAAATTTACTGGAATGCATCTTTAAATGTATGATAAGCATATATGAAACAGTTTGAGACATTTAAGATGATTTAAGTTAATAAATATACTTAAATTAACTGTTATTTTTTATTTCTTAGAGTTTAATTTAAAAATATATATCATATATAAATAATAATAATATTAACAGCGAAAAAACAAAAATCATAAAAATACGATCCTTCATAATTACCTTCATTCCTATTATCCTTATTAATATTATAGTTTGTTTTCAAAAATTTGTAACGCTTCTAACGAAGGAATGCTGTTTCTGAACATTTTAAAGTTCGAGCTACTAAGTTTTTTCATATTTATAAAAATCACGATGTTCAAAGCCATTTTTACTTTCTTCTATCTTCAATAGAATAAAGTATTGTAATCGAAATTTTTTCGACTTCCGGTTTTCGACGGATTTATACGTTTCAGGGGTCAAAGATTCCAAAAAACATATTTTTACAAAATGTCTGTCTGTCCGTGTGTTTGTGTGTCCGTGTGTCTGTGTGTCTATGTGTATGTCGCCATTCTATCATCAAAAAGTGTATGAAGTTATGGATAGAACTAAACCAAATTTTTTATTTAATGTTTTTGGCTGTGGCAAGCAGGTTCTGCTTCCGTTTTGAAATATTCCGACGGAAGGGGGCGCTGCAATCGCGATATTTATGCCATTTTCAATATTGTACCGACCAAAAGTATATGAATTTTTGCATCGAATTTAACAAAATTTTTTGTGTAAGTGTATGACTATGGCTAGTTGGTCCCCCCTGAATTTGAAAATAATCTGCCGGAAAGGGGCGCTGCAATCACCCCTTCCTGTTGTTGGATTTTGGGATTTGCACAGTTTTGGGATTGGCACATTCAAGTAGTTATTATTTTCGACATTTTAGCTATTTACATTTTTGGCATTTTTTGTGAGTATTTTTGACATTTTTCTGATTTTGATAAGATGATCTCGGTTTTGAGATGCAAACAGAAGAAGCTAGTAATAGTATAATAGAAATGTATGGACATCAATAATTATGATAATAAAAATCATAAAGATATGACGAAAATTTAATTACTAACATCGCATATTTTTTTAGCTGCGCCCGTAAGTATATGTTATACTACCAAGAAGCGATTGAAATATGCTAAGTAACATTTGTATGTCTACACTGTAAAAAAAAATTCAAGAGGTTACTAAAAATTTTTTAGTAAATTTGTATTCCACAGAATTTTTTAGTAACCATTACAAACTTTTTTTTGCAAGTGAAACAAGCATTTCTTTTGTAAACTGAACAAAAGAATTTTTTGCATAACTAACTTAAAAATTTTTAGTATGAGCCACCAAGCAAATTTTAGTAATAGCTCCAAAACTATTTTTAATAACCATTACGTGCGCCCGAAGAGCAGGAGGTTCCTTCGAGATGCATCCAGATTTCTGAAGCGGAAGATTTTCGGCAAAACTGTAAGAGATGGCAGCACCAAACATTGCTAACTGCTCCGACAGGATTTTCATAATCCCTTTACTAACGGGTACTGACACTACATACTTTCGGGGCGTATTTGGCTGTGGCCAGTATCGAACCCGGGACCTTTCAGTCTGGAGTCCGTTACTATAACCACTATGCTATCAAGGCCACACCAAGTGAAATTTAGTAATATTTATTAAAAATATAAAACTATTAACTCTCTTCGTTGCTAACTTTTTTCTAGTAATTCTTACAGATTTTCTTGTAACCGACTAAGATTACTAAAAATTTTTTAGTAATTACAAGGATCACTAAAGTTTTTTTTAGTAGATCGACCCTTTTTTTTTACAGTGTACATTATATTATAAGAAATTATATTTTAGGAATTATTCAAAAATTAACATTTAAGCCGCAGTTTGACTAAACTTCATCATTGTACTGCGTTAGGCAGAAAAGAGCTGAAATAAATGAAATAATGCTTATTCTAAATAAATGATAATTTAGAAAATATTTTGAGATATTTATACTCAATCCATAACTTAATTTCAGTATTCACTTGATTTTTTTTTTTTTTTTTTTTTTTTTTTTTTTTTTTTTTTTTTAAGAAACCATCCTCTTTTGTATAACTAAACTTTATTATAAGAAGTTATATTTTTAGGAATAGTTCAAAAGTTAACATTTAAGCCACAGTTTGACTATATTTCGTAATTGTAGTGTATTAGACAGTAAATAGGTGTAATAAATTAGAAAAATTATGCTAATTCTAAATAAATGATAATTTAAAAAATGTTGTGAATTATTTATAATCAATCCATGTGTTTATTACAGTGTTCATTTGAATTTTTGATTTGTTGATTTTTTTTTATCTTATTAGCACGTAATTACATCTTAAAATTAACCATCGTGGTGAATTCCAAGCTTCTTTTCGAATGCTTACCATCCAGGGCCGTAGCTAATTGGATGCTACACTGTTAAAAGTGAAGGTGACAAACCGGTGCCATTTGGGACCCGGAGGTGAAAAGGCTCTAGGCTCCATTGGAACCCGGGGCATTTGGAACCCTAGGGTGCCATAGGGGCTTGGATATGTGGTTGCAGTGCCGACAAGTCTCTTACTGGGTGATTGGAGCTAAATAAGGTGCCATACACATCGTATTGGCAGCAATGTGGCACCTCATTGGGTGACTGGAACCATGCGCATGCGCTGTGACGTGTGTCTTTCTGTTTTCTGTGATGGCAATTAAAATCTATGGCTATGAGTGAATGAAGGTGAGCTCGATGGCCGAGCGGTTAGAACGCTGAGCTTGTAATCAGACGTTGTGAGTTCGAATCTTTCGACGGACAAAAGTCGGTTTGTATATTTTTAATTTTTTATTATTGTACACTCTGGATTAAGGGTGCCATCTTTTCACCCTAATTAAAGGTGTCATTCTGGCTCCTTTATGGGTGTCACCAGTGAGACGAACCTTTCACCCCTAAAAGGTCACCATTAGTTTTAACAGTGTAGGAGTCGTTCAGCCCCTCTAAAACATTTCGAGATTCCCCTGGAAAATATTTAGGTAGTTCCGTAGAGTTTATCGGTAGTTCTGGAGATTACCCCCCTTAGAAATAAACAAACTTAGCTCTTCATAATATAGGTATAGATAAATACATAGCACCTATAGTTCATCTATCTGATCCGTCCATTTGCATCCAGCAGCGCTAAAACAGCTCAACCGTATGGTTTGAAATTTATTATTCTTGAATAATTTAGTCGAGTCATTTCAAATTTTATGAAAATTTGACGCAGAGTTTAATTACAGGATCAGTCATTATAATCCGTTAGAATACGGCCAATTGGAAAAAAAAAAACTCAAGAGCTTTTTATTACTTTTACATCCTTCTGGACATACTGAAATTGATATGCATCTATGAAGCGCACTAAGATATACAATTCTGTACAGTCTGGTATACGATAAATAATTTTTAGGGATTTACAGGGCCACAAAACAGAATTCTGCTACATAACGGTGTAGGAAAAGGTCAACAAACTTATGGCATGCGAATGAATGTTTTTGGCAAGGCGAGACATTAATTATATCTCTAAACCAGGATGCAGGAATTCTATGCAAAATACACGAACTTTCGATTCTAAACTCGATTAATTGAAAATTGGGGAATGGTAATATGATTTCAATATGGATTCGAAAGTTCAATATGGTAACAGAATGTTAAGGGGACAAGGGACCTTTGAAATCATTTTTTGTGATATTTTTAAAATTGCACTTTAAATATTATTTAAAGATATAATATATTGATTATAACATATATTTATCAGAAAAAATGTATTTTTTTTTTTAAAGTTTTGTAAGATATTAGATTTAACGAAAAAAATTTCAAAATGCTCCATGCGCATTATTTTTTCTCTGAATGCTTTGAAATTTTTTATGGTTATTTATCACAATATATGTCACAAAACTGTGCATGGTTTTTGAAAAAAATAATTGTAAACGTTATAGGTTGTTAATTGTAAAAATAATTTCAAAAATGCTCAAAATTTCATAAAAATTGAGAAATAATTTTTTCTTTTATCTTTATATTCAGATATATAAAATTCAATGCACAGTTTTATTTATATATTGTTGTGTTTTCATACTCTAAACTTCGAAACTCCATGGCACACGAACATTTTGCAAGCTGCGTGAACTAATGACTTTTCTTTGTATTCTATTTTTGTTTTGTAGTTGTTCTATGATTGTTCTGAGCAAACGAGAATGAGACGTACATTTATACGCATCATAAATTGAGATGCAAAAGAAAAGTAATATTGTTCATGTAATATGTGTTCGTCCTGTTAATTAAATGTTATAGTTTCGTCCACAGGAATGTTTTATTGAAGAATATGCTTATCATTCAGACGACATAAACCACTTAAAAGCGAATAACCTACACCGAGGTAAGAGATTTTTAGATTAATAGAGATTCTAATATTTATTACGAAAACATTTATGTAAATCAAACTTGTATAAATATTATTGGAGATTTTTATTGATATGGAATGCGCTATGACATTTTGAAGATTCTAGTATTTATTACGAAAACATTTTGGCGCCCATACGTCGCGCTTTTATTTGGTTTGAATATTATTCTTTGATAAGTATTCATTTCTTTTGAGAATATTAAAATGGAAACTTTAGATGCTTTAAAATTAAAACAGAAAAGTATTAAGACTAGCGCAACGAAGCTTATAAATAATATCAATGATGTATTGGAAAATCATGATAGTACGATTGATATGCTTTGGTTAGAAGAATCGTCTGCGCAAATTAACGATAAAGAAAATCAATTTCTTGAACTGTGTAAATGTATTGAATCAGAAATAACGGATTTAAAAAGTTTAGAGTCAGATTTTGAATTAAGCCAAGAGTATAGGGAAAATTTTATTTCCGTGAAAACTAAATTGAATCGCAAAATGAAAGATTTACAGAAAAGTGAAAGTAATGTCCCTTTAAATTCAGCTGCTGCCTCTAGTAATATAAACACAGATTTGCCTGTGATGGCTGAACATAGAATTCGTATTAACCTGCCTAAGCTGAATATTGAGAAATTTGATGGTAATTTAGAAAATTGGCAAGAATTTTATAGTCAGTTTAAATCAGCAATTCATGACAATGATGAAATTAGTAAAAGAGATAAATTTACATATTTAAAAAGTCTTCTAAAATCATCGGCGCAAACTGCTATTCAAGGATTATCGATTTCTGAAGAAAATTATGATATCGCTGTTAATATTTTAGAGAACCGCTACGGAAAAAAAGAAATATTAATCAGATCTCACATTAACAAGTTATTAAATTTGCCACCTGTCCGTAATTCGTCTAGTTTGAAAGAATTGCGCAATTTGTATGATACTTGCAAAATACATATTCGCAGTTTAAAATCATTGGGAATCAAATTAGAAAGTTATGGAAGTTTATTATTTCCTATTATGACAAAGTTAATACCGACTAATTTAATGTTGAGTTATAATAGAGAAAATAAAAGTGAAGCAGAATCGTGGAATGTCTTAAAGCTGTTAGATTATTTAAAAGCGGAAATAGAAACAAGAGAACGTACATTTTCGTTTCGCAAGACAGAGTCAGATGAAAACAAAAGATTTGAAAACAAAGTAGTCGTAAAAAAAGAAATTTCAGATACAGATTTTGTTAATAGTAAATCATTTAAGCACATAATGCCTACGACAGCTACTTTGAATGCAAATGTTGAAAATACATGCATATTCTGTTCAGAATGCCATGATATAGAAACTTGTTCTAAAACTATAGAGGAGAAGAAAAATATTATAAAGAGTCAAGCAAGATGCTTTTTATGTTTGAAAAAATTTCACCTAGTTAAATATTGCAAGTTTAAAATAGATGTAAATTTTGTTTTCGGAGACATAATTCAGTAATTTGGGAAGAAAAGATGGATAAAGAAGAAATAAGCGATACATTAGTTTCAGCAATTCAAAATGCGAATTTAACACGAGATATTTATTTGCAAACCGCTACTGCATTAGCTATTTGAAAACAACATAAGTCGAAATTACGTTTATTATATGACTTAGGATCGCAGAGATCATTTATATTGAGTAGCGTTGCAGAAAAATTAGGCTTACAAGAAGTGGATGAGGAAGATGTTACGATTCACACTTTTGGTTCTAAAGTCGCGATAAATCAGAAATGCAAGCGATACAGAATTATTTTGAAAAATCCTGAAGTGAAAAATAAAGGTATTACAATTGAAGTGTTAGAGACACCAGAAATTAGCGAAGCTTTACTTGCCGTACCCGAGAAGAAAATTCGAGATTTTGTATTCAGAAATAAATTGCAATTAGCTGATAGAACATATGGCGATTCAAAATATTTTCAACTATCAATTTTAATCGGAAGTGATTATTATTGGAAAATGGTAACAGGGAAGATTCGTAGACTTTCGGATGATCTTGTACTTTCGGAAACAATTTTAGGGTGGACTGTTAATGGTTGTACTGCGTCTAAAGATGCTAATATTTTACAAACTTCGATTAGTGTTATGAAAACAGTTTCGGAGCATGTTCAGTTGGACAGAAATGCAGATGTAAATGATACTTTAAAAGCTTTCTGGGAGTTAGAATCTATAGGAATAAAACCAGAAAAGGAACAATCTGATATAGAGAATGCCGTATTAGAAAATTATAATAAGACTGTTAAATTTAAGAATAATCTATATGAAGTGCGGTTGTCCTGGAATGGAAGAGTTGTAGAATTAATAGATAATTATGAGTTAGCGAAGAAAAGGCTATACAGTTTAAATAAGAAATTTGAGAAACGTCCAGAATTTTATGAAAAATACGCTAATATTATAGATAATTATTTAGAAAAAGGAATGGCAGAAGTTGTCAATTCGCAGCCAAGCTCAGTATCTTATTATATGCCTCATCAAGCAGTTATACGTGAAGACAAAACTGCAAGCAAGCTTCGAGTAGTTTTCGACGCGTCTTCTCACTCTGCCGAATCTATTTCTTTGAATCACTGTTTACATTCCGGTCCACATTTAAATCCAGATATACTTGATGTTTTACTTCGGTTTCGATTACATATGATCGCAATTACTGGAGATATTAAACAGGCATATTTGCAAATTAGTTTAGATCCTGCAGATAGAGATGCTGTTAGATTTTTATGGATTGGACATTCCCCTAATACTGAATCAGATTTTAAATTGAAAACATTAAGAATGACAAGATTTTTATTCCGAGCGAAACCTAGTTCATTTCTGTTATCTGCAACGATAAAACATCACATTAATAAATACAAATCCACATTTCCAGAAGCATTTGATATACTAAATAAATGTCTATATGTCGATGATTTACTTACTGGTGTGAATGAAGAAGCTCAAGGTCTGAAGGTATATGCTGAGGTTAAGAGCATTTTGAAAGATGCTAATTTCAATATGCGCAAGTGGACTACAAATTCCAGAAGTCTTCAATCGCAATTTGATTCAAAAGAGGAAGCTGTCCATCAAAAATTTGCTTGTACAAAAGTTTTAGGTTATAAATGGAATACTCAAGAAGATAATTTAAAAGTTGAATTGCAGAATCTTATGAAATATGAAAATAAGAACAGCGGTGTAACCAAAAGAGATGTTTTAATGATGATAGGAAAGATATATGATCCCATAGGAATTTTAAACCCTTTTACAGTAACTGCAAGAATTCTTATGCAAGAAATTTGGAAAGAAGGTCTGAATTGGGAAGATAAATTAAATGAAGACATGCACAATAAATGGATTAAGTGGTGCGAGCAACTAAGTTCTATTGAAGCTGTAGAAATTCCCAGACATTATTTTGTTGAACCCTCAAAAGATGCAATTCAAGATGTACAACTACACTGTTTTAACGACGCTAGTTCCAAAGCTTATGGATCTGTTATATATTTAAGATATCGTGCCAATGAACAAATATTTACTAGTTTTGTCATTTCCAAAGTCAGAGTTGCTCCAATCAAGAAATTATCCCTGCCAAGATTAGAACTGATGAGTGCAATAGTTGGGACTAGACTAACAGCCTATGTCAATGAACATCTTTTCAAAGAAATGAAAACTAGTCTACATTTTTGGACCGATTCAATGATTGTCCTGCATTGGATCACAAGTAATGTCGAGGAATGGAAGCCATTTGTTCAAAATAGAATTCGAGAAATACAACAAAAAGCAAATCCAAGTTTATGGTCACACTGTCCTGGCTCTGAAAATCCAGCCGATCTGTTAACCAGAGGTGAAAAGGCAGAATCACTTTTAAAAAATAATGCATGGTTTAACGGACCCGAGTAGCTGCAAGAAAGTGAAACATTCTGGCCTCAAGAAACAAAACTAATTGATGTCAAAGTTGCTGAAGAAGAGAAAAGAAAATCAAAGCGAACAAAAATTGTCCAAACTAGCTGTGTGACTCAAGAAGAGAATACAATTTTTAAAATTGAAAATTACAGTACAATTACTAGACTACTTCGCATCACCTGTTGGATATTCAGATTTGCGAATAATACAAAGAAACATGCTAATAAACTTTCGGGACCTTTGAGTGCTGCAGAAATTATGAAAGCAGAGCAATATTGGATAAAACAAACGCAAGATAGGTTCTTTCCAGAAGAAAAAGAAGCATTGTTTAAGAAGAAATTAGTCCCAAGAAATTCCAAAATTCTAAATTTAAGTCCGTTCTTAGATGAAGATGGAATCATTCGATTAAAAGGAAGACTCCAAAATTCAAATTTAAGTTATTCAGAAGCTTATCCAATTATCCTTCCAAGCAAAAGTCATTTTACAGATCTTCAAATCAGAAAAGCTCATGAAGAAGTAGCTCATGCTGGAGTTTCCGAAACACTTGTCCAATTAAGAGAAAGATTATGGATTTTAAAATGTAGGCAACAAGTAAAACGTATAATAAGAGGTTGTATCATCTGTAAAAAATTCAGCACCAAGCCTTATTGTCAAGATATTGCGCCCCTTCCTCCAGATAGAATTAAAGAAGCATCACCATTTGAAGTCACTGGAGCAGATTTTCTAGGTCCCCTATACCTAAAAAATGGTGCAAAAATTTATGTTGCTTTATTTACTTGCGCAGTGAAAAGAGCGGTACATTTAGAGATTGTTATGAATTTAACAACAACCGAATTTTTAATGGCTTTTCGAAGATTCATCTCAAGGCGTGGAATTTGCAAGATTATTTACACTGACAATGCTAAGACCTTCAAGAAAGCGGATAGGGATTTACAGCAACTGTGGAATTTGATAAAAAATCCCGAGGTGCAAAATTATTTTAGTAAAAAAATAATTAAGTGGAAATTCATCGTAGAAAGAGCAGCGTGGTGGGGAGGATTCTACGAGCGACTAGTGCGTTCAACGAAGATGTGCCTTAAGAAAATCCTTGGAAGATCTTCACTAGACTACAAAGAATTTGAAACTACTTTACTGGAAGTGGAAGCTATTTTGAATTCCCGCCTACTAACCTTTTTGTCCAGTGATGCCAATGAGCCAATTCTCTTGTGTCCAGCACATTTCCTTGTGGGAAAAAGACTTACAGCGTTGCCACCGGAAAAAACAAGAATCATTTTATCTACAAAAAATGAATTAACTCGCAGATATATATACAGGTTAAACTTAGTGCAACAATTTTGGTTGAAGTGGAAACAGTTTTATCTAATGGACTTAAAATCTCTCCATTATACAGATCATTCTAAAGGCATACAAGTAATAAAAGGAGATGTCGTTCAGATCAAAGAAGACAATCAACCAAGGCTCTTGTGGAAATTAGGCATTATTACAGATATCCATCCTGGTAGAGACGGAAAGGTTCGTGCATGCACCATAAGACTAGCAACAGGTAATTTTATTCGGCGAGCAATCCAACACTTATACCCATTGGACCTTTCCTGTAAAGATGAATAGCTTATCTTTCTGGGTCGGAGGATGTTGTGTTTTCATACTCTAAACTTCGAAACTCCATGGCACACGAACATTTTGCAAGCTGCGTGAACTAATAACTTTCTTTGTATTCTATTTTTTTTTTTTTTTTTTTTTTTTGTAGTTGTTCTATGATTGTTCTGAGCAAACGAGAATGAGACGTACATTTGTACGCATCATAAATTGAGATGCAAAAGAAAAGTAATATTGTCCATGTAATGTGTGTTCGTCCTGTAAATTAAATGTTATAGTTTCGTCCAAAGGAATGTTTTATTGAAGAATATGCTTATCATTCAGACGAGATAAACCACTTAAAAACGAATAACCTACACCGAGGTAAGAGATTTTTAGATTAATAGAGATTCTAATATTTATTACGAAAACATTTATGTAAATCAAACTTGTATAAATATTATTGGAGATTTTTATTGATATGGAATGCGCTATGACATTTTGAAAAATTCCCGTTAAATCTAAAATATTACAAAAATTTCAATACTTTTTTTCAAAAAAAAAAAAAATTAACATTTTTTGTGATAAATAAACGTTATAGTGTAATATGCACATAATGCACCCTTTGTATAATATTTAAAGTGCAATTTTAAAAATATAAAAAAAGGATTTCAAAGGTCCCTTGTCCCCTTAACAAAAAGAAAACACTAAAAAGCAATCCAAAAGGAAGGATTATTATATATCAATAGAAATATAAACGGTGATTTGTGGTAAATTGGAAATTAAACTGAGAACTATTTAAATAAATTGCTTTTTTTCATTTTCAGAATTTTTCCTATTACTAATATTTATACATGTGAGTCATTATTTTCGCAAATTAATATTATAGTTAAGAAAAAGTTTTTTGCAAAGTATTAAAAACGCAATCACAACATAAAAAATATTTTGTCTAGGAAGTTTTTTAATTCACAGTACATTCATATATTATGAATTTGGTACAAAAAGTGTTTTAAAATGTTTTTGTTTTCGTGTATTCAGAATTTGCAATGTACATACCGCTAGTAACACAAGTTAGACCCACTCAACAATCCACATTGTACTGAAAAATAGAACGACTCATAATTTGTGGATTAAAATCTCAACATAAGAATTTAATCATGCTTATCATAACGGCATATAGGAAAAAGTTTTATAATTTTATTTCTTTACAACGGACGTTTTTTGGAAAATGCGTATTGTTCTTACAGATAAAACTGAAGACTATGCATAATTAATATAATATCATGTACAATTCGCTATGAATTTAATAATAACAAAATAAAAGAAGTGTCTCATTTACATTTCTACCTTATAATTTCTAATTCAGATTATTCCAATCCTCTTAAAAGCTGGGATTTTAAGAGACTGTTTTGTCAGAAAAATTTTGATTGTTGTTTTTATACAATTACTCTTTTTTTGTCAACTACTTTATTTTTGAGTCTTTTTCTAGAATTGCCATTACATAATTGCATAAGCTATATATGCATGTATACTGATGAATACGTGATTTATCAACGCGCATAAATTCGCAGTCCGGATCCTATGAAATCGATATATGTTACCGAACATCATTGTGGGTTGTTCAGTATTGAAAATGAAGTATTCAGAATTAACTTTTCATTTACAGAGCTATTCAAAAATTCTGTTATATTACGCTTTATTGGGAAAAATCACCTGCCGTGTATTTTAATGCTATTACAACATTTTAAATATTGAAAATTGTATACATTATTGTGCGTTAAGTGAACTATTAAATTCTGATTACAAATATGGTGTGACCAGAACTTGTTGTCCGTTTATAGGGGCACATAAAAGTATTTGGCTGTGACGAAAATGACTAGTAATTTAATAATTGAATCCTACGAAATATAATTGTTGTTGTGAAACAATACTGCCGAATAATAATTGCATTTTCTGTTGTGGTATGCGTTTTGAATTTTTTTTTCATGTGTGTAAGTTGTATAGATCATACACAGGGTCGTGCAAGAGTTCCAATCACTATTCGTTTATAATGGAAATTGATGAGTTAAAAGTTTTCAATTGTGCTATGCGTGCTCGACTAACTGTTACAATACTACTTAGCATGCACTCATATATGTTGATTATATTGAAGACCGCACAAACAAACCATACATTTTTACGACTAAATATGGTAATGTTTTCAAATGCACTGTGCATTTTCCAAATTCTTTATTTAGTCATCATTTTTCAACCAAACAAATTTTAAATTTCGTTATACTTTTTTGAATATATTGGGAAGTGTTTTATAATCTATGCCTTATGAATGATTTTTCGTTCGTATTTAAATTTTTAACAGTCTTTCAATTTTCATACTTTTATCGCAATTTAATATATGGACGGAAAAGTAATTTTTCTTAAATAATTTGGAATGAAAATTGAAAAATAATTAGAAAAAGAGTCATTAAATAATAATCAGTACTTATAATAGTGGATGTTTAGTTATTAAATAACGCTAATAAGCAATTTATTACACATAACTTTACAGGATTTTTGTAAGTAATTTGTAGTGTATCGGTACAGCGTCATTAATTTGACGAATCCTTTTATCTTTCTGAAGTCATCTTCATGTAAGTATATAAGCTCATTAACGTAAACATTATAAAATGATTTAGTGCGCTTTGAGAACATAATAACATCGTTTTTTCATTAATTATAACAAAATAATTAATGCTTGACATAAAAAGATCGATATTTTGTAAGGCTTTATTTATATAGAAATTTTAAAAATACAAAAATTTAAAAGAAAGCAAAAAGTACTGCCTTGTCATGGATTAAACCAATCGGTTTTCGATATTTTTAAAATAATGCAAATTATATTTTACTGAGGTAAATCAACAGAAATATATAATGAATGAACATTTAGCAATAAATAAACATCAGCAGTTCCAACTTTGGTGTCTTTTGTATGATTTCACATGGAAGTACTACTGAAATTTTGTCATTGAAATTTCAGCTATTGCTTTTTGGTATACTTGAAGAATCTTTAAAATAAAAAGAACCAAGGAAAAATAAAAATAATAATTCCTTCTTAAATAAATATTATTGATATTATAGATTAGCTGTTTTTGGATTATGTAATTGATATTGATTAAAAGGTTAAGAATAGTCAGATCTTTCAAAAAATCGATTTTTTCTTTTTTGCATTTTCTTAAAGCACAATATCTTAAAAACATATTCTGAAAAATTGGAGTCGACAAATACTTTTCAAGCTATTCGGTAATTAACAAAGGGCTCTCGGACACTCGAGAATGCTCCAGGAGATTCGGGAATTATAAAAGCAGATCTTTACAATAATACAACGTAAATAAAAAGGAATGTATAGGGCATGTTCAGAAACGGATGGGGCTCGATTACGTGCATATAAATCAAAACAAAAAGGTCTTGGTAGGTAGAGGTAAGCTTAAGAAAAAGTAATAAACAAATTAACTGTGTACTATAATTTATCAATTCATTCCCAGTAGCCAAACAATATTGGACCAATATTGGCTACATCTTGGAGCAATATTGGCATATTGGCATGAAATATTGCTACATTATTGGGATGTTTACATTTTACTCTTATTTAGCCAGTATTTGCAGCCATTATTATGCCAATATTGGGGTATAATTGAAAACATTGCCAATAAAACGCCAATATTGGTTAAATATTGGAATTTTATTAGAAATATTTGCAATGAAACGCCAACATTTGTACAATATTGGCGTTTTATTGGCAGTATTTCCAATGAAATCCCAATATTGGCATAATATTGGCCGTAAAAATTGGCTAAAAAAGAGCAATATGTAAACATCCCAATATTGACGTTTTATTGGCAATATTTCCAATAAATGAAATATTTGCGCAACGTTGGACCAATATTGGTTTGATACTAGGGATCAATATTGTGATTCGGTTGGAGATATGAAATCTGCTATAATTGCGAATTTTAATCATCACGGTTCGAACGATGACTATCAGAATCACAGTGTATGTCCAAAACGCGAACATTCTTGGTGCTCTTTCTAGCGCGCTGAAGTAAATGCACTTGCTACTTATGCTCAAGTTTATTTTCCCTTACTTCCAGATTTTTTAAAAGCTATCAAATCAATTCATGAAGATCTGAGTAATGACAATTTTCTTTCAAAACGTCTGAGGGGGATTCAATCAGAATAATAATGAGAGCTCCAATCAACTAGTGTGGAAAATATGGCCAAAAACCATAAATACAAGTTATACAATCGTACAAATTGCTGTATTCATAGCTACTGGTACACTTAATGAAGGTATGCATTCATTATTGATAATAATATAATTACGGTGGGACTTAATTGTAAGCATAATTCTCATCCGTATGCCGAAAAAACGAATAATGCACGTGTGAAGGTTGCAGATAAATGCGCTAACGATAACACTCGAGAAAGTATTTTGCGACGTAGACGACAGCAAATCGATATTTTGGAAGCTTCTAGAATGCCTGAAGAATTAATATATGGCGCAGAAATAGATGACTCGGTTTAAGTAATTAAATAATTCGTTTAACACTAGAACGGCGGTAGGGGTCATTTTGACACCTGAGCTCTTTCGTCCTTGGATCACTTTTGTTTGGTTGGAAGAAATCGTTTGAAATTTTTTGACTTTTCCTAAATAGATAACATATATTTCTTTTAAAAAATCAGCATTCTAGATTTGTTAGTTTTTGAAATATTTGCATGTATTCCTAGAACGGCGGACGGGGGTCATTTTGACCCCTTTGGTAAAATAGTCTTTGTACGCGAAGCCTTGTGAAACCATGAGAAAAATTCAGTGATAAGCTTTTTTTCGGATGCATTTATACTGTCTCCCAGAGAAATACAAACCAGGGTGGTCACACTATATTGTTATTTCTAAGATAATTGTTTTCCTTTGTTAGCTTTTTTCCATTATTTTGAAGAAAATATTTCAAAAAAAGAAAAAGCAGGTGCAGGGTTTTTCATACTTACATTTCTTTTCACAAATAGAGAAATGTATTTTCGCATTTGTTACTTTTGTTAGTTCAGATTACTCGCAGCAGGTGGTAACCGTAGGGGAGGGATTTTATGATTTGAGTACGAATTCCATTGTTCCTAAGGCAGGCAGTTGAACGTATATCTTCCCGCTTTCATCGACAAAAGGGTGTCAATTTTTTGGCCATAATCCCTTTCTTTTCACCTGTCTGTTTTCGTTCTCGCAATAAAAGAAACATAAATGACGCCGGTGAAATGAATCCAGGTCCCTGTGTGGAACGCGCGAATACCAGTGACAGTTTGGCGGGAAAATTCTGCCGTCACATTCATTATCGCCTTACCTTTATTCTGTGAATGATACGCTGAAACATAAACTCTGTCGTTTGCTGATATTCTGACATTTTTCAATCTTATTTTCAAATTTTACAAAATATGTCTTATAAGCTAAAAAGAGGTCTTACTAATGAAGAAATAAAAAATTGTTGCAGGAGCTCTCTGAAAATGAGTCTGACGGAGGTGAAAATGATAATTTTTCTGTAGAATCTGAAGATGAATTTCAGACACAAACTATTAGTGAATCCGAGGACAGTGATGTGAACGAAGAACAGCTAAGCAGAAATAAACGAAAAAAAGCGGATCAGGGTATTATCAAAACTGTTTTCACTGCCCCTGATAACACTATCTGGAATGAAATAAATTCTAAAAATTCAGCTTGCGGCCGTGTTCCTGCTTATAATGTTCTAAAAGAAACGGCGGGACCATCATCTTTTGCAAAGACTCGTGTTTTTGAGGACAAAGTGTCTAGTGCTTTCAAGCTTTTCATTGACGATGCTATCTTGTTGCATATAAAGAAATGTACAGAATCAGAAGCTCATCGACAACGTGGAAATAACGACTGGAGTTTATCTCTAGCTGAGTTAGAGGCTTTTGTTGCTATATTATATATTCGTGGAGCAACAGGAGCAAAGGGTTTAGATTTATATTCATTGTGGTCTGAAGCATGGGGCATACCATTTTGCAAAGAAACTATCTCAAGAGATAGGTTCAAAGAAATAAAAAGATTTTTGAAGTTTGACGAAAAAACAACAAGATCTAGTCGATTACAGACTGATAAATTTGCTCTTGCATCTGAAATATGGAATAAATTTATTGAAAATTGCAAAACATGCTACCGACCAGGACAAAATATTACAGTTGATGAACAATTGTTCCCATCTAAAGCTAGATGTAAATTTACGCAATATATGCCAAATAAACCTGATAAATTTGGAATAAAATTTTGGTTATCTGTTGACGTTGATACTAAATACCTCTTGAATGGATTTCCTTATCTAGGAAAAGATGAAACAGCAAATCCTCAATTACGTTTATCTGAAAATGTTGTCATGAAATTAACAGATCCCCATCTAAACAAAGGGAGGAATATTACGACAGATAATTACTTTACTAGCATCAAATTAGCTGAAATGCTAAAATCTAAAAATACAACTTTGGTTGGCACAATGAAAAAGAACAGAAGAGAAATTCCTATAGCTTTGAAAAATATGCGTAGTACTCTTTATTCATCGAAGATAGTGGAACATGATAATATGACACTTACCATCTATCAAGCCAAACGAAACAAAAGTGTTTTTCTATTGAGCTCATTACATTCTACTGTAAAAACTGAGGACAACCTGAAAAAGTTGCCAGATTCAATAGATTATTACAACGCAACAAAGTGTGGTGTGGATATTCGTGATCAGATGTGCCGAAAATACTCCGTTAAATCTGCTTCTAGACGATGGCCTGTACATATCTTTTTCAATATTTTGGATCATGCAGCTTTGAACGCCTGGATAATTTATAAAAGTGTAACCGGCAAGCCCATCAGTAGAAGAGATTTTCTATTGAAATTAGGAGAGGAATTAAGAATTGTTCTTGTGGCTTCAAAACTCCCAAAGATCCTTCCTGAATCTTCAGAAAAAACAAACGAAAATAAAGTGGATATAAAGGGAAAAAAGTGTCAAGTACAGAAATGCAATGGAAACAAATCTCAAGAATTTTGTGCATCGTGTTCCAAAGTTGTGTGCGGAAAATGCACAGGAAAAATTGTTAAAAATTATTTTTGTATCAATTGCATTAATGTCTAATACATGTACGGGACTATGTTAAGCATTAAAAAAATTCAAACGAAATGCTTTAGATATAAACCATTCAGCTACATTTATAATGAAATAAAGGAAACAACAGAATACGTTTCTCATTTATTGGATTCAGAGTGTGGTTCATTCGGCGAGTAAGTAGATTTAAAAAAAAATTATTATTTTATAAATTGTGTTTTATTTTAGTTAACATTGGTTTTAATTTTTGAAAACATTTATTTTAAACGATTTTTTACATCAAATTAATGAGTTTTTTGAGTAGTTTAGTATGTACCAAATTGATCGCTTTGCAGCCGTTACATACACAGTACTTTAAAAATTAAATAAAATATCGAGTAATATTAACTATAAATTATGAAATACAGGGAAATTACATATTTGTCACAATGTATGCCATTTAAAATTGTTTTAGCATTGTTATTTCAGTAGTTTCATCGAGGGGTCAAATTGACCCCTTCCGCCGTTCCAGTAGGTAAAATTTTGCCGCCGTTCTAGTGTTAACTCTACATATATCGAGTGTAAAACTTTAAATAAGTTTTTTTCGAAACTATGTTTTTTTAACTGATGACCACTGTAACTCGAAATCCGCTCAGTATATTTCAATGAAATTTATACAGCTTTTGAAAAAATAGTGCCTGATCGAAGGATTTATTATCTCTTATAAACAACTAACTGTGGGTGTTTTGATTGAAAAAATATCCTGAGGCCGCCATTGTTGATTTTTTTTTTAAGCTTGGATCCAACACTAAATTATCTATTAAAATAACTATTTATGCTTGCCCAATTGCTTTTATGTGAATCTCTAAGTATCTGTGATGGCCACCGCAAGGCACGCCTTATGGAAAATGGTCCAACATAAACATCGATGACTTTTTTAATTTTTTTTTTCAAATTTTCGTAAAGTCGAGTCAAAACATAATGTAATCATGTCATATTATTATTTTCTTATAAAATATTGAGTTACTGACAAAACAAAATATTAAAAATTCTCATTTTTCATGCATTTGACTCCCCCTAACCCCTTAAAAAGCTATAAGCTGAATGATATCAAATGACATGCTAGATTTTTTTTTAAATCACACACTGGGAAAACATTTAATTCTGCAAAAAAAAAAAACGCATTGATATATGCATAAAACATTTATAAATAAAATTTATCTGCTTATTCAAGATTTATCTGTATAGTATACACAAAAATATGAAAGTCTACGAAAGCTACTGATATACATAGCTCTACAAAAGACCCTACTAAAATTACAGTAATCCGTACTAAAATATTAGCTGTACCTCGTGTTGCAGTTACATAAAATTTCTAGTCATCTCAATTTCCTAAAAAAATCTTAGTGACCTTCGTTGATTCGTTGATTTACAGTGTAAAGCTGTATATGTCTATGGATTTTTGCAGTTACCGTTACATAAAATCTCCAAGAATTTTATTTTTCAACAAACATACTTACAATTCATAATAAGTAAAATTATGAAATTGCACGTCAGACGTATAAAATGAATTGCGTTTGTACTGTAACGAAGTTTATAAAATATACAGCACTTCGGATACAATACAGTATCCAAAATATTTTGTGTGTCCCTGTAAAAACTAAATGCTTTCTATTACACAGGAATTAACTTTCAGTAATCCTCAGTAACATATATTATTTTCATAAAATGTGAAATAGTTTAATACATATTCAAAATGCACCCTAAACATTGTTTCCTCCTCTAACAGTAGGTAATTGAATATATTTGTGTGGCCCTGTATATTAAAAAAATATATTGTGTACATTACAGATGGTACTGATTGTACATTTTGCGACATATTTTACAGATGCATTTACATTGTACTATGTTCGAAAGAGTGTAACATTATTAAAATGGACTTGAAGCTATTTTTTCCCATTGACCGTAATGTAACGGAATAATTATGATTGTCTCTGCAATTGACTTTTACATCCGATTTTCACAAATTTTAAAGTGACTCTACAAATTTATATAATAATTAAATATTTTTAATTTTAAACGATTCGGTTGGGTGTTATATGCGGACAGACGGACGAATTGAAAGGCGACTATAGATGTTACGTAGTTACATAATTACAAACGCACCTAAATAAGGGTCCAAACATAATTATGTAATTGAAATTGAATTCAGGACAGGTTGAATTCAGGACAATCTATATTCCTGGCTTATTTAAAGATAGTTTTACACATGAAATGATAAATAATGTGGCCTTCTAATTTAAAAGCATACAAACACTATTTTTTATGAAGAGGCCAGGTAAAAATTGCAATTTTAAGAATATTGTTTTCAGTTTTGAAAACATTTGTTGATCGTTAACATACCATAATTTATAGAGATAAGAAAGTAATTGGACACATGGATTGCTCTGATAATATTTTTTGAATTAGCGAATTACAGCCAGAGTCAATATTTCGGAATGACAATTTTGAGCTTCGAAATACTACATACAGTTAATTATTTGAACACACTGGTTGTTTCATTTTTGGTAGTTATTTTAAATTTTAAAATAATATTCGCATTAGAAATTCACTTCCCTAAAATTCAGATGCAGCCATTTTTTTTTTTTTTTTTTTTTTTACCTAATGTTGATGACTTTAAAATTTTATGCTTTGTATGCGGAAAAAGAAAGATAAGTTCAGTTTAAGGGATCGCTAATTAAACAGAGTTCATGGTGATATTTATCGAAATTGTTTCAATGCTATATTATTTGGACTCAATAATTTTTTGCAGCTCTTAACTTAGAAATCATATCAGCACCGGGATTCTGGCTTATCTTCTTACGTGATGATCTAACTGTTAAGTTTGAAATTTTATTCATACTACATATAAATCTTGATCACGCAGACATTTCGCTTTATTTTTTCTTTCTCATATAACGACGGGTTGGTCTGCGTAGTGTTATATTTAAGTTAATTTGAATCACTATTATTATTTATCCCATTAAGTTCGATTACTCCAAGATTAAGAATGCCACAGCTTTTTGAGGGCATATTCATGAATAAATCCTAAACATATATTATGAAATATTTCACTTGATTATTGATAGAAGAAATTATTATATGTAAGTTTCAAAATAACAAGTGATAAAAGAAAAGTTATAAAAATAAACATAATTAAAGTTATAAAAATATCTTTTTGGCACGAATTAAAAAAATTGTGATTTGAGTATTCGTGTATTTGATTATTCACTCATTTGTAAATCGGAGAGGTTTTACGCACACTGTAAAAAATCTGTAACGCTACTAAATCTTTTCTAGGAAACTGGGATTTTTAGACATTTAATGTAACGGTAACAGTAAACATTTATGTAACCGATTCTGTTACATGAATATTTGTGTTACCGTTGCATAAAAATTTCTGGGAATTTCAGATTCCTAGAAAAAATTACGTAACTTTGCAGATTTTTTTTAACAATGCACATAATTAATTGCATCAAAAAATTTAAAATCAACAAAAAATATGAAAATAAATTTTAATCAATATTTTTTCTCTTCTGAATGGAGATTTTCATAAATATATATTTTTTCTACAAACGATAATAAAGTAAACAAAAATATAACGTTTATTTTTATATCGTAAACGACCTCTTAAAATACATGAATATTGTTAGGAAATTAAATATTAATTATTGAGTCTACACTGTAAAAAAAAGAAAAAAAAAATCCTTAAAGTTACTACATTTTTCAATGAGTTAGGGATTCCCAGAATTTTTTATGTAACGGTAACAGCAAAAATTCTGCAGTTTTGCACTAAAAATCCAAAAATCTGTAAGGTTACTGAAAATCGTTTAGGAAACTGGGATTCCTAGAATATTTATGTTACTGCAACACAAGTTGCAAATAAACTTTTAATTAAACAACTGTAATTTTAGTAGATTTGTTTTCTAAGTTACAGATTTCTGTAGCTATACAAATATTAATTTGGTAGATTCACATTTTTTCTTGTAAAATGTATAGATAAAATTTTAGTAAGCATACATATTTCAGCAACTTTATCTGTACGATTAGAGTTTTTTTTTTAAGTTGTACGAAAAACGGAATATGGATTTTAATAATTTTTATTATATATTTTACTCTGATTTGTATTATCGGTTTGAGTTGAGAAATGTACACACAATATTTAAATCTTTAAAATTGAATAACAAAATCCGAAACCAGAATTTTTTGGAATTATTATTCAAAAGAGGTAATTTTTTACGCATAAACCAAGCAGAAAACACACATGTATGTAAGATAATAAATTTTTCTCTAAAAAGATACGAATATAAAATATTTGTCCCAAGATAATGGATTTAAAAGTGAATGTTTAACTGCTCTTTTTCGATAAATGTGACGCAATTACGACGAGCTCTAACGAGACAAAAATGAAATAGAATCAGCTACTAAAAACTGTTACAAAATGGAATAATGCCTTTCGTAAATGTTTATGAAAATTACATGGCGCAACTTTAGCCACAGAAAAAGACCTGGGTGATAAGGTTGTCTACGGGGGCGTTCTTTTCAAATATCTCACTCCCATTTTGGTATTTTTACATCATTTTTTCCCTTAGGATTGCTGAGGACGATCCACAACCGGCGTAGTTTTTACTTTTTTAATTTTGGTTTCAGATTTAAAAAAAAATACTTTAAATTTCAACCGGCTGAAACCGGTTCTGAAATTTATTATATCATAATATAAAAATATGTATAATCAAAATCGAAGAAGTAAAAACTAGGCCGGATTTAGATCGTTCTCTGCTATCGTATGCAAAAATATTAAAATTTGAGCGAGATATTTGGAAAGAATGCCCCCACAGATTTAACATTATCATCCGGGACCTTTTCCGGACTGTTTACCCTGTGATGCTACTTATTTTGAAATATCTGAAAATTTAATACTAGAACCGCCGGGTATTTTACTAAAATTTTATAAAAAATATTTCTCACCATAATTTTAATTTAAAACTATTTAACTTATTTAATTAGTCTATTTTTGTGCTGCGTATATTTAACATATCTTAATAAGAAAATTCTGCTTCGAATCGACTATTATCAACCTGGCAGGGGTCATTTTGACCCCAAATGGCGGTTCTAGTGTTAAGAAAGTTTTATATGGTATTTTAAAAAATTCTATTGAACTGATTTAAATCTTTTTCTGGTGTAAAAATAAATTTGCATTTAATGTAAATGAATACACTTCTTATAACCCACATGGTTATCAAGACTTTAAATTTGCTTATAGTCGACGTCTAATCCGTTCATCTGTCTCCATTCGTCTGTCCATATATAACAGCGCAAAGATAAACAACCAAATGGTTTGAAATTTACTATAACTAATCTTTGAAAACATTTGTAAAGTCAGTTTTAAGTTTATGAAAATGAAATAAAACTTAAAACGGTTCTTATAAATGTTTTCTTCATTCCATTAAATCCTATAATACCTAATATTTTTTCAATTTATTCCATGGTAGGTACTGATTCTGTTATGCCATTATAATAATTCTTATTTAATATAGAGACATATTATTTTCATATTTCTGCATTGAGTGTCTATAATTTTAAGTGTACAGTGGACTTTCAAAATCGCAAAAAATCATCAAATTTTCGAATTTTCCTTGTATGATTTTCATTATATGAACTCCCTGCTATTGAACTCAAAACGAGTTTTACAATTTCGACTATTTTTACTGGAGTTACAAGCATTTTTGTCCTATAAGCTGATTCTGGCCACGCCCCTTTGTTAAATTTTTTCGCCGATTCCAAGCTTTAAAATTTCGCAAAGCTTTTCGTTTTGCCTTACTCAAATGTTACTATTTTGCACTGGATATTTATTAATTTTGCTTTTTTGCAAAACAATACTTTAACTGTTTCTTTTAGCGTTTGTTTACACTGTATTTAGAGGAGTTGCTTTTTGTTTCCATTTTTTTTAACGTAAAATTAAAAAAATTCTATTTATCAACAACTGTTTAATATATTTTAAAAAATGTACAATAAGAGGTATTTATACCATGAATATTTCCAGAAAATTCTAAAAAAAATCACCAGAACATAAAAAAAAATTTGAGAAGTTTTTTTAAAATTCAGATACTTTACATCCTTTGCATGAATTACTGTCGGAGCCACACATATTATGTGAATTTACCATAAAAACGTAAAACACTTACTCATAAGCTAGAAATGATATTATATTCCTTATATAGAACTGAAACTGTATCAGTAAGAAAATATAAAGCAATTATAACCATTGTAGTTACTAAAACCTGTTTTTCTCAGAATGAATATTTTCGTTGTTTTCATGATTTCAAAATGTTCCATGCGAAATTCGTTATGCTCAATTTTTCTGATTTTTTTTTAATGTTCTCTAAATATGTGTTAACAAATGTTACTAAAAATAAACTTGTTTAGATGCATTTAAATTTTTAAAATTTCAGTTATATGAAATTTTTAATGATTACTTAACGAAAAATACAAAAAAAAACTAAGTTAAAATCCTTTTTTTTAACGTTTTTCAAGTAATATGCTAAAAATGCTCAGTAACATTTATTTGTATTTATGAAAGGATTATTAGGAAAAAAATGAACAAGTATGTGAAAACTGGTTTCGCATAGAGCATTTTAAAATTTGCTATTTTTCGTTAATTTAAAGAAAAAAAATCTATATCTCAAAAACTATTGAATATATTTTTTAAAAAATTTGTGAAATAAGAGATATATATACTATGACTATTTTTAGAAATTAAAAAAAATTAGTTTTAAGAGTCCACTGTACCCTTAATAAAATTTGTATCGATGCTTTTTTACAAAAGAATTCAACATATTTACCATTGCATCATGAGCTGTATATTTATTAAAATAATTGTAGGACAAAGGCATCTAATTTGTCATGTTTGACGAAAAATTTCCGACAAGTTAACTCTAAATCCACATATTTTGATATGGGTAAGATTAAAAAAAAACCTAGATGACATCATTTCAGTTATTGAAGGGATTTATCGCATCATAAATATAAAGAAATAATTAATGTTGAATTAGGAATTTATATTGTTCATAATTACACAGAGTAAAAATTCGAGGAATAAGACTTCTTATTTTTCGATTAACATTAAACGATAAAGAAGTACTTTTAAAATATTAAACTTTTTTTATAGATGTATGCCTCAATTTTGTGCATTAATACATGTGTTTTGCAGAATAATTCCAAGAAAAAAGAACATTTTCTTTTACAATCAAAAATGTTAAAGCAATGCGAACATTAAAAAATATATAGAGATAGATTCATAATATAAATACATAGGACATTTCCTCTGCCTTAAATAGAGCAACAATTTTTAAACTACACAAGCTCTCATCTATTTAGGAGAATTGTACTTTCGAGAAACTGTTAGTTGTCTAGCGATTTCATTTAGGACCAACGAAAAGGGAAAATCATTCTGTTAAACTTCTATCTCTACCATTCACGTCTATTTTGTATTTTTATTGAGAAAAAATGGCTCTATAAAAGGAATTACAAATCTTTTACAAAAATTTTGTATTTCGCTTTTTATTTTGTGAAGAAAATGTTAAAATGTTTCAACTTACTGTAAGTTACACACATTCTATAATATACGTACGGTATTTAAGAAGTTATAATATTCATAAATACAACATTTTTTTTTACATGGAAAAATTTAAAACCAATCCAAAAATTAAAAAAATATGTTCTTAAAACAAAGTAAACACATATGCAATTTCCTCTGCTGTAAAGAAAAAATCAGATTCTAAACTACACAAAACTCTCACCTATTTGCGACAGTTGTACTATCGCAAAACTATTAGATCCCTGGCGATTTCACTTACAAACAAATAAAAGTTAAAAACCATTCAGTTAAAAGTGTATCTTTACCATTCACGTCTATTATGAATTTTTATAGAACGGAAAAATGGCTCTATAAAACAAATTACAAATGTTTTAGATAAACTTAATAGTTTGCTTTTTACTTTGTTAAAATATTTGACCTTTCTCCAATTTACACTCGTCCCATGAAATACGTAGGTTATTTAGGAAGTTATATTATTCATAAATACACAAAATAAAAATTCACGGAATAATTTTCAATCTTGCAATTTACATTAAACATTAAAAACAATACTTTTAAAGTATTAAATGTTATCAAAGATGCATGCTTCAATTTCATGAATAAATTAATGTATTTCTAAGAATACTTATAGATACTTAAAATAGAACATTTTCTTCTACATATAAAAAATGTTAAACCAATGAAAAATTTATATATATATACATAGCAAACGTAAGTTTATTGGAAATTTCCTCTGGTGTATCTGCCCCCATTTTCGACAATTGTACTTTCGGAAAACTATTAGATGCCTGAAAATTTCATTTACGACCAAAGAAAAATGAAAAAGCATTCAGTTAAACGTATACCTTTACCATTCACGTCTATTTTGAATTTTTATAGAGTGGAAAAGTATCTATTAAAGGGATTACAATTTTTTACACAAACTTTATGTACTTTTTATTTCATTAAATTGTTTGAACATTCTTCAATTTACACTCGTTCCATAAAATAGTTAAATTACTTAGGAAGTTATATTATTCATAAATTCGCAGAGTAAAATTTCAACGAATATAGTCTAAACGTGATATTTAACTTGAATAACAAAGGAGTATTCTTCCAATACTAAATGTTTTTTATAGATATATGGCTCAAATTTATGCATAAATATATGTATTATGCAGAATAATTTCAAGAAAAAAGTACATTTTTTTTACATACAAAAATGTCAAATCAATTAAAATATGTTTAGATAAAATAAATTTAACATATAGGACTATTCTCCTGCTGTAAAGAAGGTTTCATTTTCTACACTACTCAAAGCTCTCGCCCATTTACGACAATTATGCTATTGTGAAACTATTAGATGCCTGGCGATTTCATTTACGATCGAAGAAAAGTAAAAAACGATTCCATTAAAAACATATTTTACCATTCATATCTAATTTGCATTTTTCTAGAGGTGAAATTTTTCTATAAAAATGTAAGGCTAAATATCACATTTAAACCCCTAATCACCAAAAATAAATATTCCATAAAATGTAGGAAATTTTATCCTCTTTAATTTATGTATTCCGACTTTTACGTAAAGCTAATAGTTTAGGACAAAAAAAAAATAAAAGTCAGTTTCTGTTTAACCTCAGATTCGTGCTCTATGACAAAAATAAATAAATAAATAAATAAATAAATAAAGAATAAAGACACCAAATGTCCAATCTATACAAAACTTTTTTTTTCATTTTACCTTTTTCAGCATATAATGTATATCCAGATAGTATTTCCAGATTTCATAATACACTCCATTCAAGGAAAAATGTTTAATCTTGCGATTTAGATTAAACAATAAAAAAATACTTTTAAAATAGAAATATTTTTGTAGATGTATGCCTCAATTTTATGCAAAAATATTTGTATTCCGCAAAATACTTCCAAGAAAAAACTACTTTTTCTTTTGCATGCAAATCATGTTTAACCAATGAAAATAAAATAAGTACATAAAATAAAGTAAAAACAGAAAGCATTCTTCTAAAGTGAAAAAAAAAATAGTTTTTGAACTACATAAAACTTCCACCCATTTCCGGGAACTGTAATATCTGGAAACTATCCGATATCAGACGATTTCATTTATGACTAAACACAAGTGAAAAACCATTCAGTTAAACGTATATCTTTACCATTCACATCTATCTTGAACTTTTATTAAGCGGAAATTGGCTCTATAAAAGGAATTATAAATGTTTTACACACACACACACACACACACACATATATATATATATATTGTGAAGAAAATGTTAAAATTTTTCAACTTACCGCAAGTTACACTCATACTGTGAAATACGCAGGTTATTTAAGAATTTAAACTGTTCATAAATATACCGAGTGAAATTTGTTTGGTCATTTCATATTATACTGCTACATTCATGGAACAAATATTAATCTTGTGATTTACATTAAACAAAAAATAAATACTGTTCAAATATGAAAGTTTTTGTGGAATTATGCCTCAATTTTATGCATAAGTATATGTATTTCTCAGTTTAATTTATATAAAAAAAGAATATTTTCATTTACATGCAAAAATTAAGACATATGCATACGTAAAATAAAATAAATACATAGGGCATTTACTCTGCTGCAAAGCTACACAAAACTTTCACCCGTTTCTGGCAATTGTATTACCGGGAAATTATACGATCCCTTACGATTTCATTTACGACCAAAGAAAAGTGAAAAACCGTTCAGTTAAACGCATATCTTTACCATTCACGTCTATTTTGAGCTTTTATTGAGCGGAAATGGCTCTATAAAATGAATTACAAATCTTTTACATAAACTTTATATTTATATTTTTATTTTGTGAAGAAAATGTTAAAATATTTCAATTTACCGCAAGTTACCCACGTTCTTTGTAATACATATGTTATTTAAGAATTTATATTGTTCATAAATTCACATTGGTGATTTTATATTATACTTCATTCATTGAAAAAGATTAATCTTGTGATTCACATTAAACGATAAATAAATACTATTTAAATATAAATATTTTCATAAAATCACGCCTAAATTTTATGTATAAGTACATGTATTTCTCAGTTTAATTTATAAAAAAAGAGAATACTTTCATTTACATGCAAAAATGTTAAACCAATGCAAAAATTAAGAAATATGTACACATAAAATAAAACATATACATAGAACATTTCCTCTGCTGTAAAGAAAGCTAAACTACACAAAACTTTCACCCATTTACGGTAATTCTACTATCGAGAAACTATTAGATGTCTGGCGATTTCATTTACGACCAAAGAAAAGTGCAAAACCATTCAGTAAAACGTATATCTTTACTATTTCACGTTTATTTTGCATTTTTATAGAGCGGAAATGGGTCTATAAAAGGAATTACAAATCTTTCACATAAACTTTATATTTTGCTTTTTTAGTTTGTGAAGAAAATGTTAAAATGTTTCGAGTTACTACAAGTTATAATTTTTGTGTGAAATATATTGGTTATATAGAAAGTTATATTGTTCATAAAAGCACAAAATAAAAATTGTTTAGTGATTTCATACAAATATAACAACTTCCTTTCAAGAGATATATTTTCAAGAAAGAGTGCATATTTGATACTTGAGGTTCCATGTTTCGGAAAAAAATCTGTGCAGGCGGAAAATGGCCTTGTAGAATTATTAAAATTATACACGCACACATACATTTTTTCAAAGATAGTAATAATACTATAGGGCATTCTCATTGTAAAAACTGAGAAATATTGGATAATTGGCAGATATATATCATAAGAAGTGAGGAGTATACATAGTAACATATTCGGACTCACCCAAGATTTCTTAAAGTGATCACAAGCATTAGATAACACCGGAAGTAATATATATGTTTAAGATTTAAAGAGCGTTTTAAAGAAATTAATGTTCACTGTTTGGCCATTGTTTTTCGGAGGTGCTGGTGGCAAATATACGAGGATATAAATACTCTTGATTGGAAAAATTCTAAATACCTTTGAGCATAAGACTGAAACATATTATTAAGATCTAAATTTGATGTAATAATTTGCAATAATGTTACATAATTGTTATTCTACTCAAAATTAATATTTGCGATACCACAATATACTTCAATATTGTTATCTCCAACTCTAATAAAAGTGTAAATCATCACAACTATATAAAGAAATGACAATAATAGTATTTATTAATTATGTATTTATATCATTATCAACGGAAATTAAACGAATTAAAATGACATCATTTTAACGTGATTAAAAAAAAATTAATTCAATACACAAAAATGGTTCTACTTTCTGCTATCTTTATAAGAAAATACTGAACTCGTAAAAAATTTTGAATTCCAGTTTTCGACGGATTTATACTACGCTTTAGGAGTCAGATATCACGAAAAACATATTTTTTTCCTACAAAATGTGTGTCTGTTACACTGTCACTCTATGACAAAATGTTTGTGGGAACTCTATCTCAAAAACTAATGCACAGAATTTCACAAAAATTTAGATTCTGGTAGATCTTGATATAATGTAGCACCGACTACTTTTTAGTGCAAATCGTGCAACATGTGGCACTGCCGCGATGCATTATTTAAGATTATCACAATAGCTCTGTCTCAAAAAGAAGTAGAAGAATTTTCATCAAACTTCAGGATCAGTTTTTCCGTTATATAGATTGTGTTGTTTAGTTTTATAGTTTTAGTTATCGTCCTACTTATGACGCTGCTAGGCTGCATTTTTCATGATTTTGCAATAGCTGTATCTCAAGAACTAATGCATGGATTTCAGATTCAGTTAGTAATTGATAAAAAGTGATTCGAATCAGTTTTTGGTATACATAAACCAACAGGTGGAAATGTTATGTAGAATCTTTTGAAAAATTTTGGTATAAATCTATATCAAAAAATAACGAACTGATTTTCATAAAACTTCAGATTTCGCTAGAACTTGACATAAATTACTGCTGATTAGATTTTGGTGTAAACCATTTAACCGATGACACTAGTTCGCCGCATTTTCAGTAAGTATTAAAATGGAAAGATAGAAAAAAGTTTTGGGATTGCCACATCTGGGAAGTTTTCTTTTTTAAATCGTTTTTTTTTCTATTCCTATCATAAAACTAATATATTGCTGTTATTATTTAAATGCAGCGTTATTTATTCTGATAATCTGAAGAATTTAAGCATGTAGTTCGATTACATGTCTGTAAATTTCAAATTTTATTTCATTTGTTTTATTATTAATTAATTTATTTATCACATTTTATTTTTTTATGGAATGCTAGCCAGAAAAGGTTGCTGAATCATTTATATTTTTTTCATCTTAATTGGTTTATTATTTCGTATTACATGTTACATTAAGAGGAACTAAAATTATTTGTTTCCACTTGATTATATGTATAACATATACTTAGCATATTATTTTAAATATACTACATGTTATTCTGACTATTAAAATATATAACACAGAATTATTTAAAAGGTAATTTTACTTTAAATTAAGACAAAATAGTTAAAATACATAATAAAAGCGTGTTTGATTATGTTTAACTATAAATATACATTCTAAATTAATTAGTAGAAACTGTATGGATAAAATATATTATGCAAATTGGTTTCTGTAAAGAACGTTTATCGATTTCTCTTACAGGTTACGATTAATATTTATCTTTTGTTTGTGGCATTCTCTGTCGACGTCACAGCATGCAAAATCCTTTTGAAGCCAAGTGCTTACAATCAATTACAATGTCAGAAACAGGTGTGAGATGTAAGTTTTATGCTTTCGGATTTCTAAATTACAGTTTGATCCTCTTTAAATAAAAGTATATTTTCTGTTATATTTAGTTAGTGTAGATAAATAACAACTGATAGCAACATGTGTGACTATATAGGGCGTCACAAAATGAAATGAAATAGGAAAATTTCAATATAATGAATAATGTCAAATATAAAATCATTTTAATTTATAAACATATTTCAAGTAAGATATAAAATAACATCTTGTTAATATTAATAAAAATTAATAACTAAGGAATTTTGTATCCGAAAGCTACATCTTTTTAAAAATTTGTATAGGGTAATCTTGGATACAATTGGTCATATAAATATACTAGTGTGACTGATCTGGCTTCTTGGGATACCGTTCTTTAATTAAAAAAATATTGTATTTTTGCCTTTACTATATAGTTTTAAATTGTCACTTTCGACATGAGAAAGTGGATTATTTTGAGTTTTTGTTTTCGCTTTCTGAGTATCTTTAATATTTATCTTTTGTTTGTGGCATTCTCTATAGATAAACAGCATGCGAAATCTTTTTGAAGCCAAGTGTTTACTTTTAATTACGATATCAGAAATAGGTGCTGTCGATTCTATGGACTGTAATGTTTGACGGATTCTAAAATAAAGGGAAAAATAGTCAAATAATAGGAAAAGTCTTATAAAAACATTCCTTTACATACATACATACAATCTTGAATCAGGACTGACACCATTGTCAATTACTAAAAATAATTCTAATAAAATGTTGAATGAATACCACTCGAATTAGTTCCATAATAAATATGATTCTTTTGTATACCTAAAGTAATAAGTCTTAATATTAACAATAATATTTTAGGCAACGAAATAGTTAAATAAAAGAGGTTTTTACCATAAAAAAAACATTCGACGTTATCTATTTATTTATTGAACGACATGCATCTGATTTGTGTGCTCAACATGAAGCCTGCTTATAAATCATTGTCAATATTACAGCGATAAGATAGCGCAAGGAATTTTTACAACACATGAGATATAGACCCGGGAACTCCCCACAAAGAGTGCGTGCAATGGAGTCAGTGGTATTCGAGCCCTCAACCTCCTATGCTCAAAGGCGATTGCCGGCGTGATGCTTTGACCACTCGGCAACGGAGGCCCCAACATTCAACGTTCTAATATCAACAAATGAAACGAAAACAAACTAGTTCGCCTGTTGCCAAACGATTAAACAAAGTTTTAAAAAGAAAGCTCCAATACTGGCGTATTTCCATGGTTTCCAAGGTGAGGCATAACAAATGTGACCCATGAGTTTCATGCTTACGGATTTCTAATTTTCAGGCTGAACTTCTTTGAATAAAAAAATATTTTCTGTCATATTTATTGAATATTTATAAATAACAACTGACATCAACATTTATTTTTATTACAGGTTGTCCTAACAAAGAATCAGTGAAAGATTTTCCCGCACCTGCGCGTGACTGGCTATTATATATAAACCCACATCACGCGCTGGCTCGTGAGTGGAACCTTAACGTAAGTGCCATATCACGCGCTGGCACGTGAGCGGCAGAGAATGTGTTAAATATTGTAACCATCGAATATTTTACATCGAATATTCATAAAATTTACAAAAAAAATATATTGAAAATAAGATTGACGGTGTTACAATGTGAATAAAGAATTAAAATTGTGAATAATAATAATAATAATAATAATTAAAAAATAACATACATTAAAAAAGACAAAGTTCCTAAAATAGGAAATAAAAAAGCGTTTTAGATAATGATGAAGTTTAATAATTTTGAATTGAAAAAAATATAAAAAGTTCAGCATTTTTTTTTTAAGAATTGGATTTTTTCTGGTACATGTACTAATATATAAAACAAAATACATTCGAATAAATTGGTTGAAAGTGCAAAAGTATCACATACTATGCATATAGGTTTCTGAAAAGAGCGTTTATCGATTTCGTTTACAAACTACCATTAATATTTATCTTTTGTTTGTGTCATTCTCTATCGATGCACAGCATGCAAAATCCTTTTGAAGCCAAGTGCTTACGATCAATTACAATGTCAGAAGATTTGTGAGCCATTCGGATTTCTAAATTACAGTATAAATCTCTTTAAATGAAAATATATTTTCTATTATATTTAGTTAGTATAGATAAAAAACTACTAACATCGACATTTATGACTATTTCAGGTTGGATCAAGAGGTTTTAAAGCTTCCAATATTGAAAACATCGAATATTTTTAAATATCGAATATACATTCAATTTACGAAAATATTCAATATATGATTGAGAATATTATTACGTTAATAAAATATCGAAATTTCAACTATTAAATATGAAAATCATTAAAAAATAATGTACATTGAAAAGAGACAAAATCCTTAAAATAGAAAATAAAAACGTGTTGGATAATAATAAAGTTTAATCCATTTACAATAATAATAAGACAAAAAATCAGCATATATTTTAAGAATGAAATTTCTGTGGTACATACAATCTGTAAAACATAATACATTCAAATAAATTAGTTGAAAGTGCAAAAATATAACATACTTTGCAAATTAGTTTCGTCAAAGTGCTTTTGTAGATATCGCTTTCTGACTACCATAAATATTTATCTTTTGTTTGTAGTATTCACTATCGATGCACACCATGCAAAATCCTTTTGAAGCCATGTACTTATAATCAATTACAATGTCAGAAGCAGTTGTGAGCCATAAGTTTTATGCTTTCGCGTTTCCAAATTACAGTATAAAACTCATTAAATGAAAATTTATATATCATGTTATTTTTAGTTAGTATAGATAAAAAACAATTGACATCATCATTTATGACTATTACACGTTGGTTCAAGAAGTTTTAAAGTTGAAAATATTGGAAACATCGAATATTTTTAAATATCGAATATATATTCAATTTAGAAAATATTCAAAATATGATAAGAGTAGTTTAACTTAATAAAATATTTGTAACTAATTTGTAAAATTGTAACTAATAACTATAAAAATAATAGAAATAATGTACTTTGAAAAGAGACAAATTGCTTAAAATAGAAAATAAAAAAAGTATTGGATAATAACAAAGTTTAATCCATTTGCAAAGGAAATAAGGCAAATTCAAAATATATTTTAAGAATGGAATTTCTGCGGTACATACAATATATAAAACATAATACATTCAAACAAATTAGTTGAAAGTGCAAAAATATAATATATTATGCAAATTAGTTTCTGCAAAGAACATTTATCGATTTCGCTTTCTGACGATTATAAAAATTTATCTTTTGTTTGTAGCAGTCTCTGTCGATGCCCATCAAGCAAAATCCTTTTGATGCTAAATACTTATGATCAATTACAATGTCAGAAGCACTTGTGAGCCATAATTTTTATGCTTACGGATTTCTAAACTACAGTATGAACCTTTTTAAATAAAATTACGTTTTCTGTTGTATTCAGTTAGTATAAATAAATAACATTCGCTGTAATTGGTGTTATTTATGACGGCCGATTATCCCCTTACGAAAGTGTGTTTTAGAATTTAATTAATTAAAACATAATTTTCAGAAGTAACTTTTAATGTCCGTATTTCCTTTAAACATGATTACTGTTGGTATAGCCCACTTTCATTTTTTTGTGAAATCTGATTAAAATTATTTTGCTCTAATTTCTACATATAATTCGTATGTTTTCACAACTGCGTAACTTACTGATTTCGGCAAGTATGTTTATGTCTACATATAATACATCACCCATTCTGTGACATTCTGTCTGCTTCTGTCCCATATAATACATCACACCAACAATGTCGCCTATAATACTAATTACAGTAACCCCTTCTTTTCTGTCTATGTTGAAGAACTATCTTGTGTATATGAGGCAGTGAACAGGTTGTCAAAAAATGCCTAAAAATTATGGTTTTATATTAATTCTGTATTATTTAACATTTTTAACATTGTTATATATATAAAATATGTACATTAAATTACTACTTTAAACGCTATTACTGAATGAGAGCTGTAAATACGACGAAAGATTAGAAAACGCGAAGAGACGGATTAGAAAAAGATCCATTATTGAGTTTGAATGGGAATATCGCCAAATTAGTCAGCTACAGCCAAGTTGACTTCATTCATAGCCACATATTTTAATCGGCACATTTGGGGATATTTTATCTAATGGAGCAAAGCATGGTGACAACTTGGGCTAACGCATATGAATACATAGTTTTAAAATGCTTATGGTTTGAAACGGGTTCCAACAACGAAAGATAATTTGTGATAAAACGTTATTTTTTTAAATTTTTTTAATTACTTAAGAAGTACTGAACGAACTTTTATGAAACGGAAGTGGTACAATTCGGGAGCATATTCTATCATTTAAAACAAAAATTACAAAAATCGGGTGCATAGTTTCGAAGTAATCGATGAACATCCATTAAAAAAATACAAACGCATCGAATTAATAACCTCCTACTTTTTTTTCAAATAGGTTGATAAATTTGTTCAAACGGAAAAATAGTATATTTTGCAAATCTCTTTCTGAAATATTGCTTATTGAGTTTTCCTCCAGACTACAACTAATATTTTTATTCTGTTTGTACCTTGTTCTATCCCTGCGCAGCCTACAAAATCTTTTTGTGGCGTTTAAGATTAATTACATTTTTAGAAGCATGTAATAACTAAAGTTTAAAAATTTCCAATTTTTAAATTGCAATATTAACCTCTTCAAATCAAAAAATATTTTTTGTGCATATAGAAGAATAACTAATCTCAACATGGGTAATGATATAGTGTGTCACAAAATATTTAAATTATTAAAACATTGAAAATATTTACATTTTATAAATAAATGCAAATTTAAATAATGTTCAATGTAAGGTAGGAAGTAATATTGTGTAAATTAAATATCGTTTATATGTATAACGTTTGTATTTTTTAATGTATGATCATCGATTACTTCGAAACTATTCACCCGATTTTTGTAATTTTTGTAAATATTAACTAATAAAAATAACCATTATTTCAAAATAATTTCCATTAAATATTGCTTAAATGTACGAAATATGAGAAAAAAGTGCATTTGATTATCATATGAAAATAATCATATATGGGTGATTCTCAAAATAGGGGACGATTTCAAAAATGAAATCTTAAAAAAATTACTGTTAGCAAAATTTCTGAAAAAAATAAGTATTGTTAATATAGCATTAGGTATATTTTCCATGTAGTCAGCAGAGCTAAATATTTAAAAATTAACTTAAAAAAATAATTATTATCTTTTGAGCCATGCTAATGACAAAACAAATTGCATGGAATAAATATATTATGAAATTTTTATTTTCTTCCTGTTTAAATATTTTTTTCTATATTTATTAGCCTTCCTTTTCAGCAAATGGTTTCCATTTTTACATATATACATATAAGGAGAATAAAAACATTACCAAAGAGCGAACTTTGTTACATGAGCAACATTCTGACACTAACAATGTAAGAAGCTGTCTTAGTGATTTTCCTACAGATTTAATGCATATTTTAGGGATAATAAATGTAATACCTAAATTTATACATAAAATTAAACTTTATAAAGGATACAATATAAGCACTGGTTACATTTATGTACATAGGAGTCTTTAGTATGGACAGAAAAACCATGCTAATGACACTGTTATCTGTCCATGCTAATGACAAATTTTAATTTAAATAAGATTATGAGCCATAATATAATCACAATGCAATAGTCCTTTCTGGGGCTTTTTAAAATACAAAAGTTCTATGCAAATAAATAAAATAAAAATTTTAACTATAAAATAAACATGATAATTATTATCCATTCTAATGACATACAATTGATGTACGCCCCTAATATTCAACTTCTATTCTTAAAATACAATACATGCTTCTATTTTCTGGATGGGATAAAATGGCTACTTGTTGCCATGGAGAAACTTAATATTTTGAAACTATTGTCATATGTGAAAATGAAATTTTGATTAATAACCAGCTGTTTTAGTATGACCTTGTTTTGAAAATCGAATATGGAGGACAAACTTTAATCCTTTTTTATGTACTATAATTTTATTTTTAAAAATAAATTTATTGGATAAATCCTCTCCTTGATTAATATAAAGAAAAAATAGCATTTGTTTTTTTTTATAAACATGATATTAACTCTTGAAAAATGCTAGTATACGCAAGGCACAGCTGCTGTGGACATCCATGCTAATGACATTTTGAATCTTTATTCTGTTATTTTAAAGTGTTTTTTAACTAAAAAGTGAGTAATTCTTGAGTGCAAATAATGAATAATATTAAGAAAAACATATCTAAATATAAAAAACATGGCAGAAAACCTCTCAATTTTTTTTTTGTATGCCGAAAGACATAAATTGTCCCCTATTTTGAGAATCACCCATATACTAAACAAATTAGTTGAGAGTGGAAGACTTATTGGTTTCTGCAAAGGACTTTTATCCATTTCATTTACAGACTACCATTAATATTTATATTTTGTTTGTGGCATTCTGCATCGATACCCAGCATGCAAAATACTTTTGAAGGCAAGTGCTTACGTTCGATTATAATGTCAGAAACAGGTGTGAGCCATAAGTTTTATGCTTTCGGATTTCTAAATTACAGTTTGATCCTCTTTAAATAAAAATATATTTCCTGTTATATTTAGTTTGTATAGATAAATAACAAGAAATAGCAACATGTGTGACTATAAAATTCGTCACAAGATGAAATGATACAGTAATTTTTCAATATATTGAATAATGTCAAACGTAAAATCAATTTAATTTGCAAACATATTTCAAGTAAGATATGAAATATCATCTTGTTAATTAAATAACTAAGGAATTTTACATCCAAACGCTACATCTTTTTAAATTTCCATTGGGTCATCTTGGATACAATTGTTCAAATAAATATACTAGTGTTAACTAATCCGTTTTCTCGGGATACCGCATGAAGGTGATTCGTTCTTTAATTTAAAAAATGTATTTTTGCCTTTACTATATAGTTTTGTATTGTCATTTTCGACATGAAAAATGGCTTATTATGGGATTTTGTTTTCACTTTCTGACTATCATTCATATTTATCTTTTGTTTGTGGCATTCTCTATAGATGCACAATCCTTTTGAAGCCAAATGCTTACGATTAATTACGATATCAGAAATAGGTGTGACCCATAAGTTTCATGATTTCAGATTTCTATTTTCCTGTCTTAACTTCTTTGAATAAAAATATATTTTCTGCCATATTTAATTAATATTGATAAATAACAGCCAATATGAAGCTTTATGATTATTAAATGTTGCCCCAACACGTTTTAAAGCGTTAAATATTGGCAACATCGAATATTTTATATAAATATACATTCAATTTACAAAAAATATTCAAAATAAGATTGAGCGTATTATTAGGTTAATAAAGTATTGAAATTAGAGCTAATAAAATAAATAATGATTAAAATATAATTTACAGTGGATAGGGACATATTCCTTAATATAGGAAATAAAAGCGTTTTGGATAATAATGAAGTTTTATAATTTTGCAATGGAAATAATATCAAAAGTCCAGCATGTATTTTAAGAATTAGCCATAATAGTGGATAGGAATTTTTTGTGGTACATAAACTAATGTATAAAACATAATACATTCAAATAAATTGGTTGAAAGAGCAAATATAAATATAATAAATATAATATACTGTGCATATGAGTTTCTGAAAAGAATATTTATTGATTTATTTTACAAACTACCATTAATATTTATCTCTTGTTTGTGGAAAACTCCATCGATGCACAGCATGCAAAATCCTTTTGAAGCCAAGTGCTTACGATCAATTACAATGTCATAAGCAGTTGTGAACCATAAGTTTTATGCCCTCGGATTTCTAAATTACAGTATGAACCTCTTTAAATGAAAATATATTTTATGTTATATTTAGTTAATATAGATAAAAGACAACTGACATCAACGTTTATGACTATTATAGGTTGGTTCAAGACATTCTAAAGCTTAAAATATTGAAAACATCGAATATTTTTAAAATTTCGAATATACATTTAATTTAAGAAAATATTCAAAATATGATTGGGATTATTACAAGGTTAATAAAATATCGAAATTGTAACTTATAAAAATAACAATGATTAAAAGATAATGTACACTGAAAGGAGACAAATTGCTTAAAGTATAAAATAAAAACGTATTGGATAATAATAAAATTTAATCCGTTTGCAATGGAAATAAAACAAAAAATTCAGCATATATTTTAAGAATGGAATTTTTGTGGTAAATCAATATTTAAAGCACAATATACATTTAAATAAATTAGATGAAAGTGCAAAAGTATAATATAATATGCAAATTAGTAACTGCAAAGAACCTTTATCGATTTTGCTTTCTGACTACCATAAATATTTATCTTTTATAACAGAATAATTTTTTCCATTTTTCAATATTGGGTGGAAAAAGTCCGAGCCAGTATTAGAACCAGGGATGTATTGGCTAAAGCCGCCAATGCACTACCAACTGAGCTATCCCGGACACGAACACTGGAGGACTATTTCACCCAATTAACCTCAACGATTACTTTATCTGGTCTGAAACTCCGGATCAGCACAACAGAATAATTTGAAGGTTAGTATATGGAAATGCAGAAAATCGCTGCATACGAAATTTTGATAGCTCAGTTGGTAGAGCATTGGCGGCTTCAGCCAATACATCCCTGGTTCGAATCCTGGCCCGGACTTTTTTCACCCAATATTGAAAAATGGAATAAAATACTCTGTTATAATTAATTTACCGATTGAATAATCGTGTTTAAAAAATTAATCTAATATTTATCTTTTGTTTGTAGCATTTGCTATCGATGCACATCAAGCGAATTCCTTTTGAAGCCAAGTAATTACAATCAATTACAGTGTCGGAAGCAGTTTTGAGTCATACGTTTTATACCTTCGGATTTCTAAACTACAGTACGAAACTCTTTAAATAAAAGTATGTTTTCTGTTGTATTCAGTTAGTATAGATAAATAACATTAGCCGTAATTGATGTTATTTATGACGGCTGTGGACTTCATTACGAAATATTAGAAAATTCATCTTCAAGTTCATTAACTTTCTTGATTAATGTGTCTTCATCAGTCTGCATATTTATTTTACGTATAGTTATACTGCATAGTTATTTTACGTATTTGATTGAGTATAGTACTGGAAAAACATAGAATTTTCAGAACTAACTTATGATGCTCGTACTTCCTTTAACCCTTTCCGGCGCACTACTCTTTAAAGTTGGAATTTAAAGAAATAAAAATAGACAATCTGTTTAGGCCTAGAGGAGTACAAAGGTATAATTTTGTAAAGATTGCATAAACCATTTTAATTATACAGCTGTTGCCGAAGTGGTAACACCGTGCAAGTACAGCATTGATAAGCGCAGTGAGAAGAGCATTGCTGTGAAGCGCGTATTAGAGTAAAATATTTTACCTATTATTTAAGAACATTAGAATTTGAAATATTTTTGCTGCCATCTAGAACTCATAAGTAAGATTTAAAGTAGCCATTAGATTAGTTTTTGAAATATTCAAAGTCTTCAGAGTCTTCAGTTATTCAGAGTTTTTGTGCTTCTAAACAGGGGGGAATTTAGTTGTGCGCATTGTTCCCGACACGGCAAAGGGTTAAGCCAGATTCACTGTTAGAATAGCCCACTTTTCACTTTTTTCATGAAATATGATTAAATTTTTTGCTCTCATTTCTAGATATAATTCAGATGTTTTCACAACTGAGTAACTCACTGATTTAGGCAAGTACAGGGTGAGTCATAAATATCGAAACAATAGGCTATCTCCTTAAATATTGCCTCTAGACCCATACTTCCAATTGCAAAAACTCATAAAAAAAGTTGAAGTTTCTGATAATATAAGTTGCAACTCCATGGGGGGTCTAGTTGAAAAAATACGGAAATTAAATTTTTATACGGCCCCCGTAGAGCAAAATTCCCAATTAGGAAATTATTCCTTATCCATTCCTAAATTGAACAAAAAAAATTTCATCTCCCTATCTGAAAACCTGACAGAGATATCAAAATCTAAAATTCTCAAAAATTCGTGACTTACACCACTTTAAACGAAGCGTTTTTCACCAATTTTCAAAGCAAATAAGGGATTGTCCACAAATTGTAACGTTGTTATATATCGGTTTAAGACCGAGCCTCTTATTTTGCCATAATAAAGCAGCGTATTGATTTAAAATTGAAACTTGTTTCTAAAACATGTTGATCGTTAGCACTGAAAGTCTGAATAAATCGTAGTATTTAGGTCCGGTCCTAGATCGACCCATAGGGAAAGAAGTTCAGCCCGGCATGAAATAATGTTAAAATCATAATCCGGACCAGCCAGGAAAAAAAGCTTAAACCATAGCCGGCTCAGCCATGAATTTCTACATAGTTTTTTACTTCATAATAGTTTAAAATTGTTTTGCGTGCAGGAGTTCTGACCAAAAATATTTAATATAGAATTTCGTTTTTTATATTTATACTTTATATTATTAAAGAGGCTCCAAAGCCTTTGATATATTTATTTTATCTATAAATCTATGTTTATATGTAAATGTTTCACTTATATTTTATTATCGCTAATCCATATCTCGTGCGTTGAAGAATTTGAAAAATGTTATACAGTAAAACCTTTTAAGACGGAATCACATAGGAAAGAAAAAATACGTAATAGACAAATGCATTTCCGATGAAGGTTAAATGGAGTTTATTATATTCTCAGGTATTATTGTATTTATTTTGCATGGATCAACACATTTTTTGTTTAAGACAGAATTCCGTCATAGGCAGATTTTTTTCTCTGGTTTTATTTTGTTTATTTTTTTTGGCATTTAAATATACTAATCTTAAAAAAAAAAAAAAAAAAAAAAAAAAAAAAAAAAAAAAAAATTAAAGTTTTTTTTTGTTTTGTTTTGTTTTGTAAAATAAAAGCGGTTTTAAAATTTATGTGGTTTTCGTAAAAATATTGATTAAACCAAATTTTACTTATTTTATGTACGCATTAGTTCTGTGATTTAATTATGGATTGTTCGAGACCGTGATTAAAAATTTTGTCCAGTGCAAGTCTAGGAAAAAGGTTGTTGTTGTTGTTGTATGTATGTCGGCCAATTATCTACACTATGGGATATAGGCCCTAAGGGGTGGGATGCCCTCCGTGGGGGTCTTTCTAGGGGAACCTAACCCGTATTTAGGCAAGGTTCTAAGAACACCACGGAAAACGCCGAACGGTTAGGCCGACAGTCGCGATTGGGTTCGAACCCAGCACCTACCGTCTACCAGTTTGAGGTCTGAACCTCTCGGCCACTGGTGGGGCCTAGGAAAAAGGAAGCAGTCCCCTCCGGTATGAAAAATACATTAGACCCGGAAAAGCGAGTCTTCAGAAAAAGTAACATCACGGTCCTGATCTGACTTGAGCCCAGAATACAGATTTTTTAACAGCCTCTACCGGACGATAAAAAGCTTGAAGTTGAGAGAGCTAATTTTTTAAAAAGTACTTAATCTGCATCTCAGAAAAGCATTCTTACAAATAACTAATGGCAGTAACACAGTACATTTCGCTTTTCTCTATAATGATTTTTTTTTTCCGACTACTTCTTGTCTTTAAATTATTAAAAGTTAAGAATTGTTAAAGAAAAAAAAGTACAAACTTGAAACATGTCATTTTTTAATTGTTTTACATTAGTTTTGTTTAAAAAAATGAAAAATTATTTACTTTTGAAAATATGATTTTTTAAAAGTTTTTTTTTTTTTTTTTTTTTTTTTTTTTTTAATAAATATTTTTAAAGTTCTGAAATAAATATTGAAAAACAAAAACCTCGAAACAAAACTAAAATCATATTTTTATTTTTATTTAAATAGAAAGAAATTGAAATCCCATAAATAATGTTTGGAGTTATAAGGATTTTTAACTATCACATTGAAACCAGTACTAACAATATGAAACTTTTTAAATTTTATGATAAATTTTAGCATGTGATTTTCTTAGCAAATTATATGGCTAAAAATCACAAAAAAGGAAAAAAAATCGAAATTCTAATTCAAAAGATAGATTTTTTACGCGTTTCCTACAACTGTTAAAGTAACATTGTCTTTTGAATTGCGCGCATTTCAATTTGTGTCTAATCCCTTAAAACCTGATGAATTATTCAAACGGTTATAACTCCGCGAATTTTTAAGATATGACGATGCAACTTTTTGTGTATTATTCAGGACTGGACAAGGAAAGTTTCCCTAATTGGAATTTTTATCCTACGGGGGCCGTATAAAAAGTTAATTTTCGTACTTTTTCAAATAGACCCCCCATGGAGTTGCAACTTATCTTATCAAAAATTTCACCTTTTTTTATGAATTTTTGCAATTGGAAGTATGGGTCTAGGGGCAATATTTAAGGAGATAGCCTATTGTTCCGATATTTATGACTCACCCTGTATATTTATGCCTACTGATGTTTAAGATCCATTCCATTTAATATATCACACCAACAATGTCGCCTATAATATTAATTACAGTAAAATCTTCTTTTCTTTCTATCTTGAAGAACTCTCTTGTGTATTTGAGACAGTGAACAGGTTGTCAGAGAAAATGCCGGGAAATTATGGTTTTAAATTAATTCTGTATTATTTAACATTTTTAATATTGTTATATATATGTAAAATATGTACATTAAATAAATATTTTTAACGCTATTACTGAATAAGAGCTGTAAATATGACGAAAAAAATAGAAATCGCGAAGAAACAGATTCGAAAAGATCCATGAGTTTGAATGGATATGTCGCCAAATTAATTAGCTACAGCCAAGTTGACTTTATTCATTGCCACTTATTTTAGTCACCAAATTTGATGATATTTCACCAAATGGCGCAAAGCTTGGCGCCAACTTGCTGCTAGTGCATATGAATGCCTAGTTTTAAAATGCTTATGGTTTGGAAACGGTTGCAAAAATGAAAGATAATTTGCGATAAATCGTTATTTTTTTTGTTTTCTGAAGAGAAGTGAACTGAATTAATTTTTATAAAATGGATGTGGTATCAATTCGAGAGCATCGTCTATCATTTAAAATAAAAAATACAAAAATCCGGCGAATAGTTTCGAAATAATCGCTGAACATACAATGAAAAAAATTCAAACACGTCGAATTGATAACCTCCTGCTTTTATGAAATCGGTTAATAAATTAGTTAAAACGGTAAAAAAAATAGTATATTTTGCAAACCACTTTTTGCAAAAAAAAGCTTATCGAGTTTTCCTCCAGACTACATTTGATATTTTTATTTTGTTTGTGCTTTTTTTTTGTTCCTGTGCAACCTACAAAATCATTTTGTGGCACTTAATATCAATTACTCTTTTAGAACCATGTATAAGCTATAGTTTTTCCAATTTCTAAATCACAATATTAACCTCTTCAAATAAAAATACATTTTCCGGGATATTTTGTTGATATAGAAAAATAACAGCTGATCACAACAGGAGTCTCGATGTAGTGTGTCAAAAAATATTTAAAATATTGAAACATTGAAAATATTTAAATTTTGTAAATAAATGTAAATTTCAATAATATTCAATGGAGGTATTCAAGGTAGGAAGTAATATTGTTTAAATGTTGACTAATAAAATAGTAATTATTTAAAAATGATTTCCATTAAATAGGGCTAGAATGTATTAAATATGAAACAAAAGCGTGTTTGATTATCATATTAAAATAATCATATATACTAAATAAATTAGTTGACAATACAAGAAAATAATATATAATGCGAATTAGTTTCTGTAAAGAACGTTTATCGATATCGCTTTCTAACTACCATTAATATTTATATTTTGTTTGTTCTATTCTGAATCGATGCCCAGCATGCAAAATCCTTTTGAAGGCAAGTGATTACGATCAATTATAATGTCAAAAACAGGTGTGAGGCATAAATATTATGTTTTCGGATTTCTAAATTACAGTATGAACCTTTTCAAAATTAAAATATATTTTTGTTATATTTAGTTAGTATAGATAAATAACAACAGACATCTACATTTATGACTAAGACAGGTGTCCAAAGACTTTTAAAGTGTTAAATATTGACACACATTAAACATCGACTATTTTTAAGTATCCAATAAGCATTCAATTTACAAAAATATTTAAAATGAGACTAAGAGCATTATTACGTTAATGAAGTGTCAAAATTGTAACTATTAAAAATAAGAATAATTAAAAAATAATTTACATTGAAAAGAGACAAGATGATTAAAATAGGAAATAAATAAGTAAGAAAAATCATGCGTCAAGCATAGATTATGAAGAACTTTCCAACACTTCTTGAATTCTTAAACAAAATTTTATCCAGGGAAATAACGTATTATTGTTCATATCCAAAGATGTATTCCAATACATCTGAAAAGCCCTGTATTCCATCTGTCATTAAAAAAAATTAGTTCAAATAAAAATTTTCTTTAAACTACTTAATTCAAGTTTCCAGAAATTATCATCACTGGGCGACCATGCATCCAGTTCATTGCGTGATCTTGTATATTATTTTGTCTATATTCTACAAACAATTTTTAGTAAACTAAATGCAGTTCATCCTAAAAAGGCAAAACATATTTAAAAACCACCTTTAAGTAAATGACACTCATATTCAGTAACCTTTCCGAGATCTTTTGTGTAACCCTATATATCTAAATTGTGTAACAATTAACATTTATATAAACCATATAATATGCAAGCCTCTAGTGAAACTTAAAAGCGTATATCAAATTTGAAAACGCATTTCATTCATCTAACAGCCACCTTCCATAATATACAGGACATCGAGTAGAATGTGCTATTTGTAGTCTTTTGTGCGTCCCTGTAAATCCTATATACTATGTATTACGCATTATTGACTCATATTAACCCTCAGAAACTTATACCAATTTGATAATACATGAAATAGTTTACATAATCAAAATATGTCTCAAACATCCCCCCCCCTTTATATAATGTATTGAAATTATTTTGTGTGGCTCTGTACATGAATAATAATTATTATTTTTGCATCATACTTTAGAAAATGCATATTTTAGAACACTTTCTAGATGCATATAAATTTGAAGATGTTTTACAGGGTGTAACATCTTTAAAATTCATTTGAAACAATTTTTCTCAATAGGCCGTAATATAATGGAAAACTTTTCACTGTACCTGTAATTAAACTAATCATGCAGAACTTCATTTTCAATACGATTTGTACTTGCGTAAACATCATTAACGTCCAAAAATTTCATGACAATCTGAGTATATTTACGAGAGTTAGAGCGCGGACAGACGGCCATACGGACAGACGGACAGACGGACAGAGAACGCGAATGCATAAGCACTTTTCAACTTTGTTGGAAAGTGACAAAAAGTGTTGGATAATAATAAAATGCAATCCGTTTGCAATTGAAAAAGATAAAACGTTCAGGATTTATTTTAAGGGTGGCATTTCCATTGTACGTATACTATGTACAACATAATGTATTCAAATAAATTAGTTGAAAGTGCAAGAGTATAATATGCTTTTTTTTTTTTTTTTTTTTTTTTTTTTTTTTTTTTTTTTTCTTTAATGAGCGTTTTTTGGTTTAATCTCCAGACTACCATTAATATTTATTTTTTGCAAGTGGCATTTTCTATCGATGTACTTGCATGTATACTTCTTTTAAAGGGATGTGCTTACGATGAATTACAATGTGAGAAATAGGTGTGAACCATTATTTTTATGCCTTTAGATTTCTAAATTACTGTACGAACTTCTTTAAATGAAAAAAATATATATTTTTATTTTTAGGTAGTATAGATAAATAACAACTGATATCAACATTTATGACTATTGCAGGTTTTCTCAATAAGTAATGTTTTCTAAGGTTTTCTCAATAAATAAACTCAATCATTACTGTTTCAAAGAATTTTATAGCGTTAAATATCCAAAACATCGAATATTTTAAAATATCTAATATACATTAAATTTACGAAAAGATTCAAAATGAGACTGAAAGTATTATTACGTTAATAAAGTATTCAAACTAAAACTAATAAAAAATAAGAATGATTAAAAAAGAATTTACATTTAAAATGAACAAGGTACTTAAAATAGGAAATAAAAGCGTTTGGATAATAATAAAGTTTAAACCGTTTGCAATGTAAATAATATAAAATGTTCTGCATTTTTTTTAAGAATGTGATTTCTGTGGTACATGTAATATGTATAACGCAATATACTCAAATAATTTAGTATAAAGGGCAAGAATATAATATAGTATGCAAATTGGTTTCCACAAAGAACCTTTATCGATTTCGCTTTGTGACTACCATTAATATCAATCGTTTCTTTGTGGCATTTTCTGTCGAAGCACAGCATGCAAAATCTGTTTGAAGCCAAGTGCTTACGATCAATTACAAAGTCAGAAACAGGTGTGAGCCATACGTTTTATGCCTTCGGATTTCTAAATTACAGTATGGACATCATTATATAAAAATATATTTTCTTTTATATTTGTTTAGTATAGATAAATAGCAACGGACATCAACACTTATGATTATATGTTGTCTCAAGACAGTTTAAAGCGTTAAATGTTGCAAACATGAAATAATTTTAACTATAGAATATTCCTCAAATTTACAAAAAATATTCAAAATATGATTAAAAGTATTACTACGTTAATAAAGTATCACAGTTGTCACTAATAAAAATAACAATGATTACAACATAATTTACATTAAGAATGTACGGCGAGCTTAAAATAGCCTTTAGCGTATAAATTTAGAATTTATGTTAAGAATTAAATTTCTCTGGTAAATAAACTGTTAAAAAAATCGTTAAATTTACGTCAAAACTACTGGTAGTAATGTTTCCAGCAGTTTTTGCCGTAAAGTTTGCAGTAAAACTAGATGTAGCTTTTTTTACATATAATTTTACTGTATTTTTTACGGTAGAAACAACTAGCAACATTGATGCCAGCAATTTTTGCCGGAAATTTAATGGATTTTCTTTACAGTATATAATATATAAAACATAATACATTCCAATATATTACTTGAAAATTCAAGAATATAATATAGTTTGTAAATTAATTTCTGCAAAAAATGTTTATCGATATCGAATACAGACTACCATTAATATATATACAGTCGAGTCTCTCTATAACGAAACTCCATACATCGAATTTCTCTCTATAACTAATTTTTAGTTGGACCGATTCCATTTTCGCATGAATACATTAAAAACAGTCTCTATATAGCGAAATATTGACCTCCATATAACGAATTTTTCACAAATTGGTCTTAATTTACTCAGCTTTAAAAGGCTTTGAAATCATATGGAATCAATATTCCACCAGTTATTTTTGATTTATCGCCAGTGCTGAGTTTTTTTTATTGCTTCTCTCCTTGTTCTTTAAATCCACAGAATTCATCCCATCTCCCACACACCTTTCCACATCCTTCTCAAAACAGAGTCAATTGGATTGATGCACATGTAAGAGAGGAATGAATGAGAGGCAAAAAAGAAAGGGTTTCAAATGAAGGAAAATGTTAACTACAATTTTTCATTCCTTGCTATAGTTTGAGCATTTTTTGATAGCAATTTTAAAATCAAAACAACAAAAAATCACAGATTTCTTCTTCTGAAATTAATGCAAGTCTTCCTTATTTGGTTTTCATTAAGCTTTCAAATAAATGTCTATTCTCTTATTTGAAACAGCTTAAATAATTAAGAAATAAAATGTAAGGTTAATATTTACTTTTAAAAATTTCAAATTATTAATTTAAAAGATCAAAAATAATATTTGTTCAAATTTCACACATTAAAAATGATTTTTAACATCATTCTCTATACATCGAATTTCTCTATTTCAACGAATTTTTTACTGGAACGGAGGATTTCGTTATATAGAGACTCGACTGTATTTGTTTTTGGCATACCTATCGATACGCAACATGCAAAATCCTTTTGAAGCCAAGTGCTTACAAGCAATTATTGTATCAAAAACAGGTAAGAGCCATAAGTTTTACGACTTCGTACTTCTAAATTACAGTATGATTTTTTTTAATTAATAAATATTTTTTTTTTTTTTTACATTTAGTTAGTATAGAAAAGTAACATCTGAGATCAACATTTATAATTATTATGGTTGTTTCAAAGATTTTTAAGCGTTAAATATTGAAAACATCAAATGTTTCTAAATATCGAATATACATTAAATTTACAAAAATATTCAAAATAAGATTGAGAGTATTATTACGTTAATAAAGTATCCAAATTGTAACTAATAAAAATTACACTGATTTAAAAATCATTTCCATTAAAAATTACATAGTGTTTAAACTAGGAAATAAAAGCATGTTGGATAATAATAAATATTATTCCGTTTATAGTTGAAATAATACAAAAATCTCAGCATTCATTTTAAGAATGGGATTTTTGTGGAACATATTATATGTAAAACATAACACATTCAAATAAATTAGTTGAAAGTGCAAGAATATAATATACTAAACAAATTGGTTTTTGCAAAGAACGCTTAACGATTTATATTACAAACTACCATTAATGTTAGTTTTTCTTTTCTGACATTCTCTGTATATGCAAAATCCTTCAGAAGCAAAATATTTAAGATCACTTACAATGCCAAAAACAGGTGTAAACCATAAGTTTTATGCCTTCGGATTTTTAAACTACAGTATGGACTATTTTAATGAAAAAATACATTTTCTCTTGTATTCGGTTAGTATGGATACATAACAACAGACGTCAACGTTTGTGACTATTACGGGTTTTATGAATAATTATTACAGCGTTGAATATTGTAAACACTGAATATTATTTTTAATTACCGAACATACATTCAATTTTTTAAAATATTCAAAATAAGATTAAGAGTATTATTTTGTGAATAAAGTGTCTAAATTGTAAATAAAAAAAATAAAAATGATTATAAAATAATTTACATTGAAAAGGGTACAAAATAGGACATAAAATAGGACATAAAAGCGTGTTGCATAATAATAAAGTTTATTCCGTTTGCTATAGAAAAAATAGGACATAAAAGCGTGTTGCATAATAATAAAGTTTATTCCGTTTGCTATAGAAAAAATTTAAAAATTCCAGGATTTATTTTTGGAATGGAATTTATGTGGTACATAGAATATTTTAAACATAATATATTCAAATAAATTAGTTCGGACTGTAAGAAAATATTATATTAAGCAAATTGGTTTCTGCATAGAAAGTTTATAGATTTCGTTTTCTGACTAACATTAATATTTACCTTTTATTTATGGCATTCTCTATCGATGTATAGAATGCAAAATCCTTTCGAAGCTAAGTACTTACGATCAATTGCAATGTCAAAAGCCGGTGTCAATTATAATTTTTACACCTTTGGATTTACAAATTACTATATTAAGCTCTTTTCATAAAAATATATATTTCCCGTAATATTTAGTGTATAAAAAAATATGTACGGATAGCAACATGTGTGACTATTCAGGACGTTAAAAGATGATTTAAACCGCAAAATATTCAATATTTTAAATGTAAAAAATAAAAGTAAATTATAAAATTATTCAAAATATGTTAGAGTGTGCTATCGTGTTAAGGAAGTAGCCAAATTGTAACTAACAAGCAAGAGAAATTATGCGTTAAAGCATAGATTATGAAGCACTTTCCATCATTTCATAAAATGGTTAACAAAACGTCGTTATTTAGGAAAATAAGGGTACATAGCCAAATATGTATTCAAATAATTTTGAACAGCTCTGTATTTGATCTGTCAGTTGATATACATAATATAATGGGAAAAATTAGTTCAGAAAGAAAATGCCTAGTAGCTTGAAGTTTTTTTTTTCAGCAATTTGTACTAATAGGTGGACACATATTTCTACACGTTTGTTCAACTATGTAGTTTACTTAGTACCTTTATTACAGGTCAGTAATAGGCTAAAATTTATTTTTAACGAAAACACTCTTAAAATAACTGAAATCACATTCTAATAAATTATCATTCATAGGCGCCCATGTAGCCAATTCTTTGCGTGGCCCTATATACCATTTTATCTATATTCTGCAAATATTTTTTAGCAAATTGAATGCAATTTAGTGTAAAAATGCATAACCTATTTAAGAACCCCTTTTAAGTAATTTACGCTCATACGCAGTAACGTTGGCGAGCTCTTTTGGGTAGCTTTGTATATCAAATATAGCATTTATACACACCACATAATGTCCATATATTTAGTGAAACTTAAACGCGCATATCATAATTAAAATAAATTCCATCCATCCATCAGCCATCATCGGATATATACAGTACTTCGGAAAGAATATACTATTTGAAATATTTTGTGTGTCCCTGTAAATGCTACGTTCTTCATATTATGCAAGACAGTATCATATAATTTATATTAAACTCAGTGACATGTATAATTTTATTATTCATGAAAAAGTTTAATATATTTAAAATATGTTTCACACAATTCCCCCCTTTAAGATTATCTAATGGAACTCTCTGTGTAGCCCTCTAAAAGAATAATAGCTAAATTTTCACTACATATTTTAGATAATGCATATTTTAGTGCACCTCTTAAACGCATATAAATTGTAATATGTTTGACAGGGCGTAACATCAATAAAATTATTTTAAAACGATTTTTCCCATAGGCCGTAATGCAATACAAAACTTTTGACTCTCTCTGTAATCAAACTAATCAAGGTAGAAACTTCATTTTCAATGGGGTTCGTGCTACGGTAAATGCCTATAATACCTGCAAATAATTCACAAGTAGTGCGACGTTAATGGAATATTTCTTAATCTTTTACCACACAAGAAAAACAATTGCTTCATGGATGGATTTTTAAGCAGCTGTAGAGTTTATTTTCTTTTATAGATGTTTTTTCTCCTACCTAATAATTTTTCATATCACACCATTTTCACAAACAAGCTAATGTTATCAGTAATTTACTTTGTTTTTTTCCAAATTTAAATTTAACATATCTACTTTAAAATGCGAAATGTGTTAAACTAAAAGAAAATTCAAAACTAAAGTCCGTAAACAGAAATAACATTATTCAACACTGAAGGCATTGATACATATATTTATCCCATAATTTACAGAGTTCAGTTTAATGTAGTAGTATTACAATAACGTTATTCTCTTCAATTTAGTTATAGAAACTATAAAAATCGTTTTTAATGTTAAATGCTCTACTTTAGTTGATCGAGTATTTAAACCTCTTTGTCCAAAACAGATAATTTTACGGAATAACATGTTTTTTTTTACAATGTTTTACAACTAAAATGTTGCTACTATTTTTAAATAGTTTTTGGTTAAAAAAGTTTAAATTATCAGACAAATAAAGTATTTTTTAAAAAATCTATCTATCGGAATATCTGAAACATATATTTTGACATTTAATATTTCATCGTTTCTTATCATTGGATAAGAATATTTTCTTTTGATTACAGATTTATTTCAACTTATTTCCTTGCATTACAAATTAGAAAAGTGTATAAAGATATCTTAACATGCAATTCAGCGAAAAATTTAAAAATATGTATACTTTATTTCTCATCTTTTTTTTCTTTTATAAAACTCCAGTCTATCCCGTTCTGAAGCAAAATATTTCAGTTGTTTCATTAATATTTCACAGGTTATTACGGACATTATTCTTTCCTCTGATGATGGTACTTATCAGATTAATATCCTTGATTCGTCTTTTTTCTTTCAAGCACGTCGTTATCAGAATCATTCGCAAGGAGTACGATGTAAATAGTACACTTCATAGTCTATTAGCGCACGAAAAAAAAAATCTCCATTAACATCAAAGCAGCTGTTAAGAGAGTTTATTATCTTTTATAGATGTGTTTTTTACTACATAATGATATTTCATATCACTGTATTTTTTTCAAATAAGCTAATGTTTTCAGTAACTGTTTTTATTTGCTTTTAAATTTAAATTTTACATATTGACTTTAAAATGCTTTTAAATATGTATTTCAAAATGTGTTAAACTAAAGGAAAATTCAAAACCAATGTCATGAAATAGAAATAACACTATTTAACAGTGAAGGCGTTGAGACATAAATTTATCTTATATCATTTATCTTATCACAGAGTTTTTTTTTAATGCAATAATATTATCAATGTTGATTCTCTTTAACTTAACTGTAGCATGTATAAAAAATAGTTTTTTATGTTAAATGCTTAGTTTTAGTTATTCGAGTATTTAAACCTGTTTGTCCGACACAGATAAGTTTATGAAATAACCTATTTTTTCAGTGTTTTACAACTAATATTTAACTATTATTTTTGAACAGTTTGTCGTTAAACGAGTTTAAATTATCAGGTAAAAAAGTACAGTCGAGTCTCTATATAACGAAATCCATCGTTCCAACAAATAATTCGTTATATGGAGAAATTCGATGTATAGAGAATGATGTTAAAAATCGTATTTACTTTGTAAATTTTGAACAAATATTATTTTTGATCTTTTTAATTAAGAATTTGAAATGTTTAAAAGTAAATATTAACCTAACATTTTATTTCTTAATTATTTAAGCTGTTTCAAAAAAGAGAACAGATATTTATTTGAAAGCTTAATGAAAATGAAATAAGGAAGATTTGCATTAATTTCAGACGAAGATATCTGTAATTTTTTGTTGTTTTAGTTTTAAAATTGTTATGCTCTCAAAAGAAAAAAAAGGATGAGACTTTAGCAAGGAATGAAACATTGTAGTTAACATTTTCCTACATTTGAAGGCCTCACTTATGTGCCTGTCATTGATACATCCCTTATATGTATAACAATCCAATTGACTCTGTTTTGAGAAGGATGTGGAAAGGTGTGTGGGAGTTGGGATGAATTCGTTGGATTTAAAGAACAAGGAGAAAAGTAATAATAATAAAAAACTCAGCACTGAACAATAACTCAAAAATAAGTGATGGAAAATTGATTTCATATGATTTCGAAGCTTTTTTAAAACTGAATAAATTAAGACAAACTTATGAAAAATTCGTTATATGGAGATAGATATTTCGCTATATAGAGACTGCTTTTAATGTAATAATGCAAAAAGGGGACCGTGCCTATTAAAAATTCGTTATATAGAGAAATTTGATGTATGGAGTTTCGTTATAGAGAGACTCGACTGTATTTTAGCAAAAAAATTTTTCGTAAAGAAAATCTGACACATTTATTTTGTCATTTCCTATTTGATCATTTCATACCATTGCATTAGAAAATATTCATTTGATTACGCATATATTTCTCCTTATTTCCTTGCATTACAAATTAGAAAAGGGAATAAGAATATTTCTTAACATGCAATGTATTATAAAATTCAAAAATACACCAATATCTATACTTTATTTCTCATCTTCAGTTCTTTTTATACATCTAAAATCTATCCCGAACTCAAGCAAAATATTTTATTTGTTTCATTAATATTTCGCAAGTTATTTTGGATTTTATCTTTTCCTCTAATGAAAATATTTATCAGGTTAATATCCTTCACTTCTCTTTTTCGTTCAAGCACGTCATAATGGTGAATCATTTGCAAGGAGTTTCGATGTTAATAACACAAATACTAATCTATTAGTGCACAAGAAAAAAAATGTTTCATGGGCATTAAAGCGTCTGTTAAGAGAATTTATTATCTTTTATTGATGTATTTTAAGCAAATTAATGATAGTTTATAGCATTATTTTCTTCAAAAATATCTAATTTTATCAGTAATTGTCCTTGTTTGCTTCCAAATTTAAATTTTACATATCTGCTTTACAGTGCTCTTAAATATGTATTTTAAAATGTATTAAACTAAATGAAAATTCAGAACTAAAGACATTAAACAGAAATAACACCATTTAACACTGGAGGCATTGAGACATTCATTTATTCTATACTTCAAAGAGTTTATTTTAATGTAATAGTATTTTTATCTATGTTTATTCTCTTCAATTTTAGCATCTCTAAATAGCATTTTTTTATGTTAAATGCTTCAATTTAGTTGTTCGAGCATTTAAACATGTTTGTCAGATGCATATAATTTTATGAAATAATATATTTCTTACAATGTATTATAGCTGACACTGTTTTTCTATTTTTAAACAACTTATCGTTAAAAGATTTTAAATTGTCTAATTAAAGTATTTTAACAAAATGCTTTATTTCAGAAGGAAAATTATGAAATATGTATCGGGTGCCCCAAAAATGACTGATGGATTTTAAAATTCAATAACTTGCAAGAGGTGACAGCTATTTTTTTTAAAAATTTGCAGGAAGGTTATGTATTATGTCAGGAGTTTTTTTTCCGTAATTTTTTATTTTAGTTCGAATTTCAAACAATAGGTGCGGCTAACGGCGATTGAAGGCCATGTCGACGCCTCACTCAGCATTGATCACCTGACCTTCAATCACCATCAGCGCCATCTATTGTTTGAAATTCGAAGTAAAATAAAAAATTGCGGTAAAAAAAACTCCTGACATTATACATAACCCTCCTGCAAAAAAAAAATTAAATAGCCGTCACCGTTTGCAAGTTATTGAATTTTAAAATCCATCAGTCATTTTTGGGACACCCGGAATTTTGACTTTTCATATTCCATAATTTCATATCACTACATCAGAAAATATTCATTTCTCCTCTTTTCCTTTCATTGCAATTAAGAAAAGTGAATTACAAATTTCCAAATATGCAATGCTTTATAAAATTTAAAAAATACATTAATATCTATACTTTTTTCTCTTCTTCTTTTCTTTTATGAAATTCATTTCAATCCCATTCTAAAGCAAAAAAATTCCAGTTCTTTCATTATTTTTTCACAGGTTATTATGGACATTGTTGTTTCCACTAATGATGGTATTTATCAGATTAATATCCTTGATTCGTCCTTTCCTTTCAAGCATGTTTTTCTTCACCGCACTTCATTCTCAAGGAGTGCGAGGTTAATAGCACATTTCCTAGTCTATTAGCATACATGGAAAAAATTGTGCACATTTAATTGGCTTTTATCAAAATTTATTATCTTTTATAGATGTCTTTTATGCAACATAATATTATTTCATTTCATTGCATTTATTTTCAAAATAATCTAATATTATCAAAAATCGTTTTTATTTATTTCGATTCTAAATTTTGCATATCTAGTTTAGAATACTTTTAAATGTCATGCATGTCAAAATGTGCTAGACTAAATGTAAATTCAAAACTAAAATTATAAACGAAAATAACATTAATAAACAGTAAAAGAATTGAGACATAGAATTACCGTCCACATCACGGAGTTTATTTTAATGCAATAGTATTATCTATCTTAATTATCTTCAATTTAATTTAAACGTGTATAAAAAATTTTTTAAAGTTAAATGGCTTACTTTAGTTTCTCGAGTATTTAAACATGTTTGTAAGAGGCAGATAATTTTATTGAATAACATATTTTTGTCACAATGTACTACAACGAATATTTAACTACTGTTTTTAAACAGCTTCTTGATAAAACATTTTAAATCCTCAAAGTAAATACATATTTTTGGCAAATCAATGTTTAGTGAGATTAATAATGTACTATTTTAAGTTATATTTTTATATTATAGGTATTTATCATTGAAAACTATTAAAATAATTTCCAGCTGCTAAATTACTGTGATGTCATCAACAAACATCATGATTATAAAATGCAGAAAAAGGTTGAGAGTATTTTTATAAACGTTAAGCAAAGAAATGTGTGAGTATTTTAATTAGTTATTGATAGTTTTTTTCAAAGAAATATCGAGGTATTTCCAAAAGTTTCCTAATTTATTTATTTATTTTTTAATATTTCTTTGGTATTTTTATAGATCTGCATTTATTTTTCATATTATAATACCAACTTAAAAAATAGATAATGAGCTTTAAAAGAACACTAAAAGATCAGAATAAATTTTCTTACGTTAAATAATGTTATACAGAAAGCTCTAAAATCCATGGATCTGAAAATTAAGTAAGAAGTTTATCCTTTCACCCAATCACATGTATTTTTTAAACACACATTTTATTTTTACGCGTTAGTGTAGTTTAGAAATGGGACTAGAGTATCCTTTTTCGCATAAGTTTTTTTATACTGAAACATTAAGTAAATATAAGATATTTTAAAGTTGGATAAATCCCGTTAATAAATTTATCATATCAAGATATAGAGTGGTGACTTTGTTCTTATTTAAAAGTCTATTTCTGCGAATGAAAAGTCAAAATTTTGCCATTATGTTTAGAGGTAAGAAAAGGATGTAACAGGTGGCAGTAATACTTTGTCAAATTAGTATTTAGAATATAACACGTTTAATGTCATTTTTTGTTTGTTTGTGATAATCAATATTTTTATGTTATTAACCACGTTAAAATATAGATAATATCACCTTTAGTAAAAAAAATCAATACATTTTAACAATTCTAAACTGACCTTCTAAAATCCTTCTGACTCTAAACTCTAAACTGCTAGTTGTTTCTTTATAGACGCAATTTTCAGTGTCATCGAATTAGGGTGTGGCCACGTTTTTATACAAAGACACCAGATATATTACTATAGTTGTAGACTGTAGGCTGTAGGCAGGCGTTCATTCGGGATTTAAGTGGATGAAAAAGGACTTTACTGAACATCCTATCAACATATTTAACCTTTCATTAATTTTTTTAAACGTTGGACTGTTACATTTTTCTTCAGTTTTGGATCAGTTGAACTGGTGTTTTTAAAGCAAAAATTTATGTATCGAGATTTCCATAGTAAAAGAAGTATTTACTATTTCAATAAAATTTTCGAAATTGTTTGTAACAATAACCTAAATTGTACAAAAAAGTTTTTTTTTTTTTTTTTTTTTTTTTTTTTTTTTTTTTTTTTTTTTACGAGGTGGGGGGGAGGGTAAATTTTCACACATGAATTGGTATTTATATAGATTTGGAAAAATACGTAAAAACAAATATAAAAATGAGTTACACATGATTACTCAATATACTTCGACCATATTTAAAATTACTGTCTAGATCATTTATTTTTTAAGGTTAAAAAACTCAAAAATGTAAATTTTGTAAAAGTTGTATGTTTATATATATATATATATATATATACATGTATTACATTTAGCTTTGAAACTAAACATTTTCAGAATATGATAAATTCTATTTATGCAGCATTAAATTTCGGCATGATATGATAACATTTTACAGAATATTTCATAAGCCTTTGATCTAAATTCTTTATTTTTTTTAATAGTATAACTTATTTGAACAACTAAATCGCTTATGAAACAAAAGTCACGAATATTTCAAGCAAAAATGATACATACTTTCATCAATGAGATTTTGTCATTTTTATATGAAAAATAGCATTGAAATTTATTAAACTCAAAAATTATTAAGTTAAAGTATTCTTATATTACTCTATTTAGGAGCTTATGGGGATTCCTGTGCTTAAAATGTTGCCAGCCTGCAAAGAAATAAAGAATACCCTATGAGGAAAAATAAATGTTTTAATATGATTCTATTAGTATAAAATCATATTTACTGAATTATATTTATGCATCTAAATACACTAAATCATTTGCAATCCTTGGAAGTGTTATATTGCTTTTGGTTCGTATATGGTCAGTAATTATTTTTTTTCCATCGGACAAATAGTACGCCATTCTTATAGGCACTAAAATCATAATAAAAATAACAATAATAATAATAATTTGTCATGCCTCTTTTTCATTTTTTACTTATAAGTATGTGTAATTTTGAGACCAAAAAATACCGAATTTCTACAACCGTCTGTTTTTGACCGAAAACAAAACGAAAATGTCCAGATAATTTTTTAAAAGTTTTAATTCATACATAAGTAATAATAATATTTATTAACACGTTCGCTGCCGCAGACGCACCAGCGCATGATAAGGCGACAACGTTAATAGGCCACTCACGCGCCACCGTGTGATATGGGTTGATGTCAAATAGCCAGCGACGCGCTGGCGCGGGAAAATATTTCACTGATTCTTTGTTATAAAAAGTTAACCGGCTTCTGGGAAAAACCCACTTCTACAGTGCGGCACTAACTATCATCACATCTTCACGTAAGCGGCACAGATCGTGTTAATTATACATGCCTGCAAAAACATTTCTAAAAAACACAGAAACATACATGTATATATGTATTCAAAAGTTTCAAACAAAAGCCAAACAAAAATAACCTCCCAGCTAAAAATGAACTGCAGTTTTTTTGTAGAAGTGAAGTGTTTTTGAGGTTTTTTTAAAATTTCTCTAGTCTTTCTGTAGTGCAATATCAACTATAAAATCACTTCAGTTATTTTGTAGTTAATTAAAGGTGATTTTGCAGTAATTTATTTTAAACATTCTGTGAGCTATTAACTTTGAAAACACTGTAGTTTTTATAAAGTCATTTTATAATCAAAAATTAAAAAATATATAAGACTTTATAACCGTAGAATCACTGCAGTGAATTTGAAGTTATTATCCAACCATTAATTTAGAAGTACATTTCCGATGCATCTCTCGTATAGCTGTAGTTATTGTCCGATAAATTCATAGAATTTAATCGGAGAAAAATAATTTCAAATATGCTTCAAAATCGAACTAGGGATTTCTCATCCCATCGAAATACTTCCGTAGTAAAAAATTTATTAGTTCCTACTTTGTTTTGTTACTTGGAAATTACAAATTTTAATACATTAAAATCCATTTCTTTTTTTTTATTATTATTCAGACATGGGCTGCTATATATGCTTCCTTCCCCCTAACTTAAAATTCTTAGTTCATTTATTATTTTAAGCTAAGAGAAAAAAAAATTAATTTCACTAAATTACATTTCGAAATCCAGTGAGGGGTAGTGACTACCTGTGCCCCCTGCATACAACGGAAATTTCTTGGTTCCTTTATTTTAAGTTACTCTAAACGAATAAATTTTGCGAGGTTTATTAAAATCAGAGAAAAAATATATTAAGTTTCAAAAGTTATGAGGGACAATGGGCCTTTCACTCACCAGCCCCTTAATGCGAAATTTCTTCTTACTTTTTATTTTAAATTTCTTGAAATTTATACATTTTACTCTGCTTTTGAAAATATTAGAAAAGAAAAATTTTGTTAATGTATATTTATAGATATATTTTAATTTAGGAAGGGGCAAATACTTTCTTCTACCTTCCTCCCCCTAACAGAAAATTCTTAGTTCTTATATTTTAAGCTAAAGAAAAAGATTGAATTTTAGTATTTTTTCAAAAATCGGAGAAAAAATTAGTTAAATTTCAAAATCGAGTGAGGGAAAATGGCTCATCTATTCCCCCACCCCTCACGGAAAATTCTTCTTTTCTTTATTTAAATCACACTAAAAGAATAAATTTTATTATGCTTTTGTAAATTGGAGGAAAAATTGCTAGTTAAATTTCAAAATCCAAGGAGGGGCAATGAGTCTACAACCCCCTCCTTAATTGAAAATTTCTTTTTCTTTTTTTCTAAGTTACTCGAAAAATTTACATTAGGTTTTTGAAAAAAAAAAGAAGAGGAAATTTTATTTAATTAAATTTTAAAATCCAACGAGCTCCTCTGCTTCCTTGCCCCCATCTTCATAACTGAAAATTACTTGCAATTAATTTACTATTACTTCATTTTGAAATCGACATACAAATATTTGAATCATCAAATAATTTTTTAAATCGCTCTTTAAAATTATTATTCGATGTAAACTTAATGAATCGTAGAAAGAAAAAAAAATACTTCATCAGTTAATTAAAGTGTATTTTCTAATTCTGTATTCATTTTAAAAGCACATCAAAGTTTCTTATTTCATGTAAATATTAAATTATTAAAAGTGTTTAAAATTATTTTACAAGTCATAAATATATTGAAAAATGTAGTCATTTTTTATATTAAAATTTTTAAAAAAAATCAGAAATTTCCCTTTGTAAAAAATTATTTACCAAAGAAAAAAAAAGAAGAAAATTAAATTAATGTTTCTATTTTATTTTTAGGTAAAAATGTAGATAAGTTAACAATCAAATATATCTGCTTAATCATTAAAAACATATGCTACATTAAAAAATAAAAACGACATAAAATGAGTCCTTATTCTAATTCAAAGTTATTAATTATGAACTTCTTATTTTATAAAATTAATTTTTCCTTTTTGCAAATATATATTTCTTAAATTAACACATTTAATTACATTATAATTCCTAAAAAAATTATATTATCAGAAAAACCTCTAAAATTCGTTTATTTTTTTTTTATTTCCAAGAAAGATTCAGAAATATTCCCCATTTAAAAAACTCACTACCAAAAAAAATATGTATATATACATTATTTTTATTTAATTTTTAAATAAAAAAAATGTTTATAAATAACAAATTATTATTCTAACACAATATTATATTCTTATTTTATAAAATTAATTTATCCTTTTTACAAATATATATTTCTTAAATTAACACATTTAACTACATTATAATTCCTAAAAAAATCATATTATCAGAAAAACCTCTAAAATTTGTTTATTTTATTTATTTTTTTTTTATTTTTTTTTTATTTTTTTTGTTTTTGCAAGAAAGATTCAGAAATATTCCCCATTTAAAAAACTCACTACCAATATATATATATATATATATATATTATTTTTATTTAATTTTTAAATAAAAAAATGTTTATAAATAACAAATTATTATTCTAACACAATATTACATTCTTATTTTATAAAATTAATTTTTCTTTTTCATAAATATATATTTCTTAAATTAACACATTTAATTACGTTATAATTCCTAAAAGAATTATATTATCAGAAAAACCTCTAAAATTCGTTTATTTATTTATTTATTTATTTATTTATCTTTTTTTTTGCAAGAAAGATTCAGAAATATTCCCTATTTAAAAAACTCACTACAAAAAAAAAAAAAAAAAAAAAAAAAAAAAAAAAAAAATTAAAAAATGTTTATAAATAACAAATTATTATTCTAAAACAATAATAAAAAATATGTTTTACCTTATCATTAAACGACATAAAATGAAATTTTATTCTAAATAAAAATAATTAATTACCGACCCATAATTTATTAAAGTAAGTACTTCCATGTCAAAAATATATATTTTATAAATTTAACACAACGCATGAAATTACATTATAATTCATAATAAAAAATTATTATTTTCGCAATTAGCCTAAAAATAAAATTATTTTATTAAATATTTACTGATTTTTAAATTCAGAAGAAAAACCAATTCATTTGCTTTAGCTAATTCGCTAAAGTATTTGTTTAATTCATTTAATATTAAATTGTTTTTAAAATACACGCCCATATAAATAAAAAAAAATAATAAAACAAAAGCACTTTAAAACATCCAATTTTTCTGCTTGCCATTCAGCTTTTGCAACAAATAACCTTTAATTGAAATGCCTCCCTTTTATACCTCACACAACACTAACCACACAAGTCTCAACGGGCAAGTGGTCAAAGCGTGTCTCTCCTGTACCTGGGATCGTCAGTTCGAGTACAACTGTTTCCACAGTCAAAATCTGCCTTTGAAGTGTTAAAAAGCAAGCTTACCAGTATGGTCAATAGATGGCGCCAGCAGAGCCAATTTTTTTGGGTGGGAGGGGCATTTAACTTCAAATTCACTGCAGAAAATGTGTAGTTATAAACTACACATTCACTGTAGTGATTTTGTAGTTGTTGACTTCGAAAAAACTGCAGTGATTTGTGCCAAATCACCACAGTTTCGCCACTGCATTTTCTTTGCAGTTTCACTGGAGTTCATTTTTAGCTGGGCTGCCTCCGGTATCTCTAAGAAAGTTTTAAAATTTTATTTATTGATTCCAAATTCTCTGTTTCTGCGTCTTAAAAAAGCTTCGTTTTATTTTCCTAAAAAATAAATTATCATTAATTCCCCAATCTCGCAGAATTATTTCAATTATACAAATTCCATCGTACTAAAAAGTGTTTTAAGTATACCTACACCGATTTTTCTGTTACAGTAATTTTTATAAATAATCGCTTATTGTACTACAACTAGATTAGAACACTTGAAGTATTCATTCGGTTTTACATTTTTATTACTTTTAACTGTCCAGCTTTTACTGTGCACGTTAACATATTAAAAGCATGTTAACATCTTATATGCATTGCTTGATTTACAATTCCCAAGTCACTCATACCTGATATATAAACAGTGAAGCTCATACCAATAAATTTAGAACGGCTCATTTGCACCGATACAACTGAAATCAATGAACAATGTTGAAAAAATGATTTTTATATACTGATAGTTTCGGTCGAATTTTCGGCAGTTTATTAATGAAAAACTTGTTTTCGACAAGATATTTTCGGCCGACCGTTCTCTTTTGATCTCTACTGAAACAAAAGAAAAACTTTATACAGTACATAGAGACAGAAAACTTACTTATACATATATTTCTCTTGTATCGTGTTTTTAAGAAAGCTTATATTTTGTATTTTAATTTGTTCAAATTAATGTAAAATATATTTCTTATGTTTTTTTATTTTTACAATAGTTTTACTTATTTTTGCTTTACTTTATTGTGAAAATTAAAAGAGCGTAATTTTAATGGAATATTTTTGTTGCATATTACTTTTCTTGCTTTTTATATAAACCAAATTTTAAGGCCGACATATTTTACCGACATATTTTATATGATATCTTTACAACACACACTATCCATCAATTATATTTGGAAAACATTTATCTTTGTACTCCAGATATTTTTGACATATTTCTAGGGAAATGCAAATGGACAAGCTACATAATTTTTTTTGTCAAAAAAAAAGTAAAAAAAAAGATCAAAATTGAGAAACGTAGGTTGTTATTACTATTTTTTACACATTAGAGTAACATTATTTAATAACAATACTTAATTTTAGTCGATGAAAAATTATGATTTTTTTTCTTGAATGAAATTTATCAGGATAAAATTGTCATTCGTTTTATTATAAAAAATAATTTTAATACGAGATTTTTTTCAATATAATAAATTGTAATAACAATTATTTTTTAAACAAAGAAGCACGAAATTTATGCATTTATTTTGAGATTACTATGACATTACATTAAAAAAAATTAGGATACCTCTACACAACGGATCATATCATTTTGTTAAGCTATATTTATAATTTTATAAAACGGAATTCTTTCATAGCATATTAAGTGCATGAATTTCAATTAAATAAAAAAAACACGATTGGCAACACTATGTGTTTTAGTCGTAAACCATACTTAAAACAAATTATGATTTTTAAATTACTTTTTTCAGTGATTTGAAAAACAAGAAAAAAATTATATATATTTTTCAAATGAGGCATTTAATGGTTAAATAAGCAAATCTACATTTTCTAAGAATATATTTTTTCACTATATATATATATGCTTCTTACGAAACAACTATTAACAAAATAATTATGGATCCTTTTCATGCAATTGAAAATTAATGGAGCAAGAGATCAAATAAAGTGTTACTTCAATCTTCATTAAAGAATTCATGAAATTCAAAGTTTATTTGCATGTACGGCAATTAACGCCATAACATTGACACTTTTCATTTAAAATTTTTCCTCGACATTAAATTTAATTTAATGGATTTATTCTTTTTAAATTGACATTCTCAATAAAGATGATAGGAACTATGTAAATGTCATGCGGTCAGTTATATATTATAATGAATAATGTTTATAAATTTTCATAAAGCAATAATCATAAATTAAGTAGACGAACAATTAAACGCTTTGTATCTAGTGGAATGTCTGAAAGACAGAATATGGCGATCCCAAACACTTACTACGCATTTATATCGTCCGGAAATTCCGTATACAGAGCAAAAAACATGCAAATTTTACTTTTTAGAACACACAAATACAGTTGTCCTTATAATTTTGTCCATTTCAGATGGCTATATAAATCCATAAAGCATTTTATGAATATGAATTTTCTACATAGTTCCATAAAAATGTTCTTTATTTTTCATTGTTTCCCTGCCATCAAATTTGCATAAATTTCCGGCCAAATGTACACAAGATTTGGCGATTTTTGCCTTGCATTTTGACTGCCACTGTATACATATATATATATACAAATTCTGTACATACATATATTCTTGTAAAATAAATTAAAATAATTTTCATATTTTATCGAATTGCATTAAAAGAACTGAACTGAATGAAAAACCACTGCTCCTATATAAAAATGCAAATCTTGTACGGCAATTATGTAAACATGCACTTGTGTGTAGGCGGAACCAGCAGAAAAACAGTCTTTATAAGCGCGTGGAATGTAACACGAATTGCGTTCGCTAATACACCTTGGTGAATTTCTTTGCGTTGTCTTGCAGCAATTGGTTAAATTCACACCGGAATAGTAAAATTGAGTAACCACCCACGTTTAGTGATAGAATGAGGTGGCAAATTTAGAAACAGGCCAATCGCAAATCCAGATATGCAGAAAGTTTAATTTAATGTCCAGCGTCGGGTGTAACCTATGGAAACAGTTCCAGGATACTGGATCCATCGAGAGAAAGCCTGGGCAAGGTCGTCGCGTCGAAGAGCCACGATGGCCAGAGAAAATTGCCATTTGTCCATTTTAGTGAGGTGTAACAGAGGGGCTACAGCTTCTCAGCTCGTTCGGGATCTGTATGCAGCTACAGGTACCCGTATAGCAAGAGTGACTGTTTCCAAAATATTAGTTCAGAAAGGGTTGTTGGCCAGAAGACCGGCTGTTTGTATCCCACTCTCGTCTGCGAACAGGAAAGCCCGATTAGCATGGTTCAAGCAGCATAGTGATTGGAGTATGGAGCAATGGGTGATCTTTCTGTTCACAGACGAGTCCCGTTTTAGCCTAAACTCCAATTCTTGTCGTACTTTCGTATGGAGAGAGGCAAGGACCGCCCACCTAAACTCCAATGCCCGCGAAATCAACAATTATGACGGTGGCAGTGTAAAGCTGTGGGCAAGCATCATGTTGGACGGCCGCACACCTCTCCACGTCTTTGCCAGAATCTCTGTGACTGATGTGAGGTATAGGTATAAGGTCTTGGAGCCTTTGTCGAGGTTCAGTGCGCCCCGAGTTCATCTTACAGGACAATAACGCGAGGCCATATGGAGCTCTTCTGGCCGACAAATTTGTTGAAAGTAAGGATATTCAGTGGATGGATTGGCTATCCAAGTAACCAAATTTCAACCCTACACTGCAAAAAAAAAAAAAAAAAAAAAAAAAAATCTGTAAAGTTACTAAAATTTTTCTAGGAAACTGGATTGCCATGAACTTTTCATGTTACGGTAACATGAAAATTTCATGTAACCGATTCTGAAACTTGAATTTTTGCTGTTACCGTTACAGGAAAAGTTGTACACTGTTAAAAATCTGCAGCATTTTATCCAGTCATTTAACCGTTTTCTACAAAAAATAGTAAAACAACCGTCTTTTTACGTTATTCTGAACATATTATTACCAATTTTATGGTCAGAATAGAATTAAATTTTGGTTATGTTACTGGTTTTTCAGAAAACGGTTAAATGACTGTACAAAATGCTACAAGATTTTTAACAGTGTAGGAATCCCAGTTTCCTAGAAAAGGTTGAGTAACTTTACAGAATTTTTAATAGTGTATAGAGCATGTCTGCAACTCGCAACCCCCCTCCAAGTCACCATCCAAGAATTGAAAACAGTGTTGCTGAATTAATGGGACCAACTGCCACAGGAACTGATAAAATGCCTTATTTCCAGTATGACATCACGGTGCGAGGCTTGTGTAGTTGTAAGAGGGACTCATACCCCCTATTAACCCATTTCTTTTGTGTATTCTGCTACCGCTGTTTCAGACCTTCAGACTCTCATGAGTGTCATGGCCAAACATGTGTATTTATTATAATTGTTGAATGTTAATTTTGTTTGTATTATATCAGCCTATGTTCACACCAAATTTTATTAAAATCTATCGAGTAGTTATGGAGATAGTAGATCATTTATATAAAGTCACTTAATTTCTTTCACCAGTGTATATATAGAATTTACATGATGAAGCATGGAGAAGATTTTTTTTCTAAAATATACAAAAGCCATTACCGCGAAAATTTTTATTTCATATTAAAAAAATAAGCATAATTACACCAACACAGGAGATGAATGATATTATGAAAATAAAGCTTGCAACATTTTTGCATTTATAATTGTGTCTCTAAAATTAATCATTGAAAATTTAGCTGAATGAGAAATGAAAACCTGTGTGTTCCCATTATATGAGAAATATATATATATATATACATAAATTTCAAAATTAAAACAACTGTTCAGATACACTGGTACATTAATTTGATTATAGAAAACATTTAATCATTACCAACTCTACCTGCTTCGTTTCATTAAATTATTATATTTTAATTAATTTCATTTATATATAATATTAGCTACAAAAAAAAATTTATTTATTTGACTAGCCGCTCCGATGAAAGAGAAAAATAAACATGTTGAAAATTTTACGCCAAGCAGAGAAAATGAGTTCGTTCGTACTATTAGAAAGTTTTAAAAATATTTAGATCATAATGTAATAGTATACAGTACATTGGATGAAGTAGAGTATCAAGAATACTTTGTGTGTCCCTGTAAATATTACCTGTTTTCTATTATGCATGAAGTAACTTGTATCAAACATATTTCAATTTTATTAAATGTAAAACAATTTACTATAATTAAAACATGCCCCAAACAATGCTTCTCTACACTATCATACAATGGAATAGTTTTGTGTTTCCCTTTAAATTAATAACAAATAATCTTTTCACCACACATTGCATAGAATTTATCTTTTAGTATATACTTTATAGATGGATATTAATTTTATAATGTTCGTAAGAGTGTAGCACCATTAAAATTCCCTTAAAACTATTTTTTCCCATTAGCCGTAAATATTTTTGATTGTCCCTGTAATTAAACTATCTGTCCGATTTTTATTAATTTTAAAATTACTCGACACAATTATGAAACAATTAGATATTTTAAATTTCAAAAGATTCGATAATGGGGTTTTTGCTCTTCCATATGGACGGGCGGATGGATGGACGAACGGACGGATAGCGGAATTACGAGCGTACCTACACAGAAAACATATATTTGATAGGTTCTGAGGCTTTTCTTTGTTAAGTTTTCCGATCCATTCAAAATTAGGCATTGAGTTGAACATACCTTTGACACAATTTTACCAACCAATATATATATATATATATATATATATATATATATATATATATATATATATATATATATATATATATATATATATATATATATATATATATATATATATATATATATATATATATATATATATATATATATATATATATATATACAAGATGATTCTAAATTGATTTTACAAAAAGAGGGGTGACAGTACACATTAAAATAAACTATATTAAACAGGAAACTAAGGGTACCAAATGTCTTACGAAAGAGATAACCGCCATTAGAATTTAGGGTCCAAAACTTCAAATGATTATAAAAAACGGAAAAAATGATCCATTGATTTGCGGTTATCACTAAAACTATTCTTTATGTCAGTATCTTCTTTAAAATAAATTATAAAGATAAATTTAAAAAAAACTACCGATAGAGCGCGCTTTAGACTTTGGAGTAACGAACAACTATTTTTTCCTTTATTTTTTGCATCTCATTAAATGTTTTCGAAAGCTTCGAGATCTCAAAATCTGAATAGTTGAAATTTCAATTTATTAAAAAAAAACGGAAAAAATAGTCGATTCGTTTGCAGTTTTCGCTAAAACTACTCTTTTAATCAGCATTCTCTTGAAAATAAACTTTAAAGATAAATTTCAAAAAATGCCTATAGAGGGCGCCTTAGAATTTGGAGTGACGTACAACTATTTTTAACTGTTATTATTAAATCTCATTAAATGCTTTCAAATGCTTAATCTTAGCAATCATATATACAGATGGTTCTCATATGTCAGAGGGTACATCAGCAGCATATACTGTATTTTATGACGGCAGTTTCATTATGGATTATGGTATCAGTTTAAAGAGCTATAATACTATATATCAAGCAGAACTTTCAGCAATCAAATTTGCGATAGACTGGTTTATGAATTCTGACTTCAATTATGCAATTTTATACTCCGACAGTCTGTCTTCAGTATGTGATCTGCAGAGACTTTTTCCGTCAAATATCATTATCAAAGATGTATTTAATATATTAAATTCTAATCGACATAAACAGATTTTCATCGGCTGGATAAAGGCACACGCAGGTCTGGAGGGCAATGAACGTGCAGACAAGATAGCCAAAAATGTTATCTTAAAAGGGTCAGCGAACGTACATGCCTCAGTTCCGTATCCTATTTCTTTTTTGAAACGACATTTAAAACAAAAATCCATTGCAGACTGGCAAAATCAATGGCAGACAGCTACAGTTGGAAGAGATACGTATGCAGTTCTTAATAAAGTTGACTTAGATTTTCTTTGCACAAAAGAAGTGGTACAATTTTACCTTACAGGTCACGGAAGCTTTCCGTCCTACTTATTTAATATAGGTAAAAGACCTTCGGATCACTGTGATTGTGGCTCTATTGGAAACGTGAAACACTATATTTTCGGTAAATGCAAAATCATGATCCATCATTTTAAATTTGATAGAGATTTATCTTATAGGCAGAATATGAAAAAGACTCTTATGAACTGTTTAAATTACCATAAACTTAAGGACAATTATAATATTTTGAATGAACTCTATTCAATTATTCGTTATAAGTATTGATGTGTCAGCCTAGTATTGATGTCAATGCTATGAATTTATAGTCAGCTTTTTTATCTGTAATTTAAACTCAGTGGATTCAGTTTTTCTCATCTGTAAATATCATTATTCTTGTTGTAATTCTTTATTTATTTGTACTTTTAATTTGTCTTTCTTTATATATTTTTTTTTCTTGTAGCGTATTGACAATGTTTGTATTAATGTTTGTTGCTATTATTAATGTTTGTATGCCTTGTTACCTGTTTAATTTTAGTTAAATATTTTATAATAATTTGTCGGGTTGGCAGTTGGCGATGTTGCCTGTTTACTGCATCTGTAATTTTTCAAAACAGATTACTGTTTTAGTTGTAATTTTTATTATTGTTACTATTTTCTTGTCTGTTTGTTCGTTGCATATTGCCTTTGTGTTCGTTGGATGGCGGTAGGGACTTTTCCCTCGGGACGTAAAAACCCATAAACCTAACGGTTGGGGTCCCGGTGGGTTGTCTTCTTGTCTTCTTCTTCTTGTATTTTAAGCTCGAAATCTGAATAGTTGTGAATAGTTAAGAAGAGCAAACTGAATTGTGTACAAGGGGAGGGGAGGGGAAGGGGATATTAAATTTAAACTCCTGAACACAGTTCAGTTTGCGCTTCTCAACCTCTGCCAACGATTCAGAACTTGAGCTCAAAATTTAAGTCTAAGCATTTGCAAGCATTTAATTTGATTAGATAATGGGAAATATCTTTTAAAATGAATTTTAAAAATGTAACATCCTGTCAAACATATTCAAATTTATATGCATTTACGAAGTTCACTAAAATAGCATATTATAATATATGTAGTGAAAAGAATAGTTATTATTCATTTAAATAGCCACACAAAAGAATAACATTACATAATAGTAAAAAGCGGAATTGCTTGTGATGTGTTTTGATTACGGCATACAATTTCAAGTACAGTCGACTCTCGTTAATTCGAACTCGTCGGGACCACAAGAAATGTTCGAATTATCCGAAGTTCGAATTATGGAAAATATAAAATGTAACATGCTTAATAACGTACTATTACAAAATAATTAATGTTATAGTGTTTTTTAAATTTATTTCATTTGTTATCCTTAAAATATGACTTAATATTAAATTAAAAGATATAAATATATAAACTAATTAAGGGATTATAAACAAGCACAACGGAAGAAAAAATTAAAGCGTCGCTGATGGACATACGGGGCACTAAGAAAGTGGATATAAAATGCATTGTATTATATGTATACTCGTTCGGAAAATTTTTTACAAAAATCAAAGGCAGAAAATTATTCAAATGATCTGAAATCCGTGTGAAAGAAAATAAAAATAAAAAATCGGAATTCTTGTTAGTTCGAATTAAACGATGCCATTGAAAATTTCGGAACTTCATATTTAGTTCGAATTAAGCGAAGACTCGAATTATCCGTTTCGAATTAACGAGAGTCGACTGTATATTCGAATTGATATACGTCGATGAGGATTAATATGAGTTATTACATATATAATATGAAGTGAATAGTATTTTCAGGGACACACAAAGGATTTCAAATACAGTAAAGCATCGTTTATACGACGATCATTTATACGACGTTTACATTTATACGACGTTTTAATGCGGCCCCGATTCATTCCTATTCATTTTAATGTAAAAATATATCTTTTATACGACGCCCAAAATCGTTTATACGTCGATTTTTCGATTTTGTATAGGTTTATTTTTGTTTATTTTTCTTGTGTATTTTACGAACGAACGGAAGTTGGCAGCTATGAATGACACCAAAGAGCGTGTTTAAATGCACTCCATATTATAAAAATATGAGTCGATTAGTCTGAAAAATCAGCTTACATGTCACAGATTACACTGGAAAGGGTCATTCTTTTTTCGGGGTTGGTCAGCTTTCCCGACCTGTTTTATGTTGCAAATAGACTATCCTTCTAACAATTATCAGTATTGGCGACTTTTAGTTGGCCACGCGGAGTTTTTGATCTTTGACTTTAAATGGAAAGGGAATGATGTACTGCAAATGAGGAGCCATTCGGTAACACATAGATAAAGGTACGCATATTTAAATTGCTTACTAATTCCCTAGTCCCCGTTTTTTTTGGTTATTTGTTTATTTTGGTTAGTTTAATTTGCAAATTCATGCATATTGTCGCGTTAAACATTAAAATTAAGTGAAAAGAAAATTACTTCTATTTTTGGAAGTGAAAATCGATTATACGTCGTTATCGTTTATAAGACGTTTTTCGGTAGTCCCTTTGGCGTCGTATAAACGATGCTCCACTGTAGTATATTATTCGAAATAATGTATATTATAGATGATGTCCTTTAGATGGATGAAATTCATTTTTTTATGGTATGCGCTTTTAAGTTTCACTAAATGTATGCACATTATATGGCGTGTATAAAGGCCAATAGCAACACAATTTGGACGTACAAGGTCAGACAAAAGAACTCTCATAGGTACTGAATATAAACGTAATTTACTTAAACGTGAATTAAAAAATATATATTTATGCATTTTTACTTAGCATTGCACTCAGTTTACTATGAATTGTGTGCAGAATATAGATAAAATGATACACAGGATCACGGAAAGAGCTGTATACAGCATCGCTTATGAATAATAATTTATGGTAATGTGATATCAATTGCTTAAAGCGTACTTTTGTTTGAGCTAAATTTTAGCAAAATACTTACGTGTAATAAAGGTACTAGGTAAAATTCAGGGCTCGTCAACTATTCAAGCATGTTTCCAACTTTTAGTATAAATTGCTGAAAGAGAAATTTCAGCCACTTAGGCGTTTTCTTGTTAAATTATATCTTTATTCTTCTTTAATATTTCTTTTTATATTTCTTGTTAAATTATCTTGTTAAATCCATTATGTACTGTCGAGTCTCTCTATAACGAAACTCCATACATCGAATTTCTCTTTATAACGAATTTTTAGTAGGAACGGTCCCCTTTTCGCATGATTACATTAAAAACAGTCTCTATATAGCGAAATATCTATCTCCATATGAGGAATTTTTTCATAAATTGGTCTTAATTTATTCAGTTTTAAAAAGCTTCGAAATCACATAGAATCAATTTTCCATCACTTATTTTTGACTTATCGTCAGTGCTGAGTTTTTATTTTTATATTACTTCTCTCCTTGTTCTCAAAACAGTGTCAATTGGATTGATACACGTGTGAGAGAGGAATCAATGAGGCACATAAGAGAGACCTTCAAGTGTAGGGAAATGTTAACTACAATTTTTCATTCCTCGCTAAAATTTGAGCTTTTTTTTTGAGAGCGTAACAACTTTAAAATCAAAACAATTAAAAATTACAAATTTCTTTGTCTGAAATTAATGCAAGTCTTCCTTATTTGATTTTCATTAAGCTTTCAAATACATGTGTTTTATTTTTGAAGCAGCTTAAATAATTAAGAAATAAAATGTTAGAATAATATTTACTTATAAACATTTCAAATTCTTAATTCAAAAAATCAATAATTATATTTGTTCAAATTTCACTCATTAAATACGATTTTTAACATTCTCTATACATCGAATTGCTCTATATAACGAATTTTTTACTGAAACGGTGGATTTCGTTATATAGAGACTCGACTGTAGTATATGTACTAACAGACACATCAGAATCAGGACTCTTCAAAAATATTGGAATACATGTTTGGCTATGCAAAAGCCGATTTTCCTGGAAAACTAAGTTTTGCTAAAGATTTCTGGAAGTGTTGGAAAATGTTTTATAGTCTATGGTTTACGCATGGTTTTTCTTACTTGTTTTTCATTTACGGGGGTTCACGTATTTTAATGAATTTATTATTTTAATATTCACATGTAATTGTAGATTTATGACGTAATTTTCAATAATTACCGATTTTAACTGGGATTTATTTTTATTTGAAAGTTTTTTTTTTCCTGTTTGTGATATTCGCGTGCAAATATAGTTTTTAAATATTATAATTCGATCATTTTCAACAGTTTAAAATAATAAACTTTTTCTAAAATATGTAAAAAATTTGCCTCAAAATTTAAATTTAATATAGAAAGAAATCCTCGAAAAATGAGTCAAATTAAAAAAGTAAATGCAGTTTGTACACCAAGAACGTCCAACGTATAAAATGATTTAAAAAGTTTTAAAATCCTGTGTATAGTTTTTGCTCCTATAAAACTTTTAATGGAATAAGTTTGAACAACTTTAGCATTAATATCTCTTAAAATAATTCTTTAATTTGAAAACTGCATGCATTAGCGTGTTTTTCAGACATTTTTCAATAATTCTTAAAATTTTCATATTTTTGTGTGCGGCAGTTTTCTTAATATTATCGAAGAAACATGTCACAAAATTTCATTGCCAGCGGCGGTGACAGCGTAAGTTGCTTTTTTTGGAAGAGAGAGATTCTAAGGCTTTTGCTTTCTTCCAAACATACATAATAAATTTTAAAATTTTAAAATTGAATTCGGTACTTAAACCTAATTAACGTGGTTGTAACCTTTTTTTTTCGAGAAATTATTAAAAGAATTTATTTTAGTTTTCTTTTTAAAGTTTTGCGTGTTTTTTTTAAGATAAACAATGAATGCTTGCAAAAATGCTTTTATCTATAAAAAAACTACTTTTATTTTTACATATAGTTTGTTTTATATTCTGTAAAACGTACGATCCATTTTAAGAATTCAAATGCAAACACATATCCCACAGCTGCCTTTGACAAGAAAAATGGTCGTAAATAACCAGGTTCAAGAGGATTTTCCATGTTCTACATTGACACACGATGCCGCAAACAAACAATAAATATTAATGGTGAAAAGGTGGATAAATCGATATAGTTCCCTTTTAGAAATGTTTCTTCATAGTTCATAGCAAATAAAGGAAATATCCAGGGATTTAAATAACATACTTGTGTGAAAAAAAAATTTGAATTTATGTTTTTAATGAAACCAAATACTTTAATTTACTGCAAACTGACTGAGCCACCCGGCGTTCTTATATTTGTTTTAAAAAAATCGGACCAAAAGTGAAAAAAAAATATTTAAAATTTGCAAAAAAGTGGAAAATTTAAAACTCATTGTACTCATTCCGTAAATTTTGTATTGAAATAAAAACACAATTTACAATAATTGAAATAGGTCTACTTTTAATAATTAAACAAAAATCGTAGAAAATCTAAAAAACTATACAGATCGCGTACAAAATTCACTAAAAATTAAAAGAAAAAATACTGCGTGAATTCCAAATAATGTAGTGAACGCAAACAAAATTTACTTTTAGAGCTAAAATAAAAAATTCGATAATTTTTTTATGTGAAAAATTGCCATTTAAGTCATTAAAAAAGTATAAAAAATCCGTACAAAAAACTTACTACAGTGGAGTTAAAAAATTAGTACAGTGGAAACATTGTAACAAAAAGAGCCTAATAAATGTCGAAAACCGGCACGAAAAGCAAAGGAAATACTGAAAAACACTATAAAATGTCAAAAGAATCTTTTTTTTTTTTACATTAGGTTAAACTTTGAAATAGGAATATTTTTTCTGTACTAAACATTGTAAATAATATTAATAAATACACTGTATTCTTTTTAAAATGTAATCCTGCCATATTTTTTATTGTTGTTGTTTTGTTTGATGTATTGTTTCTACTTTCTTGTGAAATTATTTATTTTTTCTTCCCTGGCTTTTCTTACTCCAGCTGTAGTGTTCTAACAACTTATTAATGAAAAGGATCAGGTTTGAATGTGACAAGACGTCAAACATTTACCTATTTACGCTACAGAAACATCTATTCTTTCTTTTACTCTATTTTTTAAGTGTATTTTTATCTGTTGTATTCTATGGTTTTGCATTTTCGTTCTTGTTTTTTATTTTTTTTTTATTTTAGGCTGACTCGCTCAAACTAACAATGTAAAAGATGAAATACAAGCATGACACAGCCATCGGATTTGTGTCATGTTCTTCCACAGTGGCATACGACGCCCAAAGCGAAAATTTGTAGCATATGGAAGTGAATTTGCTTATTATCAAATGTTTTTCAATTATGGGTTGAGTACATAAAAGTTTCTTAACAACCATATTTTGTTAAGTAGATGAAAATGGAGATTTCAGAAATTTTTACCTCTTTGCTCAAGGAAACAAGTTGAAAAAAAATTGATACGATTTAGACTCTCAAAAAACTTCATGTATGTTGAAGCTTTGACATTTTTTTAGAATCCGTTAGATTATAAGTTAAAAAAATTGTTTATTGATCGTGTATACTAGGGTAAATTAGTGAAGTGACTCTGCACACCGCAGTAAAATTAACTTAAACTTTAAAACTGAGTTATGAATGTTGTTTGATGTTGTGGTTTTGTCAGGCCCATTACACACTTAGAAAATTGATTTTCTATTAACACACTTTAAAAGTCATAAATAGTCATTGGTTTAACCAGAAGGAAAAGTAAAATTATAGTTTATGAAAAAATTAATCTTAGTTTTAAAGTAAAAATAACTGAATATAGGCATTTATAATCAATATCTACAAAAAGGTGTCTAGAAATAATATATTTCGTGTAAATATAGAGTGAAACGATTTTTTTTAAATATTGTAAATGAAACAGATAATTAAATATAATATTCAGTTCTAAAGTGTTCGTAAAGTTAAGTGATATATTCATTTTATAGTCATAATAATATATAAGATCCGTTATCTTGTGTGTTATTCTGGCACAACCAATTAAAAATAGATCATTATCTACTCTAAAAATATGCATTCTTACATGCATGTTACAAACATATAATTCTTATATTTTATAATAATCGTTAAGTAAACATAACGTTTGCTCAACATATCATTAAAAAATTGACATTTATTTTTGAGTTTATTACACATGCAAAAGGTTTTAAAATAGAAACTTTATTTTTCGCTTAAATAGGACTGTATTACATTAAGCAGATAAAACTTTTTCTCTTAAAGAGACAAAAATATTATTTCGTTTCAAAATTGTATGTAAATAAATCTTTTTTTTTTACTCTACTTATAGAGAATGGTATATTATGAAACTAAGACGTAATCTTTGTGCAAAGTACTTTAGAATATTTTCTGTTTATAATCCTTTAACTGTATATTAGATTGAATGTATATAGAACTGCTTAAAGTAAGTCATTTAATTTTAGAAAGTTTCTAGTATTAATTGTTTTATTCTGAAATCGTAAACTACGTAATGATTTCTTTATGACAAAAATTTTTTTATCTATTTTCAATAAAAATAAATTTTTATAAGAACAAATTGCATGTATATGAGGGTTATATCTGTTTACGCTACCTACACAGTTTATGCAATGCATTTGTTTCTCCATACCATTTGAAATAGTCAATTCTACACCTATAAATTAACTTTAGTAATACAATGGTTTAGATTCTTTCATAAAGTTTAAGAATGGTCATTTTAAAACTACATATGCAATGCTTTTTTGAGCTCTGTGACAATACGAAATTAATGCTTTTAATGTACTGAATACAGTAAATAATACCATCGAATGCAATTAACAGTTAGATAAATTTAAAATAAATGAAAAGAAAACTATACACAGCAATTTTTGCCGTAAACGAATACAAAAATTTATTTAATAAAACAACATAGAGTATATATTAATTTATTACATGTTATTTGTTATAGATAGTTTTATTACATTATGTGAATCTAATATTTAAATTTAACTATATTCAAGTTTATTATAATAAATAATTATATTTTATTATACAAGTTTACAATATTAAAAGATCGAATACAATTTAAAAGACAAGAAACATGTATAGAATGTTTAACTGTAAAATTTATATATTTTTCCCTTAAATTACCCGTATTTAAACAAAATACTGCTAAATTAAAATTTTATTATTGCTTGTGTTTAAGCCTACAATATACCGAAACAAATTTTCAACTACTATTCTTAAAAACTCCCTTTCGGCTTGGCCTATAGGCGTGGTAGATTTCGAAGAGTTTCCATTTCAACAACAAAAAATATAATATTATTAACGATAAACCCAGATTAACTACTTTATTTGGATTTTGAAAATTTTTTAATTTCATTTTTCTGCAAGAACTGATTTTATCAAAATCCTCTTAAACGAAATTCTGCTCAAATGCCCATTTTGAAAACATATTTTGAATATATATTCTGACTTTATTAAAAAATCGACCAATACGCACATTATAGTATAATTCCTAAATGACATAAAAACTGTCAATTTAATGCGTTTGAGAGCAAAATTGAATTTAAAAATGAGTCATAAAATAACCAATTTGTTATTTGAATATATCCACAATTCTTTAATCATAATCACTTTGGGATTTTTTTTCTTTTTGCGAAGTGCCCACTTTGAAAGCTTTTTAAAAGCCTCTATCAAAAAATTGATGAATACGCACATTATATAGTTTCTAAATAACAAAAAACTGTCAATTGAATGCGTTTGAAAGCAAAATTGGATTTAAAAATGAGTCATAAAATAACCAGTTTGTTATTTGAATACATCCTCAATTCTTTAATCATGATCGCTTTGGGAAATTTTGTGCGAAGTGCCCATTTTGGCAGCCTTTTTAGAAATATATTCGGTCTTTATGAACAAAATGGCCAATCCGTCTCACTATACAGTTTCTAAATAAGAGGACCTGTAAATTGGATGCGTTTGAGAACAAAAGTGGATTTAAAAATGACTCAGAATAAACGCAATTTGTTATACTTCCTCAATTTTTCGATCATTATTACTTCGTGAAATTCTGTTCAAAATACCCTTTTTGGCAGCCTTTTTAAAAATATATTCTGCCTTTATCAAAACACTGGCCAATATAGTTCCTAAATAAGAGGATCTGCCATTTGTATGCGTTTAAAATTAAAAAATGAATTTAAAAATGAGTCAGAATATAAACAGTTTGGATTTCATGTTTTATCTCCAACTCCTATTTTTGTTTAATTTATTTTTGATATAAGAATTGGTCCTATGAAAAACATCTTAGTATAAAAGTTGTAGATATTATTGAGAAGATGTAAAATAAATTTAATTAGATCTGATTGCTTAAGAATTATGGATTTTTTTCTTTTTCCTCCCTCCATTTTCTCTCAGTTTTTATTTTTTTTTTAATCGGTAAATGTTGGCCCTATCAAAAATTTGTAAATACAAAAGTTTTAGATAATGTTAAGTACATTTATAAAAAAATTAGTTGAATTTGATATCTTGAGAATTGACGAAGTTATGAATTTATGAATTTACGAAGTTATGAACCCTGTTTTTTTCGCCCCTTGAGCCCATTTTTATCTTTATCAAAAATCTGTCATGCATAAACTTTTAGCCCATTTTTTAGAAGTAATAAAAACTTCAAACTGATTCGATATCTATTTTAACTAAGAAGTTATCGCGTTTTTTCGGTTTTCACAAAAACTCTCCCTATATCCTCCCCTTTGGTCCGATTTTGCCCATTAACGAACTCGACCGAGACTTTATGTCCCTTGATTTTATATAAAAATTTGAAGAAGATCTGAGCATAATTATGGAACTTATCGTGTCTGGAAGAAATTGAAATATATATATATATATATATATATATATATATATATATATATATATATATATATATATATATATATATATATATAAACATTTTTACTGATGGTAGTTTTGGTGTCTAGGAGTCATGATCGGTGTAGATGTGCAAAAAGTTTTCAGAAATTTCAACGTGGGAGAAAATGCAATAGGTAGTATTTCATACGAAATCTACCTAAAATACTAATAAGAAATAATAATAAAAATAGTTACTCTCTACAATATTGAACGTACGAATGTTTATTTTTGTTTCATAGTATGAGAATGACATATTTTGAAACCAATGCTCATTATATGCACAGTAAACAAGACTCTTAAATAAAACATATAAGAACATTCTATGAAACTAAGACGTAAACTTTGATCAATGTTTTTAAAAATATTTTTCGTATGCATTCATTAAATGTTCATTAGATGCACAGTAAACAGAACTTTTTAAGAAAATACATAGAATAACGACTTGCGATGAAACTAAGAAGTAAACTTTAAGACAACTGCTTTAAAATCTTCCACGTTTAAAACTAATAAAAGTTCATTAGATGCACAGCAAACAGAACTGCTTAAGACAATAGATAATGGCATGCTATGAATCTGAGACGAAAACCTTAAGGAAACTCTTTTAAAATCGGTTCCGTTTAAATCCATTAAATATACATCAGAAGCACAGTAAACAAAAATGCTTAAGATGGCATGGGAGAATGATACGGTCTGAAACTAAGACGTAAACTTCAAGAAAACTCCTTTAAAATCTTCCCCGTTCAAAACTAATAAATGTTCATCAGATGCACAGCAAAGAGAACAGCATAAGGTAAGACATAAGATAATGACATTCTATGAAATTGAGACGAAAATTTTAAGAAAACTCTTTTAAAATTGTTTCTGTTGAAATCCATTAAATATACATCATAAGCATAGAAAAGAGAACTGCTTAAGATAAGGAATTGGAGAATCACATGGTAAGAATCTCGAAGTAAACTTGAAGCAAAGTCTTTTAAAATCATTTCCATTTAATTCCATTAAATGTTTATTAGATGCACAATAAACAGAACTTTTTAAGGTAAAAACTCGAGGAAATGACATGCTATGAAACTACGAGGTAAACTTTAAGCAATGTTTTTTAAAACATTTTCTACTTAAATCCATTAAATGTTCCTTATCTGTATGTTAAATAAGACTGTTTGTGATAAGGTATGAGAGAATGATATGCTATGAAACTAATACGCATTTTTTTACAGGAGTTCTTTAAAATATTTCCCATTTAAATTTATTAAATGTGCATTGACGCATAGTAAAGAGAACTTCTTAAGATAAGACATGATATGGAACAAAGAGATAAGCTTTAAGCAAGGTCCGTTAAAATCTTTTCCGTTTCAATCCACTGAATGTTTATTAGATGCACAGTAAACTAAAATACTTTAGATAAGACAAGAGATAATTACATGCTATGAAATTAAGCGATAAACTTTAACCAAAATACCTTAATATCTTTTCCGTTTAAATCCATTAAATGTTCATTAGATGCACAGTTAACAGAACTGCTTAAGATAAGATATCAGAGGTTTACATGCTATGAAACTAAGACGTAAACTTTACGGAAAGTTCTTTAAAAACTTTTCCGTTTAAATACTTTAAATGCTTATTAGATGTAAAAGAAACAGAACTGCTTTTAAAAAGACATAAGAGATTGACATGCTATCAAACTAAGACGTAAGTTTTAAGCAAAGTCCTTTAAAATCGTTTCCAATTAAATGCATTATATGTTCATTAGATGCACATTAAACAGAACTCTCGATATAAGTGATTTAATTTCAGATATTTTCTAGTTTTGATTGCTTGATTCTGAAATTGTATAGCAGCTAATGGTTCCTTATGTCTTTTAATTACTTTTAAAGAAATATTTTCATGAAAGCAAATTGCATAAATCTAAAGTATTTATCGTTTTACCTACCTAATTGTGAAGCTATACGAAATGATTTGGTCTTTTTTCTTTCAAAATTATCTAAATGGTCAATTATAAGAATATAATATAACATTTGTAATGTAAGGTTTCAAATCCTTTTAGAATGATTTTAAAATTAATTTTATTCCTAAAACTGCCTGTACAAAGCTTTTTTAATTTCTAATACAATACTAATTTAATACATTTAATATAGAAAATTTACATAATGAAATCTAATGTAATTAAAAATTAGGCAAATTTGAAATATGTAGAAATAATTTTATTACCAGTACTTTTAAAATTAACAAACGTAAAAATCTATATAACAAAAAAACAAGGAATGCATTCGATATCATTACATAATCTTAGATATATATTGTTGGTTTATTGCGTTGGATGATTTAATTATTTAAATAATACTATATAAATATACAGATCAATACAATTTAAAAGATTGCGAAAATATATGAAATTTTTCAATAGAAATGAAAAATTATTGTATCATTTTATTTATAAAAATATATATATATTCGTAATCATTCATAAATGCTCTTAAAAAAGGCGTAAAATTTCCTGTATGTAGGCCTAGAATACACCCAAGAAGATTAAGCATTTTTCTTCAAATGTTATTTAAAATCTTATGTCACTTCAGTATTGTATAATATTTTCTTTGTGTTTCATATAGAGATAATAATATATTATTAAACAAAGACATACATTTATGCCAATTACAACGAAATGTTTTCTGTTTAAATAATTAATCTTTTCCTTAGATTAATAGTGAACAGAACAGCTCAATTCATTAACTCATTTAATTTTATGCATTTGTTTAGTTTTTGCTTTTCTAATATCGAAGGGTAGCTGATGGTTTTTTATGGTCAAAACTTCGATCGACTTTCAATAAAAGAATAATTTTTAAAGAGCAAATTGCATGTATTTGTTGTTTAAACTATATTATGACCATAGTGCATGAAGGAACGTTATTTATTTTAATGCCTGGTTAATTCTATCAGCTTGAAATAATCAATTCCAAACATGTAATTTAACTTTTATAAGATAATAATTTAATTTCTTTTTAAATGCTTACAAAATTCTTTTATTTTTAAAACTATACACACAGCACTTTTTAAAGTTCGATCACAATGAGAAAATTAATACTTTTAATGTATAAAATTTGGAAATAGTGAAATCGAATAAAATTAATGCTTAGCAAATTTAAAATAAATGAAAAAAAAAACTTGATTTCTCGTTTATGTAGGTCTGTATAAAATACAAGCAAATAAAACATTGCATCTTAAAATATCATTTAAAATTTTAAAATAATATTTAACTTTAAAATTGCATGCAATTATGTTATATTTTGTTTCAGACAGACATAGTGATATCTTATAAAACTAAAATGCAATCAAAGTACGTTTAAAACTCATTAAAATACTTAAATGATGAGCAAAATACTTTAAAATATTTTTTGTTTTAATTAATTAAATGCATAGCAAAGGCAACTGTTTACGGTAGGTGCTTTAATTTTAGATGTTTTCTAGTCTTGTTTGGTTGATTCTAAAATAGTAAATTAACTAATGGTTTCTTTATGGTAAAAAAATTTTCCACTTTCAATAAATAATTTTAATGTTATAGAAAATTGCATATCTGTCAAGTTTATGTACACACTTTCTCTGCCTGATAAAAAAAAGTGCACGAAAAAGTAGAATATTTTTTTCTCGAAAACTATCTAAAATATTTAATTCTATACATGTAATTTAACTTTTGTTAAATAAAGTTAAATAAATATTTCAGTTCATTCAGAATGTTTACAAAATTTTACAAGGATAGTTTTATTTTTAGAGCTAAATACATAACGCTTATCTAAGGAATAAAAAATGAAAATTATTTCATTTAATGTATGAAATAATAAATAATAGCGAAATTGAATGCAATTAATTTATAGGTGCGTATAAAATAGCAAATCTATAATAAACTTCTTGACAAAACTTTTATTTGATGAAGAGCATAAAAATATTATTTTTGCGATTCGAGTTCATTATAAAATTACACTTATGCATAGAATTTTAAAGTATTAGGATAATTTATTTTTTTTGTAGAACGATAATATGTCAAATCAAATTAGACTGCTATTCATAGAATAACATTAAAAAAACTATATTTCGTTTCCAAATTTAGGTAAAAATATTAGTTTTTATTTACCTCTAGAGAATGATATACGATAAAACTAAGCTCATATGAAAAGTTCCTGTAGAATTATGTAACGACTGTTTATTTTTTGTTAAAAATGGATATCCACTTTCAATAAAATATTTTTTATACGAGCAAACTGCATGTACCTAATTTTTGTATATTTTTAGGCTATCTAAATCCAAGAGTGCACCGGTGGATCGATTTTTCTATCACTGTCTGAAATATCCTATATGAAATAGCTAATTTAAGTTTTGTAAGATAAGGGTTTAGATTCTGACAAATCTTTTACAAAATTCATTTTCTTCTTAAAACTGCATGCTTTTCTAAAATCTAACAGAATACGAAATTAATATTTTTAATGTTAAATACACTAAATGGTAAAATTTGATGCAATTAACATTTAATTATATTTAAAGTAGAAAAATGAAAAATTAGTTTTTTTATTAGTTATGTTTCAATTACAGAATAACATAAAAATAGCATTTATTTTAAACTTTATTATATATGCACAACATTTCAAAATATAAGATTAATTTTTCATGTATGTAGAGCAGCAATAAACATAAGAAAAGAATACTTAATCTTTAAAATAAAAGTTAAAAAAAAAATATTTTCCTCCAATATCGCACGTAATTATGTTTCTTACTTTTTGCATACACAGAGAATAATGTATTATGAAACGAAAATGAAAATTTCAAGCAAAGTACTTTAACCCCTTAACTATTAAATATTTTTGACAACATAAATTAAAACTTGGAGCTAAACACCACTTTTTACATGCGAAAATATTTGGCTTACTTAATTGAAAAATTTCTGATAATCAATAAAGATAAGTTTGCGGTTACAAATCAATTGTATTAAAAGTAATAAAGCAAGAAAACTGTTCTTATCCCAATTCAGTTCGGGCATCACGATTAAGGAGTTAAAATATTTTCTGTTTAAAACCATTAACAATCCATTAGATGCACTGTAAAAGTAACTGCATCAGTCCTTTAACTTTAGAAATTTTCCATCTTTGAATTCATGATTCTGAAATACTAAGACAAGTAATAGTTTCTTTATGGTAAAATTTTTTATTCTCTTCCAATAAAAGATTGTTTTGTAAAATCCAATTGTATGTATAGGAGGATTATGTCTATATACACTACCCCATAATGAGCGTGTTGAAATGGATAGATATTTTTTCACAAATGTCTAAAATATTCAATTCGAAACATAAAATTTAACAATTGTAAAATAAACGTTAATATACTTCCGAAACATTTGCAAAATCCATTTTATACTTAAAAATGCATTCACCGCAAATTCTTAAAATACAGAAAAAATTAAACATTTTTTGAACCAAGTTGACCAGACATTAATGGGTTCTGAAGGGATTTTTGTGTTGTGATTGTGTTCTTAATATATTGCAAGAGTCTTGCAATCTAGAAATGTGTTCTAAAAATAGTGTGGTTAATTGTTTTAAAATAATTTTCTAAATAGTGTTTATGAAAATACAGTCGAGTCTCTCTATATCGAAACTCCATACATCGAATTTCTCTATATAACAAATTTTTAGCAGGAACGGCCCCCTTTTTTCATGATTACATTAAAAACAGTCTCTATATAGCGAAATATCTATCTCCATATAACGAATTTTTTTCATAAAATGTTCTTTATTGATAAAGTTTTAAAAAAGCTTCAAGATCACATGGAATCAAATTCCCATCACTTATTTTTGATTTATCGTTCAAGGCTGAGTTTTTTATATTGCTTCTCTACCTTGAATCTCCTTGATGTTTAAGTTCAACGAATTCATTACACCAGCCCCCCTCCCACACATCTTTTAACATCCTTCGAGAAAGTGTCAATTTAATTGTTACACAAATAAAACCTGGATCAATGTGGTAATTGAAGTCAGTGTTGATTTCAGAGGGTGGCTTGGGGGGGGGGGGGGGCATTCACTCACGGAGCAATGAGATCGCCCCCGAAAATTTGAGATGTTGTGTTTTCAATGGCAAAAAATTAACTTACGTTTTTCTTGCGTGATTTTTATTAAGCTTTTAAATAAATGTTTATTCTTTTTTTGAAACTGTTCAAATAATTAAGAAATAGGATATTACGTTAATATTTATAGTTAAACACTCCAAATTTTTAATTAAACGTATAAAAAAATTACTTGTTCAAAATTTGCACATTAAACAGAAATTTTAACGGCTTTCTCTATTTAACGAATTTCTCTATATAACGAATTTTTACTGGAACAATGCATTTCGTTATATAAAGACTTGACAGTAGTTTATTAAAATAGTGTTGAGCTGCACAACACTTTGTCCCTAAATAAACAAAAAATTGTAAACACCACGCAATTTTGAAAACTATGAAACATCACATTAAAAATATTTAAAAAATATTTTCTATATGGTGCTTTTTAAATTACTCAATTTTAAAAATGAATGTTTCGAAATATGTTTATTTAATTTTAACAACACGTTTTGAAAAATCTTTTTGTTTCATACAACACATTCACAACACAATCAAAAACGATTTTGTTAAATGTGTTGATTTGTTATGTTCAGTAGTTTTTGAAAAGTTTTTTATGTGTTTGCAGTGCACGCAACGATTTCAAAGTAGTAAAAATACATTGAATACATGAAGACGTAAGTTTCAAAATTCGCCTTGTCCAGAAACCCAAATTTCCGGGAATCGCAAAAAAGAACGTCAAATTTCGTTAACTTATTAACAAATTAAACTTTCATTCTTATAATAACTTTTCTAATATCTTTTTTTTTTCTCATTTAAAATTGTACATAACAATGCCCTTCACACTTGTACACAATAATCCCTTCATTTCATACACAAGGGATTATATGTTATGAGAGAATTATGTTACAGTTATTTTGGCGTATATGTGGACTTACTTGGAAAAGTATTTTTATTCTTAAAATAACTGTAAAAAACGTTTTTATTGTTTCAAAATTTTACATAACAATGCTTCTATTGATTTCATATAAAAAATTATATGTTATGAAAATAAAACGTAAACTTTAAGCAAAGTACGTTCAAGTCATTTCTGTTTAAATCCATTAACTGTTTATTCGATGCACAGTAAGCATAACTGCTTAAGAAAAGTCGTTTAATTTCAGATAATTTGTCCAGTCTTGATTGCTTGATTCTAGAATCTCGAATGAACTAATGGTTTCTTTATGGTAAAAACTTTTATTCCATTTCAATAAAAGGTATTTTTTAAGAACAAACTGCATTTATCTGATATTTGTATCGGTTTAAGCTATCTAATAGAGATAGTGCACGAATGGATAAGAATTTCTTTTCTTTAAAAGTAATAGTGAATTCTGTACACATTTAAATTTTGTGATCTAATGGTTTAGATTTTTTTCAGAATGTTTAAAAAATGCTCTTTACTTTATAAGATACACATACAACGCTTTTCTAATTTCTAGGAGAATAAGAAATTAAGACTTTTAATACATAAATTAAAGTTAATAATTAAATCGAATGCAAATTTATGTACATATTTATAGTTAAATTAAAATTTATACAAAATATTTTTGTGTAATACTGTGATATTTTTATTGTAATATTGTGATATTTTTATTGTAATAATTTTACAAATGACTAAAGCGAATGACTAAGACGATAGAGTGGTCTTTGGTTTGGTTTGTCATGTCGTTTTTTTCTGTCAACAGCATTCGATTCATAGTTTTGTGAGATAATGCCCACATCTTGAAGTGCACCAGACACGATGGCAGCACCTGCTGATCGAAAATGCCCAAACTGTCCAATATTCTGGCTGATGCCAATTTTCGTCAATACAGGGGATGTGACACCTAGCTCGGCAGCATTTTGGCTTTTCAATGATAGCTGATGATGCAGAAAAGTGAGTTTGCTCTCAATACATCGGTCTAGTTTACACTCAATATTCATATTCAAATCTTTTGAACTGAAAAAAAACAGTATTTTCGGAAATGGTCCAAAAGATTGCAGTAGCTTTCAATATCTTATATTGTTTTACAAGAATTTAAAAGAGCGCTATAAACAGTTTAATTTTTCTTAAAATGCTGCTGTGGTAAATTATTAAGATTGAATCTCATTTACAGGTCACTTGTAACTTATTAGCAACTCCTTCTCACTGGCAAGAAATAAATAGATGTTGACCGATTCCTTTCTTCGGTTATTTTTTAAATACCAGTTTATAAATTTTATAAATTTTTGTAATAGGGAGCATATTTACTGGCATATCAAAGCTAGACCCAAATAGGTGTAATTCATATCTCATTCTCTCTCTCTCTTTTTATTTTTATTTATTTATTTTTTTAACAACGCCATGGTAGAGTAATATTCAAAGTACACTAGCAGTTTTTCGAAACTTTAAATAACTTGCAGTAGTATTAAATTTCGAAATTAGTTTATTTATTTATTTTTACTTAATATCCATGTAATATAATATTTCTTACGCAAAGGTAGGTTTTGATTGATATTAAAATAATTATTTTGCGTCAAAAATAAATCTAACCAAAATTAGATCTTTTTCCATTTTTTCAATATTTTATCGAATTTCCAACTTTTTTGTGGCAGTATTAAATTTCGAATTTATTACTTATTATTTTTTTTACTTAACCTCCATACGATATAACATCTTTTCCGCATTGTTGTATTTTAAAAATTATTAAGATTATTAGTTTTTGACAAAAATAACCAAACCAAAATTCGGTCTTTTTTCAATTTTTTTCTAAAATTCAACTTTTTTGTGGCAGCATTAAATTTTAAAATTACTTTTTTTCATTATTTTTCCCGTGATCTCCATTCAATAGAACATCTTTTCCGCATAAGTAGATTTTGATGAATGGTATTTTTTTTTTTCGCCATAGACAATCGATCCACCCTAATGTACAGTCAATAAAACTGTTTAAGATAAGACATCAGAGGTTAACATGCTATTAAACTAAGACGTAAACTTTACGGAAAGTCCTTTAATTTTTTTTCCGTTTAAATACTGTAAATGCTTATTAGATGCAAAAGAAACAGAACTGCTTTAAATAATACATGAGAAATTGACATGCTATCAAACTCAAGATGTATATTTTAAGCAAAGTTCTTTAAAATCGTTTCCAATTAAATGCATTAAATGTTCGTTAGATGCACATTAAATAAAACTCTCAAGATAAGAGATTTAAGTTTTGATATTTTCTAGTTTTTGTTGCTCGATTCTGAAATCATATGGCAGCTAATGGCTCCTTGTGTCTTTCAATTAATTTTAAAGAAATATTTTTCATGAGACAAATTGTATACATCTAAAGTGTTTATTGTTTTACCATACCTAATGATGAGGTTACATGAATTGATAGGGCGTTTTTTCTTTCAAAATTATATTAATGATCAGCTATAAGCATATAATGTAACATTTGTAATGTAAATCTGCAGATTCTTTTAGAAATTTTAATTTAAGATCAATTTTATTCCTAAAATTGCCTGCACAAAGCTTTTATAATTTCTAATACATTAATACTTTAATACATTTAATATAGAAAAATTACATTGTAAAATAGCATCCAATTAGAAAATAGGCAAATTTAAAATAGGTAAAAATAATTTTATTACCAATACTTTTAACACTTAACAAACGCAAAAATCTATATAACAAAAAAATCATGGAATGCATTCGATAATATTACATAATAATCGTTATAGATAGCTGGTTTATTGAGTTAGATGATTTAATTATTTAGATACAACTACATAAATATACAGCTCAATACAATTTAAAAAGTTGTAAAAATAGATGATTTTTTTTCAATAAAAATGCAAAATTATCATATCCTTTTATTTATTAAGAAAATTAATATTCGTGATCATTCATAAATGCTGTTAAAGAAGGCATGAAATTTTGTGTACGGAGGACTAGAATATGAACAAGAAGATTAAACATTTATCTTCAAATTTTATTTAAAATCTCATATCACTTCAAAATTGTATATTATTTTTCTTTGTGTTTCATATAGACAGAATAATTTGTTATTAAACAAAGACAAAAATATTAAGCAAATTACATTAAAATATTTTCTGTTTAAATCTATTAACTTTTCCTTAGATTCATAGTGAACAGAACAGCTCAATTCATTAACTCATTTAACTTTAGTTATTTCTTTAGTTTTTGTCGTTCTGAAATCGTAAGGCAGCTAATGGTTTCTTTATAGTAAAAGTTTCGATCGACTTTCAATAACAGAATTATTTGTAAAGAGCAGATTGCATATATCTGAGGTTTACGATATTATAGGTATAGTGCATGAACGAACGGTATTTACTTTAAATTTTTCGTTAATTCTATCAGCATGAAATAATATTCGAAACATGAAATTTAACTTTCATAAGATAATAATTTAATTTAATTTAATGTTTACAAAACTCTTTTACGTTTTAAAACCATTTACACAAAACTTTTTTAAGTTCTATCACATTGAGAAATCAATACTCTTAAACTAAAAAATTTGCAAATAGTGAAATCGGACGAAATTAATGATTAGGCAAATTTTAAATAAATGAAAAAAAACTTGATTTCTCGTTTATGTAGGTCTGCAATATACGCAAGCAAATTAAACTTTATATCTTAAAATATCATTTAAAATTTAAAAATAATATTTAGCTTTAAAATTGTATGCAGTTATGTTCCATTTTCTTTCAGACAAAGATAGTGATGTCTAATAAATTTAAATGTAATCAAAGTGCGTTTAAAAATTATTAAAAATTTAAACGATAAACAAAATACTTTAAAATATTTTCTGTTTTAATCAATTAATGAACATGAGATGCATAGCAAAGACAACTGTTTACGATAGGTGCTTTAATTTCAGATGCTTTCTAGTCTTTTTTGGTTGATTCTAAAAATGTAAATCAGTATGGTTTCTTTATGGTAAAAAATTGTTCCACTTTCAATAAAAAAATTTTATGTTAGAGAAATTTTCATATCTGTCAAATTTATGTGCATATTTTCTCTGCCTAATGGAAAAAGTACACTAAAAAGTAGAATATTTTTTTTCTCCAAAATTTTCTAAAATATTTAATTCTACACGTACAATTTATTTTTTGTTAAATAAATGTTTACGTTCATTCAAAATGTTTAGAAAAATAATTTTATTTTTATAGCTAATATACAACGCTTATTTAAGAAATAAAAAAAATAAAAAAATTACATTTAATGTATGAAATAAATAAGAAGAGCGAATCAGAATGCAATTAACTTATTGGAACATACAAAATAGCAAATTTGTAATCAACTTCTTGACAAAACTTTTATTTGATGAAGGGCATGAAAATAATATTTATGCGATTCGAGTTCAATATAAAATTACACTTAAGTATAGAATTTCGAAATATTAGATTAATTTCTCTTTTTTGTAGAAAGGCAATGTGTAAAATGAAATTAAACTATCATTCATAGAATATCATTTTAAAAACAATATTTCGTTTCGAATTTGTACGTAATAATATGAGTTTTTACCTACAGACAATGATATGCTATGAAACTAAGCCCATATAAAAACTTCCTGTAGAATTCTGTAGCGACTGTTTCTTTATGTTAAAAATGATTATCCATTCTCAATGAAATATTTTTTTTTATACAAGCAAATTGCATATGCCCATTTTTTTAACGATATCTAATCCCAAGAGTGCACAAATGGATTAAATATTCAATATTAAATAGCTAATTTAAGTTTTATAAGATAAGGATTTAAATTCTCTCAAAACTTCTACAAAATGCATTTTCTTCTTAAAATTGTACGCTTTTCTCAAATCTAACGGAATACGAAATTAACATTTTAATATATTAAATAAAGTGAATGGTAAAAATGAATACAATTAACATTTAAATATATTTAAAGTAGAAAAATTAAAATCCATTTTCTTTACAAATGATTCACTTATTGAATAACAAAAAATTAATTATATTTTAAACTTTTTTATGTATGCATAACATTTTAAAATATAAGATTAATTTTTTACATATGTAGAGCACCAATAAACACGAGAAAATTAATATTTAATCTTTAAAATATAAGCTAAAAAATATTATTTTCCTTGCACGTAACTATGTTTCTTACTTTTCCATACACAGATAATAATGTATTATGAAACGAATATGAACATTTCAAGCAAAGTACTATAGTTTACTTACTCCTTAAGTGTTAAATATTTTGACAACATAAATTAAAACTTGGAGCTAAACACCATTTTTTCCATGCTAAAATATTTGTCTTACTTAATCTAAAAATTTCTGATAGCAAATAAGATAAGTTTGCGGTTACAAATTCGTGGTATCAAAAGTAACGAAGCAAGGAAAGTGTTCTTGTCTGAATTTAGTTCGGGTATCCCAATTAAAGGAGACAGTGGACCTTTATTTTAGCAAAATCGTCTATAGCAAAATCTGCGCAAACAAATTTTTTTTCTGTGGTATAATAGTACCAAAACAGTTTTTACTTATTAAAATATCATTTACGAAAGTTTTAAGAAGTATTTAATAAAGGTAAGTATAGTATAAAGTATAGTATTTAATAAAGGTTATATAGTTTAAATCTGTTTTTTCAAAACTAATATTTCAGCGTTTTTAGATTTTTGAAATGCATTTTGCGACGTAATTTTTATCAATATTTGTGAAATTGTTAAGTAACTATCCTAATATTGTTTAGAAAGAAATTGTGTAAGCTTTTTAAAATTCGTCTTCATTAAGATAGTCAAATTTGATTTTTTACTTATTAAAAGACAAAATTTTCATTAAAATCGATATGGAATTTAGAAAAAAATCTGTAAATTATTAACTATTAAAGAATAAAAAAATCTTACACAACTTTGTTTATAATAGAATTTTATGTGGTAAAAAAGCAAAAGGAAAAAAGATATCTCAAAAATTAAGTCACGAGAAGCATTTTAAAATTTCGTTTAAAAATTTTTAAAAATTATTAAAAATTTTAATAATATTGGATTTTTTTTAAATTGTTCTATATGCGTTTGGTAAAATATATGTATGCACAAAATTTCATATAGCTGTGATGAAAATTAAAAAAAAAAATAACGTCTACCGTCCTCTTAAGGAGTTAAAATATTTTCTGTTTAAAACCATTAACAGTCCATTAGATACACTGTAAATGTAACTGCATCACTCCTTTAACTGTAGATATTTTCCATCTTTGAATGCAGATTATGAAATACTAAAAGAAGTAATTGTTTCTTTATGGTAAAATCTTTTATCCACTTTCAATGGAAGATTTTTTATAAATCCAATTGTATATATAGATGGATTATGCCTGTATACACTACCCCATAATGAGCTGTTTAAATGGATAGACATTTTTTTCATAAATAGTCAATCCAAATAGTCAATCCAAAACATAAAATTTAACAATTGTAAAATAATTGTTAACGTACTTCCGAAACATTTGCAAAATCCATTTTATTCTTAAAAATGCATTCACCGCAAATTCTTAAAATACAGAAAAAAAATTAAACATTTTTTGAACCAAATTGACCAGACATTAATGTGTTATGAAGGGGTTTTTGTGTTATGATTGTGTTCTTAATATATTGCAAGAGTCTTGCAATCTAGAAATGTGTTCTAAAAATAGTGTTGTTATTTTTTTTAAATAATGTTCTAAATAATATTTATGAAAATAGTTTATTAAAATATTGTTGAGCTGCACAAAACTTTGTCCCTAAATTAACAACAAATTGTAACACCATGCAATTTTGAAAAATATAAAACACGACATTAAAAATATTTAAAAAATATTTTCTATATGGTGCTTTTTAAATTACTCAATTATAAAAATGAATGTTTCGAAACATTTTTATTTAATTTTAACAACACGTTTTGCCCAATCTTTTTGTTTCATACAACACATTCACAACACAATCAAAAACGATTTTGTTAAATGTGTTGATTTGTTATGTTCAGTAGTGTTCGAAAAGTTTTTTATGTGTTTGCAGTGCACGCAACGATTTCAAAGTAGTAAAAATGCATTGAATATATGAAGACGTAAGTTTCAAAATTCGCCTTGTCCAGAAACCCAAATCTCCGGGAATCGCAAAAAAACGTCAAATTTCGTTACATTATTAACAAATTAAACTTTTATTCTTAGAATAACTTTTTCTAATATCTTTTTTTTTCTCTTTTAAAATTATACATAACAATGCTTCCCTTCATTTCATACACAAGGCATTATATGTTATGAGAGAATTATATGTTACAGTTATTTTGGCGTATATGTGGACTTGCAATATATCAAAATAAATAAAATTTTTATTCTTAAAAAAACTGTAAAAAACGTTTTTATTGTTTCAAAATTTTACATAACAATGCTTCTATTGATTTCATATAAAGAATGATATATTATGAAACTAAAACGTAAACTTTAAGCAAAGTACGTTAAAGTCATTTCTGTTTAAATCCATTAACTGTTTATTCGATGCACAGTAAACATAACTGCTTAAGAAAAGTCGTTTAATTTCAAATAATTTGTTCAGTCTTGATTGCTTGATTCTAGAATCCCGAAAGAACTAATGGTTTTTTTATGGTAAAAATTTTTATTCCATTTCAATAAAAGATATTTTTTAAGAACAAACTGCATTTATCTGATATTTGTAAAGCTATCTAATGGCCAGAGTGCACGAATGGATAAGAATTTGTTTTCTTTAAATGTAATAGTGAATTCTGAACACATTTAAATTTTGTGATCTAATGGTTTAGATTCTTTCATAATGTTTAAGAAATGCTATTTTCTTTATATGATACACATACAACGCTTTTCTAATTTCTATGAGAATAAGAAATTAAGAATATACATAAATTAAAGTTAATAATTAAATCGAATGCAAATCTATGTACATAGTTATAGTTAAATTCAAATTTATACAAAATATTTTTTATTGTAATACTGTGATATTTTTATTGTAATATTGTGATATTTTTATTGTAATATTTTTATTTCAGTTTTAATTTCCTTAAAATTCTAAAAATGAATTACACGTGCTTAATAGTAAATGATGTTATAAATAAATGTTTATTTTGCTGTGTATGTCGACTTGCAATATATAACCAAACAAATTAAACTTTCATTATTAAATAATAATAATATATATATTTTTTTCTTATTTTAAAATTGCACATGCAAATGTCTACCTTTTTTGCGTAATCAAGTAATTATATGTTATAAAAAAAAACTAACACGCAAATTTTAAGCAAAGTATTTATTATTTGTACGTGTAATAAAGTATAAATTTATTCCACGTCACATTTTTTATACAAAATTGTTTATTTTTATTATAAAAATTTAATATTAAAATTCAAATATAAATGTGTACATATATTTGCATATAAATGTAATTTAATAGATTACAATAGTAAATAGAAAGTTTCAAAATCACGGAATGTTATTAAGAAATTCTAAAAATTAATTACACGTGTTTAATAGAAAATGGCGTTAAAGACTAAATTTTATATTCCCATGTATGTTTATTTGCAATGTGCCCTAGCAAGTTCAATTTTTATCCTTAAAATAACTTTTTAAGTACTTTTTTTAAAATTCTACATCAAAGTATTTCCTTTCATTTCATATAGAAATAATTATATGTGAAATATATTATGAAACTAGAACGTAAACTTTAAACAAAGTACATTAAAATCTTTTCTGTTTAAATCCATTAACTGTTTATTAGGTGCACAGTAAACACAGATGCGTAAGATAAGTCGCTTAAATTTTTTTATATACTTTGCCCTGTCTTAATTGCTTGATTTTAGAATCTGCAAATGAACAAATGGTTTCTTTGTGGTATAGACTTTTTTTCCTTTTCAATAAAAAGTATTTTTAAAAAATCAGATTTCTTATATCTGAGGTCTGTACACTGTAAAAAAAAAAGGTCGATCTACTAAAAAAACTTTAGTGATCCTTATAATTACTAAAAAATTTTTAGTAATCTTAGTCGGTTACTAGAAAATCTGTAAGAATTACAAGAAAAAAGTTAGCAACGAATAGAGTTAATAGTTTTATATTTTTAATAGCTCTTACTAAAACTCAGTTGGTGTGGCCTTGGTAGCATAGTGGTTATAGTAACGGACTCCAGGCTAAAAGGTCCCGGGTTCGAAACTTGCCACCGCCAAATACACCCTGAATGTCTGTAGTGTCTAGTTAATAAAGGGATTATAAAAATCCTGTCGGAGCAGTTAAGAATGTTTAGTGCTGCCATCTACTGCGTTTTTGCCGAAAATCTTCCGCTTCAGAAGTCTGGATGCAGCTCGATGGAAGCTCCTCCGCTTCGGTTGCCCGTAATGGTTATTAAAAGTAATTTTGGAGCTATTACTAAAATTTGCTTTGTGGCTCATACTAAAAATTTTTAAGTTAGTTATACAAAAAATTCTTTTGTTCAGTTTACAAAAGAAATGCTTGTTTCACTTGCAAAAAAAAAGTTTGTAATGGTTACTAAAAAATTCTGTGGAATACAAATTTACTAAGAAATTTTTAGTAACCTCTTGAATTTTTTTTTACAGTGTACCTGTTCAAGCTATCTAATGGCGAGGGTACACAAATGGATAATTTATTTTCTTCAGAAGTATCACAAATAGTGATTTCTAAAAATATAATTTAACTTTTGTAATATAAGTGTTTAGATTCTTTGAAAACAATAAAGTAATGCTTTTTTCTTCATACAATACATGCACAGCGATTATTTTATTTCTAAGAGAGTAAGAAATTAAGACTTTTATAGTGTAAAATAAATTAAATAATTAAATTGAATGCAAATAACGCTTAAGTAAATTAAAAGTAAATGAATAACAAAAGTTAAGAATAAATGATTCTTTTGTTGCGCATTATGTGGACTTCCAATATACTCAATCAATTTAAACTTTTATTCTTAAAATAGCTTTTATAATATCTTTTTTTTTTCTTGTTTTAAAATTGTACAAAACAATGCTTCACTTCATTTCATACACAATGAATTATATGTTATGAAATAATTATATGTTATGTTTATTTTGCTGCGTACGTGGATTTACAATATATACACACAAATTAAACTTCTATTCTTAAAATAAATTTAAAAATACATTTTTTATTGTTTCAAAATTTTACATAACAATGCTTTTCTTGAATTCATATACAAAGAATTATATGTTAAGAAACTAAGACGTAAACTTTAAGCAAAGTGCACTAAAATATATGTCGTCCTTCCCATTGCCGCGACCGGATATATCCGTTCCTGCAGGTTTCACTGCAATTGAAACTTTATTTAAATTAATATAATTCTACAAATATAATCCAGTTTTAAGAAATTAGGTTATGATTGATACTTTCAAGGCTCATAAACATATACGTAACAAAAAGTTATACCATGATAGAAAATCCCTCTTTTATTAACATTTAAAATAAATTGCAGAGAAAAAAACTTTACAATTTTGCCCTTTTACTCGGCAGTCAGGGGGTTAAATCCATTAACTATATATTAGATTCACAATAAACAGAGCTGTTTGAGAAAAGTAGTTTAATATTAGATATTTTGTCCAGCCTTCATTGCTTGATTCTAGCATTGAAAATGAACCAATGGTTTCTTTATGGCATAAACTTTTAATCCCTTTCAATGAAAAGTATTTTTTAAAGATCAGATTTCATATTAAAATAGCAAATAAAGCCTTTGTGCACAAATGTTTAAAGATAGAAAACCAACGATCTTTAATTTAATACTTTTTTTTCACTCGTCTTTTAGTTTTTGTTTTGCTTGTACTCCGATAGATGTCGCTACTTGTCCACCCAGTTGGTTTGGCTACTTTCTTCTCATTGGTTGCCTTTCTTTAGGTGGGATTGTTCCCATAGCGGGTATATAAGCCTGCGTCTCTCTATCTCTTTGCTCAGTTTTGCTATTTTTTAGCTCGCTGAGTTTTGCACTGATGAAGAATCTCGGTAGTAGATTCGAAATAGCTATTTGCTACCTTCTCATACTTTATTTGTGCATTTATAATCGTTGGTTTTCTATCTTTAAACAGATTTCATAATCTGAGTTTTATATCTGTCTAAGTTATTTATTCGCAAGAGTACGGCAATGGACAATATATTTTCTTCAACACAATATTTCTTTCACAAATAGTGATTTCTACACATGTAATTTAACCTTTATAATATAGGAGTTTAGATTCTTTGAAAACGATAAAGTAATGTTTTTCTGATATAACGCTTTTCTAATTTCTAAGAGAGTAAGAAATTAATACTTTTATAGTGTCCAATAAAGTAAATTATTAAACTGAATACAATTAACGCTTAGGTAAATTTAAAGTAAATAACTAACAAAAGATTCCTTTGCTACGCATTATGTGTACTTGCAATACACTCAACCAAAATAAAACTTTTATTTTTAAAATTCATTTTATAATATCTTTTTTTGCTTGTTTGAAATTGTACATAACAATACTGCCCTTAATTTCATACACAAGGATTTATATGTTACGAAAGAATCATATGTTATGTTTATTTTGATGTGTATGTGGACTTGCAATATATCCAAACAAATTAAACATTAATTCTTAAAATAACCTTTTAACCCTTAAAAAATACATTTTTTATTGTTACTGTCATTACTGTTACTTACGTTATTTATGTTACTTATGTTATTTGAAAAAATTACATAACAAAACTCCTCTTGGTTTCATATACAAATAATTATATGTCATAAAACTAAGACGTAAACTTTAAGCAACGTACATTAAAATCTATTCTGTTTAAATCCATTAACTTTTTCTTAGATGCATAGTAAACAGAGCTGCGTAAGATAAGTCGTTTAATTTTGTATATTTTGTCCAGTCTTGATTACTTGATTCTAGAATCGCGAATGAACTAATGGTTTCTTTATGGTAAAAACTTTTATTCCATTTCAATAAAAGATATTTTTTTAAGAGCAAACTGCATACATCTGAGATTTATATCTGTTTAAGCTATCTAATGGCGAAAGTGCACGAATGGATAATAATTTGTTATCTTCAAAAGGAATAGTGAATTCTAAACATATAATTTAAATTCTGTAATCTAATTGTTCAGATTCTTTCAGAATGTTTAAGAAATGCGTTTTTCTTCATAAAATACACTGGACATTTCTATTTTCTAAGAGAATAAGAAATTAAGATTAATGCGTAAATTAAAGTAAATAATTAAAATGAATACAATTAACGCTTTGGTAAATTTAAAGTAAATTAATAAAATAAGTTTAAAAAATACTTTTGATGTGTATTATGTGGAATTGCAATATAATCAATAAAATTAAACTATGATTCTTAAAATAACTTTTAAAATATATTTTTTAGTATTTTAAAATTGAACATAACACTACATCCCATACTTCCACATATGCAAAATGAACTAATTGTTTCTTTATGGTAAAACATTTATTCCCTTTCAATAAAAAGTATTTTTAACAGCAAACTGCATATATATGAGGTCTATATATGTAAAAGCTTTCTAATTGAGAAAGTGCACAAATGGATAAGAATTTTTTTTTGTTTCAAAAGTGTGAAAAATAGTGACTTCTAAACATATAATTTAACTTTTGCAATACATGGAAAATAAAGTAATTAAAGCGTGTAAAATAAAATAATTAATTAAATCGAATGCATTTAACTCTTAAGTAAATTTCAATTAATAGAATATAAACTTATTTACAAAAAAATTAATATTAACCTAACACAAAATTTTATTAAGCAAAAATACATATAATTTATACTTATTTATTACTTGATATTTCTTATAGATAATTATTTAATTACATTGGACAAATCTAAAATTTAAAGTCAAATTTATGAATGCAATTATAGTTAAATCAATTATGTACAGGATATTTTTATTGTAATATTGTCTTATATATGTGCATTGTAATATTTTTGTTTAAGTATGTAATTTTCTCAAAATTATAAAAATGAATTATATGTTTTTTATTACCAATGTCGTTAAAAAAAATCCTGTGTATGTTGACTTGCAATATACTAAAACATATTAAATTTCATTCTTAAAAAATCTTTAAAAATATATTTTTAAGTTATATTTAACACTGTAAACATCTTTTTTTTTAATTTCAAAATTGCTTATAAAAATGTTTCCCTTTATTTCATGTACAAAGCGTTATTTTTTATGAAAATGAAAGACAAACTTTAAGCTAAGTACATCAAAATATTTTTTCTGTTTATATCCATTAACTGATTATTTCATGCACATGCACAGTAAACAGAGCTGAGTAAGATAAGTCGTTTAATTTTGGATATTTTGTGCTGTCTTGATTGCTTTATTCTAGAATCGTAAAGGAACTAAAGGTTTCTTTATGGGAAATACATTTATTTTCTTTCTATAAAAAGTATTTTTTAACAGCAAACTGCATCTATCTGAGTTTTATATCTTTTAAGCTATTTATTGACGTGAGTGCACAAATAGATAAGAATTTGTTTTCTACAAAAGTGTCAGAAATAGTGAATTCTAAACATATAATTTAAATTTTGTAAACTAATAGTTTAGATTCTTTCAGAATGTTTAAGTAATGCTTTTTTCTTCATAGCATACACATACAATGCTTTTCTGATGTGTAAGTGAATAAGAAATTAAGACTTTTAATACGTAAATTAAAGTAAAAATTTAAATTAAATGCAATTAACGCTTTGGTAAATTTAAAGTAAATGAATAACAAAAGTTAAAACATTCTTCTGATGTGTATTATATGTAGTCGCAATATAATCAATAAAATTAAACTATATTCTTAAAATAACTTTTAAAATATATTTTTTAATTATTTTAAAATCGTACATAAAAATTCTTCCAACGCTTCCACATATGCAAGTGAACTAATTATTTCTTTATGGTAAAAAACTTTTATTTCATTTTAATAAAAAGTATTTTTTAAGAGCAAACAGCATATATCTGAGGTGTATATCTGTTTAAGCTATCTAATGGCGCGATTGCACAGATGGATAAAAGTTTATTTTCTTCAAAATTATCAAAATAGTCGATTCCAAACATATAATTTAACTTTTGTAATATAATGGTTAGATTTTTTCAGGATGTTTAATAGTTTTTTTTTCTTCGTCAAATGCATACACAACGCTTTTCTGATTTCTCAGAGAATAAAATATTAAAACTTTTAACGTGTAAATAATTAAATCGAATGCAATTAACACTTAAGTAAATTTAAAGTAAATGAATATAAAGTTACTTACAAAAGTTTTAATAGTAAACTAATACAAATTTTATGAAGCAAAAATACATAGAATGCATACTTATTTATTACTCGATATTAGTTATTGATATTGATTTTATTACATTGAAAAAATCTAAAATTTAAAGTCAAATTTATGTATATCGTTATAGTTCTTTATACAGAATATTTTTATTGTTATACTGTGACATTTTTATTGTAATATTGTGATATTTTATTACTATATTTTTTCAGTTTTAATTTTCTTAAAATTCTAAACATGAATTATATCTGTTTATAACAAATGACGTTAAATAAATTTATTTTGCTGTGTATGTCGACTTGCAATATATACTCATACAAATTAAACTTTCATTCTAAAAAAATCTTAAAAAAAAATCTTTTTTCTTATTTTAAAATTGCACATAAAAACGTCTGCCTTTTTTCATACACAAATAATTATACGTTATAAAAAAAAACTAACACGCGAACGTTAAGCAAAGTACTTTAAAATATTTTCTGTTTAAATCCATTAACTGTTCGTTAGATGCACTGTAAGCAGAGCTGCTTTAGAGTCGTTTAATTTTAGATATTTTGCCCAGACTTGATTGCTTGACTCTAGAATCACAAACAAACTAATGGTTTCTTTATGGTATAAATCTTTATTCTCTTTCAATAAAAAGTATTTTTTAAAAGAGCCTATAGCATATATCTGAGGTTTATATCTCTTTAAGCTATATAATGGCGAGAGTGCACAAAATAATACGAATTTGTTTTCTTTAAATGTATCAAAAATAGTGAATTCTAAACATATAGTTTAACTTTTGTAAGATAAGGGTTTAGATTTTTCAAAACTTTTATGTATTTTTTTTTTCATAAAAAATGCAAAACGAACGTTTTTCTAACTCTTAAGAGAATAAGAAATTACAACTTTGTGTAAAAGAAAGAAATAATTAAATCGAATGCAATTAACACTTAGGTACATTTAAATTAAATGAATGTAAATATATTTAAGAAAAATATTTGTAAACTAACACAAAAATTTATAATCAAAATTACATACAATTTAATTAGCTTATTTATAACTTAATATTAGTTATAGATAGTGATATATTTGCATTGAAAAAATCTCAAATTTAAAGTCAAACTTATATAAATAGTTATAAATAAATTTAATTTTATGCTGAATAATTTTATTGTAATATCTTTTTTATATATAAAATTCTCTTAAAATTCTAAAAATGTATTATATGTGTATGGAAAATTTCATTTAGCTTTGTATTCTGGAATTGCAATATTCCCAAGTATATTGAACTTTAAGCTTAAAATAACTTTTAAAAATACATTTACTTTATTTTAAAATTATTTAAAACAATGATATCTTTCATCTCACATAGAAATAATTATATGTTATGAAACTAAGATGTAAACTTTAAGCAATGTGCAATAAAATATTTTCTCTTTAAATTCTTTAACTTTTATCAGATGCAGAGTAAACATAACTGCTTAAGGAAAGTTGTTAAATTTTAGATATTTTGTCCTTCTTGATTGCTTGATTCTAGAATCACGCATGAACTAGTGGTTTTATTATGGTAAAAAAGTTTATTCTATTTCAATGAAAAATAATTTGTTTTAGCTATCTTATGATGAGAGGGCATAAATGGAAAAGAATTTGTTTTCTTCAAAAGTATCATGAATACAGAATTCTAAACATGTAATTTAACTTTTGTAATATAAGGGTTTCGATTTTTTCAGAACGTTTAAGTAATCCTTTATAAAATGCATACACAACGGTTTTCTAACATCTGAGCGAATAAGTAAATAAGACTTTTAATGTGTAAAATAATGTAAATAATTAAATTGAATGCAATTAACATTTAGGTAAATTTAAAGAGTCGATATATACACTTGTTTGAAAAAAAGTACTAGTAAACTAACACTAAACAAAAATACATAGAATGTATATACCGGGTATCACAAAAATGACTGATGGATTTTAAAATTCAATAACTTGCGAACGGTGACGGCTATTTAATTTTTTTTTTTTTTTTTTTTTTTTTTTTTTTTTTTTTTTTTTGCAGGAGGATTATGTATAATATTAGGAGTTTTTTTACCGTAACTTTTGATTTTAGTTTGAATTTGAAACAATAGAGGACGCTCACCGCAATTGAAGCCCAAGTCGACGCCGAAACTGACCTCACTCTGCACTGATCACCTGGCCTTCAATCGCCGTCAGCACCTTCTGTTGTTTTAAATTGAAACTAAAATAAAAAATTACGGTAAAAAAAACTCCTGACATTATATATAACCCTCCTGCATTTTTTTAAAAATAGCTGTCACCGTTTGCAAGTTATTGAATTTTAAAATCCATCAGTCATTTTTTGGGACACCCGGTATATTTATTACTCAGCATTAGTTATACATAACCAATTTATTGCATTGAATAAATCTAACTTATGTATATAGTTATAGTTAAATTCGATTTTAATCAAAACACATTTATTGTAATATTCCAATACAATTTTTATTTAAGGAAGTAATCTCTTAAAATTTCAAAAAGGAATTATACGTGTTTAATAGCAAATATCGTTAAAAAAATTCTTTTATTCTGAATGTGAACTTACAATATACCGAAACAAATGAACTTTTCATTCTTAAAATAAGTTTTAAAACTTTTTTTTATTATTACTATTTCAAAATTGTATACAACAATGTTTGCATTCATTTCATATAAAAATAATTAAGATTAAGGAAAGTACATTAATAACTTTTTTCTTAAAATCCATCAACTGTAAATTAGATGCAGAGTAAACAAAACTGCTTTAGATAAATCGTTTTATTTTCGATATTTTGTCCCCTCTTGATTGCTTGATTCTAGCATCGCAAATGAACTAACCGTTTCTTTATGGTATAAAACTTTTATTCCCTTTCAATATTGTTTTAAAAGAGCAAATTGCATTTTTCTGAGGTTTATATATGTTTAAGCTATTCTAATGGCGAGAATATACAAATGGGTAAGAATTTATTTTCTTCCAAAATATCATAATTAGACAATTCTGAACACAAATTTAACATTTGTAAGATAATAGATTACATTTCTTTTCAAAATGTTTACTAATACCCCTTATATTCCTAAAACTGCATGCAACCTGTTTTCTAAGTAATAAAAATACATAGAATGTATGAGAATATAATCTTCATTACCTTGTCCTGAAACCAAATTTCCAGGATTCGCGAAAACTTCAAAAAACTGCTTCGACTGAAATTCATTTTAAGTTAAGATTTTCCAATACAAGAAATACACGATATAAGTTTTGTCTTGCAAGTTTTTTTTTTTTTTTTTTTTTTTTTTTTTTTTTTTTTTTTGCATGTATAGAAAATAAAACATTAATAACAAAACACAGTTCTATGTTTTGAATATGACGAGTTTTGAAATTTGCACCCTCTATATTAATTTATTACAGAATTGTTTTTTTTTTTTACATTATAAAAATTTAATATTAAAATTCAACTATAGATGTGTACATATATTTGCAGATAAATACAATTTAATAGATTAGAAAAATAAATAGATTATTTCAATAAAATGGAATGTTATTATGAAATTATAAAAATGAATTACATGTGTTTAATAGCAAATGCCGTTAGAAACGAAAGTTTATTTTACTATGCTTGTTGACTTGCAATATACCCCAGCAAGTTAAACTTTTATTCTTAAAATAACTTTTAAAGTATTTTTTTATCCTTTTAAAATTATACATAGCAATGTTTCCCTTCATTTCATATACAAAGAATTATATGTTATGAAACTCAGACGTAAACTTTAAGCAAAGTACATTAAAATATTTTCTGTTTAATTCCATTAAGTGTTTATTAGATGCACAGTAAACAGCGCTGAGTAAGACAAGTCGCTTAATTTTCCTCAGTCTTGATTGCTTGATTCTATAATCGTAAACAAACTAATCATTTATTTATGGTAAAAACTTTTATTCCCTTTCAATAAAAAATATTTTTAAGAGCAAACTGTATGTATCTGAGGTTTATATTTGTTCAAGCTATCTAATGACGAGAGTGCATAAATGGATAAGAATTTGTTTTCTTTAAAGGTGTCACAGAACAGTGAATTCTAAACATGTAATTTAACTTTTGTTAAATAAGGACAAAATGTGACCTTTTAGAAAGTTCAAATAATGCTTTTTCTTGATAAAGCTACATAAACAATGTTTTTTTTCAATTTCTAAGAGAATAATAAATTAAGACTTTTAGCGAATAAAATAAAGTAAATAATTATATCGAATGTAATTAACGCTTAGGTAAATTTAAAGTAAATAAATATAAACTTATTTACAGAAATTTTAATGACACCACTTTTGCTGCGTTTGACGGGCGATTTCCAACTTGTTATTTTTAGTAGTATTTTCTTTTTTGTCAAATTCCTCGTTTAATTTGTCTTTCAGTATCTTTTCTAATGATTGTTTTACTGTTTATCTTAGATAATTTCTATGAATTAACATCATTGTGTATATCCGGGACATTTTACCCGTGTTATATTTCTAACATAGACTATGCATTTAATTTTCTGCTGTGTCATTTTATCATGAAAATTAGGTGGGATGGGTTTTATCTTTTTCTTTCCATTTACTTTTTTAAAAGTAATTTACTTTTTTTAATTTCTTAGAGTATTTCTTTGTCCGAAACTAAAATTTTCGCAAAAAGTAACATTCACAATAATTTTTCTCATTTTTGTACTATTTATTGTATGTTTTAGACATATAATATATTAGACTTAAAGGTCATAATTTATTCCTAACGGATAGTTAATTCAATCATAAAAATGTGCACTACTATGTTCGATTCCGGTTGAATGATTCTTATGATTCGCTTGAAGTAATGTGTTTTAAAACGCTTTAACTAACAGTTAAATAATTCTATTTTCAATGAATATCCCTTAAAATAGCTAAAATAAATGCATACGTTCAGTTACTTCTTAAACAAATCGATGGACGAAAGTTATACAAATATTTCAATATTACTTTAAATATACAAATGTAAACACTTTTTCACAAAGTCTTTACAATTAGGCTATTTCAAATTTATAAAGGAATAATTAAATGTTCACAAACTTTATGATAATATATAAACGAGTAGGCGTAACATTTCAAAATAGACAATGACACAGATAAATGCCGTAATATCTACATTTACACTAAGAGACATTGATTTTTTATTATTGGATAAAAAAAAAATAATAATTTTAAAGTCTCATACATACAAAAATAAAATAAATTTGCATTTTAATAAAAAAACATTTTCTAATTTGAAAAAACGAGTTTGTAAAAATGAATATAATTCCAGTTAGCAAAAATGAATATAAATTGATTTTGTGGCGAGGAGTAAATTTTATCAAGTGTCATAAAAAGTACATTCGGTATATATTTTTTCTATTCATAACATAATGAATAAAGAAAGCTCTAATACAAAATGTGACAAAATCCATTTAGTCGGAAAAAACTCATTGAAAAGATAAATATTCAGAATAGTACTCCTCGAAATGCTGAGTTTTTGCTTGCGATTTCAAACACTATTATATATCGCAACTCTTCAGAACGAAAAGAAGTCCTCTAAACACTACACTCTTAAAACGAAAGAGCTGATTTGGCTTCTCATGAAAGAGCTGTAATTTATTCGATCATAAAAGAGTTGTTTTTCAAACGATTAAATCTTCTTGATCTAAATTGGTTATTTAAATAGCTCAACTTCATTTAAATTGATTAAAACTCGAGTTATTTCAACACTTTTTTGAGAAGCTGCCTTTCAACATTGAGATGAGTGGATTTCAGCTCAACTTGAGCTATTTTGTGGCTGAATTTTTAAGAGAGTATTTATTAAACACTACAGGTTGGTCATCTACGCTAAATGCACTTAGTCAATTTAGTTGTTTTTCATGACGACTATGTTGGCATATTTTATTCGGAAAATCTAGGACAAATAAAAGATCTTAGATTAATTTACCACTCGTTTTTTTTTCAATCGGCAAATCAATTATAACAGATGTAAATTTTCCACGGAAAATTTACGTCTGTTATAACGTCGTATCTACGTCTGTTGATTTACTGATTGTAAAAAAATCGTGTTATAAATTAATCTAATACAATTTCGTATGCAGTGTTTTCTGCAGTTCCATATATTGACCTTCGATTTATTCTGTTAAGCTGATCCATAGTATCACATCAGATTATGTGATCATTAAGGTTATATGGGTGAAATAGTTCTCCAGCATTCGTGTCCGGGATGGCTCAGCTGGAAGGGCATTGGCGGCTTCAGCCAATACATCCCTGGTTCGAAACCGGGCGGACTTTTTTCACCAACATGGAAAAATTACATTTGTTATAAATAAAAGATCGTTGTTTGAGTACTTTTATATGGCAGTTATTTTCAAGATATGTCATTACCTATTAAATTGATGTACTTGTGCAAATTTTCATTTCACTATTTCATGCATAGCAACGCAATATTTATTCATTTTCTGTGCGACAACTCAATGTTTTCTTAATGTGTTAAAACCTATGTATATCTTTGAGTATTACTCTTATAATATTTTTTTTAATTTTTCCCTCTTTTTTGTACTTTTTAAAATAGCTTCCAGTACACTCCAAAAAATGTGTAAATTAGTCATATTTATAAATACATAAATGTAAATTTCAAAAATTATACTTCTGTTATAAAAAAATACACATTTTTGGCAGAACTTTAGCTATTTTTATGCCTATATAGCACATCAAAGTAAGTATATAACGTGTTACTCTTGAAAAAAGCAAATAGATAAGTAAATGCTGAAAAATGCTTGAATTTACAAGAACTGGTAATTTGTCATAATTAAACATGCTTAGAAAAGTGCATATATTTCCTAAAATCACACTTTTATTATAAAAAATTACATATTTACTAAAAAATTACCTGTTTTTATGGGTATTTATTTCATGACATTAGCTGTTTAAATGCCGTACTATAAACAGGTCCGCCTATTAATATACATTTTTAAAATTTTGTTTCTTTAGACGACTTTTATCTAATAAAATATTAATATTTCGGAAAAAATCCTTTCTTTTCTATATTTCATTATTGGAACATTGACATTTCGTAGGTTATGGAGACTCGATACTCTTTGAACAATTTTTTAAAAGTATTTTAAGGTACATTTTTGTATAACAATGAGGACGCAATGAAGAAAAATGATTCTATCAAGAAAGAATGCGATTACCCAAACAAAATTAAAAAACAAAATACATTATGAAATGTATCTCTTCGTGCAATTTTTAACATTTTGAGGTAATATATTATCTAACTGTTTTTACAAGTGTGCTGCATAATTTTAAATATCGAATTTATCCTAAATTAATTAGTTTAAGAGAAAAAAAAATAAAATGTGCAAATCCGAGTAAAATTACAGTTAAAAAAACTGAATTTGTTTTATATTTTTATGTTTTAAAACATAATTATGTATTGTTTACTATATGTTCTCAATATAATTGCCTCCGCTGTCAAAAAATTGTACATACTCGTTCAAGTTCTTCAGAATGTTAGCCACTAAGATTTCACAGCGTGGCAATCAGTAGCACCCACATAAAAAAAGTAAAAAAACTCGGCACAGATGTCATATACGCACCACGTGGGCGCGATTTGTTTTCTGAATCCAGTTTGGCAAAATCTTGGTTATCAAATATTAGTTACATACATGCTTTTTAATTATTTGCTATCATTTTAAAAAGGATATAATAAAAAACTACAAAAGTTTAATTAAAAACTATAAAACAAATCAATTTATATCAATTTATAAAACAAAGTATAAAGTAAATAAACAGTTTATTAATTAAAAAAACAACAATGACCAGGTTATTATATGAGGCATGAAATCGCCATTTTATTTCACTCGCATTAACGTGGTCTTTATATAACATATGTGCCAAGAACTCAATAAATCAACTCATTGAATTCAACTTCTAAAATAAATAAATAAATAAAAATAAGAAATTTAAACACGATATTTGATATTTTAATAACTATGATTTAATAAATGCAATAATCTTTAGTATTTTACAATGTATTTCATAGTATGCGAATTTATTGTTTGTATATTAAATTAGAATGAACGCAATAGTATTGTTCAGTTACAATCCTGCTTGCTAGAACATATTCAGTTATAATTAACGCAAATAAATAATAATCTTTTCATGATTTATTTTCGCAAATGGTTAAAATGAATTTTTAAAATAAATTTCATTCAAAACCAAGCGGTACTGTATGATCAATATATTAGTCATATTTTTAAGAAATGTTTTTAATTCTTTTGGTTTGTTCACAATATTCTTTACAAATTTTGTTATCTAGTCTCATGATATCATTTTTCCGTGATGCGTAAAATACGAGGGTGAGTGTCAATAAGGCGTCAATGAAGAGAGATGATTCTTTCATAAAATTATTCGATTTCCTGAGTAAAACTTAAAAAAAAATCAAATAAATTTTAAAATGTATCTCTTCGTGCAATTTTGAACATTTTGAGCTAATATAGTAAGGGCATTATCATTTAGTATTTTAACTGTTCTTACAAGTGTGCTGCATAATTTTCAATATCGAATTTTTCCAAAATTAATTAGTTTAAGAGAAACAAAGTGCAAATCCGAGTAAAATTACATTAAAAAATTGAATTTGTTTTATATTTTTATGTTTTAAAACAAACAATGTATTGTTACAATATGACCTCAATTAAATTGCTTCCGTTGTAAAAAACAACTGCAAATAATAGATCATGTTCCTCAGAATGTTGGACACTATGGTTTGATATTATGGCAAGAAAAAATTTAAAAACTCATTAAATCAACTCATTAAATCAACTCATTCTATTAAACTCTCAAAAAAATTAAAAAAAATCGGAAATTTAAAGACAATATTTTAATAACTAAGATTTAAGAAGTACGATAATCTTTATTATTTTACAATGTATTTCATAGTTTGCGAATTTATTATTTGTTTATTAAATTAGAATGAACACAACGGTATTGTTTAATTACAACCCTGCTTGCTAGATTATGTCCAGTTATAATAAACGCAGATAAGTAATAATCTTTTCATGATTTATTTTTGCAAATCGTTTAAATTTATTTTAAAAATAAATTGTATGGTCAATATACTAGTCAATATATCTAGAAAATATATCGAGAAAAGTTCATTTCGTGCATTTTGTTTCTTACTCCGGGCACACGTAATTTTAATTCCAAACTTACAAACTGCATCAAGAATATATTTATAAAACTTTGCTTCTGTAAGGAAAGTTTAAAATAAGGAGTTCTTAAATTCTAGAAAAGTTGTTTGTAAATTTCGTTTTCAGTCCATTATTTCTCATTTATTAGCAGAATTTGTGAGTGCCGGAAAAAGGTTAATGTAAAAACATATATTCTTCTGCATATAAAAACCTGTTTCTATGCATAATTTATCATCGAAATTCAGATGTGATTTTTTAATTCTTATGCAGTATTTTTATTTATGCTTAATATTATTTTTCTCTTTTTTGTATAAATGCATTTTAAGGTCAACATATTTTGCCGACATATTTCGTAGCATATCTTTGCGACGCAAACTATCCATCAATTATGTTCGGTAAACATTTGTCTTTGTACCCCAGATATTTTTGACATATTTCGAGGCAATATGTGAGAAAAAACTTACATAGACAAATTACATAATAATATAATAAAAAAGAAACTAACGAAATTCACGATATAAATTGGTAAAAATAAGCTGATGTTGCAATTTTTTATTATTTCAAATTAAATTTTATTAAAATAGACTAAAATGTAGCTTTTTCTGAAAGGTGAATTACAAACATTTTTTAAATATATATATATATAAGAATGTACAAAACTTACTGTCTTCTTCAATATTCTATATGCTTGTTTTCACTGGATTTATCAAGTATGTTTAAAATTATGAAAATAAATTTAGACATTTTAAACAATCTTGAAAAAAAAACATATAAAAAGAAGCTAAATTATGTGATCTTTCTAAAATTATTTTCACATTAGCTGGGGAGACCGAGCTTAGCTCGGTCAAAATTAACTTTGTGTTCAACTAGATATAGTATTTTCACTGTATCATTAACTCTGTATTATTACTGTAAAACATGTTTATAATAGTATTATTTAGAAAAACAATCAATAAGAAAACTATGTTTTTATGCGCATATTTATAAATTTTATTTTATTTTAAATTTTACAACGAAAGGACATCGATCTAAATCACTTTTTAGCTCGACTCTGATTGGTTTAACCATGCATCTCGAATCCTCTTAAGAATGTATAAAAAATTCTTTACATTCTGAAAGACAATATATTTTGCTAGATATAGCCAATTTTGGAGGCATTCTTTCATTTGGCTAAAAATACGTGTTTTGGTTTTCGTAATTTTTATAGTCGATTTTTTGGCCATATGTCGCCAATATTTTGTCAAATATCACCAAGTTATTGGCTTTTGCCATATTCTCGTGACTCTGACCCGTATTACCCAAAATGAGCCACTAATCAAATTTGATCAAGCATGTGACATAGCTCAATCGTCTTCAGGTAATCAAAAACAGTAGAATATAAAATTGAATCAAAATCGTTCAAGCCATTTTTTAGGTAAAATTAGCTTGGTAGCATTCAGCAATTAAGCGAAATGACCCACTAATATAATTTTGTTTAACATGCGACTCAGCCCAATAGTCTTCTCGTGACAAAAAAACGTTTTGTTTCAAAATTTAGGTAAAATTGATTGAGTCGTTATTGTATATAATTAGAATGACCCTAGCTCATTAAGACCCAAAATGACCCACTAATAGAATTTTCTCGAGCATGTGTCCAAGCCAAATGGTTTTCTCTTGCTCAAAAACGATATAATACAAAGTATAGTCAAAATGGTGAGTACCATTTTCTATATAAAATTAGCATGATCCATCATGACCAACAAATGACCCTTATAATCGAAATCTCTTAAACGTGTGGCCTAACTCTTTAGTTTTAGCATGCCGAAAAACATTGGATACAAAATTTAGATAAAATCGATTGAGCTGTTTTTTAGATATAGTTGGTTTGACCCTGACCCCTTATAATCCAAAATGACCCATTGATCGAATTTTCACAAAAATCTGTCCTAACCCAATGATTTTCTTGTGACCGAAAACGATAAAATACAAAATTTAATCAAAATTGCGCGAAACGTTGTCAAGATAAAATTAGAATGACCCAAAAGTGGCAAACCAATCGAAATTTCTCGAACATGTGACCTATCCCAATGATTTTCTCATGCCAAAAATATGTTGTATACAAAATTTCGTTAAAATCGACCCACCCATTCTTTAGATATAGCTTGACCTTGACCCATTAAGACCCACAAATGACCCTTATAATCGAAAGCTCTCGAATATGTGACTTAGTCCATTAGTTTTCTCGTTTCTAAAAATTGTTACATACAGAATTTCGTTAAAATTGATCCTGCCGTTCTTTAATTATACATAGCTTGACCCAGACCCTTTATGATCCAAAATGACCCATTAATCGAAATTTTTCGAACATGTAACCTAGCCCAATGATTTTATCGTGCCAAAAAAATGTTGCATACAAAATTTCATTAAAATCGATCCACCTGGTCTTTAGATATAGTTTGACCATGACCCATTATGACCCATCATGACCCACAAATGACCCTCATAGTCGAAATCTCTCAAACATGTGATTTAGCCCATTAGTTTTCTCATGTCAAAAAACTGTCACATACAAAATTTCGTTATAATCCATCACGCCGTTCTTTAAATATAAATAGCTTGACCCAGACTCTTAATGACCCAAAATGACCCATTAATCGAAATTTTTCGAACATGTAACCTAGTCCAATGATTTTATCGTGCCAAAAAATTTTGTATACAAAATTTCGTTAAAATCGATCCACCTGTTCTTTAGATATAGGTTGACCATGACCCATTATGACCCATCATGACCCACAAATGACCCTCATAGTCGAAATCTCTCAAACATGTGATTTAGCCCATTAGTTTTCTCATGTCAAAAAACTGTCACATACAGAATTTCGTTATAATCCATCACGCCATTCTTTAAATATAAATAGCTTGACCCGGACTCTTAATGACCCAAAATGACCCATTAATCGAAATTTTTCGAACATGTAACCTAGTCCAATGATTTTATCGTGCCAAAAAAATGTTGTATACCAAATTTCGTTAAAATCGATCCACCTGTTCTTTAGATATAGGTTGACCGTGACCCATTATGACCCACAAATGACCCTCATAGTCGAAATCTCTCAAACATGTGATTTAGCCCATTAGTTTTCTCATGTCAAAAAACTGTTACATACAAAATTTCGTTATAATCCATCACGCCGTTCTTTAAATATAAATAGCTTGACCCAGACTCTTAATGACCCAATATGACCCATTGAAATTTTTTCTCGAACATGTAACCTAGCCCAATGTTTTGCTCGTGCCCGAAAACCATAGAATGCAATTTTTAGTCAAAATTGCGTGAGAAAATCGCTAGATAAAAATAGCATGACCCACAATGACCCCATGAATGACCCACTTACCGAATTTTCTCGAACATGTTACCTAACCCAATGGTCTTCTTGTAATCCAAAACGATACAATATAAAATTTGGTCAAAATCGTTAGAGCCGATTTTTAGATAAAAATGGCTTGACCCATAATGACCCCAAAATGACCCACTAATCAAAATTTTTCGAACATTTGACCCAGCCCAATAGTTTTCTCGTGCCAAAAAACGATTGGATACAAAATTGCCTTAAAATCCATCCAGCCGTTCTCTAGATATATATAGCTTGATCCTGACCCATTGTGACCCAAAATGACCCAGTAATCGAATTTTCCCGAACATGGGACCTAGCCCAATGGTCTTCTCGTGCCCGAAAATGGTAAAATCCAAATTTTTGCGAAAATCGTTAGAGCCGTTTTTGAGATAAAATTTACCCCCCCCCCCCCCACACACACACACAATTTTTGCTCGCATTATAGTATAAGATATCTGTAATGTTCTTAACTCTTTCGCGAAGAGCATCAATTACAGAATTTTTAATCTTCCTTCACCGGTTGTAAAAACAGAATTTTGTCCATAGTTTAAATGGGAAAATGCCATAATTAAATAAGGCAAAAATTACAAGAAAAGATAACTGATGTGATTACACTATTAAAAATTTGAAACTTTTCCTTCATCGTCACTCCACAACTTTTATGGAATATCTTTCATTTGATAAATGAGAATGTTCCTTAAAGGCTCAAACAGACAAGACCACTTCTTGCGGTTACGTCGTCGGCGACACGGTGATTTTGATCTTTAATGACTTTTACAGGATAGGGACGGTTGTCTGGCAAAAGAGAAATATCTCCTTTAAGTAGAGAGGACATGCTTATCTCCCGATTCTTTTGTTCATTTCCCTCCATTCTATTATGAAGAAACCGAAAATGGGTCCTATACAGAAGGCTCTTCAAAGAATTTAGTTAACAGATAGAGTATTTCAATGTACATGCAATCTAACACAGTGAAGTAATCGTTTTCTATAAAAGAGAACGGGTGACGATGCAGCAAAACATTCAAAATTTTACCAGAAAAATCAAGGATTCTTAGCTCTATATATGGCATTTATAAGGAACGTTTATCTCCAGAAAAATTAAAAGTATGTCTTAAACACTTTTGTACGCAACTTTTAAATACTTTTGTTTTTTCATTATGTAGATATTACGCTGAAATTTCGATTAACTAAATTGTAACTACCAAATACTTTTACGCCGTGCCAAATAACAAACCTACAACTTCATTAACTTTCTTGTTACATTCTCAGTACGAAGTTTACACTGTAAAAAGAAAATCTGCAAAGGTACTACACTTTTTCTTGGAAACTGGGATTCCAAGAACTTTTCCTGTAACGGTAACAGCAAAAATTCAAGTTTCAGAATCGATTATAGGAATTTTTCTTGTTATCGTTACATGAAAAGTTCTTGGAATCCCAGTTTCCTAGAAAATGTTTAGTACCTTCACAGATTTTTTTTTACAGTGTAAATGTTATAAATATTTATAATAAACTTCCCAGGAAGTTTTTTTATTATTATTATCAGAATAATACTTAATAATATTAATAATTAACAGAATTTTTAAGAGATATATTTTATATGTCATTAAAAATCTGCGTAAATATACATTTAGCATACTTTAAATCAAAAGACAACGAAAAAGTTTTTTCAACGAAATATTATTAAACCTCTAAACTTTAAAATGGCATGTAATTCTTTTAAATATGCATGTTATTTAGTACCCTACTTGAAATTTAAAAATTAAAAAAATTAAGGCAAAAGTGATTGAAACTATGTATACGTATATATATACATATATATATATATATATATATATATATATATATCTTATACTATAATGCGAGCAAAAATTGTGTGTGTGTGGGTAAATTTTATCTCAAAAACGGCTCTAACGATTTTCGCAAAAATTTGGATTTTACCATTTTCGGGCACGAGAAGACCATTGGGCTAGGTCCCATGTTCGGGAAAATTCGATTACTGGGTCATTTTGGGTCACAATGGGTCAGGATCAAGCTATTTATATCTAGAGAACAGCTGGATGGATTTTAAGGCAATTTTGTATCCAATCGTTTTTTGGCACGAGAAAACTATTGGGTTAGTGGGTCATTTTGGGGTCATTATGGGTCAAGCCATTTTTATCTAAAAAACGGCTCTAACGATTTTGACCAAATTTTATATTGTATCGTTTTGGATTACAAGAAGACCATTGGGTTAGGTAACATGTTCGAGAAAATTCGGTAAGTGGGTCATTCTTGGGGTCATTGTGGGTCATGCTATTTTTATCTAGCGATTTTCTCACGCAATTTTGACTAAAAATTGCATTCTATGGTTTTCGGGCACGAGAAAACATTGGGCTAGGTTACATGTTCGAGAAAAAATTTCAATGGGTCATATTGGGTCATTAAGAGTCTGGGTCAAGCTATTTATATTTAAAGAACGGCGTGATGGATTATAACGAAATTTTGTATGTAACAGTTTTTTGACATGAGAAAACTAATGGGCTAAATCACATGTTTGAGAGATTTCGACTATGAGGGTCATTTGTGGGTCATAATGGGTCATGGTCAACCTATATCTAAAGAACAGGTGGATCGATTTTAACGAAATTTTGTATACAACATTTTTTTGGCACGATAAAATCATTGGACTAGGTTACATGTTCGAAAAATTTCGATTAATAGGTCATTTTGTGTCATTAAGAGTCCGGGTCAAGCTATTTATATTTTAAGAATGGCGTGATGGATTATAACGAAATTTTGTATGTGACAGTTTTTGGCATGAGAAAACTAATGGGCTAAATCGCATGTTTGAGAGATTTCGACTATGAGGGTCATTTGTGGGTCATGGTCAACCTATATCTAAAGAACAGGTGGATCGATTTTAACGAAATTTTGTATACAAAATTTTTTTGGCACGATAAAATCATTGGACTAGGTTACATGTTCGAAAAATTTCGATTAATGGGTCATTTTGGGTCATTAAGAGTCTGGGTCAAGCTATTTATATTTAAAGAACGGCGTGATGGATTATAACGAAATTTTGTATGTGACAGTTTTTTGACATGAGAAAACTAATGGGCTAAATCACATGTTTGAGAGATTTCGACTATGAGGGTCATTTGTGGGTCATGATGGGTCATAATGGGTCATGGTCAAACTATATCTAAAGAACAGGTGGATCGATTTTAATGAAATTTTGTATACAACATTTTTTTGGCACGATAAAATCATTGGACTAGGTTACACGTTCGAAAAATTTCGATTAATGGGTCATTTTGGATCATAAAGGGTCTGGGTCAAGCTATGTATAATTAAAGAACAGCAGGATCAATTTTAACGAAATTCTGTATGTAACAATTTTTAGAAACGAGAAAACTAATGGACTAAGTCACATATTCGAGAGCTTTCGATTATAAGGGTCATTTGTGGGTCTTAATGGGTCAAGGTCAAGCTATATCTAAAGAATGGGTGGGTCGATTTTAACGAAATTTTGTATAAACAACATATTTTTGGCATGAGAAAATCATTGGGGTAGGTCACATGTTCGAGAAATTTCGATTGGTGGGCCACTTTTGGGTCATTCTAATTTTATCTTGACAACGTTTCGCGCAATTTTGATTAAATTTTGAATTTTATCGTTTTCGGTCACAAGAAAATCATTGGGTTAGGACAGATTTTTGTGAAAATTCGATCAATGGGTCATTTTGGATTATAAGGGGTCAGGGTCAAACCAACTATATCTAAAAAACAGCTCAATCGATTTTATCTAAATTTTGTGTCTAATGTTTTTCGGCATGCTAAAACTAAAGAGCTAGGCCACACGTTTAAGAGATTTCGATTATAAGGGTCATTTGTTGGTCATGATGGGTCATGCTAATTTTATATAGAAAATGGTACTCACCATTTTGACTATACTTTGTATTATATCGTTTTTGAGCAAGAGAAAACCATTTGGCTTGGACACATGCTCGTGAAAATTCTATTAGTGGGTCATTTTGGGTCTTAATGAGCTAGGGTCATTCTAATTATATACAATAACGACTCAATCAATTTTACCTAAATTTTGAAACAAAACGTTTTTTTGTCACGAGAAGACTATTGGGCTGAGTCGCATGTTAAACAAAATTATATTAGTGGGTCATTTCGCTTCATTGCTGAATGCTACCAAGCTAATTTTACCTAAAAATGGCTTGAACGATTTTGATTCAATTTTATATTCTACTATTTTTGATTACCTGAATACGATTGAGCTATGTCACATGCTTGATCAAATTTGATTAGTGGCTCATTTTGGGTAATACGGGTCAGAGTCACGAGAATATAGCAAAAGCCAATAACTTGGTGATATTTGACAAAATATTGGCGACATATGGCCAAAAAATCGACTATAAAAATTACGAAAACCAAAACACGTATTTGGAGCCAAATGAAAGAATGCCTCCAAATTTCGCTATATCTAGCAAAATATATTGTCTTTCAGAATGTAAAGGATTTTTTTATATTTTCTTAAGAGGATTCGAGATGCATGGTTAAACCAATCAGAGTCGAGCTAAAAAAGTGATTTAGATCGATGTCCTTTCGTTGTAAAATTTAAAATAAAATAAAATTTATAAATATGCGCATAAAAACATAGTTTTCTTATTGATTGTTTTTCTAAATAATACTATTATAAACATGTTTTACAGTAATAATACAGAGTTAATGATACAGTGAAAATACTATATCGAGTTGAACACAAAGTTAATTTTGACCGAGCTAAGCTCGGTCTCCCCTGCTAGTATATATTTATAAATACAACCAAAATAATTCAGACAATACCATTCAATAATATATATAACTTCAAAATTATTTTTAATATATGTGTTTTACTGCAGTGTTTCTGCGCAATTCACATGAATTTGTATTGTTTATTGTTGATAGTTTTACTTATTGGATATATATATATATACAGAGTGATTCTAACTTTTTTACAATAAAAGAGGGGTGATAGTACACATCAAGACAAACAATATTAAATAGGAGACCAAGGGTCCAAAAAGTTTTCCAAAGGAGGTAGCCGCCATTAAAGTTTAGGGACCAAAATTTCAAATACACATAAAAAACGGAAAAATCAGTTGATTGATTTGCGGTTTTCACTAAAATTATGTTTTATGCCGGAATTTTCTTGAAATTCAATTATAAAGATAAATTTCAAAAATGCTGATAGAGGGCGCTTTAGACTTTGGAGTAACGAACAACTATTTTTTGCATCTCATTAAATGTATTCGTAAGCATAAACTCAAACTTAAATTTTGAGATCAAAATTTGAAAGCAGGGAGTATTTAAATAGCACAAATTGAACTGTGTTCAGAGGGTTCAAATTTCAAATGTTTTTAAAAAACGAAAAAAAATGGTTCATTGATTTGTGGTTTTCACTAAAACTATTCTTTATGTTGGTATTTTCTTAAAAATAAATTATAAAGGTAAATTTCAAAAAATGTCAATAGAGGGCGCATTAAACTTTGGAGTAACGAACAACTATTTTTTGCCGTTATTTTTTGCATCTCATTAAATGACTTCGGAAGCTTAGACTTAAACTTAAATTTTGAGCTCAAAATCCGAAAAGTAGGGAGTGGTTAAGTAGCAGAAACTGAAGTGTGTTTAAAGGGGACGGGGAGGTTCAAATTAAAAAATATATATATATAGAAAATGGAAAAATTGGTCGATTTGTTTGCGGTTTAAAATAAAACTATTCTTTAAGTCAGTATCTTCTTGAAAATAAAATTTATAAATAAATTTTAAAAAATTCCGTCAGAGGGCGCCTTAAACTTCAGAGTAACCAACAATTCAGTTTAACTATTACTTTTTGGTTATAATTAAATGCTTGCAAAAACTTTATAAATGTTTTCGGAAGCTTAGATTTAAACTTAAATTTTGAGCTCAAATTCTGAATCATTATGATTGATTAAGAAGCGCAAACTAAAGTGTGTTCAGGAGTTGAAATTTAACCCTCCCCCTCCTCGAACACAATTCAATTTTTCGCTATTTAAACACTCCCAACGATTGAGCCCAGCAATTGGGCTCAAAATTTGAGCCCAAAATTTAAGTCTATGCATTTGAAAGCATTTAATAAGATTTTAAAAAATAACAGTTAAAAATATTTGTACTCTACTTTAAAGTCTAAGACTCCCTCTATGGGCATTTAGTGAAATTTATCTTTAAAATTTATTTTCAAGGATTTGCTGATTTAAAAATTAGTTTTATTGAAAACCGCAAACGAATTGACCAATTTTTCCGTTTTTTAGAATCATGTGAAATTTGAACCTTCTGAACACAGCTAACTTTGTCTACTTAACCACTCCCAGCTATTCAGATTTTGGGCTCAAATTTTAAGTTCAAGTCTAAGCTTACGAAAACATTCAATAAGATGCTAAACATAACGCCAAAAAAGAGTTATTCGTTACTCGAAAGTCTAAAGCTCCCTCTATCGGCATTTTTGAAATTTAGCTTTATAATTTATTTTCACGAAAATGCCTAAATAAAAAATAGTTTTAGTGAAAATCGCTAAACAATGGACTAATTTTTCCGTTTTTTTAATCATTTGAAATTTGAACCCTCTGAACACAGCTCAGTTTTTGCTACTTAACTGCTTCCAACTTTTCAGATTTTGAACTCAAAATTTAAGTTTAAGTCTAAGCTTACGAAACCTTTAATGAGATGCAAAAAATAACGGTAAAAAACAGTTGTTCGTTACTCTAAAGTCTAAAGCGCCCTCTATCGTCATTTTTTGAAATTTATCTTTATAATTTAATTTCAAGAAAATGCCGACATAAAGAATAATTTTAGTGGAAACCGCAAATCAATCGACTGATTTTTCCGTTTTTTATGTTTATTTGAAATTTTGGACCCTAAACTTTAATGGGGGTTATCTCCTTTGGAAAACGCTTTGGACCCTCGGTCTCCTATTTAATATTGTTTGTCTTCATGTGTACTATCACCCCTTTTTTATTGTAAAAAAAAAAAAAATTAGAATTACCCTGTATATATATATATATATATATATATATATATATATATATATAGTGTGTATATGTTATATATATATAACATAAGAATTTATCAAATTAACCGGCTATTAATTAGTGATTATGAATTACGTTCGGTCAATTTAACAAATTTCGATTCATTTACTTTGAGATTTTCATTACGTTTCCTGGGTGAGCGACTCACTATTATGCAAACGTATAACAGCATTTGCGATCACAAAAGTTTGGTTTTAGTCTGTTGACAAAAACATGACTACATCAGGTGATTGCTTATTTCATATGCAAGAGATTGTCCTTTTTGGGAAGTACACGATTTATTAATATTACATTCTTATTATTATTATAGCATATAACTCATTATTTTATAGTATATACTCAAAACTATATATATATAGTTTTGAGTTTCGAGTTCTATCAACATGATGTTACTTTTATTACGAATTGAAGTTTCGAAAACCAATTGATGCCAACTTAGATGTTTAAAGTTATTAAAATTGATATAAGTATGTATTAAAATTGCAAGGTTAGTTGTAACTCAAGTTTCTGGAAATGTACAAAATTCGAAAATAAATAATTTATTAGAAATATAGTATTATTTTATTTCTAATATAGTTTGATTTTTTTGTGTTTATAAAAATAATAATATTGTACTTCAAACATTAATACTGAAAGAATTTTCTTCGATTGTCCAATGGTCCTCTATTTTGACAATTCTAGATTTATGAAGTAAATATGACGTACCACTTTTTATCCTATTTTTATTTTGATAGCTTGAAGTAAAAATTTTCTCCTTCCAAATACAACTTCTCTAAATATATTTTCTGCATATTAAAATTAACCTAATAGAATTCTAAATTTTAAAGCTTGCTACTTACTTAACATTTTTCTTAATATTCATTGTTAAAATTAACTTTAAACCGAATTGCTGTAAAGAACTGAAATTGAGCCCCTATCCGAATATAAGCCCCCTCTCATATTGATTTATTTTCTTTTTTAAAAAAAAGTAGTATTTACAAGCCTTTACTTTCAAATTTTATTTTATGAAATTTTAGATTAATTTTTTGTAGAAAAAAATCCTTATGATTTTTGTTTATATATATTTTAAGGGGCTATGCATATAATGTTATTATTTTAAGGGGGAGTGGTTCTGCATATGGTACCATAACTTCTTCAGACCTAAGGTGCATAAATGTGTACCTCCATTCTTTTCCCCATAAAAACTAATTGTTTCGATTTTTTTGAATTTTTATTTATATACAAATAAATGTTTTTTTTCTTTAAAAAAATCAATAACTGTCGCACTGATGAATATTACCTCATAAAATAAATATTATTTTCATCCGAGTTTCGAAATTACCTTCAAAACATTGTGGCCAAGAAAGTAAGAAATATTCATGATTATTTAACTTAAATGCTTTACAATTTAAAAAAATGAGGATTTGCTGATCATTTACTTGTTTAAAGACCTTAATTTTGTTATTTCGTAAATTTATACTACTCATAGTTAAACTGGTGTTTTAAGGGGATTCGTACTTTTATATCCATATTTGTAAACATAAATTACCAGTCCCCTAAAGTACGGATTTCATAAAAATGACTCTTTCTGTCATCTATGGTGTCATTTCGATTATGCAAAAGCAATAAATATATTTTTGTAGAGTTATTTTATGCTCAGGTCTGAAGAAGATAAGACATCTTTGAGAGGGGAGATGGAAGTTGCTTTTTGATATCAGTATCATTCTCTACGTAATTAACGATTGATAAACACTCTAATCCGCCTCTTGAATTTAAAACTGGAAAAAAATAAATTCAAATAAAATTCAAATATTGAGATTGTGGCTTGAGTAAGAACACATTTCTATTTCCATTTTATTTGTTGTTTATTAATTATTTTTTTCATAAATACAAAATATCTGACTGAACGAAATTTTTGCCTTGCTTTTAACACAAAATATATAATATAAACAAAAATAGTGCTGAAAAAATTGTTCAAGGTTAGTTAAATAGAGATTAAGGGAACGGTGGACGTTTAATTTTTTTTTTTTTAATTTTAATCATAGCAATAAGAAATTTTGTGCATATATACATTTCATCCAATGCATATAGAACACTGTCAAAAAAAATTCCAATCTTATTAAAAATTTTATTTTTTTTTATTTTTAAATTTTTAAAAGAAATTTTAAAATGTTCCCCGTGTCTTAATTTTTGAGATATTTTCTTGTTTTTGCATTTTTATCATTTAAAACTCTATTATAAAGGAATTTGTGTAAGATTTTTGAAATCTCTTGAATAATTAATATTTTACAGATTTTTTCCTAAATTCCATATTGATTTTCATCAAAATTTTGCCTTTCAATAAGTAAAGAATCAAATTTGACTAAGTTAATGAAGACGAAATTTTAAAAGCTTACGCAATTTCTTTCTAAACAACGTCAGTATACTTCCTTATCAATTTCATAAATATTGATAAAAAATTACGACGCAAGGAGCATTTAAAAAAATTTTAAACGCTGAAAAATTAGTTCTGAGAAAAACATATTTAAAGCATATAAATACACTTACTTTTATTGTTTACTTCTTAAAACCTTCATAAATGATATTTCAATAAGAAAAAACTGTTTTGGTATTATTATACCTCAAAAATAAACCTTTGTTCTAGACGATATTGCTGAAATAAAGGTCCACTGTCCCCTTAATCAAGTATAGGTGTTAATCATTAATTTTATTTTTTAAACAACCATCTTAGTACTTTCAAGCCTTTAATCAGGCTTTTCTTTATTTATGCAAATATCTTCTTATATTATAGAGAATATTTTCTTTATTTATACAAATACATGAATCCGTTTTGAAAGATCTTTGATTCGATAAAGAAAATATTATTTGAGGAAGAGTCTGATTAAAGGCTTAAAAGTTCAAAGATTTTTTTTTAATTAAAATTAACTATTAACATCTTTTTTTGACTGTCGTCATTTAAGTAAACCTGAAAATTTTTAGATCATAATATTTATTTTATGTAATTTTTTCATTTTAAAATAATTAAAAATTCATTTGGATTTGTTTTCATTTAAAATAATTTGAAGAATTTTATTTTGACACGATAAAATTTTCTTTTCAGTTAAAAAATGGAAAATTTTCGGAAAACGATTAAACTACATTCCTATTAACATTTTCATTTTATTTAGCAACAATATTTTTAAATGAAATATTTTTTCAGTATGTAAAATAAAGCTGTCATTTTTTATATTTTTTATTTAATTTTTATGATTATTAATGTATGATATATGATAAATAATGTAAGATAATTAAAATCCATCTATTTCAATTTTTTTCGTACATTATTTAAAAAAACTTTTTGCCTACGAAACAGTTTTAGTAATTTTATCACGGACGATTTGCATGCACAAGAAAATACTCAATTAGTGAAGCAATTTAAAATTTATGGAGTAGACTATCGAATCAAAGACCTCATTAATTCTTTATTTAAGCATTCGTGAAATTCGTAGTTTATTTGTATGTTTTGCAATTACCTACAATGGTACAACGATTTTCATTTAAGGCATTACTTTACATTATATTTATAACAATCTATTATTATTATTATTATTATTATTATTATTATTATTATTATCATTTTGAAAAAAAAAAGATTTCAAATTTAAAAAAATGCACTTTTACAAAAATTTCTCATTGAGGATTCTGTTAAAGTGAAGTATATTAAGAGACTAAAATATAAATTAGTATAGTAAAATTAAATTTATGCTAGAATTTATTCCATAAGCCTAAGCTATTTTATCCGAATATCATGTATATAATTAAAAAACACACAAAAACATTTCTATACTGCAATGTAACTTAGTGTTGTACAAGTCTAGTCTAATAATTAATATCTAAAAAAAAAAACAATTTTAAAATCTGAATTTTGAAAAATAGCTATTTTGTTGTATAAAGTACTTATTTTAAAACTTTCAAATAAATAATTAACTAAATTTTATTTACTGACTCTTTGAGACGCACTTTTTGTTAGGCAGAATGAGACATTTTAATATTTTCTCAAGTTCTTAGAAGAATAATTAATAATCGAACTGTTCATGTGATATTTTTGGAAAGATTGTAGACCAAAACATTTCATTTAAAGAAAAGCTATTTAGTTATTTTTCATTGAACAAAATACCTTTAATTTTGACATATTAAAATTATTTTTTCTTTAAAAAATGGTATAACTGCACGTCGAAAAATATTTTAATTATATTTTGCAACGATATTTTTAAATGCAATAGTTTATTTTAACAAGAGAACTAAAATTTATCAAATCTAGTTTTATTTATTTAATTTTATTATTTTTTTACGTTATTAAAAAAATAGTTTGCTCACTAAACCAAATTTACAATTCTATCACGGGCGATTTGCATGCAGAAAAAAATGCCCAATTAGTAAATCAATTTAAAATTTATAGAGTAAACGATGTAATCAAAGACTTCATTTAATCTTTATTTAAGCATTTCATGAAAATCGAAGTTTTATTTGTGTGTTTCGCAAATACCTGTTAATGTACAATGCTGTTCATATAAAGCTGCCCTCAACATTATACTTATAATAATGGGAATTTTTTAGAAAGCAAAAATATAAAAAACCTTTTCTTAAAAAAATTTACAAATGTTTTTCAGTAAAATTTCAATTATAGTGAAGTAAATTAAAACCTTTCTGACAGTCTAGACGGATAATAACATTAAATTTAATCTCTAATTTATTAATTAAGCCTATTGTATCTTAAGCGAAATATCCTGTGTTTAATTTAAGGAAATAACAAACAAGGGTATGTCTCAGGGTAACTCCATATTGTACAAATCTAATCTAATAAATAATATCTAAGAAGCATAAGTTTTCGATTCTACTTTTGAAAGGACTGTTTTTGGTTTAAAAAAAAATACCAATATTAACGCTCTCAAATAAGTTATTGAATGTGTTTTATTTCCCGACACTTTGATGCACTTTTTGTTAGACAAAATTGAATTTTTAAATTTGTACTCAAGTTATTAGAATGATAATAAATAATCGAACTAGTCATGTGGTACTCTCGAAAGATTGGAAACCAAAATATATAATTTTAACAAAAGTATATAGCTATTTTCTAATGAAAAACTTATTATAATTTTGACCCTATGAAATTATTTCTTCTAAGTAAAAAAAGAAAATTTTAAGAAAATGGCATATCTGTATGTCTAACATTATATTAATGGTATTTTACAATAAAGTTTTTTATAGTTGTATAAATTGTTAATTATATAATAGCTAATATATTAGTATTATATATTAGTTTCTTTTAGGTAACTTTCATTACAAAAAGTAAAAAGCTACCTATTGCAACTGTCCGGAGGAAAACACTTCCAGAAAATTTTGGTATATTTTCACCGATCATGACCCCCAGATCCCAAAACCACCCTCCTTTCAAATGTTGACGTATATATATATATATATATATATATATATAACCACATAGAAAAACCAAGGGTCCCAAGCGTTTTCAAAAGGAGATAGCCGCCATTAAAGTTTGAGGTCCAAAATTTCAAATACACATAAAAAACGGAAAAATTGGTCTTGAATAAATTTTGAGCTCAAAATCTGAATAATTGGGAGTGGTTAATTAGCACAAACTTAACTGTGTTCAGAGGGTTTAAATTTCAAATAATTATAAAAAAAACGGCAAAATTGGTCGATTGATTTGCGGTTTTCACTAAAACTATTCTTTATGTCCGTATGTTATTGAAAAAGAATTATAAAGATAAATTTTAAAAAATGCCGATAGAGGGCGCTTTAGAATTTGGAGTAACGAACAACTATTTTTTACGTTATATTTTGCATTTGATTAAATGTTTTCGTAAACTTAGACTTAAACTTAAATTTTGAGCTCAAAATCTGAATAGTTGGGAGTCGTTAAGTAATACAAACTGACCTGTGTTCAGAGGGTTCAAATTTCAAATGATTATAAAAAACGGAAAAACTGGTCCATTCGTTTGTGGTTTAAAATAAAACTATTCTTTAAGTCAGTATACTCTTGAAAAAAAATTTAAAGATAAATTTCAAAAAATTCCGTTAGAGGGAGCCTTAATCTTCAGAGTAACCATCAACTAATTTTAACCGTTATTTTTTGTATCTTATTAAATGCTTTACAAAACTTATTAAATGTTTTCGAAATCTTAGATTTAAACTTAAATTTTTAACTCAAATTCCGAATCGTTGGGAGGGGTTACGAAGCACAAACTGAAGCGTGTTCAGGAGTTGAAATCTCATCCCCCCCTCGAGTACAGTTCACTTTTGCGCTATTAAACACTCGCAACGATTCAATATTTGATCTCAAAATTTAAATCTAAGCATTTGAAAGCACTTAATTAGATTTTAAAAAATAACGTTTAAAAATAGTTGTACGCTACTCGAATGTCTAAGGCGCCGTCTATCGGCATTTTGTGAAATTTAGCTTTAAAATTTATTTTCATGAAAACACTGATTTATAGAGTAGTTTTAGCAAAAACCGCAAAGGAATCGACTAATTTTTCCGTTTTTTATAATCGTTTGAAATTTAAACCCTCTGAACACAGTTCAGTTTGTGCTACTTAACCACTCCCAACTATTCAGATTTTGATCTCAAAATTTAAGTTTAAATCTAAGCCTACGAAACCATTTAATAAGATGCAAAAAATAATGGAAAAATATAGTTGTTCATTAATCCAAAGTCTAAAGCGCCCTCTATCGGCATTTTTGGAAATTTATCTGTATAATTTATTTTTAATAAAATACCGACATAAAGAAGGGTTTTAGTGAAAACCGCAAATCAATCGACCAATTTTTCCGTTTTTTATAATCGTTTGAAATTTAAACCCTCTAAACACTGTTCAGTTTGTGCTACTTAACCATTCCTAACTATGCATATTTAAAGCTCAAAATTTAAGTTTAAGTCTAAGCTTACCAAACCATTTAATGAGATGCAGAAAATATCGGCAAAAAATAGTTGTTCGTTAATCCAAAGTTTAAAGCGCCCTCTATCGGCATTTTTCGAAATTTATCTTTATATTTTATTTTCAAGACAATACCGTCATAAAAAATAATTTAAATGAAAACCGCAAATTAATCGACCAATTTTTCAGTTTTTTTATATGTATTTGAAATTTTGGGCCTCAAACTTTCATGGCGGATATCTCCTTTGGAAAACGTTTAGGATCCTTGGTTTCCTATTTACTATTACTCGTCTTGATGTTTTCTATCACCCTCTAGCGTATATACCATGAGTTTAGGACACTCTGTATATATATATATATATATACACTATATTGCCATTGATTATGGGACACTTGCGATTTTAGACATTTTACTAAATATCTAGAAAAATACATGAGGAATCATCTCGAAACTCTTAGTGTATAGATATATTAGTATAAGTCATACATCTCCGTGAAGATTTTTTCCCGAAATTCCATTGGGGCCGTCAACAAATTAAAAAAGAATGAATATCTTTTGAATAACCCTGTCAAAACTAATGTAGCAAATAAGCTCAAACTCTAGATTGTAATTGAATGCCTTATTGTAATAAGCCTTGTTCATTTTTATGCAAATAGCATGCATACTCGCAGAGTAATTAAGGTTTTTATAAAAATGATCCCAACTTTTTCCAAGTTTTTTCCTTATAATTTTCAGAGTTCTTAATATAGAATATTATTTTTTTCAGAAAATATGACAAACAACATTGCACATAGTACCCTGTAATCAGAATTAAAAAATAATGAAAATTGTATAAAAAATGAGTTGGTTTACTAAATAATTTTTTACTGCACATGCGTCAACGATATCAAAATTTCATTTGCATATTATGTTAGCTAAATGTATAGAGCAACTTTTGTGCAAGTCACAAAATCATAACTTGAAAATTCTGACAATAATCGTCAATTGAATAAGTCGAAAATCCGTTATTCTCAAAATGAAGCAAAAACAAGAGGGGTTGTATCCATATATTCATTGATTAGTGTCAATATAGAATACAAAATATGGGATATACTACTGCATTTGAATAAAATCCCTCATTTTTTTGCTTCATTTTGGAAACAACGGATTTTGTCCTTTTTCTATAGACTGTTCGGATGACACGTTCTAAAGATCTCAGATCAAAACATTTTATTTTAAATAAGCTATTTAAAATGAAAAAGTGATTTTGTTCTATTTTTCAATGAACAAAATCACTCTAATTTTGACACATTAAAATTATTTTTTAGAAAAAAAAATTCAAAAAATGGTATAACTGTATGGCTAAAATGTAATTGTATTTTACGTTTTTAAAAGCAATAGTTTCTTTTTACAAGTAATCTGAAATTTATCAAATCTAGTTTTATTTATTTAATGTTAATGTTTTCTTACATTATTTAAGAAACATTCTTTGCTTATTAAAACAAATTTAGCAATCTTATCACAGGCAATTTTCATGCGTAATACAAAATTAGTTAAGCAATTTAAAATGAATGGATTTATTTTTTTTATCTATTTATTTTTTATCTATATATATTTTACATTAATTAAGAAAACTTCTTTGCTTTCGAAACAAATTTAGCGGTCCTATCACGAGCGATTTAAATGCAAACGAAAATACTCAATTAGTGAAGCAATTTAAAATCTATGGAGTAAACGATCGAATCAAGGACTTCATTTAAAATTTATTTAAGCATACGTGAAATTCATTTGCTTGTTTCGCAATTACCTATTAAGGTACAACGCTTTTCATTTAAGGCTTTACTCAACATTATATTTGCACTAATGGATTTTTTTAGAAATCGAAAATTTAAAAAAAGCTTTATTTATTTTTTTATGTAGTTTTATGTAGGTTTTTTTTATGTAGTTTTATAAATGTCTTTCATTCAGAATATTATTTAAGTGAAGTATATTAAAAAACTGTTTTAGTGTCTAGACATATAGTAAAATTAATTTTAAACTAAAATTTATCCACTAAGCCTAATATATTTAAGTTCAATATCATATTTATAATTTAAAGAAAATAGTGAAATAATCATGAGTGAAGCATAGATTATGAAGCACTTTTCAACACATTCAGAATAATGTAACAAAACAGCACCGTTTAAAAAATTAGAATATTCCGTCTCATTCCACTATATAGAAATGTATAACATATTTCAATACCAGATTTCAGCTCTACGCATCAACAATTGAAAAAATATCCGAATTTTTCAGCAGCGTTGTATATAACATGGAGATTTTTATCTATTAATAACAAGCGTTCAAAAATTTAGTTCATTTAAGAGATATGTATATTTCAGTTGAAAACTTCTCTTCATCAATTTCCTCTAATAAGATGTGCAAATACTTTTGTGCATGTCTGTATATGAGGTCTAGAATTGAAATATAAAGAGAAATATAAAAAAACTAATAAAATTTATCATTTTCGCAAATACCGAATTTTAAAACATACTCTCCAGAAATTATTACGCAAAGACAGTACAGTAACCGATTTCTGTATGTGTACCAGAAAATTAAAAAAATATTAATATTAACACTTTCAAATATATAAATCTTTAGAAAATATTTTATGATAGTATTCCTTTAACTGTGTGTCTACAAATACTTTTTACAGCAATTTTTTTATTTGAAGTTGTTTATTTTATGCGAATACTATAACTAATCAAATGTATTTTTATATTAAATCGTGGAAATATTTTCCAGATAGAAAATTCGCCTTCAACACAATATTTCAAATGAAAATCAAATTTCAAATTATTTTAATTGCTTATAGGCGTTAATTCCAAACTAATAAAAAAAGTTCCATGCCGGGAACTTTAATTGCTTATAGCCGTTAATGCTAACCTAGTGGAAAAGATTCCACGCCGTGAATCGAACCCGGGCCATCAGTATAGCGCATTTACGCTCTACCTACTAAACCGCATGGAACGACAACCAGCCTGGAACTCCTTCACTATTATGTTTTGGCAAGGCTACATTCGCAGCAAAAGATGGAATATATACCGTGAGCCACCGATCTAGGGCAAACACAGAACTCAAATAGATCCAGCATCTATGAATATATTAATAAATGGAAATATTTTCCAGAGAGTAAATTCGCCTTGAATGCAATATTTCAAAAGAAAATCAAATTTCAAATAATTTTAATTACTTATAGGCGTTAATGCCAACCTAGTGAAAAAGATTCCACACCGTGAATCGAACCCGGGCCATCAGTATAGCGCACTGACGTACTACCGACTAAACCACATGAACATATATTCACCGATGTTGGATCTATTTGAGTTCCGTGTTTTTTCCCCAGATCGGTGGCTCACGGTATATATTCCATCTTGTGCTGCGAATGTAGCCTTGCTAAACATAATAGTGAAAGAGTTCCAGGTTGGTTGTCGTTCCATGTGGTTTAGTCGGTAGAGCGTCAGTGCGCTATAATGATGGCCCGGGTTCGATTCACGGCGTGGAATCTTTTTCACTAGGTTAGCATTAACGGCTATAAGCAATTAAAGTAATTTGAAATATTGTATTCAAGGCAAATTTTCTATCTGAAAAATATTTCCACGTATTAATATATTCATCGATTCGGGATCTATTTGAGTTCTGTGTTTGCCCCAGATCGTTGGCTCATGGTATATATTCCACCTTGTGCTGCGAATGTAGCCTTGCCAATACGTAATAGTGAAGAAGTTCTAGGTTGGTTGTCGCTCCACGTGGTTTAGTCGGTAGAGCGTCAGTCCGCTATACTGATGACCCGGGTTTGATTCCCGGCATGGAATCTTTTTCACTAGGTTGGCATTAACGCCTATAAGCAAAAAAAAAATTGAAATTTGATTTTCATTCGAAATACTGTATTTTTATATTTGATAAAAAAATATATGTTTTCTTTCATTATTTAAGAATTTTTTCTTGCTTACTAAACCAAATTCTGAAATCTAATCAAGGGTAATTTCCATGCACAACAAAATACACAATTAGCTAAGCAATTTAAAATTTATAGAATAAGTGATTTAATTAAAGCCTTATTTAATCCTTATTTAAGCATTCGTGAAATGTGAAGTTTATTTGCGCGCTTCGATATTACCTGTTAAAGCAGTATGCTTTTCATTTAAGAGTTTTTATAAACATTATATTTAGGTTGTTCGATATTTTTTTTAAATCAAAAATATAAAAAAAGGTTTCAAACTCATAAAATAATATAATTTTGTAAATGTTTCTCATTTGCTCTGCATTTAATTGAATTATTTTGTTTATTAATTTAAAATACATACATGTAGTAAAATTAATTTTAAACAAGTGTTTATTCAATTAGCTTAATGTATTTAAGCGAAAATCCATGCGTTTAATCCAATGAACCATAAAAGAAAACATATATAACTAAACTAATTTCACATTCTATTAATGCATAATTAATTGCATAAGATGTAATAAAATTAATTTTCAAATTTTACTTTTAAAAATTTGGCTTCGTTTTCAACACTTTGGTATTAACACTTTCAAATAAATAATTGACTCGAAGTTATTTAACGATTCTTCGAATTATTAGACAAAAGGAACTAAATATGGATATCTTGAGAGGCGTAATATATATAACATATAAAAATTTACAAGGAAATTCTAAATAAATGAAACTTATTTAAATCTAGCCAGCTGTTCACTTGGTTTGATAGTAATTCAGGATTTTTGTATTGATATAAAATATGAGAAAACATCAGAAGAAAATTTCCTTCACAACTAAGTATCCATATAAAGGGTGCCTTTTCTCGAAAATGTCCAATGGCTAATTTCTACACCGTTAGTTATAGGTATATAGTCCCTGTTAGAAAAATGTTTTAAATGAGATTTAAAAAAAATATTAAGCTATTCTGATTAATAAAACAATTTCCCCGGTTTCATGTGATACTTAATAAAATGTCCTATTAAACATGTAAAACATCCTAATATTAAAGACAAAAGAGCATTTTTTACCCATAATTTAATACTAAAATTGGAAAAGTTATGAAACGGTGAGTTATATGACTTGCACAATTTTTTTGCATTGTCACATATGCGCTATCTATGCTCAGAGGGATCTTGCACGAAGTATATTAACCTTTACTCGGGGACTCGAACAGCATCTGTCCATGAATACATGGAAACAGGTGCTGTCGAACCGGGCATGTTAACGGCCATTGCTGTCCGAGTCCCCGCGTAAAGACAACGCCAGTATAGAAAGGATTGACTTCATTTTTGCTTTTCTACATTGAAGTCGAAGAGATTCACTTAGAAAAAGTTAGGTATTTTTACCTTTTATTAATTGATTTTCAGATTAAATTGTTTGTGAATATCCCTTTGTAATAAAGGCACTCTTTTCTTTTTAAAGAGTTTGTGAATTCATTGATCTAACATGTGTGGCGCAAGAGTAACATCTGTACTTTATGCAACTCTAACTTTTCGAAGCATGCACGGCGCTCCGGGTTTACAGTTAACTGTGGTTTGCGAGTTTTATGCCAATATCTAGCCCAGTGTCTTCAGTCTGCAGGATATAAAAGCAGTGAGTCAGAGAACGAGAGTTTGTGGACGTTCTCAGCCTTTGAATGCGTTGGACTAGATGAGCCTAGTGATGAAGTTTTGAAAACGCCTCGACAGTAGTGTAGAATTTCTCGTTATTGTGAAAGAGTAAAGAGAGACGTGGTAAGTCATTTTTAAAAGTAAATTTTGCCGTTGACTTGTGCCCATAAATAAAGATTTCAATAGCAGCCACGGGCTATTGTTTTCAAGGCAGCTAGAGGAAACTGTCACGTTTTTACAGAGAACTCAGGAAGGTGCCGTAGACATATTGGAAGGAAATCGTGAGTAGAACAAATCATTCTTCTTTACAGTAAGTAAATAGATCTTACTAGTGTGAACACCTTTCAAAATTTCTGAATCGAGCTACACTTCCCCAGTACAATTATAGTTGAAAAAAAAGTGTTTTGGTTTTAAATTATCGAGTATTTTCTCATTTACACGTGATGGTCCAGCCGTTATCGTCAAAAAATAAATTATTTAATCTGATAAAATTTTAATGTATAATTTTGTAAAGAATTGCTACTACTGCTTTTTCATTTTTCATTTGTCATTTTTTTTTTCTTAACACATATTTCGAAATACTTGTAGATTTTTCTTTAAAATATTAGATTAAATACAGACTTCAAATTTATATTGTAATGTTAACTTTACTCTGAATTATGTTTATTTATATATATATGTTTATGTATATATTTTTATTTATATTTCTAGTAAATTTGAAAATAATCCCTATTTCTCAGAAAAAAAAATGCAATAAATCTAAAGGATTATCACTTGGCCAGATTAAACTGCAAGGAAAGGAGCATTTTGTGCCTTATTTGTTTGTGTAATTGGATATTTTTTTCTAAATACAACCTATTGATCCAGCGGTACTGTAAGAAAATGTAAATTTCATATTTTTTTAAGAAATTTTTTCCTAACTATCGATTTTAAAATACTTGTTTACCTCATTTAAAACATTTTAGCATTTTAAATTATATCTCTATGCTTAATGTTATAGGAATTATCCATTACACACTGATTGATAACCAAAAGTAGCTGTGAAAGTTTTTTTAGAAAATACTATCATTTTAAAGATTTAAAACTCTGTGTAGTTTCAACGCGATGATGACCCACCACATATGTCTCATGTAGGGAATAATTTAATCAAGTCCCCACAGTAGTCACAGAAAAAAAGACCCGGATGATAATGTAAAGTCTTTGGGGGCTTTCTTTTCAAATACCTTGCTCAAATTTTAATAATATACTTTTTTTTTTTTTTTTTGCATTCGATAGCTGAGGATGATTTACAATCGGGCTAGTTTTTCTTTTTCAATTTTGGTTATATACTTTTCATACTGTGGTAGTCTAAATTTCAGAACCGGTTCTAACCGGTTTTAAAAATTAAAGTTTTTTAAATCAGAAATCAAAATTGAATAAAAAGAATATTGCCCAGTTAAACTGATGGCATTGAGCTCACAGGCTACGCATACTAATTGTGCATTACAGCCTTATATTTTCAAGGGTTAATTCCGTTGGGAAAAAAATTAAGAAAGGGAAACAGCTCTCCTCTTTCTCCTTTTTATACTTAATCATTGAACCTCCTAAACTATCAAGAACATGCTTTATCATATAAATAGTCCTTCCGACAGTGCCGGGAGGAAGAGGTAGCTTTCATATACTTATATATTTACTTATTTATTTTAAATTAAGTTATATTAGTAGAACCTGATTATGAGCTTGGTCGAAATCTTAATTCAGGTGCACATGCACACTCATATTGAAATCAATTAATATATATATGCGATAACTCTGCCATTTTGTAAGATATAGACGAAACAAAAAATGCTCTGAATCTTTGTATCAAGGTTTTTATTTTTAAACATTTTAAATGGCCGTCATTTTGAAATAAAATGGCGGATGGAACTGAGTATCGAACTCGATTCAGGCCTCAGTATATACTATGTACACAAAGAGTTACATCCAAATCGATTCATAAATACGCCTGTTATCACGTGACAAAAATCGGATCGCTTCAAAATGTCAGCCATAAGAAAAATTCAAAGTGCTCTAACTCAATCATTTTTTAAGATATAGGCAAAATAAAAAGTGTTCTAGAATTGTTGTTTTAGCTTCTAGCACGTAAAAGAAAAATATTTTTCAACTTTTAATTTTTTCGTATTTAATTTTAAATTTTAATTTTTTTTTAAATTTTAAAATGGCCGCCATTTTGTAACAAAATGGCAGATGATGCTGGCCGACGAACTCGGTTGAGACATTTGTATGTACTATGTACATACCAAGTTTCATTCAAGTCCGTTCATAAATACGCGTTATCACATGACGAAAATCAGAACGTTTCAAAATGTCAGCCATAATAAAAATTCAAAGTGCTATAACTCAATCATTTTTTAAGATATAGACAAAATAAAAAGTTTTCTGGAATCTTTGTTTTAAGTTCTAACACGTAAAAGAAAAATATTTTCTAAATTTTTAATTTTTTCGCATTGAATTTTAAATTTTACTTTTTTTTAATTTAAAATGGCCGCCATTTTGAAACAAAATGACGGATGATGCTGGCCAACGAACTCGGTCGAGACATTTGTGTACTATGTACATACCAAGTTTCATTCAAATCGGTTCAAAAACACGTTAGTTATCGCATGACAAAAATCAGATATATATATATATATATATATATATATATATATGTGTGTGTGTGTGTGTTAACATTTGAACGGAGGGTGGTTTTGGGGTCTGGAGGTCTGGGGGTCATGATCGGTGAAAATATACCAAATTTTCCGGAAGTGCTTTCCTCTGGACGGCTGCAATAGGTAGCTTTTTACTTTTGTAATGAAAGCTACCTAAAAATCTATATCCAAAATTCAGAGCAAATCGGATAATTCTTAATAAAAACCCATTTAACTATCCTCCTCTTTTATATTCCTCATTTAGCTCTCCCCCTCTTTTATACTTAACCATTAAACTTCCAAAACTATTCAGAGATTTAAACGAAATCTGACAATTCTGCTTGAAAAATCCCTTTATATCAATTAAGGGGAGGGGCATTAGAACCCCCGTTCCCCCTGTTTATACTTATTCAATGAACGCCTAATAACAGTCATGAAATTGCCTCATCAAAATGATCCTATATCTAAATTTTGAACTAAAACTCTTAATTTAGCATGAAAAACCCATTAAATCAATTAAGGGGAGGGGTATGAGCCCCCCGTCCCCCCCTTATACATATCGAATGAACTCCAAAAACTAATCAGGGAAGCGCCTTATCAGGATATACCTATATACAAAATTTCAAGTGGATCCGATATTTTTATCATGAGTTATCGCGTTACGCACGTACGAACGTACGAACATACATACAGGACGGACGGGCACATAAGCTCTTAGGCTATGATAGCCTGTGAGCTAAAAAGGTAAAAAAAACTAGCCCAGTTGTAGATCGTCCTTAGCTATGCTATGCAATAGCCTAAGAAAATATTAGCTATAGCCTGTGAAAATATTCAAATTTGAGCGAGATATTTGAAAAGAACGGCCCCATAGACTTAACTTTATCATCTGGGTCTTTTTCACTAACTAGTGTGGGGCCATTATGCGATAATCACAAATGACTGGATTGGTCTACTGGGATTCACGGAGGAACATCTTGGGATCCCCCTTCGCTAGATATTTTCTTATGGAATTTTTTACTTGTGACTTTAATGTAGGTTCGACGTTCACAAAAAAGCAAGATTTGTGTCCAGGAAAAACTAATGCATTCCGCGGCATCTCTCGCTATGGAGTCGAAGCTGTTTCACGTACTATTTTGAGAATAAAATAGTTTTGCATTAATGCTGAATGCTTGATTTAAAATATTCTGCACATTTTTGTTTTAGGAAATCGAATTTGTATACAAATGGATGCTACAGAGTGTAGTAAATATGTCTTTTTAATCCATATCTTTACAATCGATAACTTTACGTAACAGTTATTATATTTTTACTCTGAAATAGTTAAAACATGTTTCTTAATTTCATATATACGTGCAACCGCTTTATCTTACTTGTGCTGTAGAAACATTTGTTGATTAAAATCTGTGGTACACTCTCAACGACTATTGAATACATTTTCCCATTACAAATTAAAATGATTTTTTTTCAATACTTCTTATGTTTTTTCTGCATTTCAACGTATATATATTTTAATGCAATAATTGAAAACTGTATTGAAGTAAACACAAATGTTTCATTATCAATTTAGAAAGGTTGAAAAAAAACAGGATTGATATACGCAATACAAATGTATGGACTGTTCCTAATTTCTTCAATTTTTTACGGTTTCAGATTTGTAGATGTGTGGAGTATGTTACGATATTTATCATTCCGTTAAACCGTGTACTTTGCAACTACTGAAACCACATATTTCGTATATGAAGTATGGTACAAGATTTAACATTTATGTACGTTCGTAATTATATAAATATGTAGCACCTGTAGTCGTCATTGATCCGTTCTTCCTTCTGTCCGCAAGTAACAAAACAAAAACTAACCAACCGAAACGTTTCGAATTTAAAATACGCAATTGTTGCATAATTTTGTCGATTCATTTCAGTTTTTAAGGAAATCGATGCATAGATCAATTACAGGGACAATCAAAATTATTCCGTTACATTACGGCCAATGGAAAAAAATAGTCCAAGTGCATTTTAATGATATTACACTCTTTCAACATAATAAAATTGATATACATCTATGAAGTATATAGTAAAATATACATTCTGTAAAATTTTTGGATATTTGTCATTAACTATACAGGGCCATAAAAATGTATTCCATTACAAAATTATATAGAGGAAGCATTGTTTGGGGCGTGTTTTAATTAACTTTTAATTAAAACCTTAACCAGTTTCCTATTTTATGAAATTGATATATATTGCCGAGATTTACTAAAAGTTACTTTCTGTTTAATAGAGAACAGATTTACAAGGACACCCAAAAGATTTCTGAATACAAATATAGTATCCAAAGTGAGGTATACTATTGTACCAAAATCTATGTAAAACTTTGTAATAGTACGAACGCAAATCATTTGCTACTTTTTGCGTGGACTTTCCGACTATTTTGAAATTGAATGCATTTTGACTTTTTACATATCTAGGACGCTATATATAAGTCATTGAGTTCAGCACAAAAGACATCATTCAAATTTAGATGAAAGTACACTTTTTATTTCCTCTACCTTCGGTACATTTTTTATAGTTTACATCATTTATCTGACTCTTATACTTGCAAAAATAAAACGCGTTGACACCTTTTTAAACTATTACACAAAGAGAGTAACATAGTTGAAAACTGTCAACAAACATAATCTCAAATATAATTAATTTCACTTTTAGGAATTGTATAATAATGATCTCCTTTAAATATATAACTATTCAAAAACAAGAAATAAAATTTGTCTATGATATAGACAGGAAATAACTCCTAAAATAGAATGAATATTTCTATTTAACAAACACTTGTAGAGAAGGTTCTCCAAAAATGAGTACCTCAAAAGTAAATGCAGCTATAATAGCACTTTACTTTGTGCAACACAATACAAGTTACTACTTGTTAAAATTTTAGTACATAATTATAATTTTATTATTATAATTACCTATACACAAGTGGAGTTGAACATAGCTGAAAACTGTCAACAAAACTAATCTCAAATAAAATTATATTGACATTTAAGAATTGTATAACAATGATATCTTTTAATCATATTATTGTTCAAAAACAACAAATGCAATACGGTATTTACTTAGACATGAAACATTTGTCTATGATATAGACAAAAAATAACTCCTAAAATAGAATGAATATTTCTATTCAACAAACAACTGTAGAGAAGGTTCTCCAAAAATGAGTACCTCAAAAGTAAATGCGGCTGTAATAGCACTTTACTTGCTATGTGCAACACAATACCAGTTTCCTTGTCAGTTATAAATTTGCTTTAAATAAATTATCTCAGCCATCACTAATTGTGTATTTTCTTAATTAATACGCCTATAGTACTTGTCTAAAGTTGTATCTATTAGTTTTTAGGTGCGTTCGTAATTATGTAAATACGTAGCACCTGTAGTTGTCGTTCAGTCCGTCCGTCTGTCCGTCTGTCTGTCCGTCCATCCGCATATAACAACGTAAAAACTACCCAACCGAATCGTTTGAAATTTAACATATATAATTATTACATAATTTTGTCGAGTCATTTCAAATTTTATGAAAATCGGATGCATAGATCAATTACAGGGACAATCAAAAGGATTCCGTTACATTATGGTCAATGGGGGGGAAATTTTCAAATGCATTTTAATCGTTTGAAATTTAAAATACATAATTATTACATAATTTTGTCGGGGTATTTCAAATTTTATCAAAGTCGGATGCATAGTTCAATTACAGGGACAATCAAAAGTATTCTGTTAAATTACGATCAATGGGGAAAAATGTTTCAAATGCATTTTAATGGAGTTACACTCATTCGAACATAATAAAATTGATATGCAACTATAAAGTACATACTATAATATGCATTTTGTATAATCTGTGGTACAAAGAACATTTTGTTATTGATTTACAAGGCCACACAAAAGTATCCTGTTACATAATGGTATAGAAAGAACATTGTTTGGTGCACATTTTAATTGTAATTAACTATTTACAGTTTTATGCGATTGATATAGAGTGATGTTTTTAACATTTCTTTATCGTACGAACGCACCTCATTTTCTACGCTTTACGTGCAATTTCCAACTTGTTAATTATCTTTTCGAAATATGTTATAGCATCAGATGTCATATTTACGAAGCAATGATTGCTCCGATCAACATTTTTTGAGTAATTTTCGGAATAATAATATCCATTTCAAATTTCTGAATGATAGCAATTTGAAAGACACAATCAAATGGTGTTTCTTTGAACATTAATTAAAAAATTATTTCGAAATTTTTTGCATTAGTTAAAACAGTATTAAAACATGAATTTTGCAAAAATAAAAAAGATATTTTATTATTGACAGGATAAATTGTATTTACTAGCATAATTAGCACTGTTTGTTTTTAAAGATAATATTGGCAAATAACAATATACAGCTTCCTTAAGGTATTAAAAAATTATTTTGTTTATATTTTTTGAATGATTAGAGTGAAAAGATATCTGATTTTTTTTTCAATTGGGAATGCGTATATTTCAGTCATAAATTTATAAGCATTCATTTCACCATGATTTTTGTGTTACAGCTTTGTAATAAGGTAGTTTATGCGACGATATTTTTTTCTATAATTTCGTATCTTTTACAGCTGTCAAAACGAAAAAAAAAAGATAAAAATAAGGAAGCAAGAGATATCATTATTGAAATTGGATATTTTTTATATAGGGCACCGTATATAACTAAACAAGTTTTGAGGAAAAATAACTAGATGATGAAAGTATACGTTTAGATTATCTATATTCCTATAAGCATGTTTCTAATTTACATTACTAATCGGTATTTTATACATACAGAAACAATCAATGTTTTGATCATTTTCAACAACTTACAATACATTTGAGCACCTTTGAATGTTGTTAAGAAACTTAATCTCAAATAAAATTATTTTGATTTAAAGAAAGAATATCCTTCTAAATTATAATACAATTCAAAAATAAGAACTAGAATATGGTATTTATCTAAAAAAAATACTCCGTGATATAGGTACGAAATAACTTCTAAAATAGAAGAACTATTCTAGTCAACTACTGTTGTAAAGATTTTTGTAAACGTGAACATAAAAAAAAAAAAAAAAAAAAAAAAAAAAAAAAAAAAAAAAAAAAATGCTAATTTGATAGCAATTTTTTTTTTTTTTTTTTTTTTTTTTTTTTGAGTGACACAATACAAGTGTCATTTTCGGTTTTAAATTCTACTTAGTATAATTTTTTTCAACTCTCACCAATTACGTATTTCCTTATTTAAGTTCATATATTAGATGTCTAAAGATGTATCCTTTTGTTCTCAATTACCTTTTCGAAATATGTTATAGCGTATGATGACATATTTAGGAAGACATGAATTCTCCATTCAGCATATTATGTATAGTTTTCGAAACTATGATATCCATTTCAATGTTCTAAATAAGAGAAAATTAGAATATATAAAGATATGATGTTTGTTTCACCATTATTTAAAAGGATATATGAACAATTTTTGAAGTGATTGAAAAAGTTTCAATCATATTACAAAATAAATTTTGTAAACATAAATTCATGTTTTATTGATTACAAGATAAATTGTACTCACTACCATAATTAGCGCCACTCATTTTTATTGAAAATGCCCCAAAAATTATATTGCTTTAAATCATTATTAAGAAAGTATAATATTTTAATATGTAAAAGTTAAGTAACTTTTAAATAAATTTTCAGTAATTACTTAAAACATTGTAAAATGTTTAGTTTTATAACAAATATTAGACTTTGTCATTGGTGATTGACCCCACCCAATGAGAAAGTTCAGCGTCAGTCACACGTGACTCACGAGGTATTCAAAATTGAAGATTCATTAATAAAATTATCAATTTGCATATTTTTTGAAAAATAAGCAGAAAAAGGAACTTTATTTTCTAATCCAGACTGTACATGTATATTATTTTTAAGTTTATAAGCAGTCATTTTGTCAAGATTTTGGAGTTACATCTATATGGCTTAGGGGAGGGGGAGTATGCCACGATAGTTTTATTTCTATAATTTCGTACCTTTTACGGCTACCAAAATAAAGAAATTGGATATGAATAAGGATGCAAGAAATTTCGTTGTTTAAATCGGATATTTTTTATGTGGGATGCGTACATAACTAAGGGAGTTTCTTCGGAAAAATACCACCCCTCATGGAGATAAATGCATACTTTTGAATTTTATACAAACTTTTTACACTATTTTTTTTCTAATTTACATTATATATTTTTATCTTATGCATACAGAAATAATCAATGTTACCACTTTTTTTTCAAAAACATATATAGAAATATATTTGAGCTCTGTTGAAAACTGCTAACAAACTTAATCTCTAATTAAAACAAATTAAAGAAAGGACGTAGTAAGGATCTCTCTAAATTATAATTCTATTCGAAAATAAGAACTACGTATTCAAAAAAAGCTGAAGAAAATGCTTAAAATAACCTAAAGAAAATGTGTAGCCAATTGAACCATTTAAAAAAATTCTGCAGAAGATAATTTTAAAGATGCTTTTAAAATGTTACAGATTTTATTAGGATAAAGCTAAATCTGTAAAATTTCTGTAGATTTTCTGAAGAAAATGGCGAGTTCTTCAGATAATCTTGAGATTTTATTTCAGCGGAGATTTTTAAATGTTTTAATATTTTAAAAAAACCGTGTTGTATTGTATGGCGTTTATAATACATGAAAGAAACAATGACAAACAAACTATAAGAAACAAACGAATTAAACCCTAAACTACAATTTTAGAGAAGGTTCTCCAAAACGTGTACGTCAGGAGTAAATGCTTTTATTTTCGGTTATAATTTCTATTTAAATTATTTCAACTATCTCCAGTTACATATTTCCTTATTTAATACGCACGCTTACAGTAGATATCTAAGGTTTTAAATAGCGTGAAATGATAGTTTTACGAAGAAATGCATTCTCTATCCAATATTCTACGAATACATTTCGAAACTGTAATATTAATTTCAAAATCATTATAAGGGGAAGTTGGAATTAATAATGATGTGGTGTTTCTTTGAACATGAAATAAAAGGACGTACCAAGCATCTGTCTACTAACTGAAGCAATTTCAATAATATTACAACTCACATGTTGGAGAAATATAAATAGATATTTCATTTTTGACATTATAAACCGTATTTACAAGCATAATTACCGACCTTTTACTTGAAAAGTATATTTCAGTCAAATAAATAAAAAATATACATAATCGTTAAGAATTCATTAATCTGCACTGTAAAAAAAATCTGCAAAGGTACTAAACCTTTTCTAGGAAATTAGGATTCCAAGAACTTTTCCTGTAAAGGTAACAGCAAAAATTCAAGTTTAAGAATCGATTACATGAATTTTTCCTGCTATCGTTACATGAAAAGTTCTTGGAATCCCAGTTTCCTAGAAAATGTTTATTATCTTCACAGATTTTTTTACAGTGTATATAAAATTATTCTTCTTGCGTTTTAATAATCAGAAAAATAAACTTGATGATTAATATATGTATTACAATTATAAATTTATTAATTGTATTTATGTCGGCCAATTATCAACATGAGCTATGGAGGCCCTAAGGGTCGGTGTACTGCGTGGGGGGCCTTTCTATGTGAACCTAACTCGCATTGACACAAGGAAATACAAGGTTCGAAGAAAACCACGAATAGCTCCGAACTATTAAGCTGAATGGACTGTTTCGGTTGGAACCCAGCATCTGAAATCTACCATTTTTGAGGTCAGAATCTCTCAGCTCGTAATGTGGAAATCGCAAATTTATAAGTGGGTATTTTGTCAAAATTTAGAGGTTTCAGTTTCGTGGAAAGTGGTTTATGCCACGATACTAGTCTTTTTAACCCTGTCACATTCGTTGCTTCTGAAACCAAAAATTTTGGATATGGATAAGTATACAAGAAATATTCTTTTTTTTAATTGAGTATTTTTATGTAGTGCGCCTTAGAGAAATAATTCAATTTCACAGAAAATATATCCCTCCACATGGAGATGAAAGCATACTCTTTCAATTCTCTATATTCCTACAAACATTTGTCTAATTTACTTCATTTATCTGTATTTTATACTTATATAAACAGTAGGGTTACACTGTTTGACACCCTGTATATAGATGCAGTTGAACTCTGTCCCTATTTCTCAATCAGAATCTTCAGATTCAGTGAAGGTACGCGACTAAGTAAAATTATTAATAAAAATAGTATATTGCAATGATCAGTATACGTTTAGGAGTGACCAAACTGGTCACTAGAGACGGTTAGTTATTTTAAATGAATATGATTTTAATGAATAAAGAAAATGTTTCAATTCTTGCGTCAAAATAGATGAGACATATGATGTATGAAAATAAAAACAAATAAGCTTGTTTTTCACGTGTTTTATTTCATTTAAATGAATTATGTTACATACAAAATATTTCTTTTTATTTATCTAAACTGTGTGGCAATGAATACAAAAACTACAACAACATCAATAACAAACAATGATCAACTGGAGCTTTAAAACACAAATTTAAAATTGTCATCGAACGTCAAATATACAAAGAAGAAAAATATATTCTAATTAAGTTAATAAAACAAAAATGAAGTTAATCCAGCCATGAGATACACTGTAAAAAAAATTCTGTAAGGTTACTAAGAATTTTCTTGAAAACTGGGATGCCTAGAACTTTTTATGTAACCGCAACCAAAGAAAATCACGTAAAATTACTGAAGTGTCTTTAGTAACTGATACTAAATATTGTTTAGTAAACTTACTAACGATTTGTTAGGGAGGTTTCCTAAGAAACTTCTGTAAGTTTTCTAAATATTGTTTAGTAAACTTACTAATGATCGTTTAGGGAGTTTAGTAAATAATGTTTAGTAAATTTACCAATGATTCTGTTGTAAACGTAGCAAAGATTTTTTAGGGAGCTTTCCAAAAAACTCTTTATAAACTTACTACGGAATGTTTAGTAGATTTACTTAGGATTTTTAAAGGAGTTTCTCAAATTAGTTTTTGTAAAGGTACTAAATATTGTTTAGTATACTTACTAATGATTTTTTAGAGAGTTTACTAAATACTTTTTGGTAAATTTACTAAGGATTATTTAGTAAACGTGCTAACTATTTTGAAGGGTGTTTTCTAAAAAATATTTTGTAGGTTTTCTAATGATTTTTAGTACACTTACAAGGGATTTTTTTGTACAGTTGCTAAGAAGTTTTGTGAGTTTGTGAAGGACTTTAAAGTACATTTACTATTTTTATTTAGTAATGCACCCTAGGTGTTTTACATACTTTATCAAATATCCTTAATAAAATTTGCATTTTTGGATAAAATAGATAAAATACTTAGTATGCATTCAAAATAATAATAATAAATGCATTATAAAATCCTTTTCAAATCCACAAAAAATTCTAAGCAAATATTCTAAAAAAACCATTGTAACTGTACTAAAAATGATTAGAAATATAACTTTATTAAGGTACAGAGAAAAAAATTACAAAAACATATTATATATTGTATCTAAAACATTTTTTTGTATTATCTCCAAAAAGTTCTTTAGAACAGTACAAGAGTTAATGCAGTAAATTTGCTAATGTTTTCTTAGCATTGTTTCCAAAATATTTACACTTTCCAAAAAGTATTTGTAACTATAAAATTTTTTCAGTAGTATTACTAATAGTTTTTCAGCAGTATTCCAAAAAGATTTTAAGTAATTGTTTTTTGTATTCTAATACTTATATTAATTGGAGTTATTATATGGTTGATAGTATTTTTTCAATATGAAGTGGAATTTTTATACTTTTAAATACCCACAGTGGAGTTTTCTTCATGTATCAAAATATTTTTTTTACAAAATAAGCAATATGGTCTGACATGTGTTTCAGTAATATCACAGCAATTGCCGTAAGTATTTGTATGTTAGGCATGAAAAAACTCACTGAAGTTTCACTGTAGATATTTAAATAGATACAAATTCATTTTTTATATTAAATGAGCAGATAATCTGAAGGAGATCTTACGATTTTCAGTTAAACTAAAAAAAGTCAATAAAAACAATATAAATAAAATATAAGTAGTAAGTTTATAAAATATGCCTAAATTAAAAAAACATATATACTGATGTAGTTGAGACAAATTAAATTTACAATTTTTAAAGACAATATTCTATTTGTATAAGTAAGCACTGTGCATCTTCTAATCTAATTCATGATTTGAAAACCTGTATATTATGAAAATCTGCAACGTTTTTTTTTTTTTTTTTTTTTTTTTTTTTTTTTTTAATGTGCTTTTAAACTAGAAATGGAAATACAGTAGTCTTGTTCAATTTTGTTCAATTATTTTGTTCAATTCCAAGGTCATGAGGATTTCATTAATGAGTGTCTTATGGTACATATATTTGAAACACTATAAAATAACTGGTTCAATAGCTAAAAAAATGTAAAATCTGTAAAAAAAAAAAAAAAAAAAAAAAAAAAAAAAAAAAAAAAAAAGTCTTTACCTGAATGCCATATTTAAGAAAAAATCTTTTTTTAACCTATTATTCTATTTTTTGCTGAGTATTCCGTACAGTTGTCACTAATCACTAGGAACTTTCTTCCTTTTATTTATTTTATTGTCTTTTTCCTCGATTTTCTCCTTACAAATTTCTTGCACTATCTACACTTAATACACTAGACATTTTCTAATAATTTTTTTGCTTGAGAGTTATGTTTCATATTGAAATAGTGAAAAGGAAAATTTAATTATTCATAGGACCACAATTTTAAAACTCTCAACTGGCTTAAAGATCCGGAAGAATGGATCTAAATGCATGAATTTAGTAGGATTCAACAGTGGTTAATTCAGCTCTGGAATTAGAATATCTAACTCAAAAAATTGCATATAACAGAGATGATGTACACACATTAACATATGTAAGCAAAAATCCATATTAAGCATATCTACAATCATTATGGGTAGGTTTCACATTTTTTTAGTTCTTATCAGTATACTATAAGCACTAGAGATGGCTAAGAAGACTTTCTAAAAGCAGAAAATGTATGGAAATAAAAATTAAAACAAATAGAAATATATATAATGCTTTGTAAAATATTATGAATAGTCATTTTTATTATAAATGTGATATGCATACATGTACATCCAATAAATGCGATGTGATTAAATGACATAATACAATGAAATATGAATAAATTTCATTTCCAAATAACGATTTATTACATTCTACACAATAAAAATGATTTACATATACATTTTTAATATGACTCATATTTTACAAATATTACATAACTAGAGTTTATACAAATACCTATGAAAATCATACTTATTGATAGTATTTTTAGAAACATATTTTCTTCAAATATCAATAATCAAGCTTATATACCTGTTAAGATACTGTTAAAAATGATTGATAAACTGATATTCTTTTTAAATATTTGAAAATTTCAGGGCTGTAGAACATAGTAGAAGTGAGGTATGGGGAGGAATTTTTCTCTTAGACAATGGTTCCTTTTCCTCATCTGACTTTATCTATTTTTTAGTGTCAGAGAAGCTCGCACTGTTTTTAAATTGAACTTCAGTTTTCTCATTCCTCTATAGAAGAAAGTTATATGTTAACATGAAAAGTAAAGAAACATTTAATAAAATTTATAATGAATTTGATATTATAAAAATTTTATATTATCTACATTCACCTTCGTATTGAATAAATGAATTTTACAAATACTTCAAAATTATAAAAAAGGTACTTGCAAATAATGTACTGACACACAAACATTAAATACAATAAACCCAACTAGAGTGAAAAATTAGCCAGAGCCAGGAATCGAACCCGATACCAAGCATCCCAGGTTGTTGCTCTATCCACTAAGCTACTTCAGTCGATGGCCGAGTCTGCAGTTTCTCACTAATAAACAAAGTTGGATAAAGTTATCTTCCATAATTTAGACAGCCTAGGATGAGGGGACAACTTGCAGACTCAGGCATCGGCCGGAAAGTGGATAGAGCAACAGCTTGAATGTTGTGGTCCTGGGTTCAATTCCTGGCTCTGATTAATTTTTCACTTCAGTAGGGTTTATTATATTTAATGTTTGTATGTCAGTATATTATTTGTATGTACCTTTATCCATTATTGTACATCCTCCAAAATCAATTGGTGGCACTAGCAATATAAAAGAATACTTTTCATTATATTTATTTTTCACAAAACAGAATTTAACATAAAATAATTGTTGTAATTTACAATAAACCCTAGAAACGACAATATCACACTGCATCTGACATTTTTTTTCTACCACATTATTGAAAATTAAATATGAATTTTCATTATAAAAACATTTCCCATTTCTCCCTTACGTGAGGGAGGAATGGGACTTTCTTATTAAATTAAGTTATTTATTAGTCTAAAATTTTATTTAGAATCAACAAATTTATAATTTTAAAGTGTGTTAAAATGTTTAAAAATGTTATTCTGAAATTTTCCACTTTATATTTGCGAAACATAATTGGTAAAAAATATTTTTGTAAAAATTGTCCAATCTTTCCTATCCCCCCCCCTACACTTAGTTTTATACACTATAGTTTTGAAATTTTAATATTATATGCAAACTTTTTTAGCCAACAATTTAGTATTTGTTTGGTTCAGGTATAAGCGGATTTATGGGTGAAAAACTTCTATTTCGAAAAGCAAAATAACTAACTGAAGATTTTGATGTAAAAACAAATCTATATTATCAAGCACAAACATCTGTGCATCACTGACATCCTCTTGCGAATGGTAACAATTTGAAATGAAATACTTAATTTGGAATTTTTGCTACTGCTAATTTTTAAACGTCTAAACATCGCACACCTTCAATTTTTAGAACGTCATATGGAAACAATCCATTTTAAAAATTTATTTGTTTATAAACTATTTTAAATGGCCGGTATATTATGTTTTTTAAAATAATTTTCAAGTACGATTCTTCGTAATTTATCTTATCACGTGCCGGCTTCAGTATATAAACATTTTGTACATAAAGCAACAAAATTTCTTCAACATTTATTTCTGACTAATTTCCCATAACGAAATTTATATTTCTTGTATGAATAATTCAATTAATAATATTAAAAACACACAAATTTAACACATTTGTAATCGAACAATTTAATTTTTTTAGGCAGCAAAATAGCAAAAAAATCATTCAAATGGAATTTGTTTGAAAAGTTCATTTGAGTTCACTGATTATACATGATTTTAAAAGCAAACTTGAAAAGATAAATTGAAAAAATATATTCCATGCTATCTCTTGCTCTTAAAACTAAGGTTTCATCATCATTTTCTTACGGCTAATATTCCCTAAAAAGAGATAAAACTTCCTCTAAAATTATATAAAAAAATAAATCAAAATTTAACAGACATGTGATTGAGCTACGCGTTTAAATCTATGAAATTATCAGAATATAAAAGATGTACCAAGCAGTGTTGAATTCGCACACTTTTCTCCGAGAGGGACTTCTGCGGCTCTGGGAGGGGGGGGGGCATTATAGAGTTCCAGGGGGGAATTGCACTTTTTGACCAATGAAAACCTAAAATCTCAAATTTTTCGGGGGGGGATATTTCATTGCTCTGGGAGAAATATCTCCTCCGGGCCTGCAGCTGAATTCAGCACTGGTGCCAAGTATAAAAATCTTGGATTGAGGGAAGATTTCAAGTGGTTAACTGCTGTTATAATAAAATGTTAAATAAAGGAGTAAAAAGATGAAGACATTTAAAAAAATTAAATTTTGTGATTACAAATAGGAGACAAAGATAACCATATTTTATTTAATATTTAAAGGAAGGGGAGGGGTTACCAAACGACTGATAATCTACAATATTAAAGATTTACAAATAGTGCACAAAAATGAAAAGTAAACAAGTTAAGAGTTCTTCATCGATTATTTTTTGTTACAATAAAGTAACAGATAAATCAAGAAAATATTTTTAAAAAGCAATAGATTATTAAAATTTTAAACTTTAGATATTAAAGAGCCAAAAAGATATTTTTTTTAGAAGAGGGGAGATTTATTAAATGACTTATTTACATTACTAAAAAAGTACAAATATACGTAAAATACTAATAGCCCAGTGGTTAGTTGGTAGAATTCGTTATTAACACGTTCGCTGCCGCTTCCATGAAGATGTGATGAGAGTTAATGCCAAGCTGTAGAAGTGGGTTTTTCCCAGAAGCTGATTTCCTTTTTATAACAAAGAATCAGTGAAAGATTTTCCCCCGCAAGCGCGTGACTGGCTGTTGGACAACACCCCACATCACGCGCTGGCACGTGAGTGGCTCCTTAACGTTGGCGCTATATCACACGCTTTCGCGTGAGCGGCAGCCAACGTGTTAAGGGGAAACAGGAAATTGGTTTAATCATTTCATTTTATGTCTACAATGAATATATTATTTTTTTTCTCTTACTAGGTGAGCCTTAGAAAATACATATAGATTTAAAATAAAAAATAATAAAAAACTCTTTTATTTAAAATAAAAAAATAAAATAAAACTCTTTTTTAATACCATAATAATACCCCAAAAAAAACTAACTATCAAAAACATTAAAACAAATGTTGTAGAGTTTTTTCCTTAACTGCTATTTGCGGTCTCACAGACCGCTGAGTTTTTCAAGTTTCAGAGTTTAATTCGTAATTTTCAGCGTAACTATACATGGGTGATTCTACGATAAGAGGTAATTTGTACGGCAATCCGTTTTAAACAGATTTTTTATTCTATATGTTGCTATTTTTTGCAATGAATCGCATCATCTTAATATACTTTATTAAATAACATCACGATTGAATGCCTAATTAAAAGACATTTTTCTGAAATTTCTTACAAAGTCAAAAAAAGTCCCCTCCCCTGGCATGTCCCCTTGCTGGTTTCAATTTAACTTTCAAACAATACATATATTTTTTCCACCAGATAATTAGCTAAAGTATGTTTAACTGGAATTTAAGTAACTATATTTACGTAT